>JAYESA010000007.1:24466692-25121692 GCA_036927795.1 Iris macrosiphon | reverse complement strand
ATCAAGAGCATCATTTTCTACAATAAATGCCACAAGAAAAACATAAGGTAAGCCAGTACGTGCATATACAATTGCAGAGACTATAAGGCAACATTGGATGCTCTCTAGAATTTTTTTGTCGATAAATTCCATTTTTATTCCATTTATTTATTTAGCATGATAGTTATGAACTTGGAATAAATAAGAGTGCCAAGTTATTTGGAGACTAACATGTCATCTTAAACCAATCAAAAGTATAATTATCGCAAAAAATGTCATATTTAATGAAGACACACAAAACTAAGCATTATTTGTACGGACTACAAAAGCTATAAGATGACACTAGAGGCTTATTGGAATGTCTTTGTTGATAAAGTTGTTACTCATTTCCGCTTATTTCTTTTGGCAGACTATTTATAGCATTAGAAACAACCAAAGTTGGTGTGAAGATAGTTGGATCCCGTCTAGTCACCTTCTACCTATGAAAATATCTATCTAATATGAAACTGCCACACTCAGTATATTTTACGACCCGATCCAGCTTTTGGGATACAAATACATGACCAAGTCCATCCTACGATGTATCAACGATGATTGTACGATATTTATGATCTTAATGGTCCATAACACAATATCATAATATAACATCCCCAACAACTAAGCTATGAAAAACAATATGAAAATAAGCATATTAACTGATCTACAAAGAATAGATTAAAGGTATAATAAAAATATACCACTTCAAGCTATGCACAAGTGGAGGAAAGATAGGATCATCATTCGCAGAGCAAAGAAAATCGTCTAAAATTGTCAACTTATCTAGTTAGGCTAAGAGCAAGTACAAGTCTAAGCCAGTATGATGCAAGTACAATAAGTAGTAAAATACTAAACATGAGAACCAGATAAACTGTGAGAATATAAATAATGTGCACAAGTAAAACATGTAATGTTAAAGTAATAAAGGCAGGTAACAAGTAGCATTATAAAACAGATATGAAGAATCTGCACAGAGTACTATTGTATATTTGGAAGCATAACTTTCAACAGATGGACACGCTATATGTGGGAGAGGGACAAACATGTACTTATGAGTGCTTGATAAGGTCACATGATCACATTTGTATGTCACACAAATATGTATATAGCACCTTCTCAAGTTCATAAGTACGTCACACAAAGTAGGTCCACATTTATAGTGACTGTACTTCCCCCATAATCCCAATATCATAATCACGATAACAGGATCACGATAAGGTTAATTAAACATGATCATGATAACAGTACACAAAGACAAGTAAATATGAATATAAAGAGACTATTCTACTCTCATGTGTGTAAACAGTCAAGACACAGAAGGTAAGCATGCATAGTTGAATTATAAAAATTATAAGTAAATGTACATGATAGTATTAAACAAGTACTTGCATGTTGACAGCGATCCAATAAAGGAATCAACTCCCAAGCTAAGTCTACCCATGAGGAACAGATCTCTGAATAAATTCTCTACATAAACCCATGTCCAAATCCCTCTTCGAGCTAACAAACCATCTCAATGAACCATGTAGAACAAGACATTAATTACAAATATCATCTCGAGAAAACTCTCCATCATCATCCTTGGACGAGAGAAGCGCTCCACACATGAAGAATTTGCAAGAGGAGATTGAGGTAATCAATAATCAAAACGATCTAATAATTTTTTGTTGATTAAAGAAGCAATAGAAAGAAAGAAGGGAAGTGGTGCCACAATTAAAGAAAGGAAGAATATCATAAGGAACGCCAATTGTGAGCTAAGACACTTACAAAGTGGCAAAAAAAAAATTTGGAATAAAAAGGATCTGCAAAGCAAAGAACAATGCTAAAGTTCCAGTCAAGAGGTACACATATAGACTACTTGTAAAATGCTACAATCAAAGATTGATCATCGCCTATGATGAAAAGAAAGCTCATCTACCCAAATGTGCAGATAATTAAAAAAGTGCAACGAAAGTATGTCAAATTATAAATATAAGCCAGTGGCATCTTCACCAAGCAAATCGAAAAAGAAATACTTACTATTCAAGACAAGAAGTTCACTCGGAATCAGAAAATCAAGTTTACGGGAGAGTAAAAATAAACTTGATAAACACGTCCCGAGGAGCGTTGCCACGTATATCCCTGCCAACCTCCTCTCTTGTTATAAAAACACCCCCTCTCCACTCTCACTCCTCACCTCATAGAGAACAGTCCTGTAGCAATAAACACTGCCAAATAAGTTTCATGGCAGGTTCATCATCCTCTCCTTCCGGTGGCGCAGGCCGCCCCAAGCCCGGAGGCCTAGCGAAGAAGTCCAAGGCCGCGCTGAAGGCGGCTGCCCGTGACCTGAAGATCGCCCCTCCCGACCAGATCAAAGGAGGAGAGGGGGAGGAGAATAAGGCTACGAAGCCTCCTCAGGAATGCCTCCAGTGTGGGGTCACCAAGACGCCCTTGTGGAGGAGAGGCCCTCGGGGCTTTAGGGTATACTATACTACATTATTTTTCCCTCAAGCCATTCGAATCTCTTCTTTTAGGGTTTTTTTTTCTTTTTTTTTTCCCTCTCCTAATTAACAAAAACAAGTACCGATCACAAAAGAAATATAAGATTTCATAGAAGATAAATTGTCGGCAAGTTGCAATCTTGTTGCAGCTAGAAACTGTCAGTAGTCGTGCGCAAATCCGATCCGATCTTGATATATAACATAGTTATTGAATTTATTTTGATTTATTGTTCTTTTTCTTGCCATATTTCGTTTTTTTACGTCAATCGACAATAGATCCTCAGCCATTTCATTCTTCGTTATCATCTTGATCATATGTTGCTTAGATGATTTCAACAAGTTATATGGCTACAGCTGCAAAAACTCTCTCTCTCTCTCTCTCTCCTCTATTGCTGCCGACTTTCTTTTGCATGCAAAGACAAAATAAAATAAAATGAATACTGACAAGCTTCTTATTGCCGTGGCCTGTAAGGTTCAACCTTTTTTCATGCTAACATATATCTTTTCTTGCAGAGATAGATCGGTGAAGTGATATATAACGCTGCCAATATACTATAAGTTTTTTTGCTGATTTTTGTTAACAGACTTTGTGCAATGCTTGCGGGCTTCGCTTCTGGAAGGAGGAGAAGATGCAGAGCACCAAGCTGGCCGTTGGATCCACCTCCAAGTCGAAGAAGTAGACTGAAGTGAACAACTGTCGTCGTGTCGTCGTGCTTCAAATAAGAGTGTTCTTACTCAAACTCGAAGCTCTTGGTTGTAATCTTTCTATTTTCAGTGTTTCTACAGAATAAGAGCTAGTCACTGTTTGTCTATGTAATGGTTCTGGAGTTCAGTTTGTTAAAGTCAATTAAGAGCTAGTCAATGTTGTCTTGTCAACCTTTTTCTTTATTTGTATTTTATTTACTTTTTATTCTGTGTACTACTAACACATGACTCGCTTTCAATCCCATTTTTATTCAGAAATTTTACTCAAGAAAATTATATTTTAAATATATTAGCCGGAGAGAAAAAAAAAAAAAAAAATTGACAAATAAAAAAACACAAACGTCCTTATTAAGGAAGTTTGGCTTATATTCAGTCTATACACACGCCCAACGCCCTTAATAGGGGAGTTTGCTTCTTCTTATTCTTCTTTTAATCGGGGAGAAAAGAGAGAAAAAAGAGAGGCTTCCATAGCATGGGCGTGAGCTCTAGTGTAGGCGTCCTTACCATGCGCTTTAGCTTTTTTTTTGGTCTTTATCTTTTTAAAAAAAAAAGATAAAAATGTAAATGTTGAGAAGGAAAAAATGACAGGCGTCCTGGAAATTTATATATCATATAGAGCTGGCACCCATGAAAAGGGCGTTTGGTATATTTTGTATGATTTTTTTTCCAGGACTTTAGGTATTTTAATTTTTTTCTTTTAGAAAAATAAAAGAAAAGGAAAAAAATCTCCATAAAGCCTATTTTTTTCCCACTGTTCCGTTTCTATTCAACCATTCATTATTTTTAATTAAATGGCACTAAATACCTTTGTTGCACTAAACATTTTTCTTGCTTAATTTTAATTTTAAACCACCGTGTATTCACAAGATTTACTCTGCATTCACATGAAATTATGATTTGTCTTCTTCCTCACACACTCACATACAAAGAAGAGAGAATAAGAAGAGAAGAGAGTGAGGAAAAGGAAAAGAAGAGAGAAAGAGAGAAAGAGGAGGAAGAAAGTGAGAGGGGACCGCGAGAAGGAGGAGGAAGAAGAAGAGGCAGGAGGAGCAGCTAGGTATTGTAATACAGGTAATTTAGTATTTATTTAATATTAATTTATGTTTTATGTTTATAAAATAAGTATATATTATATTGTTAATATTATTAATTAATTATTAAAAATAGTTATAATTTTAGAAATAATTATATGTTACATAGTTACTTAAATTAAAAATAATTTCATGTTTCACTTAATAAATAATTAGATAATTCTATTATAATCCAAACCTTAATACTAGAACCGAAAACCTAAACATAAACCTAAACACGAAAATCCAGGTGGACCTACTAAAATTAAAAATAATTGCATGTTTCACTCAATTCTAAAATCTTTGAACATTATCATTTTACAACCGTCATTTTACAGATGAATGTTCAAAATAATGGGCGAATTCAAGGTGGACCTATCTTTTCCGCTATTGTCCAACAACATGAGTCACATATATCTAGCTTGATATTTTTTGGACAGGTAATCCTAAGATATAATTAATTAATATTATTTAATGTTCATTATATATTAATAATTTAATAACAAAATCTATATACTTTATATAGCTATATGATTATGACGGTATAAAATTGAGAGAGCTAGGCGATTGGTGATCCGGATGGAAGTTGACTAGTGCTCAAGAGGTCTTGATTTAGTCCTTTGGGTTTCAACATGTTGACAAGATCCGATGTCTCCGTCATGATAGGGATTTGATATTAGCCCTCATGGAGCTTTGATGGCCCAAACGCAACACATTTCAATTGTCACTTGGAGAGATGACGATCACATTAGCGGACGTGGCACAGATTCTAGGATTACCTATTATAGGTGATCATATATATTATGATGATGTGATAAGTTCTACTGAGCTGATTAGAACATACCTTGGTGTTGACCCACCATCCAATTTAGGAGAGAGTTACGTTGTCAAGCTCACTTGGCTTCGTTCTACCTTCAAGGATACAAATCTTAGCAGTGATACAATAGATGAGCCATAGATATGTATGCTTTTTTATTATTTAATCTTAATAATTATTTAATTTAAATGAAATTAATTCTTTAAGCATAATTTTAAGTAATATGTTGCACCAGGGCATACTTTGCCTATGTAATTCTTTTCTATTTCTCGACGGTACAAGAAATAAGGTGAATGTGTATATACTACCATTTCTAGCAGATCTGGGTGCACCTACACTTCATACATGGGGTACAACTACTTTGGCCTACTTGTATCATTCTAAGAAATTTTTTGTGAAATGTACACTAGAAGCAGATTTCCTAAAAAGTGTCTTGTCTCACCCCGATTTCTATCAAATCGATAATCGTCCCCCTGACGTGATGCCGTGCGAGCGTAACGCGTGTCCACACAAGGCATAGACATAATGATATACTTTGAAACATATGCAACAGAGTACGCAAATGGAACATCACACATTAAAATAAAGAAAAGTTCTCTTTATTGATAATGAACATCTTTGCTAAAAACTCTTGACTTTAAAAGTAAAGGGGTGTCGCGCGGGCTTACAAGATGAACACAAAATGAGATAGCTGATCCATACATTATATCCCTCACAAAAATTTAAAAGGCAAACCACCTTGAGTGTGTGTTTGCACCATCGCTTAGGAGTTTCAAAAGGATATGTGCGAGCTCCTTGAGAATATGTACTTGCGCTCCAAAAGTCACAAACATGAACACGTCAGACCAGTGAAAGATTGGGTGAAAGCTTCAGCTCCTCGCCACGTCACCTTGGCTCGAGGAACCTGCTGCAATGAGGGTCAGTACTTCAAAAAGTTTCGGTGAGGGCGATCTAACCTAACACACCAAATCGCCACGGTATTCATGTGAACATGCAATATTATCATTATGTGGTAATTCTATCTTTCCCTAGACCAAGTTACAAATAATTCATAGAAGTAATGACATAATGAAATATGCCACCGTTCGGTAACTTTTAAAAACTAAGTTATCAAACGAAGCACTTCAAGGCAAGATAAGAAAATAAATCATGCATATTCCATAGTATATGCTACCTTGCTCAATGATCTTATTACAATTTGCACTACTCATTGAACAGATATAGATAAATAAGATCTAGCTACAACTGGAACTAAAATAAGCATATCCATAGTAGACAAGCACACAATAAAGTGATCATTCTGTGAATCAGTGCATGTGACAAGCATTAAGTATTTTAAGTCTACTTCTTCTTCTTTTTATCCTAACTCAAATTTTGTTATTATTGTATCGTTGACCGGAACGCACAAATGAGTCAAATTATTAAGAATAAAGACTTGGAAGAAGGACGATAATTGGAAGTAAATTCACTTACAAGTTGGAAAATCGGGGAAGAGAAAGGGGAGATCTTCAAGTCTCCGCTTTCACGTTGCCTACACAATCACTTGCACGCACCAACTAACGATTAATAACTCCTGTCTCGGTCTCCCAAAGTTTGATACGAAATGCGAAGTTCAAAGAACAAAGACAATAAAATCCATCGAAACAGTTCAAGAAAATGTAAGTCACAAAACCAACAAGAAAGCAACCAAGCGATATCGAAAACGGGCAAAGAAACCAGCGCAACGGAAAGGCCCCTCTAGTCTCTGCCGTTGAGTCCTTCCTTGAGGCACGATCCGCTGAATATGGGACTTCATTCCGAAGAAACCAATCCATAACGAGGAAAGGATCTTGATTCAATATGTCCCAATCGAACGATACCAATTATTTCTTAGCCGCGCTCCCCGAAAAGGGGGAATGGGAAACTATATCTTAACCAACTAATAAAAAGTTTTGTCCTCGAAACTTAGGAATGGAACCTACCCCTAAGAAAATAATAAGAGAAACTTTTCCTTCATGTCCGATTCGAGATCCCAGGTTGACTCCTCGACCGCGTAGTTCCTCCAAAGAACACGCAAAAGTGGGACTGCACGATTCGGGAGCTGCTTCTCTTTTCGATCCAAAATATGAACGAGCTCCTCGACGTAGATCAAGTCTGTCTGCAGATCCAGCTAACAAAAATCTACCATGTAGCTCGGGTCATGCACGTAGTTCCTAAGCTGTAACACATGGAAAATATCATACATGTATGACAGGGGGCTGGTGGCAATGCAGTTTGATAAGCAACTGGAGCGACTCGATTGAGGACTTCGAACGGGCCAACGAATCTCGGACTTACCTTCCTCTTTACTCCGAATCGCGTGACTCTTCGCATGGGAGAGATTTTCAGAAACACATGGTCACCTTCGAAAAACTCAAGGGATCGTCGGTGAATGTTGGCATAACTCTTCTGCCGGCTTTGTGCTACCACTACAACAAATAGGGCATATAATAGCTTGCCTAAAATGCTATAGGATCCTTACGATAGCGTATCCGGCACGCTATAATTGCTCTCGTTATATTATCAGAATGCTATAACAATATAGCATTTATGAACACTGTCGTATTAGTATAGCGTTCTGAACACTATAACGAAACGCTATTAATCTATAGCGTATAGGAACATTGTATAGCTAGAGAATGTTATAGCATTATAGCATTATAGCACTTAGGAACGCTATTAACCCATAGTATTTGTGAGTGATATTTGTGAACGCTATTAAGCATTAGCATTAAATAACGCTACAATCCTACTGTGAGCATCACAATTTCAAACGTTTTATAGGATTTCTATTACAATGGTACATTGTTTGAATGTTGTAAGCAGTCCATATTTTTTTATATTTTAATGAAACAATCAAGATGTACATAGAATTCAAATTCATTCTTACATACACAAATACCCAAATGCAAGTGCTTACTGAGAGATAACAAAATAATACATTTAGAATTCAGTCAACCTAAATGCATATCCAAAAGTAAACAATTTTTAAATGTTCTAATGAACAAAAAAAATCAAAAACTATCCTCCCTTCTCGTTGCAGCTACTATCACTTCGGCCCTTCCATGTCTGTCTCGTCCTCAAAACTTATCTCAGCTCAGCTCAATTAAGCAAAGTCCTCTCCCACTACAAGGATCATGCAAATCCTCAAATTTGATTGATCCTCCTTCTAAATTAGTAAAGGTTTATATTAGAACTAATAAAATTCAAAGGCGAAGCAAACCTAGTCATCTGTAACATGTTACTATAGTTTACTTACTTGGGGAAGCAGATAAAGTAATTTCCATAACTTACAAGCTAAAATATCGTCACAGAAGTGAAGGCCAACCAATATACTGTAACCCATGATCCCCTCTGCTTCCAAGAAAGCACAATCCCGGTCAACTTGCCTGATCATACGTGTTGCATCAGATTACCAGATCAGATAGGATGGACTCCAGCAAACAGAAAGAAAAATTCATTAATTGAGTAAATAATAGGTAAGTCAAGTACTGCAAGAGCTCCAGGAACAATCGTATTTGCAAGAGAAACACAAAATTGAGATCAAGATTCTTGAGGGTAGTGGTTTCATCAATCTTTCCCTCAATCTTGTCAATTTTCGACCATAGGACAAGCCTTTAAGGTCAAATCGCCTATGGATTCGATGCTCTGAGCAGAACAAATTGCCCATTACAATAAAGCGAACCTGATTGTCACAAATCATATTAAGCACTAGTAGAATACTAACAAAAATTTTGACCTTGCAATTGAATAAGTAATGAGCTGATACCTTCTGCCACCAAAGGGTTTCATGCAATGCATGCCAAAGAGCTTTGTGACTAGCGAGTTCTCGTAGATACCTTCTGCCACCAAAGGGTTTTACGCAATCCTTAACTTTGCTAAGTTCCCTCTTTTCCTAATTTTGTATAATTATGTAATTTGTTATCTTCGTTTAAATATATCTTTCATTTATATTTTATATGTATGCTGCCCATAAGAATTCAAGGAAAGTGGCCTAATGAAACTAACATTTTAACTTTTAATTACCCCTGATAAGAGGGACTATTATAAAGAAAGGCAGCGACCATCAAGTAAAATTTGTACTTATTGGTCACACAATTACAGCTTAGGAAACACAAGTGGACCACTGATAGGTTACTTTAAACAAGGATGGTCCAGATGAAAGATGGAAAAACAAGGTTTCAGGAATTTCATAAACCTAAGACATCCTACAAATTATAAAGTTCCTGAAGAAAATGGGATATATAATCTGCAGGTTTTCCAGAAATTATAGTGGTCAAATGAACTTATCATAATATTCCATAAGGATAGTGCTTAAGAAATTTAGTTGATTAACAAAAGAACTGCTACAAATTCAAAATAAGTTGCCAACAAGCATGCAAGAACTTGAGATATGCATAATACTGATTAATACTAATTTTGTCTAGTATTTACTACGAATAACAATTTGATCAACCTGGGACAATAGGAGTAACTATATTCAAATGAAACAAAAGCGTCCTTTCAGACTACACGCAACAAAAATGCATATAAGTGGAGCCTAAGATCCATGAGATATATACATATAATTAAAAAAATTTCATCATAACTAGGAGTTCCTAATTTTGTAGAATCAAGTGGTTCAGTAGAGTTGTTGCCACATGATATATCAAATAGATAAAACTTAAACATACATATGAAATTGTAATGACTGTTACTAACCTGGTAAGTGGAGGTTTCGGCACCAAAGGTAAAACTAGGAGGGAAATCATCTCTGGTTATAGTAGTTGTGAGTGGTAGTTCCACCTATAATAGAAAGAGGCCTGCAGCGATATGTAGATAAGCTTAGGCTCTTCTCTCTAGATGGCCAATGGATTATTGTGAAGTATATGCATTCTGATGGTGGTCAGTTTGTTGACATGCCTACTTATATAGGAGACAATGGGAGGACATAAGAAATACATGAACTTAATACTTAGCACAATTTTTTTTAAAAATAAATTTATTTTGAGTCATTTTAAAATTAAAATTTTAAGATGGCTTCATGTCAGCAGAATAAAAAAATCTAAATATAAGTATACTAATGGACTATATAGGCAACTTTAAATATTGTTATGAAGAAGAAAAATAATTTGAGGTGGTTTGGACATATGCAAATAGATGCACTCATTCAGAGGAGCAATAAGAACATAACTAGTAGGACTAAGAGAAGTAGGCCAAGAGAAGTGGTGCTTGCTTGAAAAGAAATACAATAGTTGCTATTATTAGAAGAAATAACACTTAATAGAGTTGAATGGAACAAAAGATTCATATATGTAACCCCAAAATAATTGCTATAAAACTTAGTAAGAATGAACACCTACAAAAATCTGTGACATCCCAAGTCGCAGGTGTCACGACCCGCACCCGGAATTTGGGCATGAGCAGTGGGTACATCCAGCCTACGTCGTAGCATCAGTGGTAGAAAGCTATCTAGGTATCAATACTACTAATCACAACTCACAAAATAACCTGTCAATAACCTTACTCCATAAGGAGGACAATGAATATGCATTTGATCTTCAATTCATAAGATACTCAATCACAATAACTATAAGAAAGTAAATGGCACGATAAGATAAAAAAGATATAAGGAAGTTCTGACATAAGTTTAGAACACATCTCAAATAACAATAATAAGTCTAGAGTCTAACTGACTCAACATAAATAAGTCTCAACATAATACTCCCAAGTCTTACAGTTTAGAACAATCCAAAACATAGATAAACTAGAATAAATATTTTCTAAAAAACTGTGGGTGTTGTCTCCTCAAAGGAGAGTGGCTCTACTGGAATCTCCGAGAAGAACTCTCCATCTACTCCAGGGCCATAGTGGGTAGGGCAAAAATCCTCAAGCTCCTCTGAAAAATGTTATCCAGTCAGGATTGGAGTAAAGCACAAACACTAACAAAAGTTTTAATTATATTGACAAAAAATATAAAATAGTGCAAGAAAATATATGATAAAGAAACACTAGAAAATAAGGAATACTGGAGATACATGTAATCAACATATAGAACTAACTATCAATGAACAGATATGGGTGAATGCTAGAAATAAATGTACTGAATAAAAGAATAGGAATTCTAGCTAAGTGTTGTGAAATAATAGTTTACTATGTGATCGGCTTGGGACTAGATTAGGCTTGTTATATATGATTGGCTATGATACATGTAAGGTCAGGCTAACCATCTGGTTAGCTATGATGCGAGCAATAGTTAGGCTAATCATATATAACTAGCTATGAGGCATGTAAATGGTCAGGCTACACCCTACGTGATGTGTGGGGTGAGCTATGATGCATGTAAAGTGGGATATGATCACATAACTTGCTAATATTTCTCTATACCTATCTAGTACGATGGATTCGAATCACGACTCCTCATGACAGGTATCTATGATACTAGCCCGTGTATCCGCTGTGTCGGAATAAAGTATACACTAAAACTAGAATTATAGTAATGATCAAAATAATAAAAACTGTCAGAGAATATACTCGCCTGTGGTCCTGAACAATTAATGAGGATCGATGTCCAAGATAGAATCACAAAGACCTAAATATCAATATAAAATATTATTTGGTATTTTGGAAGGACAATATCATTTACTATGTTGAAATATAATTATTAGGCCAAAACTAGGTCTTTATTAGGCTAACTATGTCATTACCGTGTTATACTAGGTATTACTAAGTTTACTAGCAAAATATAATATTATGTATCATAATACAATACTTTAACATATTACTAATAACATACCTTTGTATCTCGACTCTCCTACACTAACTGTACACTCTAGGTACTATGACACTTCTTATTAGCTAGGCATCAGAATACATCTTTATACAAATATATGGTAATAAGTATCACTTGATACCACTCACATAACAATTTCCCACCTTGCTACTCACTGGTACTTCTTACCTCACACCAACCTATCTACCTTACCACTCTATTCTAAATACATTCACTGACTTGCACAGATCCTACTTGCAATTTGTGCACAACTGTGCATGTCCCTGCCTCCTCTACTGACTTACTAATACTGTTAATAATTCACTGTCCACACACTTCTCCCTCTGAGAATCCTGACCAGGTACTTCAATGCTATGTCTATGCATTTCAGAACTGAACAACCTGTACAGATGTCTCCCACCTGAGCATATGGCTTCAATTGTTGCCTACACAACTGGCTACACCATGCACACTAATGACACCAGCATACATCCTTATACTTACACACGACTATATAGATATAGACACTCTCTAGTATATACATATACACAACTATTTATACACCAATACACTAACCTTAACACACTCTAACACACTCTCTTCTACTTGACATTCTCGAGTGAGCTAATCCCTACGTATTATATGTAAGGTACTTAGATAATCAGAGTGTCTAATCTCCCTTTCTAAACCCAGTACCATACTGATACATGTATCGGTATCTAGAAGCTCAGAGTCACCAATGTTTGGGCTTGTATACTGCTAACCTTCCTCTATATTCAGGTACTGAAATCTGTGCCCAGTGCATTTTAGTATCTTAATGCAGCTTGTTTGCTGTTAGCACCCCCCTTTTCAGTCCATCTGTAGCCACATCCAAACCCCTCTCACCAATCCTGAATCAAAATGTAATACTCAAAACTAGTTTTTCCCCTCACATACACATCAAGTATTCCCTTCACGGAATACACAAGAACTTCACAATACCCTTACTAACACTAAGTATCAGTCTACAAATACCTGACACTACCCTCTTATCTGATATCCCTCACAGCTACTATTATTAGTGCAAGGTTGCAAAGTAGCTATTACTTATATGTGCAACAATGCACTGATATGCCATATATCAGTGCCAACCCAAAGTCAGGTACCTAATATACAAGTCCCTCACTTCTAAGCCATAACTCTATCACCTTACCAATCTGATACACAGTTTATCATATTGTATCAAACTCCAAATTTGCTTAATACTTATACACACACATACCAGAGTTCCCGACTCTATACACTATGACACAGTGCACTAACTCACTGATGCACACAGTGCACACGCTCTGTCACTGATACTGCAACCAATGATACACCTGACTGTGCATGAAAAATTCCTGCATACAATGGGGTACTCTGTTATTTGTATTTCTATATTGCAGAGCCTACAATCCAACCCTCACCTGTAAATAACACAACAACAATCTACCCTATGATACCAAGCTTACTCCTAGATTTCCCCCATCAGTGTACACACACATCAGCCCCCTCAAAATTAATACTGAGCAGTGGTTCCTAATGCAGTGCACCATGTGAACTGCTTGCCACCAGTGGCAGTGCTCAAGAAATGCAATCACCCCACCCGTTCCAGTATAACACAAGCATCCTAACACTCTGTGCCCCAAATACACACTGCCTATCTCTGCAACTGATACCCTCTTCATTTGTACATAGTGTGCATGACTACACATTGCAATCACCACCACACCGTTTTACTACAGTCACTTATACACTATCACATGTGCAAAACCCCACACAATAATCATATGCACTACTTGACTGTGCACACACATACCAAATGCCCGACACCCCTCCACACTCTCTAAATAGATACACATTCTAAAAATCAAATCAACAAACACCTTGAGTGCACAATAAGGATACTCATGAGACTCAACAAATCTTCATGAAAAAACCTTTTATAACCTATTAATCAAACTAATACATATTAAATACATAGCAAATAAAAATATATATACATAATATGATTTATTGTTATAAAAATAGGGGAGACACACCCATAAACACAAAACCCCAAATATTCATACAACACCATGAAAAAATATCATGGAAACCAATAGAGACTCATACTCTTCCCTTATGGCTATTTCTAAACCATGGGTTTGCTCCTAATGGCCAAACAAATAATAAAAATAAAATTTAAAGGAGAGATTTCAGATTTTTTGCCTATTGGGAGATGGATTCCCAATGCAAAATCAAGGGTTCTCTATCCAAGCCTCCTTTTCTCTAATGCTCCTTGTGACCTAAGCTTCTAGGCTTCCTAGATGAGAAAAATGAGAGGAATTTGAGGTTTAAAATTCTAAAATTTGGTTGAGGAAGTAAAGGATTTGGGGAAGAACTATTTCTAGGGTTTTTTATGAGAAATAAAAAACTAGAGGGAGGCTCCCTCCCTCCTATATAGGGCCGACCACTAAACCTAGGGCTTGTCTAATGTACAAAGTCCATAGTGCCCCCATATGGTTGTCTAAAGAGTTATTTAATTAATGGGGGTCTTCATTCCTAATGAGGGGTCTAACTAGATTCTAATTTTAAAAAGGATAGGGATTATTCTAGTGGATTCAAATGTTTAGTCTAATGTAAAGTCCATGGTCACATCAAGTCTAGTCCATTAACCCATATCATTAATAATAATAATATAATATATTATACATATCAGGTAACTATAAACATAATATATATAAAGATATTTAAATAACAACAATGCCCCTACTCTAGAAATGTGGTAGTGGCAAGTCTACCCTCCTAAAAAAAATTCGTCCTCAAAATTGAACTAAACTAGCACAAGAACATAATCAGAACAATAAGAACTATACCTCAAGGCTCGAAGAGATACGGGTATTGCTCACGCATTTTGTCCTCCCTCTCCCAAGTTGACTCACCTAGAGAGTGATATCTCCATGTAACATAAACTAAAGGAATAGTTTGGTTCCGCAATACCTTCTTTCTACGATCCAAAATCACTACGGGATGCTCAGGATAGATGAGAGTCAGACCAACGTCGATCTCGGAGTGATCTAGTACGTGAATAGGATCTGCCATGTATCGTCTCAGCTACAACATGTGGAACACGTCATGTACTCCCTCCAGTGCAGGTGGCAAGTCTAGCCTGTAGGCTACTGCACAGACCCTCGCAAGAATACCGAAAGGTCCGATGTACCGTGGACTAAGCTTCCCGCCTCCACCAAAGCGAATCATTCCCCGTGTTAGAGAAATTCGCAAGAACACTAAATTACCAATCTAGAATAAATGCAGCCTTAACACACAATCTAAAATAAAGTAATCACAAGCAATTATAACAAAACCTATACCTCAAACTCTAGGGGTCTACGGTGGCTGTTGACCCAATGTCGCTGTCTGTCCTGCACCACTCGAAGTCTATCTCTGATGAGTTTCACCTTTTCTATTGCATCCACGACCATCTCTGGTCCCAACAAGGCTCTTTCTCTAACATTATCCCAAGATAACGGTGTGCGACACCTCCGTCCATATAGAGCCTCGAATGATGACGTCTCAATACTGGCCTAGAAGCTGTTGTTGTAAGAAAACTCCACTAGGTGTAGATGATCCTCCCAAGAACCTCTGAGATCCAGAACACAAGTGCATAACATATCCTTGAGAGTCTGGATAGTCCTCTCTGACTGCCCGTCTGTCAGGGGGTGATATACGGTACTGAACTTGAGCTGAGTGCCCAATCTAGCCTGCAAACTCCTCGAGAAGTAAAAAGTGAAACGACTATCCCGATCCGAGATGATGCTCATAGGAACCCCATATAATCTGACAATCTATCGCACATATATCTCTTCTAGCTTCTCTTCTGACGTACCCACTTTGAATGATAAGAAGTGGGGTGATTTGGTCAACATGTCCACGATGACCCAAATTGCGTCTTTTCCTTCGAGAGAACGCGGAAGCCCCAAAATGAAATCCATAGTCACGTGCTCCCACATCCAATCTGGGGTGGGTAAAGGCTAAAGTAATCCACCCGGCCTCTGTCTATCCGTCTTTACCTGCTGGCACACTAAACATCGGGATACAAAGCGTGCTACCTCGTGCTTCATACCATACCACCATACGTGCTCCCTCGGGTCTCGATACATCTTGTTGGCACCTGGATGCATCGAGTACTGAGAGTGATGTGCCTCCTGCAAAACCTTCTCGTGCAGCTCCCCGCTTGGCACACATATCCTAGTACCGTGCCTCAACGATCTATCATCAGCAATAGTGAAGCCTTATGATAATCCTGTCCGAACATGTGCCTTGATACTTCTCAGAGCCTCATCATCTTACTGTATAGCTCTGATTTTGTCCATCAGCTCGGACTGTATTTGCAATTCCCATATTTGAATCTCAATACCAGAAACTAACACCATAATTCCCAAGCTCTCAAGATCGGCCAACAAGTGTCTGTCTGTCGTCAAGTACATAGCCGTTGGATTCCTACTCAAGGCATCGGCGACTACGTTGGCCTTTCCTGGGTGGTACTACAATGAAATTTTAAAGTCCTTCATCAACTCCAACCACCTCCTCTGCCTCATATTCAGCTCTTTCTGTGTAAACACTTATTTCAAGCTTTTGTGGTCTGTGAAGATCTACATACGCCCTCCGTACATATAGTATTTCCACAATTTAGAGCAAAGATAATCGCTGCCAATTGCAAATTATGGGTGGGGTAGTTTTTCTCATGAGGACATAATTGCCTAGAAGCATAGGCAATCTCCTTCCCGTGCTGCTGAAGAACGCAACCCAAACCCTTCCCTGAAGCATCACTGTAGATAATGAATCCACTTGTCCCCGATGACAAAGTGAATAATGGAGCTATCGTCAACCTCTTCTTCAGCTCATCCAATGCGGCCTGACAATCCTCTGTCCAGACAAAATCTGCATCTTTCCTGGTCAGCCTAGTCATCGGCTCTGCAATCCTGGAGAAGTCTTGTACAAACCTCATGTAGTAACCTGCTAGTTCAATAAAACTCCTGATCTTAGTTACTGAACTGGGAGTAGCCCATGACTCCACTGCCATGATCTTCTTCGGGTTAACTGAGATCCCGTCACCTATCACCACATGCCCAAGGAATTCAATTTTGTCAAGAAAGAACTCACACTTCGAAAGCTTTCCATAAAGCTTTTCTTTCCTGAGAGTCTCCAAAACCATCCTCAGGTGCACCTTATGTTCCTCCAGCATCTTCGAATACATAAGAATATCATCGATGAACACTACCACAAACTTGTCAATGTACATGAATACTGTCGGTGCATTAGTCAACCCAAATGACATCACCATGAACTCAAACTAGCCATATCGAGTCCGAAAAGCTGTCTTCGAAATATCTTCTTTCTTCACTTTCACCTGGTGGTAGCCTGACCTCAAGTCTATCTTTGAGAATACCTTCGCTTCGCTCAACTGATCGAAAAGATCATCTATCCTCGACAATGGGTATTTGTTCTTGATAGTGAGGTTGTTTAGAGCTCTATAGTCGATACACATGCATACCGACCCATCCTTCTTTGGTACGAACAATACCGGAGATCCCCACGACGATGAAATGGATTTGATGAAGCCCTTGTCCTGCAACTCATCAACCTGCTTCTTCAACTCTGTCATTTCGCTGTTGTTGACCCTATAGACGTGCTGCGATATTGGCTCTACGCCTGGCACCAAGTCTATGAGAACTTGACATCTCCATCTGGCGGCAAACCTAGCAACTCCTCTGGAAAGACATCCAAGAACTCCGATATAAAAGGATGTGGCAACTCCGCTTCCTCCATCCTGGCTCCCCAAAAGGTGCCCCTGCTCTGCTCCACTTCTTCTTTGGTGACCACGAACTCTGGCTCTCCTGTCGGTCGAAATATCACTCTTTCTCGATAATAATCTATAGTAGCATGGTGCCTACTCAACCAATCCATCCCGAGTATAATATTGTATCTCGGAAGTGTCATTAGGAGTAAGCACACACTCAACTCTTGGCCTCCCAATAAAACTATTCGGCCCTTGCAAAAATCACTGACTAGGATAATTCCTCCGCCAGTCGTGATCTTGCAAGTCATATCTAAGGTTCTGCCTCTAAACGGTGCTTAAGAGCATAATATACAGATACAAAAGTTTGGGAAGCACCAAAATCGAATAATGCAAGTGCTGGAATAAAATCGAGAAGAACTGAACTAGATATTATGTCTCTTGCTGGCTCGGCCTTTTTGACCGTCATGGCATACGCTTGTGTCTGGGGTGCACCTCTCTGCTGCTGGTGGTGCTAGGCAAACCTCTGCGGCTGTGGCGGAAGGGGTGGTCCCCTCTGCTGGCCTCCTGGTGCAGTAGGTGCTCTGGCAGGTCCCCTCTGAGCGGCTATACCACCATGACCTGGAAGAGTCTGAATAGACGGTAAATCTCTCAACTGGTTCACTAACGATCCATAAGAAAAATATGTACCCATCCTCTTCCGGCAGATGTCTCTCGTGTGTTCCGCCTTCACGCAGTACGCACATTGGAGAGCGGGTTGGGTCTGCCTCTACGACTGTTGCTGGATATGTCCTCAAGCTAGTGTCTGGTGCTGCTGGTCCTAATACGGCCTCTGTTGCTGCTGAAAGTGGGGATGCTTGGCCAGTCCCGCGCTACCACTCCCTCCTCCAGAAATGTTGTGTCCTCTCTTGGGCCTGAGGTCCAAATCATCCTCAGCAATTTGGACATCCATCAGAATAACCTCAAAGGTAGCAGTGCGACATCCAGAAGTACAAGACTTGATATCTCTCATCAACCCCTTCCTGAACTTCCAGAATCGGTCTCCTGGGTCTCGAATCATCGGCAATACAAAATGACTCAAGCAGCAAAACTCTGTGGCGTACTCGTCGACCGACATGTTCCTTTGAACCAAGTCATGGAACTGACTCTCCAAGGATCCCAGGACCACATCGGGAAAGAACTTCTCCTTGAAAATTTCCTTGAAGGCCTCCCAAGTAAGTCCTCTAGAAGTAAGTCTGGGCTATGTACGATACCAAGTCAGCGCGATATCGAACATCTGGCTGTCGGCGGCCTCGATCTGCAGACACTTTGCAATCTGAGCCAAGCGTAAGTTTCTCTCTATGTCCTCCAGTTAGTCGTCGGCATAGAGTATCCCCTCAACGCCCTTGAACTCCCGAGGCTTCATCCTCTTGAAGTCCACTATAGTTCCTAGCCTCTGCTGTGGCTGCTACTGCTGGCCAGGATGCTGTTGTGCGACCCTCTCCACTACCTGGAGAGCGACCCGATGAGCATTCTCCATGCTCTCTCTCTTTAGCTCATTTTGTGCTTGGTGCGCCTCCACCTGCACCCTATGTACCTCAGCCTGAACTTGCCGAGCCTCTGCCGACGTCCTCTGAGCATCCACTATGGCCTGGATCAATGCGAATATCTGTGCTCCGTCAGTGGGCGCACCTCCTGGAAATAGAATCTGTGGTGGTAGAATATCCTCCATAACAGTCAGAACAACCCTCTGGATAGGTAGGGGAGGAGGACCCCCAAAAACTGCGGAAACTCCTACATGTACATGTGAAGTAGGAGGAGCAACTCCAAATGTCTGGGTGGCAGGTCGAGAGGTGGCATACCTCTCGGAAGCTATGCGTCCCAATCTCAGTGCCCTAGTCTTCGGTGGCATCCTGTAGACAGACCGAAAGAAGAAATCAATTAAGGCAAAAGATACGATATCATCAAGTAGGTCAATAAAATTTTAAAAGAAGCAGTTATTCAGAATAGCAAAATAGAATTAGAAATTTCTTAGTTGTGATTAAGAACTCTCATCTATACCCTATCCCATGCTCGTATTAGTACTACTATGATACTACACTAGTTGCGACCTATTTTTTTACTCCTCTAGATTAGACTAGACCTGCATGGGCTACAACTAAAATGTGTCACGACCCGCACCAGGAATTTGGGCATGAGTCGTGGGTACGTCCATCCTACGCTGTAGCATCGGTGGTAGAACGATATCTAGGTCTCAATACTACTAATCATAACCCACAAAATAACCTGTCAATGATCTCACTCCATAAGGAGGACAATGAATATACATTTGATCATCAATTCATAAGATAATCAATCATAATAACTATAAGAAAGTAAATGGCACGATAAGATAAAAAAGATATAAGGAAGTCCTGACATAAGTCTAGAAAATAACTCAAATAACAATAATAAGTCTAGAGTCTAACTGACTTAACATAAATAAGTCTCAACATAATACACCCAAGTCTCACAGTTTAGAACAATCCAAAACATAGATAAACTAGAGTAAATATTGTCTAAACAACTGTGGGTGGTGTCTCCTCTAGAATCTCCAGGATGAACTCTCCATCTACTCCTGGGCCATTATCGGTAGGGCAAAAATCCTCAAGGTCCTCTGAAAAATATTATCCATTTAGGATTGGAGCGAAGCACAAACACTAACAATAGTTTCAATTATATTGACAAAAACTATAAACCGGTGCAAGAAAATATATGATAAAAAAATACCAGAAAATAAGGAATACTGGAGAGACATATAATCAACATATATAACTAAATAGTAATGCCAAATATGGGTGAATGCTTGAAATGAATGTACTGAATAAAAGAATATGAATTATAGCTAAGTGTTGTAAAATATCAGTTTGCTATATGATCGGCTTGGGACTAGATCAAACTTGTTATATATGATTAGCTATGATACATGTAAGGTCAGGCTAACCATCTGGTTAGCTATGATGCAAGCAATAGTCAGGCTAATCATATATAACTGGCTATGAGGCATGTAATGGTCAGGCTACACCCTACATAATGTGTGGGGTGAGCTATGATGCATGTAAAGTAGGGTATGATCACATAACTTGCTAATAATTTCCCATCCCTAGCTAGTACGATGGATTCCAATCATGACTCCTCATGACAGGTATCTATGATACTAGCCCGTGTATCCGCTGTGTCGGAATAAAGTATACACTAAAACTAGAATCATAGTAATGATCAAAATAATAAAAACTGTCAGAGAATGTACTTGCCTGTGGTCCTGAGCAATTAATGAGGATCGATGTCCAAGATAGAATCACAAAGACCTAAATATCAACATATAATATTATTTGGTATTTTGGAAGGGCAATATCATTTACTATGTTGAAATATAATTATTAGGCCAAAACTAGGTCTTTATTAGGCTAACTATGTCATTACCTTGTTATACTAGGTATTACTAAGTTTACTAGCAAAATATAATATTATGTATCATAATACAATACTTTAATATATTACTAATAACATACCTTTGTATCTCGACTCTCCTACACTAACTGTACACTCTAGGTACTATGACACTTCTTATTAGCTAGGCATCAGAATACATCTTTATACAAATATATGGTAATAAGTATCACTTGATACCACTCACATAACAATTTCCCACCTTGCTACTCACTGGTACTTCTTACCTCACACCAACCTATCTACCTTACCACTCTATTCTAAATACATTCACTGACTTGCACAGATCCTACTTGCAATTTGTGCACAACTGTGCATGTCCCTGCCTCCTCTGCTGACTTACTAATACTGCTAATAATTCACTATCCATACACTTCTCCCACTGAGAACCCTGACCAGGTACTTCAACACTATATCTATGCTTTTCAGAACTAAACAACCTGTACACATGACTATATAGATATAGACACACTCTAGTATATACATATACACAACTATTTATACACTAATACACTAACCTTAACACACTCTAACACACTCTCTTCTACTTGCCTTCTCGAGTGAGCTAATCCCAATATACTATAGATAAGGTACTTAGATAATCAGAGTGTCTAATCTCCCTTTTTAAACCCAGTACCATACCGATTCATGTATCAGTATCTAGAAACTCAGAGTCACCAATGTTTGGGCTTGCACAATACTAACCTCCATCTATATTCAGATACTGAAATCTGCTCCCAGTGCATTTCAGTATCTTAATGCATCTTGTTTGCTGTTACCCACCCCCCCTTCAGTCCATCTGTAGCCACATCCAAACCCTTCTCACCAACCCTAAATCAAAATGTAATACTCAAAACTAGTTTTTTCCCTCACAAACACATCAAGTATTCCCTTCACTGAACACACTGGAACTTCACAATACCCTTACTGACACTAAGTATCACTCCATAAATACTTGATACTACCCTCCTATCTGATATCACTCACTGCTACAGTTATTAGTGCATGGTTGCAAAGTAGCTGCTGCTTATATGTGCAACAGTGCACTGATACGCCATATATCTGTGCCAACCCAAAGTCGGGTATCCAATATACAAGTCCCTCACTTATAAGCCACAACTCGATCACCTTACCAATCTGATACACATTTTATCATACTGTGTCAAACTCCCCATTTCCTTAATACTTATACACACACACACTAGAGTGCCCGACTCTATACACTATGACACAGTGCACTAGCTCACTGATGCACAAATTGCATACCCTATGTCCCTGATACTGTAACCAATGATACACTCGACTGTGCATTAAAAATTCCTGCATACAGTGGGGTACTCTGTTATTTGTATTTCCATATTTCAGAGCCTACAATCCAACTCTCCTATTTAAATAACACAACAATAACCCACCCTATGATACCAAGCTCACTCCCAAATTTCCCCTATCAATGTACACACACATCAGCCCCCTCAAAACTGATACTGAGCAATGGTTCCTAATGCAGTACACCATGTGAACTTCTTGCCACCAGTGGCTGTGCTCGAGAAGTGCAATCACCCCACCTGTTCTAGTGTATCACAGGCATCCTAACACTCCATGCCCCAAATACACACTGCCTATCTCTGCAACTGATACCCTCTTCGTTTGCACACAATGTGCATGACTATACATTGCAGTCACCACCACACCCTTTTACTACAGTCACTTATACATTGTCAGATGTGCAAAACCCCACAAAGCAATCATATGCACTGCTTGACCGTGCATACATGTACTACTTGTCTGACACCCTACCACACTCTCTAAATAGATACACATTCTAAAAATTAAATCAACAAACACCTTGAGTGCTCAATAAGGATACTCATGATACTCAACAAATCTTCATGCAAAATTTTTTTATAACCTATTAATCTTACTAATACATATTAAATACATATCAAATATAAATATATATATGTAATATGATTTGTTGTTATGAAAAATAGGTAAAACACACCCATAAACACAAAACTCCAAATATGCATACAACACCATGAAGAAAATATCATGGAAACCAATAGAGACTCATACTCTCCCCTTATGGCTATTTCTAAACCATGGGTGGGCTCCTAATGGTCAAACAAATAATAAAACAGAATTTAAAGGAGAGATTTCAGATTTTTACCTATTGGCACATGGATTTCCAATGCAAAATTAAGGGTTCTCTAGCCAAGCCTCTTCTTCTCCAATGCTCCTTGTGACCTAAGCTTTTAGGCTTCTTAGATGAGGGAAATGAGAGGGATTTGAGATTTAAAATTCTAAAACTTGGTTGTGGAAGAAAAGGGTTTGGGGAAGAACTATTTCTAGGGTTTTTTATGAGCTATGAAGAACTAGAGGGAGGCTCCCTCCCTCCTATATAAGGCTGGCCACTAAACCTAGGGCTTGGCTAATGCACAAATTCCATAGTGTCCCTATATGGTTGTCATGAAGAGTCATTTAATTAATGGGGGTCTTCATTCCTAATGAGGGGTCTAACTAGATTCTAATTTTAAAAAGGATAGGGATTATTCTAGTGGGTTCAAATGTCTAGTCTAATGTAAAGTCCATGGTCACATCAAGTCTAGTCCACTAATCCATATCATTAATAATAATAATAATATAATATATTATACATATCATGTAACTATAAACATAATATATATAGAGATATTGAAATGACAATAATGCCCCTACTTTAGAAATGTGGTAGTGACACAGGTGTATTGGGTGTGATAAAACTGAGGCAGGGAGCTCCGGGCTATTGTCGTGCTGGCGGCGGTCCCCGTCGTGGTGTCGTGGTGAAGAGGACAGGCGGAGATGTCGTTACGCGGTGGAGGAGCTCGCGTATGGAAGCAGTAGTAGCAGCCGTGGAAGGGAGCTCGGCCGGGGTGGCTACTCCGGGCTCATGCGGAGGACGAGGCGGGTTGGGACAGCGGCTTGGGTCGACGAGGTGGCTACTCCGGCAAGGATGCCAGCGGAGGGTTGATGGGAATAGGGAATGAAGGTGCATGAACAGGATGAAGAAAGGGGTGTCGGCTGAAGGAAATTTTGGGTATTTGGGAAAAATAAGAAAAGAAAAGAAATAGGAATATATATACATGTGTAGGTCTTGGTTTGACCTAGAAATTGTTGACTTGGACAAATCCCTCTTGGGCTTGGGCCTCTCAAGTAGGATTTCAATGGGCTAGGATTTGAATGGGTTCAAAAAGAATGGCTCGGATTACATCTGTTTACGGTTTGGAGGGACAGGGTCTTAAGGAGCTTGGTGTTGAATTACACACTCCTAAAAATCGTAAAAAAATACCAATGAAGGGGAAATAGGTTTATTCATGTATTATGCCCAATGGGGTGGACACCTTAATGCACTTTTGCACAAAAGTGCCCAACAATTTGAAAATTGCACAAAGTTGAATTTACGGTTTAATTAATTAAAAAATAAATGCAATAGGTGTTCTAAAATAAATTAGAAATACAAGGGACTGAATTTAAGTGGGACAGAAGTGTCATGAATGAAGTAGACTCAGAATAGAATATTACCCTAATTTGGGTTGCACGAAATAGGTCGAGATTGTGTCTCCAATTTCGACCGGAAAGCATAAGGATACAAAATTAGATTTATTAAGAATTAAATAAAGACATCCGCGACGAATATTGTGCGACTAAAATGAAGCACAAGAGAACATAATTATAAGTTACACAAAGACCAGAAAAGAAGGCAGGCATGTCTAGGACAAAGATGTTGAATTTGTTGTGTAACCTCCGATTTCCAAATTTTTGAAATATTTAGATTTTAATTTATTTTTAAATATCAAGTTTATAAAATATTTTCTCCTTGAATTTTTAAGTATTAGATTTTTGAACAATGTTTGATTTTAGAAGGTGATTTAAAATCTTTTATAAAAATCATTTTCCTAAATGTCAATTTATTATAAAATAAATAAATAAATAATATATATATAATACTCTAGCTTCGAATATTTATTGGCTTGAAATCATGAAATTATTTGTTTAATAAAAATTATTTAAAGGACTAGTTGATATTTCATAATAAATTTTTATATCCATTTGGGATAGTAAATAAATTACATACTTTCTAAGGTTTTGGAATATGGGTTTAATTAGTAGCTAATTGGGAATCAGTTAGCCTTGGAAGCTTCTTAAAATATTTTCTTAAATTGTAATCTCTTTCTTTTAAATTTTTTTTTTACAAGTTTACCATCTCCCATTGACTAGTCAACACCCTCTTTCCCACATGAAGAATTCATTCATGTCTAATCTTGGCCATTCATTAAATGGGTCAATCCTCACCCTTCATTCACACACCCTCTCTCCCTATTTAAAGTCACACACCCACACCCTTCCCAAGAAAGCCCTAATCCCCAAAACCTAGGCTAGCCCTCACAAATCCCCACAAGCCAGCAGCCATCACCATCTGTTTTGTGTGCTCGTGTCCGTGTGTCCAACATTACCGTGTCAGCCGTATTGGCCTCGGGTCTGACCCCGGGTGTCCTATCGTATCCCTTTATTTCCTGTGTCCAGTATTACATTAGAACAGTACAATAAGATTTTTGTGTCCGATACCATCTGGACACATCCACCACAGTACAAACATCAAACCATTGTGTCCAGCTCCGGACACGATCCAACAACCCTGACACATCACAGAATAATTTAAACCCTAATTTTGACCTAACCGTCTCCGGTGGCTGGGGGATCTCCTCCTCTGAGTCGAGCTCGCCGTCCCCGACCTTGACTCGAGCAGCCGCGGCTTCCCGGTCCCAGCTCCGGTGGACCACCGCCCAGCGCCACCAGATCGAGCCAACCCCTCCTTCTGTAATCCCCCTGATTTTCAAAAAGAATTTTAATTTGGATTTTTACAAATTATCTGGAATTTTCTGGAATTTTTCTGGATTTTTCTGTAATTAAATTTAGGTGTTTTAATTATTAAAGGATTTTAATTAATATTAAATAGTATTAAAATATTATGAAAATAATATTTTATGGTGTAAAATAGAAAACCAGACTTAGGGTAATTTTCCGGAAATTTACTGGACCCCGGATGGATTTTTTTTAAACTATTATTATTTAAATTACTTATTTATTTAATTAATAAAGTTAATTATTTTTATTTAAAACCAAACCGGCCCATCCCATAGAGCCCAGCCCATCTGAACCCGCCCGGCCCGTGGGGCTATCGGGTCGGGTCGGGTCCGTCAGACCCGAACCCGTCCACCACCCGACCCGCATCTCTTCTCCCCCAAACGCTTGCAGCCCCGACTGCCCGCCTCCCTCGCTGGCCGTTACGCACCGGCCGCCGCCTGGCCTCCCGTCGCCTCCCCTTCGCCTCCCTCGTAACCGTCGACCGCCTCCCTTCTTCTTCCCTCACCCGTCGGCGCTCACCCTCCCCGGTCGCCTATATAAACCCGTCGTCTCCTCCTCCCCTGAACCCTAGCCACCGCTGCCCAGCGCCTGAAACCCTCCGACCCTTCGCCCCTCCGGACAGCCTCAACCAGCAGCAGCGGAGCATAGCCGGCCACCCGCCTCCCCGTGTTGGGTTCCTCGAACCTCCACAGCCCCGGCCCTACCTCCGCTGGGCTCGCCGTCGACCCGCTGCTCCGCCCAACGCCACCCTCCTGCGCCGACGAGCCGCCCCAGCCAACTCCGGTGAGTCTCAGACACGGACACAGGTTGGACACTGACACAGAAGCCGGACACAGTAAACCCTAATTTCTGAATCTCGTGTCGGACACAGTGTCCAGGACACAGGACACAACTCAATTTTTCGGACCACTTCAGGTACCCGTAACTTTTGACTCGTAGCTCAGAATTCGATTCCGTAAATTGTATTGCGTAGCCTGTATGACCCTCTCGGTGCCCGGATAAACTGCTCGGGGCATCGCGTCCTGTGGTGATCGCACACCGCGATCCAAAAATAGGAAAAAAACCAGACCTTGTTTCACCCCAAAATCGAGTACGCCCCGCCAAACGGGATGACTTGGTCGCGTGCGGTCTTTACAGATACGTGCGCGTCGTTGATACGGACGTGCAGGATTTCGCAGAATCTGATTTGGATCTGCGTGCACACCGGGATCAGTGCGTATCCGCGGACACCGTCCAGTATCCGTACTTTCTATTTCTTGCTGTAACTTAGTGTACACAAGTCAGATCGAGACGAAACTTGCACCATCGGACTCGTAGCAATACGCTGGTCCTGTGAGCCAAGTTTGGTTCGATTCTGAGAACGTTGACAAAATCGTGTGTCGTGGGCCCCACAGGCTCCAACCGACGGGCGATTTTGAGAACGGCTCATCGGAATCCAATTCTGAAAGTTCCGTTGAGTTCGTATCGTCGTTCCTGGCCGGTTGACACTAAGTTAGACTAATTTTGAGACCTTTGACCCTGACGCGTTTTTGGTACAAAGCGGCCCACAATTGGACCCCGCCTTGACCCGAAAATGACGTTTTTGCCCTTGTCTCCAAATTGGACTCAAGGACAGGCGTTCCTAGCTGATTGAAGTATTCTGGACCTGATGGTGATATCAATTTTAGCAACCGGATTACTGCTTGGAAATCCAGCTGAAGCTCGAGATACAACTGAAACAGGAAATCCAGGCAAGTGTACCTTGCCATAAAATGCAGCATTTAATTTATTTTGATTCTCTTGTTTTAATTTCTGTGACTGTTGTACTTGCCCTATCAAGTATTTTATACCCAGGACACCTGACACAAATCATGATACAGAATCTTTCTGAATATTAAAGGGGGTTTGTATAGGATATAGATTTCAGGATTTAAGCTTTAATTTCTTAGAACTTATAAATGACTGACTGCATTAGTTTTAAATCTTGCGTAACATGAACATTGAGAACTGTGACGTAAGATTACATTGGGTGGGGAGAGTATTACCATATCAAGGCTGAATATATATTATATACTGTTATCTTTAAGTGTCCTAGTCTCTGACACAGAGCTTTGGCACCTGTACTGGCCCTTCGAGAAAAATACTGCTATGGTTTCTTGTCACTGATCCTGTAGTAGTCTCAGCCTGAGTATGAATAATAACTCTCACTTGCATGATCACATAGTTGGTTAGTTACTTACCCTGTTATTTCTTTATTTCTGCACTGCATTATATTTTTGGCTTGTGTTTTCTGTACCTTGCTATGTCCCCTGAGGACCTGGAATGGATTATGTCCCCAGATTTAGCAGACGAGATCTACCCAGAGGTGTATGGAACAGGGGCACTACTCGGAGCAGCACATGAACCTGAAGACGAGGTGATCGCTGAGGACTTCTCATGAACAATTGCTTCGCCATGCTCAGTATTATGGCAAATAGACTTTATTCCTGTTTAATTGAACTCTTTATTTCCTGCCTTTGAGAACTTGGTGTAAACAGACTTAATATCGGATTGTTCTTCGATTTTATTTACTTTGACTGTTGGTGTTTAATATTTTTTTTGCTGTTATTGCTATCTTATATCTGTGGATGAGAATAGTGAAACCCTGACTGATGTAATACAGCTTAAGTATGCCCGATGGATCCATTAAATTGGGTTTGTCCATCCGTGCGTACTGCTGGCCATTATCACGCGTCCAGTCCCTCGGTATTTTGGGACTGGGGCGTGACACCTTCCACGTGCATCGAGCTAGATCGATCCAGCCGCCGTCGGGCTTCGCTACCACCCTGCGCCTCCAGATCCATCGACGTCGGCACTATTCCGATGAGCGATGCCAGCAACTCCGGTCTGACCTCGACGGAACTCCACCGCGTGACCCCGACGCGACCACGGCGGAGGAGTTTCACCTACCGCCGAAACTCCTCCCCGCCACAGCAGATCTGGCCAGTGCCGCCGCCTCGAGGTGAGCACTCGACCGTCGATGCCGAGAAAACCCCAACGTGAGCTCCGTCTTCCCTCTTTCATTTTTCAGAGAGTAATTTCTGGGTTAATTTTAAGAGTATTAGTTATATTAATATATAATTAGTTTAGTTTTTATGTAATTAGTTTTGTTTCTATGTAATTAGTTTAGTTATGTAATAATTATAAGGGTTTTTGATTATGTAAAAATATAATAATTTTTGGGTTTATATTATTAATTAAGAAATAGTTTCAACATTAAGCTTAGTTCAAAATCAGTTTATTTGGGCTGGTAACCGGTTTTACTATAGATAAATATATATTGGCTTTTACATAAATTCTAAATTTTTATATAAATAAACTTTTAATTGTAATTATGTTCGAAAGAAAAGTTTTGACAATTATTGTTCAAAGTGATTTCGAAATAATTTTCATAACATAAGGTGTTTACCTTAATAACAAACAATCAACCCTTTTCTCTTATTAGCTAAACTTGTTAATCTTGAGCTTAGCTAATCTCTGTATATTTTCTCTATGTATTGCGGACCTGGTATCCTTATCTCGATTATCGTGCCGAACTCCGATCTTGGACTTCTTTATATAGTTTCTAGCTATTTGGACTGCTCCGGACTCATTGGAACTAACTGCTACTTCATTTGGGATCACCTTGAGAAGTGTGGCATTATATTTATGTCGTGTCAATATGTCCATGCTTTTGCACGTGGACTTCAACCAATCTGAGGCGAGTACATTCTCTGATTAGTTTCTTATTTATGATATCCCTTATGTTCATTGTATCTAGTGTAAATATCCATATTTTGACACGCTGGTTACACGGATTGGTGTATACAGATCTCGTCATGAGATGTTATTCCTTGTTCATGGTGTAGCTTGTACAAGTCTTGTTTCATTGTTATCTTGTACATGTACAGACACTGATTTTCGGGGAGATTTGCTACCTCCCTAGGGAATCCCGTGCCATAGCGTACCATGGTTGGATCTACTATACCAGTCGGGGTGGGGAGTATTTTAGTATAGATATGTGATCATACCCAACTCTACATGCATCATAGCTCACCCCACATCTCACGTCGGGTGCGGCCTGACCATTTACATGCTTCATAGCTGTTACGTGTGATTAGCCTGACCTCTACATGCATCATAGCTAACCAACGGTTAGCCTGACCTTATATGAATCATAGCTAATCACATGTAACCAGTCTGATCAAGTTCCCAAGCCGATCACATGTTAAAGCTAGTACTCACACACTTAGTCATAGTATTCTTGCTCATTGACATATTGTTTCTTTTTCTGCATTTACTTACAGTATTTCCAGTATTTCTTTTATTGTATATTTTTTGTACCTATACATGCATCTTGTATATTTCCATCTATATACTGCTACATAGTTTATATCATTGATATAGAACTGCTATTTAGAAATGTACTTTGCTCCTTCCTGACTGGAAAACATTTTTTAGACTATGCCTAGAGGACTGGTATTCGACACTGGTGGACCACAGGGTGAGTAGCTGAGACTTGGCTTTAGTAGTGTAGTCGTGATTCCGGGAGGTCTAGCCGGAATCACTAGTTATCTAGTTAGCTTCCTTTAGTAGTTTATTGGTACCGGATTTGTCTCCGACATTTTGTTGAGACTTGGTTTTATGTTGAGTTAGATTTAATTACATTAGAATTGTATTGTAATTATTTTTATTTCTTCGATTTCTTATCGTGCTGTAGTTATGTGATTGAGTATGTTGATCTTTTATATTGTTATCCGTGTCTCCTTATGGAGTTGGATACTAGTGTGAGATTGGTTAGATAGTACTTGACCTAGACAGCGTTCTACCGCCGATGCTGCGGCGTAGGTTGGACGTACCCACGCTCTCGTACCCCTAAATCGGGTGCGGGTCGTGACATGTTGAAAGGCAATAGCTAGGGTAGCGCTCCAAATATCGAAGCAACGGTAAGGCGCAATAATTAAATAAAAATTATGACAATTAAATATAATTAATTATTATGCAATCATTTATACATTAATTATGAAAAGACGAAAATACCCCTAATATGAAATGTGGGGGTGACAAGTCTACCCTCCTTAAAAGAATTTCGTCCTCGAAATTTAAGATCCTCATTAGTTTTATTTTACTCATTAAATTATTTTTCACCAAAATTCAAATTTATCGAACCCCATAATCATGAAGTAATACCACATTGCTATTTCACAAACTTTCATAACTCTATAGATATCATATTTCTGAAGAATCCTCAAATTTAAAAATCGAATTCCATTCGTATCATAATCTCCTCAAAAATTTGATGTTAATAATTAAATACTCAAAATTTAATATCCAATCCTCAATTTTTTTATCCAATCAATGCACATTTATAAAATTTAAAATCTTATCCAAAAGTTTGTATTCGAACACTAACCCATTAATCATCTTACTCCTCAATTTTTGAGTAAATCACTAAATACAAAATTTACTATCCAATCCTTTAATTAAAATCCAGTCAACGCATATTTATAAAAGTTAGAAAATCTCATCCAAAAATACTATTCCATTAATCATCTTACTCCTCTAGTTTAAGTCCAATCGATGCGTATTTATAAAAATTAAATCCTCATCCCAAAAATTTGAATTCCAACACTAATCCATTAGTGATCTAATTCCTCGACTATTTTTCCACACAATACTCAAATAATATAATACTCGCAAAATCTTTAATTGTAATATTCAAAATAAATCTATATCTTGCAGTCAAATAAATACAATGATAATCTTCTTAATTTTCTCAAAATTTAATAACAAATTTAATCATTTCATAATCTTCATAAATCAACGTTTTAATAAGATCGCCAATCCTGTCATATTAAGTTCTCAACTCTTTGTTTAAATTAATATTTTTTCTCGAAATTTTAAGGCACATTGTCTCTCTTTGTCAAATCATAACCTCTTCATTAATTCTTCACTACGGTCAAACCCTCAACAGTTAAAGTCTAAGAGAATCCTACCTATAGTCATATAACACGCAATACAACACGCAATCTAGATAAAATATGCAATCTAGATGAAACATGCATGGTTATGGTCTCTTTTGTCATAGTATTATGGTCTTTGTCGGGGTTTACTACTAACTCTATTCTAACAAGAAAATCATTGACACAAGCTACGGTACTAAGGAATCAATCAATCAATCAATCAATTAAAAGACGAAAAAAGGAACATGAGGAAAGAAAAGAATACAGTCTTCTGACCCATTACTTGGACATCTACAACCTCTATCATACACTTAACTATGGCATATTTATTCACAAATTCCTGTCCCTATACACTGTTACCCATATCAACTAATCCCTAGTCCACAAGACATCCATGAATACATCAATATTACACATATCTGTCTTTTAATACCAAAATTCGATACCAAGAACCTCTAGCACAACCATAGTTTAATAATGCATCCCAAGTTTGATACATGTATCCTTTTAGGTACCACCGATTGTACTACTAGCACACCCACTGCTAGCTCTCGTACCAACAACAATTGTTTATACTAGTTGTTCTTATCTATCAAGTGCACACCAAGTGCAACACAGCACACTAAGTATTACTCTCTTTAATACAACTCGAGATGGACACCCAAGTCAGTTTGCAGTGCCATCTCAATCATGCTCAAGTCAACATATCCTTACACATTCACATCATCTACTAATACACATTTCTTACCCATCATAAAATTCTATTCTCAAAATTTAATCATCAAAATTTAACTTCTTGAACAATTTAAAATAAAATGCATATACTTTCCTCAAAAGTCAAATATTCAATTATCGAAAAAAAATTTAATCACTTACAAAAATCTTTATAGCTTTGACTATGTTTATTGAATCAAATTTTGAATCCTCAAACATTTTAATAACATAAAATCTCAACTCCTCAAAATTCTTAAAAAAATTGAAATTTATTTCTACTCTTCAAATTATAAATTTAAATCCACAAGTATACATATAAATACTCACAGTCTCTAATATTCCAGGTGCATACAAATACACAAATTGTCTACAACCTCAACTGTGTACTGAAATTTGTACTGCCTGGATTACTTGCAATATTACTTCCAATAATCAAAGTTATCATCACACATATTTTTTCCAATGATTTTCTATCTATATTAATTGATACACCAATCTAATTATCATCACACGTTGTACTTATTGTTATTAGCACCTTGCTCAACTAATCCGATATAGAATCATTAGTACTCTTGGTATGATAACACTAGCTTCATTATTGGATCATCTCATCAAACTTATTTGAACTTACGATTACTTGCACCTTCTATAACACCCATGTTTCACTTTACTCTCATGGGCAAGTATATGGTTCCTCATCTCGATTGATGTATATGTATTTCCCTTTAATCTTTTACAGCATGTTAAACTAATCTGTGATACGCTTCACAACTTTCATTACCAATCCTGATATTTCTCTACTCATGACATCTCATTAAAACCCTTTATGCATATACATTTCTTTACTTTTAATACACCCAAGTATCAATCATCAAATTGAACATCATGCTTCATTAATCTTTAACACAATTCCTTGATACTTAATTATTTACATAGATCATCCAATTACATAAATTCATGACTAGTCAGGACGGGTATGCTGGCTCTGATACTAACTCTTGGAACTATCACTCATACTCTATACTCTCCTTCTACTTATAGTACTATAATGACACCTATCCTAGAGCTATTTCTACAAGGTACTATGCTATGGGTATCTCTAGATTAATGCCTACTGCTCACATGTCCAACCAAGAAATACTTATAACTCACAAGTCATACTCAGTCAACACTAATACAAGACACAAACAAAATTGTAAGTCACTAATTATCATACTATCAAGGAATCCTCAAAGAAAAGAAGCTCAAAAAGGAACTGGATAAGGACTGAAGGTATTCTACTGCTAGTAAGGAAAAGAAGCGATGGAACAAAGTCCTGTAATAACAAAATAGATAAGTATTGAGATGAGACTTTAAGAACCAATTTAAGATATAACCTGATAATCATACACGTCTGTCAGAAATTATAACACTCATAATCCTCACCACGCCAGCAAGCATAGATGCGATAAACGACAGGTTCCGTAACTAAGGTATGCAACTCTATAATCATGTCATCTAGAATCTTCGCCACGCCAACCGGTATGGCTGTGAGAGACTCTAAATTTCATAACTAAAGTATGTACATCCAAGTCAGGTTCTTACGTTCTCGTCACGACAGCTAATATGGCTGCGATAAACTCTAGGTTCCATAACCAAAGTAGACGTTTTACCTTTCTCACTATTCTCATCAACATGTGTCATCAGATGATACCATAAATTTAGCCCGTAAAATTTATCTCAATATGAAATCAACTCAGCAACGATACCAAGAATTAAATTTAACAACTGGTCAACAAGAATAAAACTCAACAATGATACCAAGATTTAATTTAATAACTAATCAACAGGAATCAAGTTCAATAACAACAAGCGAGAGCGGACGAAAACAAGGAAAAAGATTTAAATTAGAAATTATAATAAGATTCTCAAGGGTCGTCCCAGGAATCTCTTAAAAAATTGTGATTGAGTATCCTCTCTCATCCTAGTATCCTATGTCCTATATCCTATTGCAGGCACGTAGTATTACAACTAAGACGTCGCACTACCACGATATCGCAAAACTTGCGAAGTCTGACCTGCATGGGCCACCACTAAAAATGTGTCACGACCCGCACCTGGATTTTGGGGCACGAGAGCGTGGGTACGTCCAGCCTATGCCGCAGCATCGGCGGTAGAACGTTGTCTAGGTCATGATACTATCTAATCAATCTCACATGAATATCCAACTCTATAAGGAGACACAGATATCACAATATAATATGGAATACTCAATCATGAAAAAATAAAGTACGTTGAGATATCGAGGAAAACAAATAAAATACAAGACAAGCCTAAACAACAATAAATAGTCTAACCTGCAATCAATAATATCCAGTCTCCAAGTATGCTGGAAACAAGTCCTCTATGTCACAGTCTGGAAAAAATATTCACTCAGGATTGGAACGAAATACACCTCTAACAGCAGTTCCATGCATATTGAGAAAAATTATAACATAGTATAAAGAAATACAAGACAGATATGAATACTGGCAATAAGAAATACTGGAATAAATGGAATACTGGAATAAAGAATACGGAAGCATATCATCATCAATGTACATCTAGTAATGAAATAGAAATTCAAGTACACGCAAGAACAATGAACTGGTATGTAAGTGTGTACAAGAACAATAACTAGAACATGTGGAGATGCTAGATCAATATACTAGAGATGCATGTCAAGAATCATCTAACTAAGTGTGTGAAACATCAGCATATCATGCGATCGGCTTGGGACTATATGACTCATTACATTGATTAGCGATCATCCCTAACAGGTCAGGCTAACCACATGTAACAGCGATGAGGCATGTAATGGTAAGGCTGTACCGACGTGAGGTGTGGGTGAGCTATGATGCATGTAAAGTTGGGTATGATCACATAAGCTACTAATATTTTCCCATTTTTCCCCAGCTAGTACGATGGATTCCAATCACGACTCCTCGTGACAGGTCTCAAGCCAACTCGTGTAAACAACAGTGTCAGTGTCATATACGCTATACAACAAGAATTATAGAGATAATCAACATAATAGAAACTGTCAGAGAATGTACTCGCCTGGGGTCCTGTTGCTGGCAATACCAATAACCTGATTTCCGAAGTCTTGTCTGAACAATCCAACAATCCTAAAGACAGCATTAATACAATATTGCATCAGACATTACTCTAACACATAGTCATAAAAATACTGGATGCAGGGCACTGGTCAACTAGGATCAAGTGTGCGTCAAGTTACACGGGTTTCATATCTGTAATTGTTGTGCAAAATAGACAGCCAATGATACGGGTCTTGCCAGTACTTCAGTGTACATGACAGTCTGCTAACAGTTCACTGGGTCATAAGGTCATGTGTAACTACGGGATATCCGTAGTTACACTCGGGTCATCTAGTACCTATTATAAATATACACCTTATTAACTAGCATTAATACTTACAATATATACATACACCAAATTAAATATATATACAATATATGTATACCAATTAATTACATATATAATATATACTAGTTGAACAATATATATATACATCATATTGAATAATGTACACATACTAAATATATGTACATACTTTACTATACCAATTGAACAATACTCATATACCAATGTAGATTAATTAAGTATATATACTATATGTATATATACACCAATGGTATACCTATTAAACATAAACTCATGGAATACCTATACTATACATGTCAATTACATACATACCAATTATATACTACACACATACGTTCATAAAATAATAGAAATGCGGGCAGGAACGAACCTGCGCACGGGCCTGAGATCGGCTTGACGACGATGACGATGGTGAATGGTGACGATCACGATGATGGGGGTGAAGGTGATCGTGATGATCAAGGTGGAGTTGATGATGAAGATGATCGTGATGATGATGATGATGAAGATCATTGTGATCGGAGCTCGGCAGCTCATGCGAGGTAGAGGACAGGGACGTCGGGGCTGCTCTCTGTTGATGGGGCTGGTGGTGGTGATGTAGAGTTCATCGAGGGAAGAACAACGAGGGGAGGAACGTGCTGTAGATGTCACGCCCCAGTCCCAAAAATACGTAGGACTAGGACACGTAAGCATGCCAGCCGCATGGATATGGCAACTCCAATATATGGAAACCAAATCCATACGTACGCTGTAATATGAATATAAAATCCACAAGTGGTATAAAATGAAATACAAGTCACAGGTCAAAATGTAAATCTCATCCACCAAAATCATATAGAAATAAATAACCAGTATCTATGAAACTAGATCTCAACAAGAAGTATCTAGGGATGATAGTTGGATGGAAAAAAATCCACTACCAACTCAAATGGAGAAGTAAATACAATATAAGTACAACTCACTCAAACAATATGAGTACCAGCTACCAATCACGGCTCGAAGAGAAGACATCCACGAAGCATCTATATCCTTCCAAATCTGTGCTCCTGCAAATACTCAAGAACAGGTACACCTGGCAGCGGACCAGGTCCTCAGAGGGACATAACAAGTATACTTAAACACATGCCAATAAAGTACTGAAATAAATATCCAAAGGGGTCGCCTAACCGTCTAAGTGAATGCAGTTAAGAACAACTTTCCCCACAAGTGAGCTATCTGGCTGAAAACTGGGATTTGGCATGGTTCTCTTTTGAAGATCCAGGGGCCTAAAGACACGTCGTCTTTTGAACGGCGGAGGCCCGCCAATGTATATATATGGGTCATCACCACCCGTATCTCCAGCGGAGAATCCGGGCGTCACAGAAAAAGTGCAAAGGAGCTCAAATGCGGTACTTGTTGTTCTCCCCACCCCATGCTCTAAGCATGTCACATCCATGACACAATTTGGTCCATAGCCTATTCTTAGTACCCTAGCCCAATCCTGCAACCAAATAAGTACAAGGATGGGACCACCGTACTATAATAAGCTATGTCCCTGGACCTCTAATAACTGCCAAGTCTACTAGCATGCAAAGTTTCTAACAGCAGTTATCCCTAACGCACGGCCCACACGTACCGATGATCAGTCAATACATGCGTCCGTGATCTATATGAGACTCAGAACTCGTGTAAAAATATGTGTCACGGCCAAATGAACCTAATGATACTATATGATAATGGGGTAGTCTCATGTACAGGGTCAATGCAATACATAAGTAAAAACATATCGCGACGTCACCGTCGCGAGCATTTTATATAACAATTAAAATATATGAACTAAGGGCAGAAAATAAAGATGCATGCAACATATGGAATGTAAATAATAGTACAATGGCAAGGTATACTTGCCTGGCAAGAAACTGCAAAATGTCATGTCCAGATGTCCAATACACAGGACCAGAAGCTATGGCCACATAACAATTATCTCCGGATGCTGAAATAAATATCACCAACATTTCCGGAATGAGCAAAATAGCTAAAAAGTACATCCCTTTTGTCCAATTTGGACACAGGGACAAAACGGTAATTTCGGGTCAAAGTGGGGTCCACGTGTGGCCCACTTTGCACCGAAAAATGTACCGAGGGTAACAGTCTCTAAATGGGACAAACTATGGGTCAAACAACTCTAGATGTCAATACGAACTCAATGGTATGTCCAAATTTGGATTCCGATGAGCCGAACAAAATTTGGTCCAAAAAGTCAACTGTGTGGCCCGCCAATTGGCGATCTGGTCAACCGTCTCAGAAATGCGTGAAAATTGGGTCACAGGACCAGCACGTTACCACGAGTCCAGTGGCGCAAGTTTTGTCGCAATATGACAAGCGTGCCAAAAATACTCGCGAGTTCCACAAAAGTGGCGATACGGGATGTGTCCGCGGATACGGCCTGATTCCGGCCCGCAGACGCGTCCAAATCAGTCCCCACGAATTTTTACGTGTCCCGTTATGCTGTGTGCACCATTTGGTACACTTGGCACACGGCGGGGCAGTCCCGTTTGGCGGGGCGCGCTCCGATCTCCAACTTTTGGAAAACCGGAAAAAGTGGGTGCGCGCAGTTTTGTGACGAATATATTTTTGTCCACAGCGACTAATAGCACAAAGTTGTAATATAGAAAATAAACTAGATCATGTAATCTACAGGTATCAAAAAGAATCACCGAATTCGGATCTCTGTGGTGGGAGATACGAACTCGGCAATATGGATGGTCAATCTGGAATTCTGCGATTGCAGAATTCTGTCTGCTCGTCCAACTTTGGACGCTATTTTTCACCTAGGGGCACACGTTTTCCGAGGTTGACTATAAAACAAATACTGGAGAGGGTTGAGGGAAGATCATACCTATCAAAACGGAACAGCGTTTGGTCGAGCGAGTCAACGGAAAATCGCGCCGGAGCGAAGGTGCTTCGAGTGGGAAACTGCAGTTCGCGATGTCGGCGTCGACGGGATGGTTGGATGGCTTGGGGAGGCTTCTCTGGCTGTGGTGACGGCTCTAGATGGGAAGAGGAAGTCTGGAGTTTCTAGGTTAGGGTTTTAGAGCTAACTATATATATATATAATATATTAAGAGAGAGAGAGATATGGATTAAGGGGTCCGCGGGTGAATGCAAGTAAAGGGGTCGGGCTCGTTTATTTGTGAAGGGCGGCTCCCTTGGTGAAGTGGGCGGGTGGACAAAATATGCAGCAAGCTGCTGAAGCAAGTTCCCTTAGGAACTTTAAGTAATATAAGTAGTAACTTATAAATATTATTATTATATTAATTCTTATTTTCTTTTCTTTTCTTTTCCTTTCTTTCTTTATAAAATATATATACATATATATATATATATTTGTATATACATATATATATACTCATAAGAAAATTTATAGATTAGGGTATTGCACATCGTTTGGCTAGCAACAGCTCAAGGGGTCTCCTACATGGAATAAAATTCAAAAAATTTCTGATGGTCCCACAAGTCATCTAAGTGCCCGAACACCTAACATAAAAATTATTAAAAATCTATTTCTCTTATTTAGACCTAATTACTATAATTTAATTAATAATAAATAAATAAAAGGGTATTTACGATTTTCTAGGAAGGGGGTTTTACATTCTACCCAACTTATAAAAATTTCGTCCTCGAAATTAAAATTAAGCCACGATAGAATGCAATGATGGTATAAGATTTGTATTGTTTAAAATGCAAGGCTAGGTTTAAAGGGGTGGGCGATATTGCACATCCAGAGAAAAAATCATGAAAAAAATCCATATGAGCGAAAATAGGTTTCTTCATGTGTCATGTCCAATGGTGTGGACACATAAATGCTCTTTTGCATAAAAGCGTCCAACAATTGGAAAGTTGCACAAAGATGAGAATTGGATGATGGGCATGTCTAGGATAAGGGTGTAGAATTTGTAGGAAGGCAGTGGCTAGTGTAGTGCTCCAATTATCGGAGCACAGTAAGGCGTGTCAAGTGATATCATGTTGTAAACTAAAAAAAGTACCGTGTTCTATTTCTAAGTGGATTCGTGCTAGCCTCAGTCTCACTATCTAAGCCGAGTAGGTCAATTTTGGGTGAGGGGTTCACAATCTGCCGAACTTAAAACAATGTCGTCCTCAAAATTGAAATAAGGCATAATCGGTTAATCCTTTATGTACAATAAGGCAAGTCAGTCACAATCTTCTTGCGATAACTAAAGTCCTAATCATATCCATTGCAATCACTTCTAGGTTAAGATGTCCACTGCTCCAATCAAAATTTAACCTATGGTTATCTCTTCTCCCCTTGTTTCAAATTATCCATATCCACATAACATCTCCAAGATTTACATATGCATATAACTTTTACCTCACGATCTCTAACTATCATAATCTCCTTTAGAAGTGGTTTGAGTCCAATATATTCCCATTTTCACTTATAAAATTTTTGTATGCCTCAACTCCTTAATTCCATTCACATCCTCATTATTTCAAATAGGTCGTCCAACCAAAATTTTAATTCTTAATTCAATTCACCAAATTGAAAAATAATTTAAATGCAGTCCACCAATATTCAAGTCTGAGATTCTATATTTATCCTCTAAATTCAAATTGGTGATTCTACCTTCATTGTTCAAAAACTTAACTCATGCACTTAAGGTATAAATATTTGGTCCTCAATATCAATTCATTGATCCTCATCATCTTAGTCATCCTTCTAAATTTCTCAAAATTACAATGGCTTGAACCTCTCCCAATCTAGTTTTACTCGATCATAATCTAAAAGAAATTCCTCCCGAGTTGACAATGCACTACTACCCCACTTAGAATTTACCCACCTATCACCTAAGGCTATATACTTTAAGAAAAAAATATTGCTTAATTTATTTACTCATGTCATTCAATCCTCAAAACGTCAACGCCGATTATATCATATATGATATGTCCTTAGTTACAAAAGAATAATCCTCAAGTATGTGATCGGCCTACGGGGTATATCTAGTACTCTCTGTGTATTAAACTTATACCAAGCACGAGATTTCGTCTTTCCGAAGTAAGGGAAGGCGGAGATCAATAATAAAGAGTTCAAGGGCGATGTAATAGAATAGAAGTATCGGGATCAAGGCGTTTAAAGAATTCAAATAGGAATTGTCAAAGCAGTTATGGATTGAAGTCCTATTTTGGTAATGCCTATCCACATGCTCGCATCGGTACAGTTATGTAACGGATATGATATGCTTAGACATATCTAGAGGGCAAGTACAGGTGTCTACTAGTCAACTATATATCGCAATCCACGTAAAGTATTATTGCAAAGGGCGAATCAAGCGCACTATGGTTGATCAGACCATAATACACTGATTCTGAATTGTATTATTGTGTGCACCCAATAATACATATGCCATGAGCAAGCTCGATAAAAGAATAAGCTTGCAAAAACTAGGCTATAATAGCAGCATAAGTCGAGGTAGTACAGAGATTATAGATACGCTGGATTATGATGAGAGATATTACAAAATAATTCAAGTTCACAAAAACAAAAGCAAAGTAAGCAATAATAATGAAAGACTACACAATCTCTACAGTTGTCATATTAATTCCTTGTCTAAGTCGATAGTCGACAAAGTAGGGGTATGAGCCTCTAAGTTCTATAGTCTGAATAAATACTATCATCTTATGTTAGCATACCATTAATGCCATTCAGTTACTCTTCATCAATGGATCACAAGGGCTATATGATACTAGGTGGTGAGGTATACTACCCAACTTATAAGAATTAAACTAATACGGTGACAGTCTTAAGAGGGTCCTACACAATAATCTTACACATGTAAATAAAACAGAAACTCTTTATTAGGGTGTATGAGGAAAATCGTGTACTTATTAGGGTCTCCTATTTATGTAGGTAATGGTCATCCTAAGTCTTAGTCATAGCACTTACAAGCAAGTGTCGATGGTAAGGATAGAAGAGTTACTGGCCGTCAAGGAGGAAGGGTCTAACTTGTATCGAGGTGAGGGTACAAATTACACGATTTAAAACTAAGGGTTAATCATTGGTCACAATCTACAAAACAACTTAACTTATCAAGTTCTAACTACCAAGCAGAAAAAAAAATTTCACACTCAAGGCTACAACTATAATCCTAGCAAACTATGAGCCCTTAACAAAGAATAAAATTACTTGGCCTACTATCCGAAGTGTCAGATGGCACGAGTTGAAAGATGAAGAGAAGAAACTAAATTAGCCGTCGCAAAATAGCGAGTGCTATTGTCGCAGGGAAACAATAAAAATAAAGATAGAGGGCTCTAGATAGCATCATGGTTCTCTAAGGGGAGTGGGGTATTAGTTGCTATGTTCGGGGTATGATCAAGGGAGAAGTGTTAATTATATTCCTTTAGGCTTCCTAGGGTGCTGTCTACTAATAACAAGACAATGATATAAGTTTATAGTTTCAATATCATCTAACTATGAAGGTTAGGTTCAGTCCAAACATTAAGTTTTTGGTTTTCTATTGGTTCCTCAATGCTAGGGGCAAATATTATGATAAAACTTCTAACTATCTCTAGTAGTGTCTATACTACTCAAGTCTTCTTAATACATCAAGGGGTAATGGTATACCAATCTAAAGATAAGGAGTTCTAGGGTTCACTAGATATTCTAAACTTAGTGGTGTGTCTATATTCTCGTTGTATTCTTAATAGGTGTGCTACCCTAATTATCATCCTAATGACAGGGGTTCCTATATTCTAGCAGAAGGCTATATATACTCAAAGAACTTATTAGGGAAGTACATGAATCAAGCAGGATATAATTGTTCGAATTGAACAGAGAGGAGGAAGATGAATTATAGTAAATTGTGGATGAGATCCTATACTCTACTCCTAGGTGCAGGCTTGTTCGGTACAGTAACGTAACCGAGACAATATGCTCTCGACCTGCATGGGCCACCACAAAAACATGTCACGCCTCAGTCCCAAAAATACGTAGGACTAGGACACGTAAGCATGCCAGCCGCATGGATATGGCAACTCCAATATATGGAAACCAAATCCATACGTACGCTGTAATATGAATATAAAATCCACAAGTGGTATAAAATGAAATACAAGTCACAGGTCAAAATCTAAATCTCATCCACCAAAATCATATAGAAATAAATAACCAGTATCTATGAAACTAGATCTCAACAAGAAGTATCTAGGGATGATAGTTGGATGGAAACAAATCCACTACCAACTCAAATGGAGAAGTAAATACAATATAAGTACAACTCACTCAAACAATATGAGTACCAGCTACCAATCACGGCTCGAAGAGAAGACATCCACGAAGCATCTATATCCTTCCAAATCTGTGCTCCTGCAAATACTCAAGAACAGGTACACCTGGCAGCGGACCAGGTCCTCAGAGGGACATAACAAGTATACTTAAACACATGCCAATAAAGTACTGAAATAAATATCCAAAGGGGTCGCCTAACCGTCTAAGTGAATGCAGTTAAGAATAACTTTCCCCACAAGTGAGCTATCTGGCTGAAAATTGGGATTTGGCATGGTTCTCTTTTGAAGATCCAGGGGCCCAAAGGTACGTCGTCTTTTGAACGGCGGAGGCCCGCCAATGTATATATATGGGTCATCACCACCCGTATCTCCAGCGGAGAATCCGGGCGTCACAGAAAAAGTGCAAAGGAGCTCAAATGCGGTACTTGTTGTTCTCCCCACCCCATGCTCTAAGCATGTCACATCCATGACACGATTTGGTCCATAGCCTATTCTTAGTACCCTAGCCCAATTCTGCAACCAAACAAGTACAAGGATGGGACCACCGTACTATAATAAGCTATGTCCCTGGACCTCTAATAACTGCCAAGTCTACTAGCATGCAAAGTTTCTAACAGCAGTTATCCCTAACGCACGGCCCACACGTACCGATGATCAGTCAATACATGCGTCCGTGATCTATATGAGACTCACAACTCGTGTAAAAATATGTGTCACGGCCAAATGAACCTAATGATACTATATGATAATGGGGTAGTCTCATGTACAGGGTCAATGCAATACATAAGTAAAAACATATCGCGACGTCACCGTCGCGAGCATTTTATATAACAATTAAGATATATGAACTAAGGGCAGAAAATAAAGATGCATGCAACATATGGAATGTAAATAACAGTACAATGGCAAGGTATACTTGCCTGGCAAGAAACTGCAAAATGTCATGTCCAGATGTCCAATACACAGGACCAGAAGCTATGGCCACAGAACAATTGTCTTCGGATGCTGAAATAAATATCACCAACGTTTCCGGAATGAGCAAAATAGCTAAAAAGTACATCCCTTTTGTCCAATTTGGACACAGGAACAAAACGGTAATTTCGGGTCAAAGTGGGGTCCACGTGTGGCCCACTTTGCACCGAAAAGTGTGCCGAGGGTAACAGTCTCTAAATGGGACAAACTATGGGTCAAACAACTCTAGATGTCAATACGAACTCAATGGTATGTCCAAATTTGGATTCCGATGAGCCGAACAAAATTTGGTCCAAAAAGTCAACTGTGGGGCCGCCAATTGGCGATCTGGTCAACCGTCTCAGAAATGCGTGAAAATTGGGTCACAGGACCAGCGCGTTACCACGAGTCCAGTGGCACAAGTTTTGTCGCAATCTGACAAGCGTGCACAAAATACTCGCGAGTTCCACAAAAGTGGCGACACGGGATGTGTCCGCGGATACGGCCTGATTCCGGAGCACACACGCGTCCGAATCAGTCCCCACGAATTTTTACGTGTCCCGTTATGCTGTGTGCACCATTTGGTACACTTGGCACACGGGGGGGCAGTCCCGTTTGGCGGGACGCGCTCCGATCTCCAACTTTTAGAAAACCGGAAAAAGTGGGTGCGCGCAGTTTTGTGACGAATATATTTTTGTCCACAGCGACTAATAGCACAAAGTTATAATACAGAAAATAAACTAGATCATGTAATCTACAGGTATCAAAAAGAATCTCCAAATTCGGATCTCTGTGGTGGGAGATACGAACTCGGCAATATGGGTGGTCAATCTGGAATTCTGCGATTGCAGAATTCTGTCTGCTCGTCCAACTTTGGACGTTATTTTTCACCTAGGGGCACACGTTTTTCGAGGTTGACTATAAAACAAATACTGGAGATGGTTGAGGGAAGATCATACCTATCAAAACGGAACAGCGTTTGGTCGAGCGAGTCAACGGAAAATCGCGCCGGAGCGAAGGTGCTTCGAGTGGGAAACTGCAGTTTGCGATGTCGGCGTCGACGGGATGGTTGGATGGCTTGGGGAGGCTTCTCTGGATGTGGTGACGGCTCTAGATGGGAAGAGGAAGTCTGGAGTTTCTAGGTTAGGGTTTTAGAGCTAACTATATATATATATATATAATATATTAAGAGAGAGAGAGAGATATGGATTAAGGGGTCCGCGGGTGAATGCAAGTAAAGGGGTCGAGCTCGTTTATTTGTGAAGGGCGGCTCCCTTGGTGAAGTGGGCGGGTGGACAAAATATGCAGCAAGCTGCTGAAGCAAGTTCCCTTAGGAACTTTAAGTAATATAAGTAGTAACTTATAAATATTATTATTATATTAATTCTTATTTTCTTTTCTTTTCTTTTCCTTTCTTTCTTTATAAAATATATATACATATATATATATATTTGTATATACATATATATATATATATACTCATAAGAAAATTTATAGATTAGGGTATTGTACATCGTTTGGCTAGCAACAGCTCAAGGGGTCTCCTACATGGAATAAAATCCGAAAAATTTCTGATGGTCCCACAAGTCATCTAAGTGCCCGAACACCTAACATAAAAATTATTAAAAATCTATTTCTCTTATTTAGACCTAATTACTACAATTTAATTAATAATAAATAAATAAAAGGGTATTTACGACTTTCTAGGAAGGGGGTTTTACAGTAGAGGCGAGCTAGTCGAGTTGCTATGCAGGCTGCCGGAGGAGCTCAGGCGAGAGGTCTGCTCGGGAAGATGAAGTCGGTGATGAGTGGTTGCTGCTGGGGACGTCGACGAGGGAGAGGAAAGGCTCGGGATCCGACGGGGAGGTCGTTCAGGCATGGTCGGGTGGACAGGGATGAAGTTGCTGCTCGTCGGTGGAGGTGATTCTCAGGCGAGGTCGACTGAGGTTCTAGCGGTGGAGAACTCCGTCGAGTTCTCCGGCGAGGGGGAGGCAGTGCAGCGTTCTGGTCGAAGAGAGGCGGGGAGCTCCGGGCTATCGTCGTGCTGGCAGCGGTCCCCGTCGTGGTATCATGGGGAAGAGGACAGGTGGAGATGTCGTTTCGCGGTGGAGGAGGTCGAGTATGGAAGCAGCAGTAGCAGCCGTGGAAGGGAGCTCGGCCGGGGTGGATACTCCGGGCTCCGGCGGAGGACGAGGCGGGTTGGGACAGCGGCTTGGGTCGACGAGGTGGCTACTCCGGCAAGGATGCCAGCGGAGGGTTGATGGGAACAGGGAATGAAGGTGCATGAACAGGATGAAGAAAGGGGTGTCGGCTGGAGAAAATTTTGGGTGTTTGGGAAAAATAAGAAAACAAAAGAAATAGGAATATATGTACATGTGTAGGTCTTGGTTTGACCTAGAAATTATTGACTTGGTCAAATCCCTCTTAGGCTTGGGCCTCTCATGTAGGATTTCAATGGGCTAGGATTTGAATGGGTTCAAAAAGAATGGCTCGGATTACATCGGTTTACGGTTTGGAGGGCTAGGGTCTTAAGGAGCTTGGTGTTGAATTACACACTCCTAAAAATCGTAAAAAAATACCAATGCAGGGGAAATAGGTTTATTCACGTATTGTGTCCAATGGGGTGGACACCTTAATGCACTTTTGCACAAAAGTGACCAACAATTTGAAAATTGCACAAGGTTGAATTTATGATTTAATTAATTAAAAAATAAATATAATAGGTGTTCTAAAATAAATTAGAAATACAAGGAACTGAATTTAAGTGGGACAGAAGTGTCATGAATGAAGTAGACTCAGAATAGAATATTACCCTAATTTCGGTTGCATGAAATAGGTTGAGATTATGTCTCCAATTTCGATTGGAACGCACAAGGATACAAAATTAGATTTATTAAGAATTAAATAAAGATGTCTGCGACGAATATTGTGCGACTAAAATGAAGCACAAGAGAATATAATTATAAGTTACACAAAGGTCAGAAAATAAGGCAGGCATGTCTAGGACAAAGATGTGGAATTTGTTGGAAGGCAATAGTTAGGGTAGCGCTCCAAATGTCGAAACAACGGTAAGACGCAATAATTAAATAAAAATCCCGATAATTAAATATAATTAATTATTATGCAATTATTTATTCGTTAATTATGAAAAGACGAAAATACCCCTAATCTGAAATATGGTGGTGGCAAGTACTACTGGTGGCATGGAATTAAGAGAGAGATAGCCCACTTTGTAGCAAAGTGCCTGGTGTGTTAGCAAGTCAAGGCTGAGCATCAGAGATCTGCAAGTTTACTTTAGCCGCTCCTGATACCTGAGTGGAAATGGGAGCACATCACTATGGACTTTGTTACGGGCTTTCCGAGGAGTCCTAGTGGTCGAAATACAGTATGGGTAATCGTAGATAGACTCACCAAGTCTGCACACTTTTTACCCTTCAGAGTTGGGTAATCTACAGAGGTCTTAGCAGATATGTACATGAGGGAGATTGTGCGACTGCATGGAGTGCCATTTAGTATCGTGTTTGACAGGGATATGAGGTTTATATCTTACTTTTTACGGAGTATACAAGAGAATCTCGGTACCCGCCTAAAGTTTAGCACATCATATCACCCGCAGACAGATGGTCAGTCCGAACACACCATTCAGACGTTGGAGGACATGTTAAGAGCGTGCATGCTTGATTTCGGAGGATCATGGGAGGACCATTTACATTTGATCAAATTTTTCTACAATAATAGCTATCAAGCGAGCATTCAGATGGCTCCCTATGAAGCATTGTATGGCAGGAAGTGTCGTTCCCCAGTGTGTTGGAGCGATATAGGCGAGAGACAGATTCTAGGGCCAGATTTAGTGGTTCATACAGTAGAAAAGGTGAAGAAGATCCAAGGGCACCTGCGAGCAGCACAGGACAGACAGAAGCACTAGGCGAATGCGCATCGACGACCCCTAGAGTTCCAGGTTGGAGATCATGTATTTCTAAAGATCTCACCTACTCGAGGGACTATCAGATTTAGAGGCAGAGGAAAGATGATTCTGAGGTACATCGGACCATTCGATGTGTTGGAACGCATCAGAGAGGTTGTTTATAGGTTAGCCTTGCCACAGACCTTAGAAGGAGTCCATAACATCTTCCATGTATCTCAGCTAAGGAGGTACATGCCAGATCCGAGTCATGTGCTTGTCTATTCAGAAATTACAGTCGGCCCGAGCTTATCTTACTAAGAGGAGCCTGTTGAGATTCTGGACAGGAGCGAGAAGGTATTGCGAGGTCAGACTATCCCCCTAGTTCGCGTCACATGGAGGCATCATGCACCAGGCGAGTCGACCTGAGAACGCGAGGAGGATATTCGACAGCGCTATCCCCACCTCTTCGAAGGACTAGGTATATAGTATTTTAAATTCAGTCAGTAGTTCTTACCATGCGTATGTTTAAATTTTGAGGATGAAATACTCTAAGGAGGGTAGATTGTAAACCCCCTCGACCAATTTAGGATTAATTTATTTTAAATTGAGAGACTAGGATTAATTTGGATACAATTAGAATTAATGTGCAATAATTATGTGACTTATTACACCTCACCGTTGCTTCAATGTTTGGAGCGCTACATTAGTAGTTACCTTCAAACAAAGTTCATACACATCTCCTAGACATGCCAGACTACCCATTTGACCCTTGTATAACTTTTAGATACCTCATATTGTGCTTTATTTTAGCTGCACAATATGCGTCACAAACGTTCATGTATTATTCCAATAAACCCAAATTCTCATAATTGGCCATTCCTATTTGAATTTAAGGCACAAACACAACCAAATTCCATATAACCCAAATTAGGGTATTAGTCTATTCTGAACCTGCTACGTCCATGACTCTCGTGTTCCACCCAATTTTAATCCCATGTGTTCTCAATTGACAAAAGAACGTCAGGTGCATTTATTTGTAATTTAATTAATTGGAGGCTAGACTCACCGTAAAGCAAGACCTAACCAAGACCATGTACACCTTCATGAGGACCAGCCCCCACCCCGAGGAGCCAGGCCGGCCCAAGCCCCGAGGTCAGCCCATAATTCCCCTCCTATATAAATATACACATTCCCCTATTAAAAACCCTAAAATCAAAAACTACCTCACCATCAAACCTAGCCGAATCCCTTCATCCAACCGAGCACCCCTTCTCCCCTACCCGACCGGACACCACCACCACCTCAGTCCGCCACCACCGCAGTCCCCCTGGCCTCCTGACTACCTGACCTTCACTCCCATCCACCCTTATCATAAAACTACGCCGCCGCCATCAACCCCCATCAACCCGATCACCCTTGCCGAGCCGAACGCCTTCCCAGACCGGACCACCGCCTCCAGCACTGCCAACCACCACCGCCAGCCCGACCAGCACCCCCCATTCCAGTACCGGCCACGCCGCTGCCAGGCTGCTGCTGCCGCTGCTATACTGCTGCAGTTGTTGCCGCCGCTGCCGTGACCTGCTGCTCGACGCCGGAGCTCCGTCGACCGCCGACGAGCGTACACTTCGACGAGACAGACCCCCCCCCCCCGTTCAGCCACGCTATGTAAACACCTAAATTCTTTTTTTCTTCATTGTATCGTCGTATAGTTGCGTAGAGTTGTGTCGTCGTGTCTTCAAGTCATCGTGTCGTGTCATTACGTGGACACGAACTAGCTAATATGAAACCCTATATATGAATGTGTGTATGTTTAATCAGATTACTTAATGATTAATAAGTTAGTAATTGATAAATTAGTTAATACCCTAATAACAGGACTTGCTATTAAAGACTTATATTTCACCAATAAAAACTAGACCTTGACAAGTATGCTTAACATGAGGATTAAGGGCATGAATTATACAAAACTTAAATAGTTTCGTAACCCATAACCTTGGTAATTTATTATCGTGAGGTACGCGGGAACCGAGGACTGAACACGTGTACACACTAGCTATGTGCACACACGACTCTGTAGTCGACCAGCCGTTATCTTGCGTCAGTACCTAAGAGCAGCGTCGTAAGTTGTGCGTATGTATTGCTTTAGTGTCTGATGCAAAATTGCTATATTATATTGTGTGTTTAGGGTCATTGGATCAGCCAGGAGACACTGCAGGAGCAGGCTATTGGCATCCACAACTTGAGGACCCAGGCAAGATACCTTCCCATATTTACTGTCTAAATTAAATGATGCATATATTGTATGATATCTTGTTGCTTTATTTTATATGACTGTGCGCGTCTGAGATTGACTCGAGTGCAGTCGACGGATGCGTCGATGAGTAGTGTACTTAACCTAGTCACTAGTAGACTCACCCTAGTTCGAAGGATACTCTGATATCTTCCGAGACTTGACACTTCTACACGTTTTACAGTGATAAATTCATATTGGGATGTGGGTTCGCGTACTCGACTAGCTATCGGTGCGTATGGCATGCATCAAGGTTAGCGCGTTATTCAGGATTTTATATTAGTAGAGACTTGGCATATAGATACGTGGTATGCACGTCGAGTATTCGATTTGTGTATCTATATTGGGCGGGGAGGACAACTAGTAGGCGTATGGGATACACACATTAGAATCTGTAGTATCCGGAGGAGCCACAGATCCAATCACTTCCATTATACTGATGACACGTTCTTCGGAGCGATATGGACGATATATTACACTGATACCACGTTCTTCGGAGCGCTATGGACGATATACTGTACTGATGCCACTCTCTTCGGAGTATGGACGTTATATGCCTACCCATACGTACCAATATTGTCATCATATTTTATTCACTTAGATGGTTAGCACACCCTTTATTATTTTATTCAGTATTTATATATATGGCATGCTTCTATGTATCTTGTTATGTCCCTCTGAGGACCTGGTACCTTTCTAGATTAGGGCGAGGCTTATTACCCCACAGTGTATGGGCCAGGACAGGAGACTAGGTACGCCACCGAGGAGGAGCTAGAGGTGCTACCGTCAGAGTTTCCATGATCAGTTGGTAGGCCTTCTGCCTAGGATTGGGAGCATCATTATCTAGTCAGCCGATGCCCTAGTCATTACTCTTTTTATCTGTCATTCAGTACTTTTATTTCGTCATCGTAGTGGGTTTGTCCCCACCAGACATTCTTGGTTGTACTATGATATTTGAGACTGGCATTTACGTTCCAGTATTTATTTTAGTACTTTCTTGCTGTTTATATTGTGGATGAGATTATATTTACTTGTCGTTGATTGATATTGGACATGTTAGTATTTTAGGACAGCGTAGCACTCTTCGTTATGATCCATTAAATTGGGATATCCTCGGAGACGTGACAGCTGGCTATTGCCACATGGCCTGGTCCCGTATATTTTTTAGGACTGGGGCGTGACAGTGGCTATTTAAGGTTCCAGGCCATGCATATCTCATAACTCTAGGCGAAGACATCAATATACTCCTTTATTAGCTGGACTAAAGCGTGTTATCTTTTTCAGGATGACTCTTGCTAATAAATATTGGCCTTAGGGAAGATTCTTCTCCTACATGAATTTGGACTACTTCATCCTCTGTAGGTGGCTCATGTTGCTCAAACCGAAGCTCCCATTGAGTATCCATCTATTGTGCCCATGGATCATTCTTGAATGGTTTTATTGGTTTAACGTCATTATCATCTGGGCCAGTTGTTACAGAGAAAGCCTGTTTGAATACGTCATCCATGTTTTCGTCATAATCCCGCAATTATGAGTCAGAGGAGTGAAAATGTTTTTCTTCTTCTGATTCTAAACCTTCAGGACTTGTTGGTGGTATAATATATCTCAAACCATGACCAGTCCGCTGGTAGTATATTTCTGGTTTGCCTTTTGGAGAGAAGTGATGTATTGGAGTTCGTCTGCCTTTTCTATAATTTAGTCCAAAACCAGATTTTAAGTTGTAGCTCATCCCTTGCATAATATTCTTGGTTGGTTAGCTGTAATAATACAGTTGTATCTTCCCAATATCCTCATCAGAATCATTAGTCTGCATGACTTCTTTATTTTTATCTTTGCCAAAAATTATCTTGATGTTGCTTTTCTTGTCTTTATAGGACTATAACGTATGCATCCTCTTATTATTCATATAATAAACTATATTAGAATGGAGATGCCACTGGTATGGACAGAGGTTCGTAAAGATGAAAAGAATCAAAGAATTTTTCAGCAAAGGGTTCAACATCAACATAGTGCAAAGTAGTGACCTTTTTATTCATGAAATACAAGATCTCTTCATCTTTCACATAATCAACAGAATCTTCAGCCTTGACAGGAGGTTTGGCAAGATTAATGACTAGGGGATGATTCACTGATGTTGGTTACTTGTTACGATGATGGTCGATAACAAGTGCCTCATTCTTTGGCATCAATTGTTCATTGCATCGAAGGTTGATGACCAATGTAGGTGACTTGTGCTGGTTCATGACGAGAGGCTTCAAAGGAATCGGACGACTTGTACGTCCTTTGACTCGGATCATTAAAGGCTGTTCCTTTGGTGTATTCTCAGCTTCATCACCAGCTTGATCAGCCTTTTCTTTTATGTACTCCGGTATATAGAGTGTAGAGTCAGAAAAATAGGCTTTGACACCTTTGAATGGGCTGAGGTTAGTTACCTTTGGTTGACTTCTTCCCGACTGTCCACATATTTGAAGCATTGGTGTAGGGTGAAGGGTACAATTTTATGCTCGTATATCCATGGTCAACCTAGAAAACATTTTAGGATACGTTAGAGTCATCACATAGCATGTGACTTTAGTATGTAGATCACCTATCTAAATTTTTAGGCATATCTTTTCCATCGGTTTACATCTTCCAGCATTGAAGCCTAGAATAGTAGTGTTAGTGGCAGACAGGTTGTGGATTGGTATCTTCAATCCATTCAATAGTCCTTTAGTAATAATGCTGAGTGAAGAACCATGGTCGATGTGAATACGGTTTACCTTAATAGATCCGAAGTAACTGGTATAATACAGAGGCCTGTCATGCTGGTTATGTTTGAGTAGCATGTCATCTTGCATGAAGGTGATGTTAGGAATCTTCTTGATCATGCTGTGGCATTATGGACACTCTAGTGGCTCTACATCAGGAGCTTGAGTTGATCTAAGTATATATCTTGATGTATCGGAGCATCTCTCAAAGCTTTATGAGTCTCCTTTGACAAATGAAATAACTCGAATATGAAAAGTCGGGTTGGGGTATTGGCCAGTTGTACCAATAAGTCGATATTGTAGGGCTTTTCAAGTCCTTGGGGTATATTCTTCTTCAGGAATTTGTCAAAGCGTACTTCCTTTTGCTTCCCTTTTTCTGCCGTAGTAGGCTTTGAATGACAAGGTTTGGTTGTAAACGAAGCAACAAGAGTTGGTGAAGTAGGAAGAGTGTCAGGAATATCTTTCGGGACAGACACGTAAGTTTTATGATAATCTTTACCAGACTTGGTACCAGTCATGGCTTCTTCTTCGGGCATCGGAGAAAGAAGCACCATGTTACAAGACTTGAGTTTCTTTTTATCATGCCTATTCTTGGAGCGAGTTTGTGAGCTAGTCTTATCGTAGCCCAATCTACTACAGGATTTGTTGGACTATCCTGGGAGTTGTAGAGTAATACGTTGTCCCTTGCCAAAGTTTAAACCTTCAACTTTCTGGAAGTCATACCCCATGTTTTGCATCAAGCATACAGATTACTGGATGTATTAATAAAATTGGGGACGTTCTTCCTCAACCACCTGAGTTGAGGTCGATGCTCTAATTGTTGTAGAAGGAGGAGGAATTTGTGTAGGAACACCTTCATAAGTAATAAAGATTTAATGTGCCCTATAAAGTGGAACACTGCCAATCATGGACCATTGCCGGTATGTCAAGCAAATCTTACGAGTAGAGTATGGTGGGACAATGTTCAGATTTTTAAATCTGATCTCGAGAGATATGTCTTCTTGATGTTTATCTTGGTCTCTGTTTGAATGATTATCCGAAGAAATTATATTGCCTGGTTTATAATGCTTGCTATTCTTGGATTTTGGATTGGAAGATGTTGTTCCCTGGTCCCAATCTGGCAACAGGTCGGGATGAATTCACATAATCTCACCATGATCTGTGGTAAGAGTTACCAACCCCTCTATTATACTTCGAGAAGGCATGAGATTTACCACTTTCATCGTAGCTCGAGGTATTGGGATGACTCCCTTCGGGACTTCTTGTACTGGAATGTCGCCGAATTGAAGAGACACCATGTTGCCGGTGACAGTCTTCTCTTCGTTGTGAAGGCTGATAGCTTTAGCATCTATCAACTATTGTATCTTCTTTTTCAAGACATAATAAGCCTTGATAGGGTGATGTACATATCGGTTTTACTGGCAATACTTTGGGTAGTCTATTTTACCAGCAACATTCGGTCGTTTGATGTCAGGCAACTGCAACTTGTTGCTTTTTATTAAGCATTCAAAAATGTTGTGGATATCGCTCTTGTCAAAGAAATATTCTTCCTTAGGACTGGAAGAATCTGGTGACTTTTGTATTGGAGGAGAGGTGGGTCACTTTGACAGGTTTATTACTAAGGTCTCCTTTCCTTTGATGTTGCAATTTTCTGCACTTTGTTGTTGTTGGAGGGGCGCTTCCCATCTGCATTGGTCATTTTTAACCCCAAATTTTGTGCCACCTTTGCGTTACCAGTACAAAAATATTGTAAAATAGCAACAGATCAAATTTTGTCGATGGGTTAGTGATGAAAAACCAACAACATAGTGACTAATGTATTTATATAATAAACATATATTAATTTTTGTCGCTATTCCGTTTCTGTGGTGTCGATTTTTTCTTCGCGATGGAATAGCAACGGAAAATTTTGTCGCTGCCAAATGTTAAAATTTAATGTTCTAGTTTCATTTTTATTTCCCCCAATACACTCTCTCTCTCTCTCTCTCTCTCTCTCTCTCTCTCTCCTCTCTCCTCTCTCCTCTCTCCTCTCTCACCATTAACCCCCCGACCCTCCGACCCCCTCTCCTTCAACACCCTATACTCCTCCTCCTTCTCACGACCCCCGACCCTCCGCCCCCCTCTCCTCGACACCCCTGACCCTCCCACTCTCTCGAACCCCCTCTGCTCGACCCCCCTCTCCACTACCCCTCATCGAAGGTAAACCCTAATCCTAGTTTTTATTTGTTTAATTATTGGATTTGGGATTTGGGGGTCATACATAATTTTTATATTTGGAATTTGGTGCTGGACACATACAAACACGATGCGTTTGACAGGGACATTAGAATACGGATACCCACACACACTTCATCTCACAGTGAGCATTATTCGGTTCGTTTTTAGTCACAATTAGGGGTGAGCATTATTCGATTCGGTTTTAAAAAATTGGTATATTTAGTTACTATATATATTAGCAAAAAAAGCGCGAATAAATAGATCAAAAAATTGAATTGTATTATAGTTGTTTATAGTTATACATTAGAGTACAAATATGAATAGTATTTAGTAGTTACTATAATTAGGTACTTAGTACTTAAAAGTAGATATAGAATTGCAAATCAAAGTATCGACCATATTGTCGATTACGGATCGGAGTATCAGATTTTTTGTATCAAAAAATAATTAATTATTAATAAATTAATAAATTTTAGAAAATATATTTCATCCATTTAGGAATAATTTTAAGTATTTGTAGTGTTGTTTCTTTGTAGTTTTAAAATAAAATAAAATAGTAGTCACCCTTGACGATTAGTTTACATGTTATAGATAAGTTTATTTTTTACTTATTTGTACAACCTTACTGTGATAAGACATGTATCGGTCATATTCGGATGAGTGTCGAGGAAGTATTATTTTGGATACGTGTAAAACAAGTATCCTAACTCTAGCTTTTAAAATATTTAGTTCTTTATGAGACTTGTTCATTAAGTATCCTAACTAACTAATCATTTAGCAAATAGCTTAACTCATCTTGAATCTAATTAATCCATATTTTTTGAATTAATATATATGGTACATGAAGAATCAATGAGTCGATACTTAGTTGATCGATCATGGATGTACAATCGGTAACATGAGAGTTAGGATTGGTTTGGCAAATAATTTCATGGCGGGAGTTGAGGAATTTATCAAATACGTCCGTAGTCAACCTTATTTCATGAATTTAAGGCTCATTAAATGTCCTTGTGTCAAATGTAATAATATACCATTCAAAGAGGTGGATCTCGTGAGGGAGCATCTCTCAAAAAAGGGTATCGTACCGAACTACAAGGAGTGGACGACTCAAGGAGAACCTTTGTTTTCATAATATCATTATTTCTTCTTCAATACGGAGGTAGAAGAGTCCACTCTAGGAGATAACTTTTAATATCGACCGCGAAACCTGGCACGTGAGTTGGTATTTGATGCGGCCGGTCCAAATTTTGATCCGGAGGATCCTAATCCTAATGCGAAGGAATTCTATGATATGTTCAAGAATGCCGATACTCCGTTATACCTGGGTTGTGATTCTCATGCTCTCTTGTCGGTGGTAATGCGGCTGTTGAACCTAAAGTCTGATTTTAACTTGCCGCAGGAATGCTACGACTGGATAATTCAGTTAATTAGAGAGTTGTTGCCAAAAGGATCGAAGAAGTTGCCTGAAAACTTCTACAAGTCAAAGATGATGATATGAAAACTCAGATTAGGCTATGAAAAGATAGATTATTATCGAAACTGTTGTATGTTGTACTATAAGGAGAACAATGATAAAGATAAATGCATTTTCTATCATGCAGACTAGTATAAGCCAATTCGGGACAAGAAAAGTCAACTGCCCGAGCAAGGTTGCATCCCTACAAGTACATGCAGTTTTTGCCGATCACAAAGAGGCTGCAGAGGATGTATTTGTCCGTAAATACAACACAACATATAATATGGCATAGCAAGGAACGAAAGATGGATGAAGGAGAATTATCTCATCCTTCCGATGGAGAGGCATAGAAATATTTTGATATGTGTTATCCTGAATTTGCTGCAGAGCCCAGGAATGTCCGATTGAGTTTACGTTCTGATAGATTCACTCCTTTCGAACAGTCGGGATCTCAATACTCTTGTTGACCGATGATTTTGACTCCTTACAACCTTACTGTGGATGTGCATGAAGACTCCTTACATGTTCTTGACACTTATTATATCCGGTCCAAAAACTCTAAAGAAGAATATCGATATCCACTTGCAGTCGTTGGTGGATGAGTTGAAACAATTATGGCAATTCGGCGTTAGGACATATGATATATCGAAGGAGCATAACTTTCAAATGAAAGTGTCTCTTATGTGGACCATCAATAATTTTACAGTATATTGGATGTTATTGGGGTGGAGTACTCATGGTACTTTGTCTTATCATATATGTATAGAAAAAAGTAAGGCATTTCGTCTCCAGAATGGAGGAAAAGCATACTTTTTTTATTTTTACCGCCAGTTCCTTCCCGCGTCGCATCCGTGGAGAAGGAACAAAGATGCCTTTAGAGCTGGTATAGAGAAACTATCTCCTCCCCCGTTGAGACTGACAAGTGAAAAAGATTGGAAAGAGGTTGATGGATTATCAACTGTGATGGAAGATCCGATATCGGCCGATCACTTTGAAGGGTTTGAACATAGGCATAATTGGACGAAGAGAGTATCTTTTGGGACTTACCTTATTGAAAGAAAAATATCATAAGGCACAATCTTGATGTCATGTATATCGAAAAGAATGTATTCGATAACATCTTCAATACAGAGATGGATATCAAGGGGAAAACGAAAGACAATATCAAAGCAAGAAAGAAATTGGAAATTATTTATAGGCATTCAGATTTGTACCTAAAACGAAGTGGCAACGGCAATTGGGTCAAGCCTCCAGCACTATTTACATTGAGTAGGGAGGATAAATTGATAATGTGCAACGGGATTTCAAAGTTGAGATTTTCTAACGGCTACGTGTCAAATCTGGCAAGATGTGTTGATCTCAACGAACGCAAGCTAACAGGAATGAAGAGTCATGATTGGCATGTGTTTATGGAGAGGTTACTACCTATTGCTCCGAGAGAGATTTGTCTCATCAAGTATGGACTCCGTTGGCCAAATTATCTATATTCTTTAAAGATTTGTGTTCAAGCAAGTTGACGGTGCAACATATAATAGAACTTGAGGAGAAGATTGTATTGACATTATATAAGTTAGAAAGGGTGCTTCCTTCCAATTTTTTTGATAGTACAGAGCGTTTGCCGATTCATCTTGCATACGAAGCACGCGTCGGTGCTCCCATCCATTATCGATAGATGTATCCGTTTGAGAGGCATAAATTCTTTATACTAATAAATTTTTTATTCAAATAATTCTAAGATTCAATATATTATCTATAGGTATCTACATCACCTGAAGAAGAAGGTTGGCAATAAGGCTCATGTAAAAGCTTTGATATGCGAAGTATATATCAATGAGGAGGTTTCAAACTTGTGCTCTATCTACTTTGATACTTATGTCAGAACAAATCGTAATAGATCCCCAAGGAATGATGACGATGGGGTTGATACCCCCAATAGTGTAATCCATACTATCTTTAATATGGGAGGGAAGCCAACAAGTGCTACTAAAGTACGTTAGTTGGAAGATGATGAGTTTGAAGCCGCTCATCGGTATATATATTATTGAATAGTGGTATAAAAAAGATGGAAGATATTGAGAAGTAAACGACACATCTTTCCTAGATATTTTAATTTTGTATATACTTAGAAAAGAATTGATCTAACAGTTCTCCTTATTATCATAGTACTTTTAGAGCTGAGGTGAAAATGGAGAGACCTAATATTAATGAAAATGATCTAACTAGAGAGGTTGATAGAAATGTTTTATCGTGGTTCCATAATTATGTACGGATCCTAAGCATTAAGTATTCTAAATTTAGCATTCAGACCAATCTTTGTTTAATGTCTATATTATACGTGATATTTCAGGTTTTTTGTCCAGGTACAGACTTACAGAACGAACGACTTCTAGCATTAGCTATCGGACCAAGCAAGAGGACAAAGTGTTGGATTGGATACACCATAAATGTCTTCCAATTTATAACCACTGATAAGTCTAGTAATCAATCATTTATCGATGAGGAGGCTAATTATACAAAGAATTATGGAGTATGTGTGACGGATTCAGTCTACAATGCCGATCCAGAATTCGACTATTATGGTGTACTAAGAGATATCTTAGAGATGGCTTACTCTTATGAGACAAAAAATGGGTTGTTTAAATATTATTAGTCTGACACAACACCCAAGCAAGGATGTAAAATTGATAAACATTTTGAGTTTATTGATATAAAATATAAAAAAAGATATAGAGATTTGGAACCATTTGTGTTGGCTAGTCAAATGGTTCAAGTGTATTATACGAGTTATCCTAGTCGATGATGCAATAATAAAGATTGGTGGGCTGGATACAAAACTAAAGCTAGAAGCACATAATATTGGGGATCTAGTATACCAAGAGGATGAGGTGGACATGCCTCAACTTGCATATATGAGTTTGGCCGGTGTTGATGGTATGGAGGTTGACGTTACCATAAAGGATGATAGAGTTGACGAAGAGATTGAGATAGAATATTTACCTCATATAGAGGAGAACTCTGATAAGGAGGTATCAAGCAAGGAATAAGAATTGGAAGATGAAGGTGATAGTGATAGTGGAAGTGAAAATAAAAATGAAGAAGTAGAAGATAAAGACGATTCAAAAAATGATTCAGAAGACGATAAAGATTCGGAAGATGAAGAAGATTAATACGTACATACATATGCATTAGCTTAGATATTTATTTAATTATTTTATGACACGATTATTATTTATTTTATCATCACACTAGTATTTACTTATTTTACTACACCATAACTTTATGATTATCTGTTTGATGATACCATTTTTTTATTTGCTGCAGATTTACCTATAGTATGGTGAGACGAGGACGAGGATGAGGACAAGTTCATAGTGGATCATTTTCTCATCATCCTCCGTCCACTACGCCTGCTACCCCATATTTTTGCACATGACCTGAGGACGAGTCCGTAGATGCGGCGGATGGTTTATCCCCGCCATATACTCGTTCTTCAGTAGGAGGAGCTACTACATCTCCCGGATTGCCATCAGTTGCTACCTCTTCTTCTACTCCAGCTACTATCGGCACTACTACACCTACTACTCGACCAGTTGCTCCCATAGGAGCAAATCCATTTTCAGGCCTTCTTATGGACAACGGAGTATATGTCCGCCATCCAGGATTTGCAGACCACCCTATTCTACCTGAGTAGCCAGCCAATATTTGTCTTCCTGAGCTATGGACCGATGGAGCGACATAAGCATTTATTTATCAATTAACACATTTATTTATTTTGTATTTTTTATTCTAATTGTATATTGTCTACTTATTTCAGATTCTTCCCAATCAAGGCTGGGAATGATCTGGGGGAGATCATGCGGTGCTACTTTGATGGCCCTTATATCAATTTATGTGACATCCCGCTCGATCGACGATTCGCTTGGCAGGAGAAGCTCGGGTGATGTATATAAATTTTATTTATAATAATATATAATTTTTTTATTATAATGATAAAAAAATATTTTTCTAATTTGCAGAGGTTGTACTGGTGGCCAGATCATAGAGATAGTCATATCTGGAAGTGCTACAAGATCGTCGCCATCAAGAGGTTGAGAGATATGTTAAATGACCATAAGGCGCTGGGGTTACTTGGATCGGATCACCGCAAGGAGTGGCTGAAGGCGGAGTAACGGAAGGAGACTAACAAGAAGATGGACACCCCGGCCTACAAGGCCAAGTGCGAGAAAGCGAAAGCTGCCCGTGCTAAGGGTGGTCTCCATACTGGTGGATCCATTCTGACCATCGAGCATTTTTGACGGATCGTTAGTATTAAAAAAATTTGCTAGTTCAATTTTTTTGTAATTATAAATTTTTTTTGCTTATTTATTAATTACTTAATTTTATAGTGCGACGAGGCCGCCAAAGCCGGAAAAGTCCCCAAGACCGTCGACTTCCTAGCAAACTTTCAGCGGTCCCATAAAAGAAAGAATGATGGAAAGCTCGTAGATGAGCGCTCCGCCAAAGCATATGTAAGTTATCTTTATAAAATTTTACCAATTTAATTATATTATTTTTATAATTTAATTAGATTCTAGGTTTCTAGGCCAAAATAGTCAAACTAGGTTAACTCTAGGTCAAACAGTCAAACTATGACATTTCCTATTTTCTAGGTTGATTTTTTTTATCAATTTTGATGGTTTATGAAGTTATATTAGGTTATATTAAGATTGTAAAAGCATATAAAAGACGAAAACTTATTTATCACATGTAAATTAATCGACAAGGGTGATTACTATTTCATTCAATTTCAAAAATACTAAAAAATAACACTGTAAATACTTCAAATTATGCACCTTGGTTAATATCCTATTTTAAGAAACAACACTGTAAATACTTAAAATTATAATTTTATCCAATTTTCTTTAAACCTCAGATGAATGGTCCGATACCGATTCTAATTTCAATAATTTGAACCTTGGTTAATACCCTATTTTAAGATATCATGGAAATCAAATATAGCAAATAAAACTCAAATTATTTACATATACTATGATATCTAGTATATAGTATGATAATCTAACCAAAATCAAATATAGCATATATAACTTTAAAATCCTTAACTCTAAACCTATTTATATAAATAAATAAAGGGGACGTATGGGACGTTAGAGGGGGATGCTGAGAGCAGTATGCTGATCGAGAGAAACGATCGATGGATATAAGGTGTCGGGAGAGGAACAGGCGGAAGTGTGTACTTTACCGAATCGTTGGCATCCCAGCCATCGGTTCTTTACAGAGCTCCTCCAACGGCTAATCCAGCTCCATTAGTGCCCGGCTCCGGCGTTCCTTCTGGTGCGATATCTCTGGAGCAGCTCACGACGAATGTGCATGATATACATAGGCTGGTCCAACAGTTGATAGCAACTCGTGATGTTGCAGCACCTGCTCCTCCGATGGCTCCTCCGACGGCTACAACGTTGGGTCCTCCATCTATTCCGATGGCCCCAGCTCCTCTGACGACATCGATGGGAAATTCAGCTCCTTCGATGGATCTTTCCACTGCTCGGTCTGCCGTTGCTCCTGATGATCTACAGGATATCATCGCTATAGTTGTGGTGTAGTACATGGCTAGCCGCCGCCGCCGTCGACTTGATGGATTTTTGGAGTTTGTAGGATTTTTTTTAGTTGGTTGTATTTTTTGACTTGATTTTATTTATTTGACTTTATAGGATTGTATAACAGTTATTTGTACATGTTTGGATTATTCTATTTTATTATTTTATTGTATATATAATATTTGTACATGTTTGTGTGGGTTATATTAGTTTGTGTGGAATTTACTTATGTAAAATTTATTTCTGTGAAAATTGGTGAATATATAATAGGTATATGCTTAGCAGAAATTAATTTCTGAAAAAATTATTACCTTTAGCGATAGACTGGCAACATAATAGCGATAAAAAATAAGAAAAATCTCAGGTCGGCGACGGATTTCCGACAAAAAATCTCAGGCCAGCGATACCTAGCGACGAACTATTCCGTCGCTAAAATATCTGATACACACAAATATGCCAAACATGTATCAGAGTCCGTCGCTAATATCCGTTGCTAATCCGTCACTGAGAGTGACGACTTAGCAACGGATTAGCGACGAACTATGTGAACCCTGAATGTGCAAAACCTTCTAGAAAATTTGGCAAATTTTGAATCACATAATCCTTCGCTATTATGTCGGTAAGTAGTCGAAACGTTTAGCGACGAAATTTATACATCATTTATCCGTCGCTGATTTTTTGTTGCTCATTCTTTCGTTAATCCGTTGATAAAGCGACGGATTAACGACAAAATTTTTGTAGCGACGTTAATTTTTCTGAAGTAACATTTCCGTTTCTAATCAGTTACAAATTGCAAATAGCGACAGAAAAATGCATTTAAGCGACAGATAATTTTGTTGCTAAAATAGTGTATTTTGTAGTGTACCTTCAGCAGCTTCGGACCCGATGATGAACGCTTCCAATCTTGACATTGAGTTGGACCCGTCCAGAACCCTATAATATGCCGTAGATTCTTTTGGCAAGTAGCAATAAATGTAGAATTTGGAATACCGGGGGGGGGGGGCAACTTTAGAGTTCCTTGCCTGAAATGCTCAATGAATTCGTGAGTGAATTCCTTCTCCTTCTACCTGATATCGATGAGCGAAGACATCATCATATTCATGCCTCCTCATAGAATCGTAAGAGAAAAATATATTTTATATCATCGAACGAGGATACACAGTTATCAGGTAAACTACAATACCAATCGTAGGCTATGTCGGCCAAGCATCCCACAAACAATCTGGTGAGGAGAGCATCCTCTTTCTGTAGATGAGTCATCATTATATTGAAGTAATTAATATATTGACTCGGTCGATGTTATGCCTTCAAACAAGACTATTGATTGGGGTTTGTATTTAGGAGGGAATGGAACATTATTTCAATGAGGAGGATAAGGTTGTTTTACCCCTAGTTTGTGGAGTTAGTCTTTATTTTTTAAAACACTGATCTGTGCACGCAACTTCCGGATAGATTTGAAAGGATCTTCCGGTCGAAGTGGTGTAGCTGACTGATAAGATCCTGGTTGAACAGGTATTATCACCGGCGGAGGTCGACTCCCAATATTGAGAGGATTAAGAGTCGGCGCTTCTAACACTTAGTTTAAGACTGCTTCTAGATTTCTCTAATCCTGTAGAGGTGTTATTCCATGAGTAGGTTGTGCAGGTATGAATGGAGCCACTTGGACAGGTACTGGTGTAGAAGAATGTTGGGTTTTCATCATTTAATGCATATTTTGCATCATAGTGTGCATGTCCTTGAGAGCGGCCTCTAATGAGTTGGGGCATTATTCGTTGGCTTCTGATGGAGAAGTATCTTGTTCGTCACTGATTGCGTAGACACTAACATATATGTATACAACAGAGCGATTGGTAGAAAGAAATGTGTAGTTGGAGTCTACACTGTCAGTTTCAGAATCAGGAGGATTGCTAACCAAGCCTCGGATTATTAGGAATGGGTATTCCCGCGAAGAACGAGCTCTCATCTTCGAAAATGGGTATTTTGGTATACTCCTTCAAAGGAGTCGACGTATTGGTCAAATTTGCTCTAGTTTGGTATTCTGGAAGAACTTTGTCTTGATTGTCTCCCGCCAGGGGAAGATGCAAAGCCATGTACGCTGGAGCAAAGAGAGGTTTGTCATCATCATACTCCTTATTGTCAACTTGCTTTGCATGTCGAGGTTTGGAAGACATATTATAGGTCAGTCGGTCAAACACAGACCGTTTTGCTTATGCACAGCAACATTCTATGACAATTACAATGATGTTCATTAGGAAACATCATTGTAAAGTCAGAAGGGTCTCTCTATTTACGCATGTTCATTAGGAAACATCATTGTAAAGGAAACATTTGATTACAACTCTATGATTACAACTTAATTTACCGGTGTTGAGTGTTCCACCGAAGTGGTCGCGAACCCAGAGAATTCAACGGAGGGTTGCTCCGGATCTATTTATATAAATTGTGAATTCATAAACTGCAGAAAGATTGGTTTGGAAACTATTTTATATTCTATTTTTTAATTTTTCACTGAAAATTTAGTGACGTTTAGCGACGTTTATATATGTCCCTAAATTTTTTGCTAAACTCATCGCTAAATTCGTCGCTGAATGCGTTGCTAATTATGTCGCTAAATAGGTCACTAAATACGTCGCTGAATGTCGCTCAATTGCTGACATGACAGTATTTGTCAGGTCAATAAAATGTCGCTAAATGTGTTACAAATTAGGGACGTTTAGCGACACAAAACACGTCGCTAATTTAGCTACTTTGTGTTGCTAAACGTCGCTAATATGAAAAATATTACCGACATAAATATGTCGCTAGAAAACGTCGCTATAACGAGGTTTTGCGACATTTTTTCTGTCAGCGACTAGCTTAAACACGATTTTATTGAAACGTCGCTAAAGTTTTTTAGCGACATTTTTATGCCATTTAGCGACGTTTCCAGACGTCGCTAATTTGACTTATTCTGGTAGTGGAAAGTTCCTCATTATAAGGCTAATCGTGAAGAAGAGGTACAATTATCCGAAGAGGAAGACGAAGTAGATGAAAGTGAAGAGGAAGAGGAAGAGGAAGAGGAAGAGGAAGACGAAAAAAACGAAGAAGATAAATTTTCAGAAGAGGATTGAAAATAAAATAAAATCCATTTAGTCTTGTGACATATACTTGTAAAATAAAACCAAAAAAATTCAACGGAGTGTTACTTCGGATTTATTTATACATTTTGAATGTAGAATGTACCATCTATTTAGACTTGTCACATGTACCAGTAATTATTTACTGTGCAATTCCATTATGACTGTGAATATATTTGTATAAACTGCAAGCTAAATATTGTTATATAAACTATTATGTAACAATCTGTATATATTTTTAATTTTTTTACAGCAATTTAGCGACCTTTAGCAACATATAAATACGTCGCTAATAGGTATCAAAACGTCGCTACACCTATACCACAACGTCGCAAATATGTCGCTAAACGTCGCTAATATGCTGACTTGGCAATATCTGCCATGTCATCAAGATGTAACTAAATATGTTGCTAAATGTCGCTATATTCACAAATATTAGCGATACGTATATGTGTTGCTAAATGTTGGTAAGTGAGGAATGTCAGCGATATTTTGTGGCACAGTAAAAGTCACTAAGTATATAAATATCAGCGATGTTTTGCGACCAAGTTTGTGTCGCTCATATACCGACATTATAATGGAAAATGTTGCTAATTGGAGAAAAATTGGTGACGTTCAAACATTACTAAGATACATCACTAGTTGCGACATATTTCCTGTCAGGGACTAGCTAGGTCTCGACATTTATAAAACATCGCTAATAACATCGCTAAAACATATTAGCGACATAAATTTATAATTTAGCGATATTTTTTGGCATCACTAACCCAGCAATTTTTAGTAGTGCTTGCTGAGGAAGCTAAAGAAAGTTGTTGAAAATAGTTTTTGTTAAATAACTAAATAATTTAACTAAGTATTTAATTAAACCAACTTAATAACTAATTTAATTTAGCTGCTTAGGTTAAGTAGGTAACTAATTCACTTAATAATTAAGCTACTTGATGACAAGTTAGCACCTCTAATATAATAATATTAAAATACTATTTAAAAAATAAATATTATTATATATTGAATCTAGAATGTTCCTAAAATTATATTACTAAAATAATAAAAAATTCTCGTTAAATATTTTTCTCATAAAAGTTATTTTTTTCAAAAAATAATCTTCTTGTAGAAATAATACTATAATGAGATTTTCGAATACTGTTATGACACTTTACCCACATTTCAATAATTATGTTCTCAAAATTTAAAATTATAATTAGGTTTATAAAATTATTGACATAAATAAAAAATTAAAATATTCTACCCACCTTAGAAAAATAAATTAATATTTCATTAAATAGTTCGATAACTGTATTAAGAAATTCCAAGAAAACAGGAAAACAAGAAAACTCTTGACATACATAAAGAGTTTTCAAAGGCTTAAAATTTTATGATTACTATCAATTCTTCATAAATTTAGAAAACAAATACATCTAAATCCAGTAATATTCAAAATTTATTGTTACGCGGATCTGTATTCGTAACGATCGTAACTTATAATCATATCCCTTTCTTTTCACGTTTGATTGCATTATAGTAACTTGTTGCCTTGCCATTATGTTAAGTGGTTGCAAGCAAGATACTATTTTGCTGACAAGATCTTATCACTACAGCTCTTTCTACCACAACAAATATCTTTATGAAGAAGGAAAGTAGTTTATGAATAAATATTAAGTATTCTTGAGAAAATAAAAATCTATTCAAATCTATTCAATTCATAAATTTTAGACAGATCAGTTACGTACCAAAACATATCTTTGAATCAATACGGTCCTACCACCATAAATAATGACAAGTATATCCTTATTAAGTCTCATATAAATTATTTTACTAGAAAACTGAAACCACCTAACCCTAAAAAATAATAATAACTCTTAGCTAGTTATTAAAGTTTTTTGGAATATGAAATATTCAAAGTACAAAAAATAAAATGATAAGTAAAATTTTCACATTTAAATATCTTAATATTTTAATACTAATAATTAACTGATAAAACGTACTAGAAAACTTATCGAATCCATAAGTGTTGGCAAAATAATTAAAATAATCCTGAAGATAATTCACAAAAATTTGGTCAATGAAAATATAAAATATTTTAAATACCTTTAGGAAAATTATAGTCTTAGGAAATCAGTTTAGGTCGTACAAAAATTTCATAAATTTGAACACTTTGTCTTTAAGATCCTTGATGACAAACCCTTTTGGTTGCTTCATGTTAATTTCTACGGTCATATCTCCATTCAGGAATGTAATTTTTATATCCATCTGATAAATCACCAACTTGAAAATTGGACCCAGAGAAATTAGCATCCTGATAGTTATCATCCGTGCAATTAGAGCATACACATGTGTTCAAGTAGTTAATCCCCTATTTCTGAGAAAACACTTCAACTACCATCAAAACCTTGAACTTATCAACAGTTTAGTCGGATTTTATCTTCTTTTTGAAGATCCATTTTCAACTGAAAGATTTTGCTTCTTCAGGCAGATTGACGAACACCCAAGTGTTATTAGATGTAATGGAGACAATTTCGTAATTGATTCCCTCTTTCAAAAAAATAGTATCTCTGGTCTTCATCGCCTCATCATAGGTAAGCTGATCTACTTCCACACGATAGGTGATGAAGCATTTTTCAAAGTCCTTAGGCCTCCTCACTTGTTTTGATGACGATTCAGCAAGTACTATTTCAAATATTACCACTTCAACTATAATATTCTCTTCAACTACAACTTCTTTGGACGTATTAGCCTCCTAGAAGTTTATAGTGTTCTTAAGAATATCAGTGAGAATGATATTCTTATGTATGACAAACTTGCCCTCAAAGAATTCACCGTCAAAAGATTTAAAAATATGATTTTATTCAATATCAAGAAACTTTCGAGCATCACCCTTTTCGAAATAAACCATGAATATGGTCTTCGTTGTCTTTTTTTTTCCAGCTTCTACATCTTGATGCCGGGAAGATTTAGATATGCTAGATACCCCACACATCCAAGTTGGGTTTGACCTTAAACATTTGTTCCTTAAGAGTAATGTCTGATTTTGTGAACGACACTATGTTCAGACTTAAGGTAGCCATTAGCGCAACTTTTCTCCAGAAGTAGTTTAAAAGACTAGCAGTTAACAACATAAAGTTCATAATCTACATTAATGTCCATTTTCAGCCACTCCATTAGATTGGTGGGAATACGAAGCACTTGTTTCATTGATAATTATATGTTTTTTATAGAACAATGCGAATTCAAGGGAATGATACTCTCTCCTCGATCAATTTTGAGTCTCTTGAGTTATTTTCTTGTTTGACGCTTAGCTTCAGCCTTGAAGTCCTTGAACTTCTCGAACGATTCATGTTTTAATTTAAGAAGATAGACGAACGTGTATTTCGAGAAGTCATTAATAAAGGTAATAGAGTAATTCATCCCTATCTTTGGAGAATTGATTGGTTACAGATATCTGAGTATACTAACTCCAAAAAATATGTGCTTCAGTTCACCCACTGAATGACTTCCTTACAATTTTAATTTGCACACATAATTCATATTTCTTTACTTTGTTACCCCTATATTTGGGGATAAGGCCTAGACTAGATATCTTATTTATCTTTTATAATAAACATGTCCTAGTCTATTGTGCCACAACTGAAGAGAATAACCAGAAATTTAACTACATAAATACTTCAAAAGGGGCTACAAGTTGTAATTTAAATATGTATATCCCTTCAGTACATAAAGCCTTTTCAAAGTATGCTCCTTTGTAGGACATCACCATTTGACCAGTATTAATGTCCATCATAAGCCTACTTGCACAATAGACTTTAAGAGATCAATCTATTTGCTATGATAGGTACATGCTTCATGTTCTTCAGGGTAAGTGACTTTTCCAAAGTTAGTTTCAACACCACTGACCCGATCCCCACAACTTTAACTTAAGACTTTTTCTCCATTGAAACCTTTTATAGAATAGGTTCGTATGTGGTGAATGACTCCTTTTTTGAATACATGTGGCAAGATACACCAATGTCCATCCGCCAATCAGTATCAATGACAAATGAGTCAACATGCACAATCATAGCAACCAAATTAAGCTCGCCTTGCGATTTTGATTTTGATTTTAATTTAGGCTTGGACCTGTAGTCTTTCTTGTTGTGGCCCTTATTGCCATAGTTGAAACAAATCCCATCATTGCTGGACTTGTGTTTGAAAGAACACCTTCAGATGGTTGAAGTACTTCTGCTTGTTGTTGTAGGAACCCTTCTGCTTTCCCTTAGAGTCTCCATTTTTGCATTATGTTGGCCTTTTCAAACTGCTTGGACATAGTGTCCACTTTAATCAAATTTCTAGGTTCATCTTTAATGTGAATGAAGTGTAAAAGATCTTCTAATTTTGTCTCCATCTTCTTATGGTACGTATATATCTGTTGTGAAATGATTCCAGTCGAAGGGAGTAATTTGGAGACGATGTCTCCAACATAAACTTGTCTGATAGAGGTATGTCCTCCTCCTCAGGCTTCTCCGGCAACTTTAGCAATTCCTTGATCTGCGGCAACATTGTCTTCTCGTCTTCAAATTGCATCTTGAAGAACTCGTGGACGATATGTATTTTGGATATCATTTTTTCAGTCTTGTACTATTTTTAAAGAAACTTCTGGATGTCTCTTGCATTTACTTTCTCTTATTGTACGACTCTACCATGAAATCTTCAATTACATTCAAGATCAGCAACTTGCACAAGTTATTGTCTTTCTTTCATTTTTGCTGTGACGCAATGGCGTCTGCCTTGTTTTATGCTTAATCAATTTCTGGAATAACAGGTTCTAGATCAATCAACACGTATTCAACGTTAACGGGTTGAAGATTAAAATTGATCTTCCTTTTGCAGTTGCTATAGTGCTCTCCATCGAATTTCTCAAGTTTGTGAAAACTTGTGTCGAGAAAATTTGCACGGTTCTCCACCTATGTTGCTCGGATCTTACTTTGACATTGTTAGCGCCAGTTTACAAAGATCTTACAAACGAACGTAGGAAACCAAAAAAATACATCTAATGCAGCACTTTGGTCTTATGTAACCAGATTACAAACGGGCTCTTGGAAACAAAAATCTTTCAATAACAAGTTGTTGAAAATAGAACGCAATAAAAATTTTACAATCACAGTTGTTACAACAAGAAAGAACATAAGAAGAAAACTAAGAGAGAAGATCCTCGCTGGATGATGAAGATCACTATTTCTCAAAGCATGATTCGACCATCTTCGTCGATCTGCTCCCATAAACCAACAAGTTCGAAAAAGAACTTCTGAAATCCTCCTAGTCACCCTCGTTGTGGATCTAGAACTGGACGAACGAACTAACGGATAGCACTTCATAAATATGTTATGGCCGATGCTAACTCTCCACTTGTAGCAAATTTATTTTTGTCTTCCTTAGAAAAGGAAGAGAAGAGAATATATATAGGAAAGGCACAAACTAAATCACAACAGCCGCCACCCACTTAGTCCGGAGATAATCTCCACGGGTAAGGAGCGGTTACTAGCCATTTTATCCAAATCTCCACGGATAAGGAGCGATTAAAACAGAATATTCACTCAAACAGTCACTACACACAATTTTCACGTCGAGGCTATTGCTCGAAAATCGACACGGTGTCCATATGCACCAATTTTTCTTCCAGAGGCCACTTTGTGGGGTCCATGCAACGCTCGTACTGCATCCGCGTGGCACCCACGTTGCGCTCGTACTGCTCTCTCATCTCGTGCCCGATTGGTACGTGTAAACTGTAAACTGCAATCAAACTGCCACTTTGCATCTGAGTCCTAGTTCGAGCCTAGGTCCTAAGGAAAACTTCAAAGAAATGAGTGAAAAAAAACATGAATGTTTCTTGAGTTTCTCAATCCTTATCCTCTAGGAATACACCTCACCATGCCAATCACATGGGCTACCACTCTCAATGTACACAAGTCAACAAAATAAGAATCTTATATTAAAATACACACTTGAGGTTGCTACATGGGTGAGGGACTATTTTCTACTACCTGGGTGAGGGACTATTTTCTACAGTTCAAAATAAAAAAACCAAGAGTTATGTACTATTTGTGGAAGAGAGTGTGAGAGTATTCTGGTGAGGGGAAAATAAATGTGTGGTAATGTAATTGAAATTAGCAGGAAATCAAGTATTAGTAGTATTATATTTCGAAATCTAAAGTATTTCGATGTACCAAATTGGCACTGCACTTCCTTAGTTTGCTCATTTATCTTAAACATTCTAGATGCAAAGCTATTTTCTAATTTTTTTTTTTTTTTTTTTTTTGCTATGAAATGCAGATGAATAAGTTTAATCGGCTATTAATTACACGAATAATATTTTTCTCGAAATTTTTTTTTTTTTACGTCTTTTGTACCATATCACCACTGCTAAAATATAGTTATTTGTATTTATCCCCATTACTATTTTATAATTCTGTCCACTCTTTCCATTTTCTTATTTTACTACTACTATATTCCATTTTATTCATTTCTTAAGTTTTATTTGTAATTACCTCCGAATACTAAACACTACTTCTTGAGAAATGAGAGCAGTAGTAATAAAATAAAAAAATAGATGTAGTGGAGGAAACAGAGTTAGGGGTTAGTAATTAATGGGTGGGTAAATACAAATAATCCACTGTGAAATAACGGCAAGGAAGATAGCAATGGAGTAGAAAGTCTTGGAGGCTTGCAGTAGTTTGACAGGAATTCGGAGGTTCTAATAGACTAATATAGATTTCAAGCTGGAATTTTTTTACAGATGAGTAAACTAAGACCATTATTGGAATTGAAACATAGAACAAGCTAACAAAGGAGTAGGAAGTCTTGGAGGCTCTTGCAACTGCTAAGACACAGCGAGCTTTGCCTGCAAGAGTAGTTATTGCTGGCTACTAAGCGTCCACTAGCCATATCGCTCCAGTACTGTAGTGAGAGATCATAGACCCAATGCCAAATCTACCTCCAAGTTGTCCATTTTCTTCTTGTACTTAAGTCCGCAAGCATTGCATGCGGACTGGTCCAAGTCATCAAACACAAACACGCGATATTAGAATGTAAAATAAGATTCGTAATCTGGAAATGTTGTAAATAATGGTTTACAGTATACATCTAACAGAGGGAAAGTTATCAACTCTCTTAATCATAAACGTTTAATGAACATTATCATTATAGCACAATAATAAATGATGCCTAATTTTAACTTTTTCTTAATAGAGTGAAACTACATGGTGAAATAAATGACAAGAAAACCTTGAAGATATGTCATAATTAAATGAGAATTAATAAAGAACAAGTCTTACCATGACTGTGGTATGTAGGAGTATTGTTGCAAACCTAAGATTCCAATAAGAAACTCTCAAGCGTGTGCTTGCGTGTAGAGTCATGTTTCGGAATCTAAGATTTGTTGCTAATCAAGTATTAATTTAATCATTTGATATAGTGATTAAAGTCATATATATGCTGATTCCATTTTGGTACTGTTGGATCAACAGCTGATAATTTCAATTAAACATTTAGTAATATCATAAAAAAATATTAGAAACTAAAATTGAAATGATCTTTTGAATAAAGTTGGAGTAGATAAAAATTGATCAGTAGATAGATTTTTAACCAACAACTTACAATACATATGCAAACCCTAACAGGAAATAAATAATTAATCCTCCCCATTTTGATGAGTTCTTCATACCTTCTTGCCACGGGGGCCATTTCTCCATTGAGGAGTTTCGGTCACCCTGCAGATACAACACACCCTTATCGGGTCATTGGGTGGGCGAAGGGAGAGATTGAGGTCTAAGCCAGAGTTCTCGTAGTTCAAGAAGGATAAGATTTCTAGCAGGTCCCTCTCCTTGATTTTTGAAGAAGAGGAGGAGGAGGAGGAGGAGGAAGAAGAAGAAGAAGAAGAAGTACCAAGACTTAGGTCCATCTCTAGGTAGTAGAACTATTACAATGTTGCTATGAAGTAAGTAGAGTAAGAGGAGTATATTTATAGGCGGCAGTGCTACGTTGTCAGCGATCTTGGACCGCTGTTGTGACAGCAGATTACGTGTCAGCATCCCATTTGTTGTCCAATTGGTGGTGGGCCCATGCAAATAGGGGGGAGGGGGAGGTAGGGATTTGGATTGATGATATCTGGCCAGCGATCATGTACTGCAGTCCAAAACCGCGGGCCAAATATCATTTTCCATTTATTGGAGATGGAAGGGAGAGGAGAGGCAGGAATAGTCAATAGAGGTGCTAATGTGGCGAACATTGAGCAGACATCCCCTGCTTAGCTCGTGCTCTCTACGAAAAATTATTATACTCGAGTTTAAAACGAGCAAAAAATCTAAGATCGAACTCAACTCTATATACTATTAACATGCTCGAGCTTGACTTGCAAGCTGCCAAGGACAGAACCAGAAATTCGAATTGAGAAAGAAGTTGCCTATATAGAAAAATAAAACAAAATAATTAAAAAACATATAAAAAAGAAGGAAAATATTTTTTTTGTTTGCAGTCCATACAAAGTTCCGCCTATCTCTTAAATAAAAGTTTAATGCGACTCGAATTGACAAGTTTAAGCCTAGCTTAAGGTTGTTTATCTTTCTTTTAGAGTTTCGTCTCAAAATAAAATCGTAAGACAATGAGCTTATTACCAAATTGAAAGTGTTTACATATGATCGTACTAAATTGGGAACATTTTTTAATGTTACATTTTTTTACATAAATAAAGTTGAGAGGGCTAGCATGTTCGAGGAATCCACTACCTCTAACCTCAACGACGGTGCCATCGGTGGACTAGGATGGGCTCCAGTCCACCCAAAGTTATTTGCAGTTTGAGATTTTTTTTTTCTTAGACTAGATGCTCTTATAAATATATGACCTCGTTGATTAACTCAATTTTTTGTCTATTTGATTGTTTTGGAAATCCAACAATTTCTATATAGAACTTGACAATGTTGGATTGCTTGATCTCTTAGATCCTATTGCAGCGAAAACGTGAATCAAATATGGTTATTGTAGAATTGATTTATATTATACTGGAAACTTGTAATCAACATGTGGAGGCTTATGTAGCTTATAAATAATTCAAAGTTACTAAAAATGATGTTCCTAAGAAACTTGGGATAATTTGGATCTCCTACTTTATGGAATTCTTTGAGGAGTGAGCTCCTATGAAATCTTAGAGGAGGAAGTTATGCTAAAAGAGCTTATCTCCTTTAAGGAATTCGTAGAAGAGGATATTCTGTCACATCGTAGATCCTCTGTTGATGGTGGAAGAGAATATCAAAGACTCTTACTGTTAAAATTTATGTCTAAAGAGTCTAACTGGTAAACTAAATTTTTTTGCCAGCTTCTTATTTTTCTAGTATGTTAGATACGATTCTACATTGGTCATATACAATACGGTATAACACGATGAGATATGGACATGACAATGCTGACACAACATCTATTTTGCTAAAAAAATTCAATACATTTTAAGTTCAATCTGGAATACACTAAAATCTTGGCTCCGCCTTTGTTTAAGCGTAGATTTATTTAACTATATGGAGTATATGTCTTTTTGAGGTGCAAAATTAGGTTCTTGATTGCTTTTTTTTTTTATTGTGCCAAGCAGGACTGGTTCAGGAGATTGTGTTGTCCTATCTGGAGCTAATTTTGGTTGTCCATTGACGTTTATTGCGGGCACTGACGGAGCATAAGCTGGGCTGGCCCGAGCTCTAGTCCGGGCTTAAAATCCTTACTAGTAAAAATTCATTCATCTTTCTAGCATGCTCCTGCTCTCAGGTCCCGCTAAGATTTTTTTTTCCTGACAAGTCCCTCCTCTCAAACCCCGCCAAGAAAAATTTCTGACTATGCCCTTGATTGTGGGGCTATCCAGGAGGTCTTCTGTGACCCCAACCACTTGTGGGATCACGCTGAGAGAATTGCCAAGGTCAAAGTCTTGTCAAGCATATCTCTAGGCCGGTCCTGATGCTAAGCCAGCCATGCGAAAAGCTATAGCTCCGGTTGTTAAAACCTCTAGCGGACAGATCGAAGTTTGGTTTGTCCTTGGTCATCCATTGCTATGTGTGAGTTTTCTCGTGAGGAGGATTTCACTTGTTGCTAACTAAACATAATTACAGATGAGTCAAAAGCTAGTGTTAATGTGCTTTTATTGATTTGTATTCACTCTCTTAACTCTCTCTCTCAGCTTGGATGTTAAATTTACTGAAGTACTACTTTAATCTCTTGAAAAGATAAAAGATAAAAGATCAGATAATCCTTTACTGACTCAGATCAGAGGGGACTCAATACATTCGTTTGATCGACTACTTAATAATCTATTGAGTTTATGCTGTTAACCCAAAAGAATTAGTTTGTAGCACATAAGGTCAATATTGAGTTTTACGACAAACTACTTAACAAAGATAATTAAATTTTAGGCTTAATTATAACACTCTTAACTATCCAAAATATTCAACTTGAGACCCTCAAATTTTAATATGTGCTAACTTAATATCTTATCTCATTAATATTTTTAATTTAATGCAAAAGATTTGGTTATTTTTAAACCTCCCCAACAACCCACCCACCACTCTTCTCCCCGACTGCTTCTCCACCCCCACCCCACCCTCACACCACCACCCCGGACGGCCCAAACCCCCCCCCCCCCCCCCCCCCCCCCTTCTGCGCCCCCGCGACCACCCTCCTTATCTACCACCCTCCCTAACCGTCCCGGCAACCCCCCTCCCCCACCCTTGCGTCCGTCCGCCCACGCGCCCAGCTCCGACGGTTGCCGCTGCCGATACCACATGCTGCTACCGCTGAAGTGCCCCCCCCCCCCCCCCCTCCGTCCTCCCCGGTCGCAGGCGTCGGAGGGGGGAGGGTCGCCGGAGAGGAAGAGGAGAAGAGAGAATGGAAATGGACAATTTGATCTTTCTTTTTTTAGGATATTAAGTTAACACATATCAAAATTGTCGGTGTCAAGTTGAATATTTTGAATAGTTGAGGATATCAAGTTATAATTAAGCCTAAATTTTATTTATATGTCAAAGTCCCTCGGTCTAATCTCCAGCATTTGAGAAACTATTACCAAAAGATACCACGCCAACACGCTTACATTATACCATCATATCTTTCCAATTATTTTGTTTTCTTAAGAATTCTTAATACTAAAATCAAATTACTAAATATACACAGTAGATTAATATATTCTACAGTGCTAGTGATTTGTAACGTAAAGGGAGCAACATGATTACGATCCCACGGATGGACGAGGAAGTGTCCGCGATCTGGCGGATCCTGAGAGAGGAAGCAGTGGCGTGTTCCGTAACGCCCCTCCCGCTGCAGTCCAACTAATGAAGCTTCCTGTTAGGCTCCAAAACGGAGTTAATGAGCAAGTTTGGTTTTGCATGCACAGGGGTGAACTATCAGTAAATGGGAGGGAGAGTAGCAGAGGGCTCCATACTTTGCAGACAAGGCCTTGTCCTTTTGCAAGTTATGGAGATGACGGGGATAAGTACAGGTTGGTGGATTTGTAATGTTGTGACAGTGACGTGCAATTCTCGTGCTCACCTCACCTCGGGATCTATGTTGCTGCGTCCGTTCGTGCCAGCGAGCGTGTGCGTGCGCGCCAACCGAAGCTACCAAATTAGTGTTTTTAAAGTCGGACCAAAACTCGATCCAGCCAAGACATTGAACAGGTCAAATCGGTTCAACAAATTATTTTAATTTAAGTGGTCTAAATTTAATCTTTTACGTGTGCTGATTTTTATAAAAATATTTATTTATAGTAGAATTTTGAAAAACTAGTCGGTCAATATTGAATCGGATCAGAAAAGTGATCGGTTTACGTGTCAACCGGTTGATCCGATCGGTCTGATCCGATATTTAAAATATTGTACTAGATCTTGAGGAAGCACAGAAAACAGTAGTTTTAGAGGATTGAAGCAACAATTGTCATTTCTGAGAAAGGAAATAAACTTACAAAATCGACAATTACAGTAAGAATTTGAACGTTTTAAACAGTAATTTGTAATAAATATTTGACCTTCATGGTTCAATGTGTATATCAATACTACTATAATAAGAAAAGTTAGGTTTAACCGTAAGAATTTATTTTATTTTTCAAAAATATTCTTATCCATACTAAGTGTATGTATGCACGTACCTTCACATATTTCATACTATTTGAGAAGATCAAACAATAAGTTTTTCATTTTTATACTAGTTTTGAGAAGAGAAAAATCTATTATTTTTTTACATTTTGGGAAGAACAAACAACAATTCATTCTTCTTCTTTTTTCAACACGAATTACATAACTATCTATATTAAATTTAATGAACAGTTTTAAGTAGCAAACATAGGTAAGGATATTTTAGGAAAAAAAAAAAACTTCCACGATGAAGCATTCTTCCTTATTATATAGTAGTATAGATTTGCTAACTAAAATTATTCATTAAATTTATTTAACAAGGGTAGTTAGGTAATTAGGTATATAAATCTATAGTACTATATAATAAGAAAAGTTAGGTTTTACCATAATTTTTTTTTTCTTCAAAAAATACCCTTATCTACATTTACTAACTAAAATTATTCATTAAATTTAACATGGGTAGTTAGGTAATTATGTATAGAATTAAAATAAGGTGGACTATTGTTTGTTCTTTCCAAGATGTAAAAAAATTAAGAAATTAACTTTGTTCTTCTCAAGTAGTAAAAAATAAAATAGGGATAGATCCAGAAATATAAATTTGGGTGGGCTAGAGCGAATTGTGGTGGACTAGGTGTAGGCTAATTCCTACAAAAAAAAAAAAAAAAAAAAAATCTAGAAAAATAATTTTTTTTTTGGCTATGGACTGGAGCCCACCCCAGGAGATACCTGGATCTGCCCCTGGATTAAAAGAATATTGTTTGATCTTCTCAAGTATTATAAAATACGTGAAAAGAATGTATATATATACTGACCTTGAATAACTTAAATTTCAATTCAAAATATAATCATGAGGAATCAGTGAAATAGTGTTCAATTCAAAATTTGAATCTTCTTTTTAGGAGTACATAATTGAATCTGGAAGGCCGTGGAGAATTCACACAAGAGTAGCTCCGACTATTGGAAAAGTAATATCCGGGTTCCACAAAAATTAAAATAATTCTCCCGTTAAAAATATAAAATAAAAACTGAAAGAATTCGTAAAGGAAACAACGGACCTTCACGTTCACGTAATATAATTTAAAAAAATTAGATAAAATATTAAATTTAAAATAGTTAAAATTTGATTTAAATATATTTTAATTATGATCAGTTATAAACATGTTTTTAAACTTTGGATATATGTGTTTTAAATAAAATTTAAATATTAAATATATTTTAATTATAGTTTTTTAGATATGTTTATAGGCTTTGGTTATATGTTTTGATAGTTAGAAAAAATTTAGGATTTATTTTCTTACTCGAGGATATACATAAGAATAGTTGGAAGAATTCTAGAATTTTTTTTTTAAATAGGCTCAATTTGAGCCGTTTTCAAGCTTGAAAAAAAAACAAACTTTTAAGTGAGTTATTCTACCAAATTGTGAAACTGATACCAAAAACTATATATATGCTAGTAACATATACATACATTGCACGTGCTTAAAAAAATTATTAAATTTTTTTAATATAAAATAATTATAAATAATGTTGTTCATAGGAATCGAATTCAAGCAACCAAAAAGTATATTTTCTAGCTTAAACACTTGAGTTAGAATTGTTTAGTGGTAAATAAATAATATTATGTAGTTAAATAATTAGTTATTTAAAAAAATAGTTAGTGAAATTTTTATAAATGACTTAGACTCCTCAATTTTGTGTCATTTTATTATAAGAGAAGAGATAGATAAAATAAAATAAAATAAAAAATCAAAATTATTTTTGATGTCCCTCAAAATTTTCAACAGTTCACGCCGAGGAGCCAGTCCCGGTTCTATGCATCAATTTGTTGGTCCCTCAACTGGATTATGTTTATCTCTAGGATCTGTAGTCCTAATTCCCTCGGGCAATCACTCAAACAATTAATTATACAAATAAATTATTTATATTCATGCAAAAACATTATAACTATGAAATAGTCTGTGTTCTTTTTTTGGAATTTTTTTAAAAATTCTCTAATCTGTGTTTTGTCATTAAGAAATCGACTTAATGTACGTCATTGACTGATAGCACGCCTAATTATCGCTTCCTGAAAAATACTGTTAGACGATTTTCTTGTATTTTAGAGTGTCTCGCACAATTATCATGCAGACGATATTTCTATGTAGGTCCAATTTATTATAAACTTAGCATTTCTTCCTAATGGGTATAATTGGGCTAGGAGTGTATCGCTGGAATTCTTAAATGGATATGAACTGCTCTATGGACCAATTATGGTCCCAAAAGTAAAGCCCAATATGTCTAAACAAGCCTAGGCCGCTGACAACAATAAATTTCAATCCAAGTCCAATCCTGACGGTTCTTTGCCCGCTATTTGGACTGTTTTTTTTCTTTATATATATATATATATATATATATATATATATATATATATATATATTATGTTTTTCAAACTACTTGGAAGAAACAAACAATTTCCTTAATTTTTTGTATTCGTAATTACCTAACGACTAATTTTTTAATTTAATGAACAATTTTAATTAGTAAACATACATAAGGATATTAAAAAAAAATCTCGGTGAAGACTCAACTTTATATATATATATATATATATATATATATATATATATATATATATATATATGGGATCAGGATCTCCGCTATTAAGCATCCTTGAATGTCATTGAAATAGCAGTCATTGGATCTGTCTTTTTTTATCGTACATATTAGTTCAGAATCTCATAAAAAAATTTGGGTAGTTTAAGGAACGAGTTTATAAGGTCAAAAAATAAAGATCCAATGGCTGTCATTTCAAGGACAATCTCTCTCTCTCTCTCTCTCTCTCTCTCTCTCTCTCTCTCTCTCTATATATATATATATGGGCACGGGTATGTGGGTACGTTCAGCCTACACCACAGCATTGGCGGTATAACGCTGTCTAGGTCATCAATATCTAATTATAATCATACTAATACAACTTGATCTATCATGTACGCAATCGCAATAATCTAAAGAAAGAATGAATAAGAAGGATAAACCAAATAACATTATAAATGAATGAAACTAGACATGATATGAAATAAGAAACACTAGCCTAGATCTCTACAATTGTCACCTCAAGGTCCACATTGTAGAGCAGTTCTGTTTTTAACATCACTCTGAAATCCACGAATGTGGTGCACTACAATCACTGAGAAATGTTATCCAGTCAGGATGGAAGCGAAGTACAAAACTCTAAAAGTAGTTTCAAATACATAGTAGAGAATATATGACGAGTAATAGAAAAGAATACAAGATGTACAAGTAACTAAGAAATGGAGGCATAACTAGAATAAGAAGATAGTTACGATAAGTAACTGGAAAGATAAATACATGCAATATGGTGTAAATTGTAAATAAGAGAAACTAGAATACTATCTTTGTGATTTAGAGCACAAGTTCGTTATTGATCGGCTTGGATTGTACACGAATATACTAAGGTAACTCGATTATACGTGAGGTGTATAATCGACATGTACACGAATACACTAGGGCTTGATCACATAACCAACTTCTACTCTCCCGTCCTAACCAATACTCATGGATACGATCATGACACGTTACATACATGAATATAATATAAGTACACGAAGCACACGAATATGGCATGAGCACACGGGACCCACGAATATAATATAAGTACACGGAGTACACGAATAAATACAAACACAAGGAATACCCGATGCACACGATAAAGTATATGCATAAGGAGTTCCTGATGTACATGATAAAGGGATAACATCTCCTGACATGATCGATATAGTACCAGTCCGTGTAACAATGTGTCAGAATCAAGTATAACAATTCTAGAACATGTGATATATATACTGTCATAAAATAAAAACTAACAGAGAGATGTACTCGCCTGTAGTCTAGGGCAATGAATGCAAATCAGTGTCCGAACTGGTGTCACACTGACCTATATATAAAATGTCATATCATTTTGTCACACCTCAGTTGTAGTGGCCCATTTTCCCTTTTCGGGGAGCTCGGCTAAGAAATACTTGGCATCGTTCGATCGTGACAGATTGAATCAAGATCCTTTTCTCATTATAGATTGATTTATTCGGAACCAAATTCCACATTCAGCGGATCGTGCCTCAAGGAAAGACTCAGCGGCAGAGTCGTGAGGGGCCCTTCCGTTGCGCTGGTTTCTTTGCCCATTTTTGATGCCGCTTGATTGCTTTCTTGTTGGTTTTGTGACTTGCGTTTTCTTGAATGATTTTGATGGATTTTATTGTCTTCGTTCCTTGAAACTTCTTATTTCGTATTGAACTCCGGAAGACCAAGGTAGGAGATATAAATCATATATTGATGCGTACAGGTGATCGTGTAGGTGACGCGCGAGCGGAGTCTTGAAGATCTCCCATTTCTCTTTTATGAAGCACTAACTTATGAGTGACCTTACCTTCTATTAGCTCCCTTCTTCCAAGTCTTCACTCTTAATAATCTGACTCATTTGTGCGTTCTGGTCAATGATACCATAAAGATAATAACTGAGTCAAGATAATAAGTAGTAAACTTGAAAATACTTGATGCTTGTCATACAAAATTACTGAAACGATCATATTGTTGCGTGCTTATCCACTATGTATGTATATATTTCATGTTTCAGTTGTTGCTAGAACTTATTCATCTATAATTATGCAATGAGTAGTATATAGTTTGCAATATGATCACTTGAGCAAATAGACTATGCCATCACACTGTGCTAAAGTAGTTTTTTTATTTTGATGTCTTGAAATGCTTAGTATGATAACTTAGTGTCAAGACATTTGATGGTCACGGATAACTTGTGCAAAAGGTTTTAGTCTCCGCGAACGTTCGCCAGGGCACTGGGACCGATTTGACTAGGACAAAACTCGGATAGCATGGGTGATTCGGGAACTTGCAGTAGGTCTCGCTACCTACGCTGTAAGGATCGCCGTCTAACCCCGCTATGGTCCAATATGGTTTATGGTGCTAGTGACCCGCTATGTATATTTAAACTGTGCAACTAACTTATGTTTTTATGGCAGAGAAGGTCATGGTAAGTTGTGTAGGTGATTCAGACGGCCCAAGTAAAGTCATCTAACGGTGACATATTTATTTCAGTTACTCTATATCTATTGCATGTTATAACTTGAACTAAGCCAAGATAGAAAGACCACAATAATAACTTGTTTGCTTCATCACTTGAATACTGTGTCAAATTTGGTGTGTTGGGTTAGCTCGTCCTTACCGGTACTTTTCAAAGTACTGACCCTCGTCGCAGCAGGTTTCCTGAGCCAAGGCGACGCGGCAAGAAGCTGAAGATTTCTCCCAACCAGTCCATTAACTTTGGCGCGCTCATATTCGTAATTTTGGAGCGCTTCTACAAATCTCCCGGAGCTCGTGCACACTCTTTATGCAACTCCGAGGCAAGGCGATAGTTTCGCCTGAAGTCTATTATCTTTGAAGTTTTTAGTATGGGATGTAAAGTATGGAATAACTATCTCATTTTGAGTCCATCTTGTAAGCCCGCATAACACCCTTTTTTTTGAGTCAAGAGTTTGTAACAAAGATGTATATTATCAATAAAGAGAACTTTTCTTCATTTTAATATGTATTCCTTAGCTTCCACACTCTGCTGTTGTGTTTATATATATATATATATATATATATATATATATATATATATATATATATATATATATTATTATTATTATTATGCTATGTCTTGTGCGGGCATGCCTTACGCTCGTACGGCATCACGCCCGGGGGGCGTATATCGATTCTGCAAAATTGGGGCATGACATGTTGGTATCAGAACACGGCTTCAGATCCTTTAGCCTCGTGTCAGAAAAAGTTTTATTGAAAGGACCCTATCCCTCCTAGTTGAACTCTTGATATCGTTTGGCCAAAATAAGATACGTTCCATACAGTGAGTCCATAGTATTCTATGAGACTAATGTATGTTGTTTGTTCTTTTGAAGGAATGGCTCAAGCACAGGGGACAACGCAAGTGCAAGTAGCTAGTTCTAGCACTTCGACAAGTTCCAAGAGCCAACAACCTCCGCCCCCCATCGATCCAATTGAGTGGATAATGCGCATGTTTGAGGCACAATAGAAGAGGGACGAAGCTAATTCGAATAAGCCGAGAAGCGATCGAAAGAGCATCAGGTCAAACTAGAACAAAAAATTGAAGCCCGCTTCTAGGTCCAGCAGAAACAAATGGACACCATGCAGCAGATAGTACAAACATTAGCGTCAAATCATTTAACGACGTTAACCGCACCACCTGTGCGGCCATTAGTTAAAGCTAAAGTGCCCCAGACCTCTATGGAAAGGGATACTACCACCCTGCTATCTAAGATGAAGGACACTACCTTTGACTTTTTAAGTTTTAAGAAGGTCTACAATGTATCGTTTCGTGGAACTGAAGACCTGGTTGTGGCTTTAGATTGGTTGGCTTAATTGGAGGACAATTTCAAAGTATTAGACGTTCCGAGGAGAAGCGTGTCGCCTGTGCCCAACTCCAACTTTGACTGAATGTGCATGATTGGTGGGACGTACACCGTAGATCGCTCGCAGTAACACTGAAGACAAGACGATCTCATGGGCTACCTTCCGTAGCGCGTTCGAGGAGGAGTTTATACCCTCACTTGTTCGTCGTTAAAATGAAAATGAGTTCGTACGATTGCAGAAAGGAAGCATTTCAGTGAAATATTATGTCGCAGAGTTTAAACGGTTGGCTAAATTTGCCATCCCTTACCTATCAAATGAGGCAAGTCATGCCAAACGATTCGAAGGCGGTCTGCGACCTTTCATTCACGCACACGTTGTTGTTCCTCAATATCAGATGATGCGGGAGGTACTTAACCATCACTACCAAATATTGTCCAAATAGCGACTCTTTTAGCTATGTTATTATAAAATATTGCAATTTTTTTTAATTTAGCGACGTTAATATCAAACGTCATAGGTAGTCACTAATAGCGACGTTTGACGTCTTTCAACGACATATTTTAGTAAAATAGAAATCGATGTCGCTGGTACGCCGCTAAACATCGCTAATATTTTAATTATAGCGACGTTTAATTGATGTTATTTTATTAAAGTCACAGTATATTAATATATTAGCGACGTTTAGTGACTTCTATTTAGGACGTCGCTAAACAATTTTATATAGGGTTCAGGATTTTACTTTCCCCCAATTCTCTTGATCCAATCCCCAAAATTTCAAACCCCTCCCTCATGTGAAGTCCCCCCCCGGGCGTCCACCTTCCTTCGGTGAATCCCCCCTCGTGCGGCTCCTCTTCTCCATCGCGTTTGCTCCCTTCTTCGTCCTCTCCTCCCTCCGACGTGGTCCTCCTCCCCTCTTCCCTCCGGCGCATCTCCTTCCCTCGGGCGAGACTTCTCCTCTCCGACACGGTCCCCTCCGTCGATCCCTCCCTCAGGATCTCCTTCTCCCCTCCTCCCCGCTAGGTAAACCCTAACCCTGACCCAGAAACAACTAGGACACACACACAGAGGACCCAATCAGGACACATGGACAGACACACACACACAGGACACAACGCTAATCCTAACACATATGGTACATGGACAGACACATATACATGACACAATCCTAACCGTGACACATGGACAAACATAATCCTAATCCTGACACATATGGTACACCCAGGTATTCAATGGTATTTGCTATGACTTGAATATCATGCTCAAGCCTCTTCCTCTATGTGATTACTTGTGTTGATCACCACCCTAATATTTTGGGCTGTCAAAAGTATGGTGTATCCTATAAGGGACGAGCAATATAGAGGCTAGTGTGTGTGTGTGTAGATATTATAATGATAGATACATGGGTTTCAAACACCTATTGGTGTGGTTATATGAATGTAGGTGCTTATGGGTATGAGAATTTGGGTGTTTAATAGTGGTATAACAATGCTTTAGGGTAATATGTATGTGAGGGTGTTATTTTATGCACTTGTGTTCCAGGTTAAATATGATGGATATATGGGTGTTCAGATCAACTGTAATCAGTGAGTGTTTCAGGTTTAGTTGGGATTGCAGGTGAGAGGGGCTCGGGTCAGTCCAAGGCAAGGGCAAGGTTGTGACTAAGGAGTTAGGAGGATAGTAAGTATCTATATCTAAATATTATACTAAGGTAATAAGTTAGGACAAGGTATTATGATATATAATTAGTATCATAGGTAATAAAGTTAGTGCTAGTTATGAGTATCAAGATACTTGATTAAAGGATTTTTTAGTGTTGTTAGTTGGTAATAGGTAGTGAGTCATATAGCTAAGATATGGGATATCTCAAGGTAATTGGTAAATATTGTGATACAGGCTAAGATACCGTGGTACGGGGTAAGGTAATTGGTTATATGCCAAGGTATTACTATATATTATAGGTAATAGTATATATTAAGGTAAAATAAGTTGGAAACCTACCAGTATGGCCTAGAAACCTAATATTGACTTGATATTAGCTAGTATTAGCTAGTTTGATCTTTAGGCCAACTAACGAAGTATTTTGGAAACCGAAAAGTAAGTATTGACAAAGTTTGACTCTAAAAACCTAGTTTTGACTTAGAAACCTCTTTTAGAGTTAATTGAGCTTATTATTGATTCTAAAACACCCCCTTCATTCGGCTCTCCCCTTCTCCTAGGCCAAAATTATTGGGACTTGTTTCATCGTGTTGTCGAATTATTATTGTAGGCCAAAATTATTTGTAGGGAGATATGGATATTTGTTTAAAGTATTATTGTGATGTGTTAGTATAGAGCATAAGGTAGAGCCAAAGGTCTCATGGCTTCTAGGTTCATTTACCTATTTCTTATTAAGTTTCACACATCACAACTCAAATACTAACGATATGACCTAAATACTAACTTTGATGAACATTTGGATAATATACTTAAATAATGTCTATTAATCTTTGCAGAAATATCTAGAAATAGATCTGAATTACTACCTGCATTATTGTTCGTGGATGTACAACCGTCATCCTGATGACATGTGCGGTGTGAGGGATGAATACATAGAGGGAGTAGAGCTATTCTTATAATTCATCAAGACGTTCCCTGAGTACATAGACGACACAAAAATTATGTGTCTGTGTGTGAAATATCGTAACTTGAAATATCATCCAGAAGTGGATGTGACATATCATTTATACTCGAGGGATTTTATTTCGAATTACTATCAGTGGACCTCACATAGAGAGCTTTTGCCTTTAGCATCAGAGCCGAAGTCTTATGTGAAGCCGTATATGGGTGTCCACGACTATGTTGATTATGACAACGGGTGCATGAACATAGTTTTTGACGCTGCTGAGCCTAGTTTCGATCCGGACAATCATTATGTAGTTGAGGAGGTACTGAATGCTGATGCTGTAAAGTTTATGGAGTAACTGGAGAATGCAAGAATTCCATTATATCCTGGTTGTGAGGATTATTCACCGTTGGAGGTGGTTACAAGATTGTTGAGCATAAAGTCCAATTTTAATATATCACAAGAATACTACAACCGACTGATGGAGTTGATTATAGAGATCTTACGGTACTAAGCTACCTAAAGACATTTACCGGTCTAAGAGGATGGTAAGATTGCTATGGAAAATTGATGCATGTCGCAACGGGTGCATATTGTACTACAAAGACGACAAGGATGAAGATGTGTGCAGATTTTGTGGTGCTGATCGCTACAAGACAACTGGTATATAAAGGTCTGTCGGTGCAAGAAAGTCGACTGATTTGATGCACTACTTGCCTTTAACATCGTGGTTGCAGAACACGAATAGAAGGTCGCAGTCCTATCTCAAATCTGCGGGCTAGACTCTCAGCGTCACGGAGATGAGACTTAGCAAATTTTGCAAGCCTGTTGAATTCTGCGATGTACTGCCGCACTATCATATTCCCTTATTGAAGATATGTAAATTCTTCTTCCTTCTCCCGATGAACGACTGGCAAAAAGTACTCCTCCTCGAAGGCTTTACAGAACAAGGACCAAGAGAAAATTTTCATGTCATCTTCAATTAGGATAGCCTGTTTATGCACATCCCACCAATCATGTGCATTCAAATGGAGCTGTAGCTCAACGCAAGCAACTCTCTTTAGATGAAGATCCTAAAAGTAATTGAAGAAGAATAAGAAGAAGAAGTGATAGGTGAAGGTTACCTTGAGTTTCCAAGTGAAGAGGATGAAGGAATACTTGGTAGGAGCTCTCGACTGGGGGGTTGATTCAGTCGGGTTCAAGGTAGAGCTGGTCGGGTCTGAGGGTGGTAGGGGGCTCGAGTTGGCCTGTAGAAGAAGGAGAAGAAGAAGAAGCACAATAGTCATAGTAGGAGCAAACATAGCAACAATTGCAGCAGCAATTGCAACAATGGAAGGGGAAAAGGGGAGTGGATAATGATAGAGTTGGTGGTGGTCATGAAATGGTGGCAGTGGAGTTAATGCTTTCGGGTTTGAAGGAGAGGGATGTCACGCCCCGATCTCCAGCAGGCAAATCGGCCGTTCCCGTTAGGCGAGAATCACCCTCGCCAGCGCTCCCGCGGAACGATCGCTTGACCCATCCGGGCGTGATGCTGCACGAGCATGATCCACGCCCGTGCGAGGCCATGGTTCATTGGCTGGCGGTTAGAGTTCTAAGCCATAGAGTCGCACAGATTGTCTGAGTGCAGCGGAGTCATGAACGCATAGGCGATCGGTAACAGGTTCACTGAGTCGACAATATAGCGGAAGCATTGAAACACAAGTTTAAGTAAAGCAAGCTCTTTTATTGAAATAAACATGTGTTACAGGCGGCGCATAGCCAAGATTATAAGTCCCTCAAGCCTCTCTCTGAAACAGTAAAAGCGTGCAAAGTGGCTACAATTGTGGAATGATTGTACAGGCGATAATCAGGCGATGTTCAGGCGATGTCCAACATTATGTCTTGTATATGTGCTTCTGTTCTGGACGCACCGTTGCTTCGGAGTGATCTTCACGCCTTAGCACGTACGAAGGAGGCATCCGCACCGTACGAGGTACTCTCGCACCCTACATACAAACTGGTGGATTATCAGTACATTGAATGCACTGGTGGGAAAGCTACTCGCCCGCTCGACAAATCCAAACACGTAATACAGGTTCCGTGCACAACTATTAAGTTGTCTTTCTAGTTGCCTTAGGATCAGTTTCATGTAATATTTGAATAGCCTAACTCGTGTGGCAGTGCGCCGTGCGACATGAGAGGAAACACGGCGAGACTTACCAACTTACCTTTTCTCCTTCCCTGTCCAAGACAAACATTATAAATTCAAGCACGGCAAGTATAACATTCAGGAGGCATAGCATATGCAAACACGAAAGCCGTTTTAACATGATCGTTCAGGTGTTTAGTTGTTCATTTGATGCGATGCAATGCCTCGCACGCGGATAGCCGCTAAGCGAGGATGACTTATCTATATGAACGTTAGTCGCTGGCATAGCCATAAAGGACCATAGTCATTGGCGGGTAGAGAATGCAATGAAAGCACGTGAGACCTAGCGACTAGCATGTATCAATCCAGATTTTTATGTGTGCTGGCTAAGCGAGCCTCTGAAAGCCTAAGCTGAATTCCTGTAGGGGCAAGTCTGGATATTCTTTGCTTCTCATTTGAGGCAAAGCGGGTCGGGACAGTTGCACTTTTACCGATTGAGTCGGCAGTCCGTTAGAGCGGAACAGGGTGTTACATCCTACCCAACTTAGAAAAAGTCTCGTCCTCGAGACTTACTAAGGACAAGTAGTAATCTAGGGTTGAGGCAATCCTAGACAAGTCGTTGTACTTGTTCATTTGGATATTAACTTGCACAAGCGTCGAAATCAGCATATCGCTTAGACTGGATCGTGCGCACTTTCGAAGTGCACTTCTAGCGTGAACACGTCAATCAGCTCAGTGATAGCGAAGTATTAGCACTTGAGTTTCATATTTTTCTTAAGTCTTGGATGGTGCACTAGTTCAAGGCGTCCCTCGAATAGATGCATTCAACCAAACTTAGAGTTAGTGAAAATCGGACAAGTTACTAGCGATACTCTCAAGGGTTCGCACAGGTTGGCACAAAGGCCACTCGCAGCACACAATCATACAAGCAAGCATATCATTCAAAACGCATTTTGAAAGTATTTAGACTTATTGTTGGAATATCCCATCGAGGCATGGAGAGAGAGCGTGCACATAACCCACGAACGAGCTTTCGAAACTGAGATATCGAATCAAAGTCCAAAGGCGTAGAAGCCAGGCTCTGATACAAATATGGCACGCCCCAATCTCCCGCAAGCAAATTACCCATTCCCGCTAGGCGGGAATCACCCTCGCCAGCGCTTCCGCGGAACGATCGCTTGACCCATCCAGGCGTGATGCCGCACGAGCGTGATCTACGCCTGAGCAAGGCCATGGTTCATTGGCTGGCGGTTAGAGTTCTAAGCCACAGAGTCGCACAGATTGGCCGAGTACAGCGAAGTCATGAACGCATAGGCGATCGGTAACAGGTTCACTGAGTCGACAATATAGCGGAAGCATTGAAACACAAGTTGAAGTAAAGAAAGCTCTTTTATTGATATAAACATGTGTTACAGGCGGCGCATAGCCAATATTACAAGTCGCTCAAGCCTCTCTTTGAAACAATAAAAGCGTGCCAAGTGGCTACAATTATGGAATGATTGTACATGCGATGATCAGGCAATTTTCAGGCGATGTTCAGGCGATGTCCAACATTATGTCTTGTATATGTGCTTCTGTTCCGGACACACCGTTGCTTCGGAGTGATCTTCACGCCTTAGCACATACGAATGAGGCATCCATACCGTACGAGGTACTCCCGCACCCTGCATACAAACTGGTGGATTATCAGTACATTGAATGCACTGGTGGGGAAGCTACTCGCCCGCTCGACAAATCTAAACACGTAATACAGGTTCTGTGCACAATTATTAAGTTGTCTTTCTAGTTGCCTTAGGATCAGTTTCATGTAATATTTGAATAGCCTAACTCATGTGACAATGCGCCGTGCGACATGAGAGAAAACACGGTGAGACTTACCAACTTACCATTTCTCCTTCCCTGTCCAAGGCAAACATTATAAATTCAAGTACGGCAAGTATAACATTCAGGAGGCATAGCATATGCAAACACGAAAGCCATTTTAACATGATCGTTCAGGTGTTCAGTTGTTCATTTGATGCGATGTAATGCCTCGCACGCGGATAGCCGCTAAGCGATGATGACTTATCTATATGAACGTTAGTCGCTGGCATAGCCATAAAGGACCATAGTCATTGGCGGGTAGAGAATGCAACAAAAGCACGTGAGGCACTGCAAACCATCCCGTCAATCACGTAAGACTATTACGTTATGTTCTATCAGGATCGGATCGGTCCCAGTGCCCTGGCGACCGCTCGTGGAACGGTGCCTCATTTTCGAGTTATCCGCGACATGCAGGTCAGGGTCAGTTTCAATCCACAACTTGAATGGTAATCCTTGATTCGTGATCTGAACGAGCGTTTGCTCCAAGTGCTGAGATTCGTTCGTTACATGACGTGATTCTCGTTCAGATATAAACTTGATGTGATTATCATTCAGTTATCACGTTATTGGATTCACGTTCAGTATTATTACCCTGATGCGTGCCCCTGGTTCGAGGATTACCTTGGAGACCCAACGGTTCCGGATACTTGCAGGTTCATTCAGGCACGGAACGACTACGTAGTAGTCTTCCGGGGTTTGGATGAAAACATGGCAACATTACAAGCAGACAAGCATGCGTTTCTAAGGAACATAAGTAAACACATTTTGCTCGGACTCGAAGGTAAGCCGAGAGGTGAAGCCGTTAGGGACTTAGCATGCGAGGGTCTGAATATAAGCAGTATTTCAATTTTCATGTTCTAGCATAAGCAATACAAGTTGGGATTATTCCCTTAGCTTGGTGCGTTGGATTTATTAGCATGCAGGGGGTGATTCACCTAGCGACTAACATATATCAATCCAGATTTTTATGTGTGCTGGCTAAGCAAAGACAAGTTCACCATAGCCACCCACTTTAGCGATGATTCACCTCGGTATAGCGATACGTCAAGCGAGCCTCTGAAAGCCTAAGCTGAATTCCTGTAGGGGCAAGTCTGGATATCCTTTGCTTCTCATTTGAGGCAAAGCGGGTAGGGATAGTTGCACTTTTGCCGATTGAGTCGGCAGTCCGCTAGAGAGGAACGGGGTATTAAAAGGGAGGGGGTAATGGTGATAATGATGGTGGTGGTTTCGGTTGATAGGGGGAGATGATGATGGTGGTGGTTTCGGTTGAGAGGGGGCGATGATGTTGTTGGTGTCAGTTTTAATGAAGAGGGTGATGGCTGAACTTGAGAGAGAGAGAGAGAGAGAGAGGGTATTAATGAAGGAGAAAAAGAAGAGGGAGCTGGGGGATTAGGGCCGGCTACTCTTTCTATTTCTAGGAAAGTGTGTGTTGGTTGTCATAAAGAATGAGTGGTGGGGATATATTAGGGTTTGAATGAGAGGCTAGGATTTATTATAGAAAAAAGTTGGTGCACAGTCCCATGCAACAAAGGAGGGGGAAGTGGTATGACCGGTCAAGACATGACCAAGGCTTTCTTCATTTGATTTTGCTCTAATAGGAGGTGGATACCTAGCCATACTTTCACACATAGGTCCCTACTAGTTTAGGATTTTTACAAAAGCGGAAATTTGTATTTAATGAGGGTAGAAGACATATTTGGTATGTTGTAGTAGGGGGAATTGGTATGTGGTATTTTGTATAAGCCATGAGGTTCTGAGTGTGAGTTTGGGTTGGTGTTTGATCTAGTTTTGGGCTAGGTTGAGTCAGTTTCCCTAAAATAAATAAAAATTGTGTCATATGTGTTCTTTAATAAATTAAAATTGTATAGGATCTCAATTGGGGGTGACACAAGTATAATGGAAATAGTAGACTTGGAATAGATTATCGTCATATATTGGGTTGCAAGAAATGGATCAAAGTTGTGTCTCCTATTTTGATTGGAACGAACATAGGTACAAAGTTTAGGGTTAAAATTAGATATTATTTGATGAATATTGTGCGATTAAAATAAAGTACAAGAGAGGGTATGTATGTGTGACACAATAGTCAGAATAGAAGACTGGCACGTCTAGGTCAAGGATATAAAATTTATTTGAAGGCAAAAGCTAGAGTAGCTCTCCAAATATCGAAGCAACGACAAGGTACACCAAGTAAATTAAATTAAATTAGGTAAATTAATAACTCCATTAACTAATTCAAAATAATCCTAAATAAATCCTAATCCTAGATTGGGCCAGAGGATTTACACATTTGGTGTAATGAAGTGATAATAAGAAAAAATGAGTCAAAATATAATTTCTAGGCCGTTCCTAGGTCATACTAGTTAATCTAGGTCAAACTAGGTCAACTAGATCAATCTAGGTCAATACCTTACTAATACTAAGCTATACTAGATAATATAGACCATACTAGCTAATAATATTATACTGAGTATCATGTAATTATAATATAGACTATATAATAATCCTGTATTACAATACTACTCTAACCCTTGTACTGATACGCTGCCTTATTGCCTATACTTACAATTAACACACTTGGATATTCTCACTGATGTCTTGATGTGCAATATGCACTGATTACACAGGGGCCACAACTATCCTTGTACTTTTTTTATTACCCACATATCCACATCCACAAATTTCCCCCAACTGAAAGATACATACTCCCAACTCAACACTTATTGATACACCCTTAACTCATGGGTATCTTAGTATCTCAAGGTACTACTCCTTACTCCACTTGCACACATTTGTGAACTCACTCCAATCCTTGCACTAGCTCAAATAAACTGATACACATGGTATCACCTACCATTGAAACCCATTCTTGGCCCTTGGCACTTGACACTTATACACCAACACCCTACACCTAACACTACCTATTCACTGATACTATGCCCTCATAAAATACTCACCCTTCACTCATGAACAATATCCCAACACTCTAAAACAAATCAAATTACACTCACTGTAACTTACTTAACATTGGTATTATATTCAAATCAAGCACTGATACCACATTGAAGCTCCTACCGCCGTAGTTGTTCACTAAATCCTCATTTCTCAAAAATCTGCTACCAGAATGTAGGAATATCCTTTACTGCATCTGTACACTTTCCACCTCTGAACTACTACTGCAACCTCATCTTCCCCGATCCTCCCACCTGCTGCACACAGGGAAAATACCCCCTCCAATCTGCTAATCATTTTGCACCACTGCTATTGCATAAATTACACAGACAACCAAGCACCACCTCTCTAACACCTACACCCTCATTGCAAGTCTGAGAACACACACAGACAACCACACATGATACACCAATATCATACTCATAAGTCACCACAGTATAGTACCTAACATCCACGCCAAAATCTACTCATTACTCATCATACAACCTCACCCTTACTACCACTTACTGCAAGCTTATACCCTACTGCAAATACCTGAACACCTAACAACTACTCTGCTATACAAACTCGACCACATACATACATGCATACACCCTCACATAGTCACTTGCCTAAATACCCACAGGCACAACCTGCACTCCATCCCTCCATATCACTTGACACTAAAATTCCTAAATTGATACCCAAGATACATTAGATACTCACCTCATAATCACTATACTCTATCTCCTGATACCCCTTGGAATACCAAGGACCAATGCACCCAAGCTCAGTGAGCACCCCTACTGGACTTTAAAGTCCCCTCCCTCACTTAACACACCCTGAACATCACAAACATTATCTCAAGTACTTGGACTCGAACTTGCACTGCCATTATAGTAAACTAAAACACCATAACAACTATTACAAAAAGCAACTACCACCTTGCTTACTGTTAACCACCAACCTTCTCTCCATCTATCTATGCACACACATTTACATTATCATTTAATCACAGTCACACCATCTCAGACTTCACTTTTACTACTGTGATAGTGAACATAGGTCATGAACCCGACCAACGCTCAACACACCTCATATACTATATAATATATACACCAATTCTAATAAACTTTACATAAATATCTATATGAAACTATAGATAACACACTCACACTAGCATAGGCTATTTGTCAAACACCTTATAGGCAATATTAAGATACTCTTGATATCTATGATACATTCTCCCAATATCCAATCCATTGTGATACCACCCCTCAAAATACATCAAACACATCCTAATATGAATATATAATACAATACAATAATTATATTAGCTATATATCTTTTAATTAAAGAATTAGCATGTGCATCACAAGTGTCATAAGAAACCCCCTCCAAAATTATCATGTATCATGGTGTATCTTGATACGGCCTACTAGTATCCCATTGTGGACATGTATCTAGTCTCACACCACCAATCCAAGTCTAATTAGATCTAATTAACCTAATAAAAAATACTTGGTGCACCAATCTCAGAATTTTTCCAAATTGAGGACAAAACTCAATGTAGAAGTCACAATAGGGATCGTATAAACCTAGTTCTTCTTCCTATGGGTAGCTCTAAGCCATAGAAGGGTTCCTAATGCTCAAATGCAATAATTAGAATCTCATTAAAAGAGAATTTTAGAATTATACCTATTGAGAGATGGATTTCCAATAAAATGCATAAATGGACACAATTAGGACACAAGCTCCTAGCCGACACCTTCTTCTCCAAGTGCTCATTGCAATCCAAGCTACTATGCTTCTTAGATAATGAAAATAGAAGTAAATATGAGTAATTTTTGAGGAATTTGGTAGAGGGATGAATCAATTTGGGGAACAACACATTTGGGGATCACTTTAGGAATGAGAAACAAAGAGGAGAGATAAAGACTCCCCCCTATTAAGGCCGGCCATGCTACGCCTCTCCCAAGCAACACACAATGTCCTATTTGCCCCCACTAATTAGTCATGAATGGTATTTAATTAAGAAGGTTTAATTAAAGAAGCTTATATTCCTAATGAAGGGTCAATCTAATCTCTAATTAAAGAATTAGTATAACTTAATGAGTCCAAAAGTGACTAATCTAAATATTGGATTTAAGTTTCATGTCAAGTCTAGTTAGGTCCACTTGGGGTCACTAGTACTGAGTCTAAAAATTGGGCTACACACTAACCACTACCTATATTTAAATATATATTATTAATATTTTACAAATAATGTGAAAAAAAAATTTCTTCTGGAATTAGGTAGTTACAATGCTACCCCCTTACAAATTTTTTTTCTCGAAAGTTAAAGATGGTCGTACCCCCTCTAGGTCACCCCAGTCCATTCTAAATCATACAAGCTTGCAAAATTAAAGAAGTCACTAATTATTGTCATCATGCAAGGTGTTGGTCTCTGTCTATCATGATATTGCAGTTTCTATTAAGGTTATACTACTATCTATACTAACTATATATCACAAACGACTAAGAAACTATAAGGTACTAGATAATCGATCAAACCAATAGATGAAAATGACAGAAAGAATAACAGAACAAAACCCGCTAACCCATCACCTGCATCATTGGTCTCCTCAACCATCATTGCAAAAGCCCTGCCCCACTGGGTGTCTCCCTACGTTGGTTCGGGACAATTTTCTGTGCAACATGTGGACTAGTTGAACCTCTTACCTATCTCGGATACTTACACCATGTACAAGCATAAAAAGTGTGCCTTAATCAGATGGCACCATTTTCTACAAATAAACTTAACAAAGGAAGAATTGCGCACTTTCTCTCTTTTCAAATGGTGGTGCACTATTCGGAGAACAGAAAAGTGACGCACTTTCAAACTGCTTTTATTAGTGAAGACAGACGTACAGTTTACATGTTTGCTTTTCCTTTGAGCATTAAATACGATGAATCTGACAGGCTGGAATAGAAAACGAAGAGTCCAAAGTCATTATTATAGCTGGGCTGCGACATAAAGACCTAGGTTGTCGTTTAGCGATCTCGTCGCTATGCCAATTTTATCAAAAGTGCGCCATTGTGCCAACTTCACCAAAAGTGCACCTGCTGTACCAAATTTATCAAATGTGTGCCGCTGTGCCAACTTCATCAAAAGTGCACCGATGTGCCAATTCCTTCAAAAGTGCGCCACTGTGCCAATTTCTTCAAAAGTACGCTGTTGTGCCAACTTCTAAAAAAATATGCCATCACGGCCAATTTTATTAAAAGTACATCATCACGGCTACTTCTTTAAGAAAGTGCTTGTATAGCCAATCTTTCCAAAAGTGCGCTAGTCTCCAGACCACTTCTAAAGTTCACATACTATTCTAATTGACATTGAGAAGTTATGAGTGTGTCTTACATGCCATGCTTCTCATAAAAAGTGTACAAATAACTGTCCCCCATGACCTATGCTTTCCTCGTATATGAAGCTACGTGTCAAGCAGACATCGAGTTATGCACCCACTTATTCAGGACGTAGGGTATTGGTCCACCAAAAGTGCACGCACAACGTTAAAATAATACAGACTATCCAAAGTGCATGCACACTCTTATAACTGCTCCTAAACTCTATAAATACAGAGACAAGGAACGAGAGACATATACAAGGGGAGATAAAAGAACAAAAGGAGATAAATATAAGCTTTTCATGCCGTTGTTGCGAAGGATTTCTTATTGTTCAACTCTCCAAGTTATTCACAGCATTCCTTGTATTTTTCCATCGTTGTGTGGTCCAATGAGTAAAGTGATTGTCCGTAGATTAGATCTCCACGGCTATATTTTTCCAAAATTAATTTTACCTATATTCCTGTTTAGGATCTTTTTGTACTTTTTTCTTTTCAATAGTTTGTAATATAAATTTTTGTATAAACTTTTCTTCTCAAACAAATTGAAGACTTTACTAGGGACAAATTTATCCTCTGACGAGAAGGTGATAGCTCAACTCGATGCTGCATCGGCCGGCTCGATGCAGAAGAAATTTGACGTGAAGTTCGACCAATAAGCATACGGAGAAATGCTCCATTCGGGGGGTAGTTCTAACCCCTCATCCACACTCAAGTCGAGGAGAACTCGCAAAGTGTGGGTGCCCAAGCCTCGTCATATATATCCCAAAGTTGCTGCCAACAAGGAAAAAGTATTCGGATTGATGCGAACTCCTTTGTCAATTTTGTCAATCAAGTTCAGATCCATGATTTGGTGGATAACTCCCTTGCATTTAACGAGGGATAAAATTCACACAACTCGCGTAATATCAAGCAAAGAGTGATCCACACCCAATCTTCTGAATTCTTTGCTATAAATAAGGGATACAAATCGTGCAACGTGCATAATATCAAGCAAAGGGTGATCTACACCCAAGCTTCTGAGTCTACACATATTGGTACTCATATGCGGGGCAATCAAGTCATAGACACTGCTGTCTAAATCAATCTCTCTACATGCGCTAATAAAAATTTATTCAAGGAAAATCAGTCCCCTAACATCATAATCATGCACTCAATCGAAGGGAAGTTATGCACCACTCGTTATGAACCTACAATTTGTGCGCCAGGCCAAGACCTGCGTACAAAACTAAATTAACATAGGCAAATTGTACCAACTCTTCCTGCACCACAAAATATACGCCCAAAAGGACCAACATCCTCACGATGTGCTATTTGTGAGCGTGTACATGCAAAGAATAATTAGAACAATTTCTCCTCCTCTCTGAAGAACAAGGGTGCGAGAGACGATGAATCGTACGCCAATCAAGTCAGCATCTCACTTTACACGCAGGGAACTAAAAAAATGCATAGGAGGTCTAATGTATCTCATATAAATAGGCAGAGTCTGCCCTCCTCCTTATTTTCTCTTTGCCTTGTGACTTAAAAAACTTTTTGTACAAAAGCATAAGGAGAGTGATCCCTCCGACCTTGCAACGGTATTTCCTAATGAGCATTATTACAATTGTCACAAGGTTGTAATTGAATATAGTCGTGCATCAGCAAAATAGTCTGTGTTTGACCAATTGACCTACACTATGTCTGCTAAATCTTGACATACAAAAAAAATTGACAAGTAGGAGTATGATGACAAACTGCTCCTTACTTTAGCATAGATGGCTTTGCATCTTCCCCGTGGCAGGAGACAACCAAGACAAAGTTCTTCAAGAACACCCAGCCATAGGAGATTTGACCAATTTGTCGACTCCTTTGAAGGAGTATACCAAAATACTCATTCTCAAAGATGGAAGTTTGGTCTTCACAAGAATTCCTATTCCTCGAAATTCGAGGCCTGGTGTAGCAATCCCCCCGATTTGGAAACTGATAGTGTAGACTCCAACTACACTACTCTTTCTACTAATCCCTCTGTTGTACACAAGGATGTTAGCATTTATGCCGTCAGTGATGAACAAGATTCTTCTCCATCAGAAGTCACTGAACAATGCCTCAACTCATTAGGGGCCGCTCTCAGGGATATGCACTCTATGATGCAAAATATGCATCAAATGATGACAGTCCAATATTCTGCAACACCAGTACCTGCTCAAGTGGCTTCATTCATACTTGCTTAGCCTACTCCTGGAAAAACACCTCTGCAGGATAATACAAATTCAGAAGTAGTCATAAACCAAGAGTCAATAGCGCCAACTCTTAATCCTCTCAATATTAGGAGTGGACCTCCGCCGATGATAATACATGTTCAACCAGAGTCTTATCAGTCAATTGTACCACTCTGACCAGAAGATCCTGCTATCCGGGAGTTGCGTGCACAGGTTGATATTTTAAAGAATAAAGACCAACTTCGTAAGCTGGGGGTAAAACAACCTTATCCTGCTTATTAGAACAATGTTTTATTCCCTCCTAAATACAAGCCTCAATTAATAGTCTTGTTTGAAGGCAGGACATCACTGATCCAATATATTAATTACTTTAATATGATGATGGCTTATCTGTAGAAAGAAGATGCTCTCCTTAACAGATTATTTATGGGATGCTTGGCCGACATAGCCTACGATTGGTATTACAGTTTACCTGATAACTATATATCCTCGTTTGATGACTTGAAGTATCTTTTTCTCTCATGATTCTACGAGGGAGGAATGTGTATGACAATGTTTTCACTCATTAATATCAAACAAAAGGAGAAGGAATCCGCTAATGAATTCATAGATCATTTTAGGCAAGCAACTCTGAAGTTACCCACCGGTATTCCAGACTCCGCATTCATTGATACTTGCAAAACGAACATACTACCTATAGTAGGCCCCTGGACGGATCCGACTTAATTTTAAGACTGGACGACGTTAATCATCAGGACTGAAGCTGCTGAAGGTAACGCGAAGGTGGCACATAATTTATGGTTATAAATGACCAATGCAGAAGGAAAGTGTGCCTCCAACAGTACGAATAATCGCAACAACAAAGGAAAGAAGGCCTTGGCAATAAACCTGTCAAATCCACCCAACTCTCCTCCAGCACAAAAGCCTCCAGAGTCTTCCAAGCCTAAGGAAGAATATTCCTTTGAAAAGAGCGATATCCATAACATTTTTGAATGCTTGATAAAAAGCAAAAAGTTGTAGTTGCCTAACATCAAGCGACCAAATGAGGCCGTTAAAATAGATGACTCAAAGTACTGCTTATACTATTGGTATGTACATCATCCTACCAAGGCTTGTTTGGTCTTGAAAAGGAAAATACAATAGTTGATAGATGCTAAAGCTATCACCTTTCATAATAAGGAGAATACAGTCACCGCCAATATGGTATCTCTTCAATTCGATATATTTTTAGCACAAAAAATCCCAAATGATATCATCCCAATATCTCGAACTACAATGGAAGTGATAAATCTTTTGCCTCCTCGAAGTCAAACAGAGGGTTTGGTGCCTCTTACCATAGATCATGGCAAGATTATGTGGATTCATCCCGACCTGCTACCAGATTGGGACCAGTGAGCAGCATCTTCCAATTCAAAATCTAAGAAGGGTAAAAAGTATAATTATGTAATATGATTTCTTCAGATTATCACTCAGACAGAGATCAAGATCAACATCAACATCAAGAAGATGTATCTCTAGAAATTAGATTTTAAAATCTGAATATTACCCCACCATGATCTACTAGCAAGCTTCGCTTGACACACTGACAATAGTCCATGATTGGCAGTATTCTGCTGTATAGGACACAACAAATCTTTATTGCTTATGAAGGTGTTCCTATACAAATTTCTCCTCTTTCTTCTATAATAATTAGAGCATCGACCTCAACTCGAGTGCTTGAGGATGATCGTCCCCAATTTTATCAATACAACCAGCAATCTGTACGCTTGATACAAAATATGGGATATGACTTCCAGAAAGCTGAAGATTTAAACTTTAGCAAGGGACAACGTATTCCTTTACAACTCTAAACAGTCCAACAAATTCCGTAGTAGATTGGATTACGATAAAACTAGCCCACAGACTCGCTGTAAGAACATGCATGATAAAAAAAACTCAAGTCTTATAACATGGTGCTTCTTTCTCTGATGTCCGAAGAAGAAGCCATGACTAGTACCAGGTCTGGCAAAGATTATCATAAAACTTACCAATTTATCTCGAAGGATATTCCAAATACTCTTTCTACTTTGCCAACTCTTGTTGTGTCATGCCCCAGTCCCAAAATACGTAGGACCAGGTTTTGACACATGCCAACTATACGAACAAGTATATGAACCCAATTTAATGGACCTAACCAGTCGTAGCATGCTGTAAATATAACTAAGATTCAATATCGCATGCATGTAAAATATAGTCTCATCCATAAAATATCACATAACAGAAAATTGAATAAAATAGAATAAGTCTCAGAATCCACTACAAAATAATATCTAGTGGAGATAAATCCACAAAAATGAGTACAAAAGAATACTGAAAGAATAAAACTAAGCAATAAAGAAATAGTTCGAGTGTCAGCTAACTAGATAAAGACATACAAGACACTAAGCAATTGTCGTCAATGAATGAATGCTCAAAGAAACTCATATGGCTCCACCTTGAAGTCCTCGTCTGCAAAATCTCTAACTCCGTAATCTGTCGAATATAAGTGCTCGTCAAAATCTGGAAAAGGTACCAAGTCCTCAGAGAGACATAACAAGTATACAAGAAATTGACATGAATAAAAGTAAAGCAATAAACAATAAATAGGATAAATAAACCATCTATGTGATGTACACTCAAGACATCTCTAATGTCTCAAGAGGGGAAGAAATAGAAGAAAAGTCATCCCACTAGGAGTTTCATAGAACTCGACGGTTACACAGTTGCACCATTTTTACAGTATAGTAAGAAATAAAAATTTCACACGCTCACTAGCAGATTCGCTCCTCCCAATGAACTATCCGAACCGTATCTGTGGTGCAGACATAATGCAATAACGTCAATAAAATCTAGAACTCAAACTAACACCAACAACTAATACAAAACGCGAACTCACGTACAGATGGTCAGTTAGCACGCCAGTCCATGCACTCACTCACTCAGTGAACGTGTTTGAAATATTGTCAGGTCAGAAGATACCACTTATCTTCATAAGATAACGGGTATGTCTGCTACTCTAAGAGCATGCACACAACTAACAAAATAAAAAGAGCTAGGCATATGTAAACTGTACAATACAAACAAGCAAGGTATACTTGCCTTCCAAGCCAAGATGTGGGCACAACAATTCTGGTTCGGAGCTCTCCAAAGGAACGTCACGAACACCTACCAATTAATTATGACACTAATTGAACTCTTACTATCAAGTTAAAATTAGATATTAACTAGTTCTTAATTCTACATTGATTGCACATGCAAGTAACTAGACCTCAAAATATTACTAATCGTTAAACATTACAAAAAATCCTTTTTAAAGACATTAATTATCAAAAATATTAATTCTAGAATTTTGTACTAGAAAATAAGGTTTTTAGTGATACAGTCATCTTCTATAATTTCTATGAGTCAAAAATCAAGTAAAAAACCAAAACTAGGTCATAACAGGTTAACGACAAGTCAATAAAACTAATTTTTAATAAATGGATAATTATGGAAAAAATAATTAAAAATCAAAATCAAAATAATATAATATAATTTTAGATGTAGAAAATATAGATTTTTGGTCGGGGTTTAAGTCTAAAATTGTTTGGGTCAAGTTTTGTCAAAACTAGGTCAACTTATTACATAAAACACCTAGAATTCTAATTTTCTAAATAAAAATAAAATCTGAATAAAAATGTTAAAATTATTAATAAATACAATAAATACTAATTCTTTTATCTATACAAAAATAATTAAGATTTTATCATCTACAAGTTGATCCTATTAGGGTTGGCAATCAAACTTGTTAGTATTCATGCAAAAAGGGTGGTACATGAGTGTTGTGACAATATAATCATCAAATAATATAATTTTGATATAATTTTAGGACATATAATTTCTGGAAAAATAATACTTTATCAAATTTTTTTTTAGATTTTTTACCTATGATCAAGTCCTAATATGGTCCAAGGGTCTCCAACATACATACATCAAAACTAGGTCAACTAGGTGACTTTTTATGCATAAAAACTATTTAAATAAAAAATAATATTTCTATAAAATATATTAAAAATTGAATTTAATATAGGTTAATAAAATCATATTTTAATTATTTACAAAGTTTTAGAAGGGTTCGATTCGGGGTTTTGGAGAAAACATAAAACTAGGTCACCCTTCTCATTGTACATGCAAGTTATTCCAAAAATAATAACAATTTAATTTTCTAAAATAATAAGTAAAATTATAGATAAAAATAATTTAAATATCATATTTCTTTATTATTAACATGATTTAATCAAGGTTTCTATCCATGGGTGCATACATGCATTCATGGGTTCAAATCTTTACATGCAAACTCTAAAATAAAATCCTACAATAAAAAATATGGCAATGGGTTGAAAACACATATAAAATTATTTATTTATATATATACAAATATTTATTCATGCATTCATACACATTAGAGAGGTTGAAGGAAGAAGGAGACTTACTAGAGAGAGAGAGAAGGATGAAGAATTATGGTTCTTGGATGGAGGAGGTGGTGTGTGTCAACGTGAGGATGAGGGGGGTTGACGGCTAGGGTGATGGACGAATGAGAGAAAGTTAGTTTTTTTGTAGAGGAGATTTTAGGTTAGAATTTTAGATGAGAATATATATATATATATATATATATATATATATATATATATATATATATATATATAGATGGGTAGAGAGAGAGAGAGAGAGAGGGAGGAGGGGTCGGCAGAAGAGGGTGTCCGCGGGTTTTGAAGGGGGGTCGGTCATGGGTAGGTTTAGGATTAGATTAACTTGTTTCCTAATTAGGTTGTTAGTTATTAAAAGTCAACAAATAATCAATTAATTAATTTTTGACAAAGATTTGATTTGATTTCATGAGATTCAAATAGTAATAAATAAATAAATAAATTCTACAAAAGAGAAAAGAGGCCTAAATTGGCATGGAAGAATTATGGGTTGCTTATTAAAAATGGTTGGATTAAAAAATAATCAAAAATGAATTATTTATATAAAAAAATATCTAAATATTACTTACAAGAAACTACGGTTGTCACAATAGTGCCATACTAATGCTAAATGATCGAATTTTGTGTCACATGAAGACACTACTGGTAGTGTCTCCAGTATAGGCTACTTCCTACGAAGGACGATATAGATTTTGGGGTCGTCCTATGTCATTAATGTTCAAACTATGGTAAAGTATCCTAATATAACAATTGGATCTAAATTAATTTTAAAATAATCTAAATAAATATGATAAATATAGAATACATATAAAATACCTATTTTTGGGTGAGGGGTTTTACGACCTATCCACCTTAGAAAATTTTGTCCTCAAAATTAAGAATATGGCACCATCTAAAATAATAATAATGCGGTTTGTAAAGTCCACACCTAAAGACTCGCGTAAGTAAGGAAAATACTCTAAGATCGAATCCTCCCGCTCCCAAGTCAATTCACCCGGTGAATGATGCTTTCAAGCAACACAGACTAGTCGATTGGTCTTTCCCTTCAGTTGTAGGGTGTAAGAACTCGGTGTAAGAAATCTATTGGTTAGTGGATAAAATCAGTATAGATTTTGTATGACTTAAATTTACGAGCGTAATCTACGGCATCTGCTACCATGGTGGGCCAATAATAACCTATTTTCTTGAGGCACTCTTATAATTTAGGACCTGGCTGATGTGCTCCACAGATCTATCATATACTTCACGGAGTGATTATCTAGCTTCAGGGTTAGAAAGACAACGTATAACGATAATATAATGTTTTGAATGATGCATCATAGAAGAATCGGAGTGAATATTTTTTTAATAGAAGTGTCTTCTTTCGAATTTTTTGGAAGAATCCCATAAGCAGCGTAGTCTATAAAAGGGTTACTCCAATCTTTATCTATGGAAGTTGACTTTATGACGTAACTCTGTTCAACATGGAAGTTATTTTTTGTATAGAACAATCCTTGTCATGTTAGCATAATTGAGTGTCATCTCTTTAGGGGAACGGCCAATGATGCTGCTAGGCCAGCCAAAGCATCTGCTTTTATTTTCTGTAACCGAGGCACCTGTTCAATAAAGAATCCTATGAAAGTAATGGACAGCTCGATTGTTGCTTAATGATAAGGGATGAGGTCTTCATGCCGAACCTCGTACTCTCTCTTGATCTGATTGACTATCAGCTTCGAATCTTCGTAGGGTTCAAGATATTCTATGTCAAATTCTTTAGCTAATTTAAAACCAATGAGTATAGCATTGTATTCTGCCACATTATTGGAACATGGTTCACTGAGAAAATATGCTCGATGAATGAGTAGTTTGTCAGAAGATACTAGGACTATGCCAACTCTAGCTACTATATTGCCTTTGGGTCATATTCTTGATGCGCCATCAAAGAATAGTTACAAGGTGTCATCTCCCATGTCCATATTAGACTCTAAGACTTCATCTGGGATGTTATCATATAGTTTGGAAGTTTTTGGTACATGATGAACTGCCAGGAAGTCAGCTAGCGCTTGAGCCTTTACTGCTTTTTGTAGGACATATACCATGTCATAAGGTGATAGTAATATTGTCCATGTGGCTAAACGGGAATTGAGTGTGCTTGGCTTAGTCATCAATACCCGAAGAGGATTTACTCTGGAAATGATATGAATGGTTTAACCTGACACATAATGTCGTATCTTCTGAATAGCAAACATTAAGATGAGGTATTCTTTTTTTACCGAATTGTATCGATGTTCAGCGTTGACCATTATGCGACAGAGATAATATATCGCCTGTTTATGGCCTTCGTCACTCTTCTGTTTAAGAAGAGCTACTAGGCCATGATCTATTGCTCGAACATATAGCAAAAAAGATTCCCTACTATAAGAGACACCGGAACTAACGGGTTTCTTAAATATCGTTTGATGCCATCGAATGCTTGTTGACATACTCTGTTCCAGACAAAGGATACGTCTTTCTTCATTAACTGAGTAAAGGGTCGACATCGTCCCGAAAGATTGGAGATGAATCTCCTAATGTATGTCAGACGATCTTACAGACTACAAAGTTTTTTGAGATTACATAGAGGTTGCATTTTAAGGATAGCTTTGATTTTATCGGGGTCAATATGAATACCTTTGAAAGTTATAATAAATTTGAGAAACTTGCCACTGGCGATTCCTAAAAAGAATTTAGTTAGATTTATCTTCAATTAGTGGTGGCGCATCAATTCGAGCACACTCTTGAAATCTTGAAGTTGATCATCTTTAAGACGACTTTTGACAGCAATATCATCCATGTAGCATTCTACTATTTTACGTAAATATTTTTAGAAAATTGTACTCATGGCTCGTTGATATGTTGTACCTGCATTCTTCAAGCCGAAGGACATGACCGTATAATAATACACTCCCAATAGTGTATGAAAAGAAGTATATTTTTCATCATTAGGTGACATCTTAATTTGATTGTATCAAAAGAATCCATCCATGAAGGACATACGTTCAAATCCGCATGTATTGTCGATCATGACATCTGTGATGGAAAGAAAAAATTTATCTTTTGGACAAGCCAAGTTTAGATCTCGATGATCTATGCAGACCCGAATCTTTCTATTTTTTTATGACTGGTACGATATTGGCTACCCATTCGGGATATTGCTTTTCTCGAACGAAGACATATGCTATGAGTTTCTTGACTTCTGCTTTAATTGCATCCATCATATCTGGACGGAATCACCGTTGCTGCTATTTTACCAGTTTAGCATTCAAAAAAATATTGAGCTTGTATATGGCTATTTGAAAATCTAGGCCAATTATATCCTCGTAACTCCAGGTGAAGATTAGTTGGAGTAAAGCGTGTTGATCTTCTTTAGGAAGACTCTTACTAATAAAGATTGGTCTTAGAGAAGATTCTTCTCCTACATCAATTTTAGACTAGTTTATCCTCTATAGGTGGTTCATGTTGCTTAAACCAAAGCTTCCATTGAGTATCCATTTGTTGTGCCCATGGATCGTTCTCAAATGGTTCCAATAGTTCATCATCTTTGTCATCTGGGGCAGTTGACACCATATTTACAGAGAAAGCTTGTTTGAATACGTCATCCATGCTTTCATCAGAATCCTATAATGATGAGTCAGAGGAATAAGAATGCATCTTTTCTTCCAATTTTGAACTTTTAGGACTTGTTGGTGGTGTAACGTATCCCAAACCACAACCAGTCCGTTGGTAGTATATTTTTGGCTTGCCTTTTGGAGAGTAGTGACGTATAGGAGTCCCTATGCCTTTTTCATAATTTAATCCCAAAGCAGATTTTAAGTTATAGCCTATCATTTATATAATATTCTTGGCTGATTGGCTGTAATAATATGGATGTATCTTCCCAATATCCTTGTAAGTGTCATTAGTCTGCATGCCTCTTTTATTTCTAGCTTTGCCAAAATTATCTGACGTTGCTTGTCCTGTCTTGTTGGGACTATAAAGTATGCATCTCCATATTGTTCATATAGTTAACTATATTAAAATAGAGATGCCATGGGTATGGACAGAGGTTCGTGGAGATAAAGAGCCTCCAAGAATTTTTTTGCAAAGGGTTCAACATCAACATCATGGGAAGTAGTATCTTTTTTATTTATGAAATACAAGATTTCTTCTTCCACATAGTCAGCTGAATCTTCAGCCTTGAAAGAAGGCTTGGCAAGATTGATGACTAGGGGTTGATTTACTGATGTTGTTTGCTTATTACGATGAAGGTCGATAACAAGGGGCTCATTCCCCAGTGTTGGCTGTTCATTACATCGAAGGTTGATGACCAATAGAGGTGATTTATGCAGGTTGATGTCGTGAGTCTTCGAAGGAGTTGGACGAGTAGTACGTCCTTTGACACAAATTATCAAATGCTCTTATTTTGGGGTGCCTTCAGCTTTATCACTAGCTTGATTATCTTCTTGTTTAATATACTCTGGTGTGTAGAGTGTAGAGTCAGCGAAATAGGCTTTGACACCTTTGAATGGGTTAAGGTCAGCTACCTCAATTTTGACTTTTCCCCTACTGTTCACATATTTGAAGCATTGATATAGGGTGGAGGGTACATTTTTATGCTCGTGTATCCATGGTCGTCCCAACAAACCGTTGTAGGATACGTTAGAGTCAATCATATAGCATGTGACTTCAGTACGTAGATCGCCTATCTGAATTTTTAGGCGTATCTTTTCCAGCGGTTTACTCCTTCCAGCATTGAAGCCTAGAATAGTAGTGCTAGTAACAGACAAGTTGTGTATTGGTGTATTCAATCCTTTTAGTAGGCTTTTAGGAATAATAATGAATGAAGAACTAGGGTCGATGTGAATTCAGTTCACCTTAATAGATCTGATGTACCCGAAATAATACAGAGGTTTGTCATGCTGATTATTCTTGATTAGCATATCATCTTGCGTGAAGGTGATGCTAGAAATCTTCTCAATCATACTATGGCATTGAGGACATGCTAATGGCTCTTTATTAGGAGTTTTGAGTTGAGCTAAGCATGAGTCTGCATATATCAGAGTTTCGCTCAAAGCTTCATGAGTCTCCTTCGATAAATTAAGTAACTCGAATATGAAAAGTCGGGCTGGGTATTGACCAGTTGTGCCAATATGTCAAAATTGTAGGGCTTTTCAAGTCCTTGGTGTACATTGTTCTTCAAGAATTTTTTGAAGCGTATTTCCTTTTGTTTCCCTTTCTCTGTCGTAGTAGGCTTCGAAGGACCAGGTTCGGTCATGACCGGGGCAACATGTAAAACTTCTCACCCAAAAATAGGTACTTTGAGTATATTCTATATTTATCGTATTTATTTAGATTATTTTAAAATTAATTTAAATCCAATTGTTGTATTATGACACTTCACCATAGTTTAATGATTAATGACATAGGATGACCCCAAAATCTACATCGCCCTTCGTAGGAAGTAGCCTACACGGGAGACACTACCAGTAGGATCTTCATGTGACACAAAATTTGACTACTTAGCATTAGTATGGCACTAGTGTGACAACCGTACTTTCGTATGGATAATATTTAGATTTTCTTATATAAATAATTTATTTTTGAATATTTTTCAACCCAATATTTTTTAATAAGCAACACATAATTCCTCCATGCCAATTTAGACCACTTTCATCTTTTATAGGATTTATTTATTTATTACTATTTTAATCCCATGCAATCAAATCAAATCTTTGTCATAAATTAATTAATCGATTAGTTGCTGACTTTTAATAACTAACAACCTAATTAGGAAATAAGTTAATCTAATCCTAAACCTATATATATATATATATATACATCGCTTCTCATCTAAAATCTTCTCTACAAAATCCTAACTTTCTCTCCTTCCTTCATCACCCTACGCCACCTCCAATCCACCGAACCCCCTCCTCCTCACATGGACACACACCACCTCTTCCATCCAAGAACCCTAGTTCTTCATCATTCTCACTCTCTAGTTAGTCTCATTCTTCCTTCAACCTCTCTAACGTGTAGGAATAAATATTTGTATATATATAAATAAATAATTTTATATGTATTTTCAACCCATTGCCATGTTCTTCATTGTAGGATTTTATTTTAGAGTTTGCATGTAATGATTTGAACCCATGAATGCATGTATGCACCCATAGGTAGAAACCATGATTAAATTACGTTAATAATAAATAAATATGATGTTTAAATTATTTTTATCCATATTTTTACTGATTATTTAAGAATATTAAATTGTTATTATTTTTGGAATAAATTGCATGTATAAAGGGAAGGGTGACCTAGTTTTATGTTTTCTCCAAAATTCCACATCGAACCCTTCTAAAACTTTATAAATAATTAAAATATGATGTTATTAACCTATATTAAATTTAGTTTTTAATATATTTTCTATAAATATTATTTTTGATTTAAATAATTATTATGCATAAAAAGTCACATAGTTGACCTAGTTTAGATGTATGCGTGTTAGAGAACCTTGGACCTTGTTAGGACTTGATCATAGATAAAAAATTCTAAATTTTCTTGATAAAGTATTATTTTTCTAGAAATTATATGTCCTAAAATTATATCAAAATTATATTATTTGATGATTATATTGTCACAACACCCATGTACCACCCCTTTTGCATGCATACTAGCAAGTTTGATTGCCAACCCAAATAGGGTCAACTTGTAGATAGTAAAACCCTAATTATTTTTGTATAGATAAAAGAATTAGTATTTATTACTGATTTTACCATATTTATTCAAATTTTATTTCTATTTAGAAAATTAGAATTCTAGGTGTTTTCTGTAGCAAGTTGACCTAGTTTTGACAAAACTTGACCCCGAGAATTTCATACTTAAACCCCGACCAAAAATCTATATTTTTTACATCTAAAATTATATTATGTTATTTTAATTCTGATTTTTAAGTATTTATTCCAGAATTATTCATTTATTAAAATTTTGTTTTATTGACTTGTCGGTAACCTATTATAACCTAATTTTGGTTTTTACTTGTTTTTTTACTCATAGATATTATAAGAGATGACCCTATCACTAAAAACCTTATTTTCTAATAAAAAATTTCAGAATTAATATTTTGATAATTAATTTCTTTAAAAAGGATTTTGGTAATTTTTAACGACTAGTAATATTTTGAGGGCTAGTTACTTGGATGTGAAATCAACGTAGAATTAAGAACTAGTTAATAACCTAATTTTAACTTGATAGTAAGAGTTTAATTAGTATCATAATTAATTGGTAGGTGTTCGTGACGTTCCTGTGGAGAGCTCCAGACCAGAATTGTGGTGCTCGCATCTTGGCTTGGAAGACAAGTACACATTGCTTGTTTGTATTGTAAAGTTTACATAGGCCTAGCTTTTTATTTTTTTTTAGTTGTGTGCACGCGTCTTAGAGTAGATGAACTACCCATTATGTTGTAAAAATACATGGTATCTTCTGACATGACATTATTTTAAACACGTTCACTGAGTGAGTGAGTGATTCTTGTAGTACTTTGAGAAGAAATACTTTTTGGCTACTCTTAAGGATGCATTATACAACCAGTTTCTCCATCTAAAGTAGAAGAACAAGACGGTCAATAAGTATAACTCAGAGTTTAGTCGCCTTAGTAAATATGGCATCGTTCTGATACCCAAGGACTTGGAGAAAGCTAAAAGATTTTATCACGGGCTAGCTAAGGAGCTTCAACACTATACCAGATCACAGTCCCAGATCTCTTATGCTGAATTATTGACGAGGCCAATATTCAGCAGGCCATCAGCAGGGAAAAAGAGAATCAATAGAGAATTCAGCAAGGACCAACAAAGATGCAACAAGAAGGGCCTATCAGACGACCAATGGGACAACAGTAACAACAGAGGACGATACCCTACTAGCTTAGAGAGTATCTGATTTGCCATTTTTGCGGCAAGAAGAGGCACCTACAATGGGAGTGCGGGAAGAAATAAGGGATTTGCTTGATCTGTGGAGCGGGACAACATCAGGCTCAGGATTGTCCACAACATAGAGCCATTGTTCCATTGGGAGGGCATAAGCTAGTAGTACCAGCACCGGAAGCAACCAACCAAGGATGAGGATTACCTTGTTTACCAGCACCAAAAGGTCAGCAGAGAGGACCCCCGTTGGTACCAAAGACAGTGCAATTTGAGAGAGCCAGACAGCAGGCAGGAGCTCAGAGGTAAGGACAGGTTTTTTTATGAATCCAGTAGGAGAAGAGACTGAAGTATAGGCTATTACAAGTATTATTCTAGTCGGATCAGTACCTGCCATTATTTTATTTGATTCTGGGATCACTCTTCCATTCATATCATCTAGATTTATCGTAATGCATAGAATAACTACTTTACCCTTGCTTAAGAGTTGGAGGATTCTTACTGGGGGAGGAATAGTGCCTGTAACTAGTACATGTAGGACCTGTTCAGTTATTGTTTGTGGTCGAGAGATGAGAGCTCAAATTTTGGTATTTTCAATGCCAAATTTTGACGTAGTATTGGGGATGGATTGGCTTAGCCAATATCAGGCATTATTATATTACCATTAAGGTCATGCTATCTTTAAGCTACCAGGTCGTTCTATATTATTGCTACAGAGAAGTGAGTAGGCCAATTTGGTAGAGCTTGCATGGCAATAGAAGTTGCGCCACCACTGATTATTGAGGAGTTTGCAGATGTCTTTCCAGACGAGTTGTCGGGTCTGTCACCGGACAAAAAAGTCGATTTCACTATTGAGTTAGTACCGGAAGCAGCGTCGATATCTTCTAATGTGTATCGGGTAGCAAAGAAGGAGCTATATGAGCTGAAGGTGCAGTTACAAGGGTTACAAGATAAAGGATTCATTAGGCCAAGTGTATCACCTTGGGGAGCCCCGGTGTTGTTTGTGCCAAAGAAAGATGGAACAATCAGCATGTGCATCGACTATAAAGCCCTTAATACAGTGACCATTAAGAATAAGTACCCTCTGCCGTGGATTGGTGACTTGTTCAACCAACTGACAGGAGAACAAGTATTTTATAAGATTGATCTGAGATCAGGATACCATCAAGTGAAGGTGAGGTGTAAGGATATTCAGAAGACGGCTTTCAGGACTCGCTATGGTCACTACGAGTTCTTGGTAATGCCTTTTGGAGTAACAAATGCGCCAGTTGTGTTTATGAACTTAATGAACCTAGTATTCTATCATTACTTGCACCAGTTTGTGATCATATTCATCGACGATATTTTGGTGTACTCAAAGAGCCATTATGAGCACAAGGAACATCCGAGGAAGGTGCTAGAAACATTGAGACATCAGAAGTTATATGCTAAGCTGAGCAAGTGCGAGTTTCTCCTAGATCATGTCTCTTTTCTTGGGCATGTTATCTTGGGAGAAGATATATAAGTGGATCCAGCTAAGATATCAGCAGTAGAGACATGGCGGACCCAACTGACGTCTCAGAGGCGTGAAGTTTCCTAGGACTTGTCGGATATTACCGAAAGTTTGTGAAATTCTTTGCGAGGATTGCAGATCCTATGACAAGGTTGATCCACAAGGACCAAGAGTTTATTTAGACAGAGGATGTCAGATGGCATTTGATGACTTGAAGAGGCATCTGACTACAGCACCAATCTTAACCATACCTACTGGATCGGGAGGATTTGTTATTCATAATGATGCTTCTGGAAAGGGATTAGGTTGTTTTGTGATACAGCATGGGAAGGTGGTAGCTTATGGTTCTAGGTAGTTGAGGATCCATGAAAAGAACTACCCCAGTAATGACTTTGAGCTTGCAACAGTAATCTTTGCTCTAAAGCTTTGGAGGCACTATTTATACGAAGAGACTGTGGAGATCTATACAGATCATAAGAGCTTAAAGTATATCTATACTCAGAAGGATCTGAATCAAAGACAAAGATGATGGCTCGAGTTGATGGCAGATTTTGACATTGAGTTACAGTACCATCCAGCAAGGCAATGCAATAGCAGATGCGTTGAGTCAGAGACCGATGGCATAATTCTTGAAAACACAGAAGGAATTGTTATATAATTTGGAGCAGCTGGGCATAGAGGTAACATTGATAGGAGAAGTCACAAATTTGATGAACCTTTAAGTACAATCATCATTGGTGGAGCGTATCAAGGCAGCTATGTTGTATGATACGATATTTCAGAGGCCTAGATAGAGAACTGAGGTTGGGTTGCAGACTAGACTGAGGATACATAAAGATGGGACTTTTAGGTGTGGGGATTGCCTCTATGTTCCTAATGGAGATCTTAGGTAGGAGCTAATATTGGAGGCTCACAGTTCAACATACTCTATTTATCTGGGAGGTACAGAGATGTACAGAGACTTGAGACAACATTACTGGTGCCACAGTATGAAGTGAGAGATAGCACGATTTATGGCGAAGTGCTTGGTGTGTCAACAAGTTAAGGCTAAATATCATAGATCAGCAGAACTACTCCAATCACATCCAATCCTGGAGTGAAAAAGGGAGCACATCACCATGGACTTCGTTACGGGTTTCCCGAGGAGTCCAGCTGGCTGAGATGCAGTTTGGGTGATTGTGGACAGATTGACTAAGGCAGCATACTTCTTACCCTTTAGAGTTGGATAATCTAAAGAAGTTCTGGCAGAGATGTACATGAAGGAGATTGTACGCCTACATGGTATACCAGTTAGCATATTTTTTGACAGAGATTCGAGGTAAATATCATACTTTTGGAGGAGTATGCTGGAGAGCCTAGGAACTAGATTAAAGTTTAGCACTTGTTATCACTCACAGACAGATGGACAGTCAGAGCGTATGATTCAGACGTTGGAGGACATGTTGAGAGCGTACATGCTTGACTTTGGAGGATCTTGCGAGGATCACTTGTATTTGGTGGAGTTCTCTTATAATAATAGCTACCAAGCAAGCATTCAGATGGCTCCTTTTGAAGCATTATATGGAAGGAATATTGTTTGTCGGTATGTTGGAGTGATATGAACAAGAGACAGATACTTGGACATAAGTTGGTGACTCGCACAGTAGAGAAGGTCAAGAAGATTCAAGGTCACCTTCGAGCAGCACAAGATAGACAGAAGCAGTGGGCAGATACTCACCGTCGACCTCTAGACTTCAAGTCGGGAGATCATGTGTTCTTAAGGATCTCTCCTACTAGAGGAACCATCAGATTTGGAGGTAGAGGGAAGCTTAGTCTGAGGTACATTAGACCGTTTGACGTATTAGAGCGTGTTGGAGAGGTTTCTTACAAACTAGCATTACCGCAGACCTTGGAGGGTGTCCATGACATGTTCTATATCTCACAATTGAGAAGGTATGTGACGGATCCTAGCCATGTATTGGATCATTTAGAGATCACTGTAGGACCGAGTTTGTCGTATGAGGATCAGCTGGTTGAGATTCTCAACCGCAGAGAGAAGGTCTTCTTCCAGAGGATATCGGTTTATATTTGCAATAACCTATTACTTCTCCGAATGGACAGAAGCAGTCCCTTTCATCGAATTTAAGACGTTTAACGTAATTAACTTCATCAAACACCATGTTATCTATCATTTTGGTGTTCCCCGGAGAATAATACATGATAATCAACCATAATTTGCTAGTCAAGCATTTTATCAATTTTGTGACAAGAATCGAATCCAGAATGTAGCATATGCGGCCTATAATCCAACAACCAACGGCTTAGCGGAAGCCTTCAAGAAGACCATAATCAAACTCCTTAAAAAGTTTGTCTCGTCCAACAAATATAATTGGAATGAGAAACTCGGAGAGTGTTTATGGGCTTATCGTACAACAGTTCAAACTCCAACTAGTTGTACACCATTCTCTTTGGTCTACAGATATGAAGCAGTTATTCTGCTCGAAATCCAGATACCTTCTCTTAGAATAGCCATTACTAATGAGCTAACAGTAGAGAATAATGATCGATTGTGCTACAAGAATTAGAAGCATTAGATGAAAAGTGCCTATACGTTCAACAATGTATTAAACTATACCAAGCACATATTTTTAGAGCTTTTAATCGAAAGGTCAAGGAAAGAATATTTCAGGTCGGTGAATTAGTCCTTACAGTAAGGAGACCTATAATCACAACCCATAATAGCAAAGGTAAATTCTAAGCTAAATGGGAAGGTCCTTATGTGGTGGAGACAATATTCTCCACCGGAGCCTACAGACTCGCTAAACCTAATGGAGATTTGATAATGATGCCTATCAACAACAAATTTCTCAAGAAGTATTATGTCTAAGAATAACATATTGCTTTCCATCTCCAGCAAATTAAAATAAGATGTATAACGAATAATTTTTTTAATCCCCATCAACTTGTAGCCTACACGGCCTCTCAAACTATTACCTATATTCATTTTTGAATAAGACATGGGTAATGGGTCCTCAAAGTTTCTCAGCGGGACAATACTTAGATCCAACATAACACTCTCGTTGAGATCATCTAAACGATTCTCACTAAAAAAATATTTCATTTTTAAAGCCCAGTTGTTTTAAGGATATCATATTCCTGATCCCCAGTTGGATTGAAAATAATCTCACATGTTTATTCATCAGTCAATAAGTGTAATATAATTTATGTCCATATTACCTCTGAATCATATTCTATTTATTATTCCCTAAACAGAAGATAATAGTTTGCCTTTGAACTACTCTTTCTTCTCTTCCCTAATGGAGTAAACTAGTGAGCTATCATGTCTATATCACCTATGATAGTATTGTATCCTGCAAAATTTATCATTTATACTCAGCATGAGTATGTCTTGAGTGATAAATCTACCAAATTCTTCCACATAGTTATTCTTTTATGTCCATAATATCTCTGAGCATATATATATATATTCAATGGGCCTCGATTAGAAAGTATCACTAAGGTGAAACAAAATTTATTTATTGATGGAAAATAAGGAAAGGATAATACAAATGCTTAAGGAGATGATGGGTCAGAATCTTCCAAATTATTTACAAACATTGCAAGAGCATGAAGGATGCAGATGTCAGAATATGCAAATGCTCGACGGTTAGCCATTATTCGGGCCCGATCTTCTCGTTTCTCCACCACAACAAACAGGGTAAGAGGACTGTTAACATTAATCCGAAATAAGGTGAGTTTATTCGAGGAAGGACCAACAAAATTATGGAAAATATTTGCTCTACTCGGATTAATGGGGACCACTCCCTCCTCCTCAATCGTAGAGGACATTATAGAAACATTGAAATTCCTACCAGAGTTAATCCCAACCGGTAAAGGAGCATTCAATCCATCAACCTCCTTAATTCCCTGCTCAGAGGCTTTTTGTGAAGCCATAAAACGAAGCCAAGTTTGCATGGAGAGTGAAGAATCGAACACGCATCTCTATTATTTATATAGAGGAAAATAATGGTTCAGAGTTTCACGCACCTCTTCAGTGAAATGAGGCGACGGTTGGTTTCCCAAGCAAAGAGAGAAATTTGAGACATTAAGCATAATGGTTGGAATTTTGCTTATTGGGTTAGAAATTCCTACATGCACACATTGGATTATTGACAAAAAATGTGTCATAATATGCATAATAAATATGCGTATCAGTCAGTTGGTATAACTGTGTGTAAACACACATTATTTGGATGACAGAAGAGATGTAGTATGGGAAATACTCAGTCGGTTTCAAAGTATATTATTTATGGAGGTGAAAATAGTAAGAATTACTCATCAGCAATACGCACAATAAAATCAAACTAAATTTTTATTGATACTTAATCATGATTACATATGATGGATATCTATCACACCTAGATTTTTATTCTTAAAATTATGATTATACATATGGAAATCTATTACATCCAAATTTTTATATGATGGAGATCTATCATAGAGCCATCCCCATCTCTGTGTCCCGTCTGCTCCCGATACAGATGAATTAAGGCACAGAAGAAATGAGCTCCTCAGTGCAAACCACAGTACAAGGAAAAGAAATTCGTGCTGTGGACAAGCGAGGATGCTGCACAGGACTGGGCATATTTAAATTTATTAACGAACCCAATTTTGTCCTGACTCGATGGAGAACATGGCGAGTCAAACGAAAGCTATTCTGCCATCGCCATCCAACGCCACTGCTAGAAGTATCGGTTGGGTATTCCAATCCCTGCCCTGTAATCAGTACAGGGGCCATGTTAAGAGAGTAATTCCAGCGACATGGGTTTGAAGACAACGAATAATCTTCTGGGTAATTCATCAGTTCAACATGAATGGTAAAGCCTATGATATCCTTCCATGCTCCATCACACAAACAGCTCAACGACAACATCGTTAGGAAGTGTATCCTCTTGCGTCTTCTCGGTGGCCAGTAAAGCTAGTGGCTCCATACTATTTTGGTCACCTTCTTTGAATCACACTTAATAATAACCATACTCAAGTCTCACAGCAAGAAGGAGATAAGTCTGGGAGTGTTGGTGAAATTTTCTTCCTATTTGTAGGAGAAGACATGCAAGTGTGGCATAGTTCACGAAAATTATTCCTGAAAAAGCTATCTGCATCTCCTTAAAAGCTGCTTGCATCTCCTTAAAGACCGCGTCAAACCAAGGAACAAGTCAAAATAATAACTTTATAAGATACGTGTATGTCACACCTACAGCTATGTCAGCAAAACTCTTAGAATTCTATCTTGAGTGCGCGTACAAATATCTCAACAGCTTTTTTGCTTCTAATTCAAAGTATTTTGAATTCATCTGAACAAATTCAAAAACTTTGAAGGGGGTCTTATAGAAGCATAAAAAGTGCGCCTTATGAAGATGGCACAGTTTTCTACAAATAAACATAACAAAGGAAGAATGTAACACTTTCTCTATATTTAGAGAATTGTGCACTTTCTTTCTTTTCAAAAGGTGGCGTACTATTCGGAGAACAGAAAAGTGGCGCACTTTCAAACTGATTTCATCAGTGCAGACAAGCGTACAATTTACACGTCAGATTTTTCCTCGACCATTAAATACGATGAATCTGACAGGCTGGAACAGAAATCGAAGAGTCAAAATTCATTATTACAGCTGAGCTTTAGCACTCAGACCCAGGTTATCGTTTAGTGACCCCGCCGCTGTGCCAATTTTATCAAAAGTGCACTATTGTGCCAACTTTATCAAAAGTGTGCCGCTGTGCCAATTTCATCAAAAGTGTGTCATTGTGCCAACTTCATCAAAAGTGCGCCGGTGTGACAATCCTTTCAAAAGTGCGTTGTTGTGCCAATTTTTTCAAAAGTGCGCCATTGTGCCAACTTCTAAAAAAATGCGACATCACGACCAATTTTATCAGAAGTGCGCCATCATGATGACTTATTTAAGAGAGCTCTTGTATAGTCAATCTTTCCAAAAGTGCTCTAGTCTCCAAACCACTTCTAAAGTGCACATACTATTCTAACTGACAGTGAGTAGTTATGAGTGTGAGTCTTACATGTCATGCTTCTCGTAAAAAGTTTACAAATAACTTTCCCCCACGACCTATGCTTTCCTCGTATAGGAACCTATGTGTCAAGCAGGCAGCGAGTTGTACAGCCACTCATTCAGGATGTAGGGTATTGGTCCACCAAAAGTGCATGCACAATGGTAAAAAATACAGACTTTCAAAGTGCGCACACACTCTTATAACCACTCCTAAACTCTATAAATACAGAGACAAGGAACGAGAGACATATACGAGGGGATACAAGAATAAAATGAGAGAAATAGAAGCTTCTCGTGCCGTTGCTGCCAAAGCTTTCTTATTGTTTAACTCTCCATGTTGTTCACATCATTCCCTGTATTTCTTAGTCGTCATATTGTCCAAGGAGTAAAATAATTATCCGTATATCATATCTCCATAGCTATACTTTTCCAGAATCAACTTTACTTAGATTTGTGTTTAGGATATTTTTATACTTTTTTTTTTCTTTTCAACAGTTTGTAGTACAAAAGTTCCGTATAAACTTTTCTTCGCAAATACACCAGTTATTCACTAATCATTAATCTAGTCAAAATACTTAATATCAAGTGGTACAACTTCTATTACTAATGGTATACTATAGTTCTAAGCCATTGACACACTTAACTCACTAGCACACACTACCTAGGATACTATACTAACACTCTTAGGATACTATATTCTGGTACTAGAAGGGTACTCTCCCATCACTCAGATACGACTCTTTGAGACACATGAGCATAACATGTCAACTCTTATTCTAGCTCTCTTTCTAACACACATAAGGTCTCATATCTTTCTTAATTCCTGCGGGCACCTGAACACTATCTCACAATTCTTCTTACAAATGAACACTTGTACATACTCATGCTTATGTACCCTATTGGTACACTCTTACCAATCTAAAATACTCCCTATAAAATGCCTACCAACTCATGAATCTATCTACATAAGGCATTGACTCCTATATATGTCACTTGTGTGATATTTAAGGTTACTCATGTCTCTCGTCTATTGTTAGTACACTAGCCACTAGAATGCTTGTACCCTTAAATCTTTTTAATACTTTAGGTACTCTGGATCTTAACATTAAGGTACTTCTCCTATCTTGGTATCTGGTGCAAACTCATATCTTACACCTAATAATCTCTTTGGAATATTTATATGCATCTGTTATCATTGCAACATACATAAATATTCCCTACCTACTATGACACTATGATATTTCACTGGTAGCCTTATACCCATCATATGGTTCACTAAAGCATAATTACTCCCTTACTTCTAATATACGAGCAAGCTGCTCATACTACTGAAACTTACTCCTATACAGGTTGCCTCTCTTCTTACTGTCTAATACACCTGCACCTTATACTCCATGACACATCCCTTATACATCCTATCTCAATATCACCATGTTATCCTAGCTAATATTGTCACCGTAGGGTACTACTTATTGATACTAGATTGACACATATCACATGTTACTCATCCAAATCTTGATCCATCCTGAATACTTGCACTCTTGGTACATAGACACTAACTTTTTAACACTCACAATGGATCATCGCACACTACTACTACCCTTGACACTAGCTTACTCAATAGATCACCCCATCATAGTTACTCTCTCCATAACTGTACTTGACTCATGTACTTAATATTCTCTGATACCTGTTTAACACTAACTTGCCCCACTGTCACACTATTGGTACCTCAGATACTAAACCCCTACTTCATAGTACTCATGAAACTGGTACTTTACTTTATCACTCATGCTTCCCTCACACATCCCTATTAACACTTCAACACTCTCGAGCACTAGGTGATACACTAACTCTAGACACATACAGGTGTACTCGTATCTACCCATACCAATGCACAACACTCAACATGTAGCATAAGTCTTATTACTAGCACAATACATTCTAATAATATCTCACTCACTTATATACTTATGGGTACCATTCTATCATGGCACCCTCACTGGTACCTCTCTTGAATACCTATTCTTTTACTCATGACACAACCAAGTATCATGCACCAAATGGAATATCATGCTCCATTGATATCCAAACACAAATTTTATGATACTTAATTGATACATGGATCACTCAACTATATGAATTTATATCTATCTAGAATATGCATGATGATACTGATACCAACTCCTGGGATCCTAACTGATACTCTACTCTTCCTTCTACCATTGGTACTAATACTAACTATACTGACACCTACCATAGAACTATTGCTACAAATGTATTGCACTATGAGTTATCTCTAGATTGATGCCTATAGCTCGCATCCCCAACCAGAAACCACTCACAGAATCAAAAGCTATACTCACAATAAATTAATACTGATACTTAAAGACATACCCTATATATAAGTTATCAAACTACTGCACTATCCAAAGAACCTCAGGAACTATTAAAATAAAACTCTATAAGGAACTGGACTAGAGGAACTAAGGATATCCCTATTCCTGAGCTAAGAAAGGTGATGGAACAAAATTCTATAATAACAGGAGTGGAATGATAGAGATAATATGTTAAGAACCAATTTAAGATACAATCTTATAATCATGTACGTCTATCCGATATCATGTTAACCAGAATCTTTGTCACGCCAGTAAGGATAGTTACGATAAACTAGAGAGTCCATAACTAAGGTATATAGCTCTATAATCATGTTATCTAGAATTCTTACCTTGCCAACCGTTATGGCTGAAAGAAAAATAAGATAAGTATATCCAAAATCAAGTCTCTCAATTTTTGTCATGCCAGCTAGTATGGCTGCGATAAACTCTAAGCTCCAAACCAAGGCAGACGGTTACCTTTTTCACTATCCTCATCAAAATATGCCATCAAAATATTCCTTAATTCAAATCATAAAATTTATCTCGATACAAGGATCAAAGTTAACAACGAACATCAAGAATCAAATTCAACAACAAGTGAGAGGGAACGAAAACAAGAGGAAAAGATTTTGAAGTAGTGTTTATATTAAGATTCTCAGGGGTAATCCCAGGCATCTCTTAAGAAATCCTAAATTTGTGATTGAGCATTTCTCATCCTAATATCCAATATCTTATATCATATCGCAGGCTCGTAATAGTACAACTAAGCCATTGTACTACCACGATATCACACTAATTGTGAAGCCTGATCTGCATAGGCCAGCATAAAAATGTGTCATAACCCGCACCCGGTATAGAGGCACGAGTACGTGGATACGTCCAGCCTATGCCACAACATCGGTGGTAGAATACTTTCTAGGTCATCAATATCTAGCTATTAATCATATAATATAATCTATCATGTACTTAGTCATAATAATCTAAAGGAAGAATGAATAAGAAGGATAAACCAAATAATAATCTAAAGAAATAAAACTCGACATGATAAAAAATAAAAAATACTAGCCTAGATCTTTACAATCACTACCAAAAAAATGATGAAATAGCAACGTTTTTAGCGACATCGAAGTAAAACGTCACTAATATTAAAGATTTCAGCGACTCCAAATATTAACATCGCTATAAGTTGCTATTTGGCGACATATAGCAACGTTTAGCAACTATAATTCAGTCTTTTAAAAGAATAGTCGCTATAAGTTATCTAAGGTTGCTAAACGTTGCTAAATTTTATAATTTAGCGATGTTTAGCGACGTATTTAGCGATGTTTATATTTTAAATATTTAGCGACGTGTTTAGCGACGTCTATAACATCATAAAATATTTCTGTTAGCGATGTCATTAGTTGACGTCGCTAAACATCGCTAAAATTTCAATAATATAGGGATCGATTCCGATTCCCCCCTTCTGTCAAAATTTTCCAAAATTTTAAAACTTGCCAAGGCGTTCTCCTCCCCTTCGGCGACCGGCGTCCTCCACAGCGGCCTACTCCGGCGTCTCCCTCCTTCTTCTCTAGGTAAATCCTAACTCTCTCTCTCTCTCTCACACACACACAGAGGACACGGCATGACACAGACACAGACATAATACACACACACGTGACAGACACTGACACAAACATGACACACACACAGGTGACACCCTAACCGAAAACTGACACAGACACGACACACACGTGACAGACACGACACACACACACACACATGACAGACACTTGCTTTATGTTCTTGCTGATTGTTAGTGCAAGCCTTGGCTTGCTGCACTGTACTGAAACTGCACTGGGACTACTCATTGTTGTGCCTTACTTGCATCTCAGTGCATTGATGCACTACAAACTGTACTTGTTACTGCTGTTGATCTTCTTTAATGTTGATTGCTCTCACTTTCCACCTCCTTGCTGAGTATACTGCTCAGTGGCCGATGTTTCTTGCTGTACGGCTGTTGATTGCTCTCACTTATATAACTTCCTAGGTCAGTAGCCAGCTAATTAGTGCATTGTACTATTCTTATATCAGGTGATCATGGTCCTATATGACACACACATATGTAACATCAATATCTAGGCTTGGAAATCAATATTTACCACTATTGTTCAAAACTCAACCTTATTAATTATAAGAGAAGCAGATCAATACCTTACTAAAGTTACACATATATGCGACAGAACACACTTGCTCGGCCATGTCCTACACTTGTACTTTATGTGGTTCATAAAATATTTACTAGTTGAAGAGGATACTATAAGATCTCAATATACTTGCGCAATTTTATATTTGTTAAATTACTTAATACCTAGGTCAAACTTAACCACATAAATATTCATTTTAGATATATGAATATTTACAAAGATGCAAATATATGGGCATGATCTCATACCTAGGTCAAACTCCATGTCTTTGTCAAATTGTGACATAGATTTTTTCCACTAATCATATGTTTAATGTGTAGCTTTGTAGTTTGCACATCACAAAATTACTACCGAGGGAGTTAGTTGAGCAAGAAGGTATGGGAGTCCAGTTTAGTTTTCTCAGTGCAGTTTAATTTATTTGATTTCAGTTTTTCAGTTTATCGACTTTGATTTCTCATTGATACATAGATTAGTATCCGTAAATAATCTGCTGACTACTTTCATGTATAATTGAGTACTAGTTCTAATAGAGAGTTGACATAAGATTGGCCCAACCAATCACATAAAAATATGCTAAATGGTATTGAAACAAAAGGTTATAAGTTCATGGACAGTTAAGTATCAAACAATGAAAATCTTTGTAATATAAAATAGTAATAACTGATTCTTTATGTGTGCCATAAACAAGGTAGACTATCACAGTACAGAATAATATCTAAAATATATTTCACAAGTAGAAACAAGTACTGATAAGTATATATGTACACTGAAAACTATGAATTGCTCTCCCTAGTGACCCGAGCTCACTCAATCACTCAAACAACCATACTTGAAGGTAGTAGTGTGTATCAGTGCATGTACTGTATTTAACGATGAGTATATATGCTAGGACTAGGAGTATCAGTGCATGTACTGTATTTAACAATGAGTATATACTTGAAGGTAATTGTATATTTATTTTTGCTGCAGAAGTATCTAGAAATGGATATGAATTACTATTTGCATCATCGTTCGTAGATGTACAACCGTCATCCTGATGACATGTGCGATGTGCGGGATAAATTTATTGCGGGTGTACAACAGTTCCTGTAGTTCACCAAGGTATTCCCTCAGTACATGGATAATACCAAAATTAAGTGTTCGTGTATGAGATGTCGTAACTTGAAATATCATCCAGAAGTGGAAGTCATATATCATTTCTACTCGAAGTATTGTACGCCAAATTACTATCAGTGGACCACGCACAGAGAACTTGTATCTTTAGCATCGGAGTCAGAGCCTTATGTGGAGCCGTATATGGATGTCCATGACCACGCTGCTTACGAAGACGGGTGGATGAACATGATTTTTGATGCGGCGGGGCCTAGTTTTGATTCGGACAATCGTGATGCAGCTGAGGAGGTACCGAATACCTATGATGCAAAGTTCATGGAGTTGCTGAAGAATACAAGGACTTCATTATATCCTGGTTGTGAAGATCATTCACCGTTGGAGGTTGTTACAAGATTGTTGAGCATCAAGTCCGATTTTAATATATCTCAAGAATGCTATAACCGACTGATGGATTTGATTATAGAGATATTACCAGAGGATACAAAATTGCCTAAAGTCTTCTACCAATCTAAGAGGATGGTGAGATTTCTCTAGATGGGATATGAGAAAATTGATGCATGTCACAACGGGTGCATACTGTACTACAAAGACGACAAGGATGAAGATGCTTACAGATTTTGTGGTGCTGATCGCTACAAGGCTACTGGAAGAGGAAAGTCTGTCGGTGCAAAGAAGCCTACCGATTCGATGCACTACTAGCCTTTGACACCGCGGTTGCAAAGGATATTTATGGTGAATGAGACTGTAAAAAATATGAGTTGACACCGGCAGAAACAGATCGAAGGAGTATTGGATCATCCATCCGATGGAGAAGCATGGAAGCACTTTAATCGATAGTATCCAGATTTTGCTTCGGATCAGCATAATATCAGATTGGGGCTCTCCTCCGATGGTTTTACCCCATTCAGACTTTTGGGCTCCCAGTATTTGTGTTGGCCTGTGATCGTCACTCTGTACAATCGACTTGGATGTGCATAAAAACTCCATATATGTTCCTAACCATTATTATTCCGGGTCTGAACAATCCGTAGAGGAACATCGATGTATATTTGCAGCATTTGATAGATGAGTTAAATTAGCTGTAGGAAGTAGGTGCCAACACGTACGATATTTCCAAAAAGTAGAATTTTCAGATGAGGGCAGCACTTATGTGGACCATTAACGACTTTCTGGCATATGGAATATTATCGGGATGTAGCACTCATGGTCGTCTCTCATGTTCGTATTGCATGGACTGTACTAAGGCTTTCCGTTTGAAACACAGAAGCAAACCGTTCTTCTTCGATTGTCATCGATAATTTCAGCTGAAGGATCATCCGTACCGAAGGAACAAGAATGCTTTTCGTGCGGTCATTATGGAGAAGGCAAATCCACCACCAAGGTGGCCCAGATACACGATATGGGAAGTGATAAAAGATTTACGATGTGCTATCGAAGAGCCTACTAAGGTGTACAAGTGTAACAAATTTGGTTGTACCCATTACTGGACAAAGAGGAGTATATTCTGGGATCTGCCATATTGGAGCACCAATCTGATCAGACATAACCTTGATATCATGCATATTGAGAAGAATGTGTTTGATAATATAATTAATACTGTAATAGAGGTAAAGGGGAAGACGAAAGACAATCTGAAGGCCAGGTTAGACTTAGAAGAAATATGTAGACTTCCTGCGTTGCATTTGATAGACAAAGAGAATAGAAAGTTAAAGCAGCCTAAGTCAGTTTAAAGCAGCCTAAGTCAGTTTTCTCACTGGAGAAGGAGGATAAAGGGAGACTTTGTAGGTAGATTCAGGATCTAAAATTTCCAGACGGGTATATGTCAAACTTGAGAAGATGCGTCGACCTCAAGGAGAACAAACTGGCAGGAATGAAGAGCCACGATTGTCATATATTCATGGAGAGGTTAATTCCTATTGCATTTCGGGAATTTTTATCGCAAGTTGTTTGGGATTCACTGACAGAGCTCAGCATATTCTTCAGAGATATTTGTTCTACTAAGTTGCTCGTCGATCGTCTAGAAAATCAAGATAATGACATTGCAGTAACACTATGTAAGCTCGAGAAGATATTTCCTCTTGGATTCTTCGACTTTATGGAGCATTTGCCAATTTATTTTTCCTATGAGATACGTGTTGGTGGTCCCGTCGGTATCGGTGGATGTACCCCTTCGAGCGGCATCTGAATCACCTAAAGAGAAAGATAAAAAATAAGGTACGGGTTGAGGGCTCTATTTGTGAAGCTTATATTCTCGAGGAGATTACAAATTTTTGCACGACGTATTTCAAACCTCATGTTTCTACTAATAGAAACATGAGCTCTGAGAAACGACGACGGATATCAAGAATCAAATGATGCAATACTCAAAGTATTCAATGCGCCCGGAAAGCCTTGAAAGAAAATGAAGAAGAGATATTTGAATGACGATGAGCTAAGGGCTGCTCAGTTGTATATATTACTCAATTGCGACGAGGATGAAGTGGAGAAGCTAGAGGGGTAAGTAATTAATATGTCCAAGTTTACATCAACTCAATGTAATAGTATAAGATACTATTATGCTACTAATCAGCGGTTGCTTCGTTGTTTTTCAGCACATATAATGATGAGTTGAGGTCAGTTAGACTCTACATAATAGACGAAGAAGTAGAACAAGAAATGAGATGCTATTTTCTTTTTTGGTTGAGCGCATATGTAAGGAGCACGGTAATTACTTTTTTCAGCACTTGCACAATAAATAACTTACTATCGCTACTTTGGTATTTAGGTTGATCGTCTAATAACACCCAAGACTGAATCTATTAGAACTCTAGCCAAGGGACCAATTATTGCCGTTAAAATATGGCCAAGTTTCTGTATGAATGGGTTTAGGTTCAAGTCAACAAATGCTTCAATCAGAGATAGCTTTCTGGATCTTGATTCCACGAAAAATAGTTTTTTGTGTATCAAATCTTCGAACTATAAAGACGTCGATCCAGGAAATAATTTCTTTGGCATCTTACAAGAGATTGTGGAGTTGACATATAATTATGGCATAGAACCTGCTAATATTGTGCTATTCAAGTATGAATGGTTCAATCCGATTCAAGATCAAGGTTGGAAAATTGATAAACATGGCCTTGTAGATATAAACTACAAGCGTAGATATCAAGGCTACGAACCATTTGTCCTATCATGTCAGGCTCAGCTTGTGTACTTTATAACTTATCCTAGACGGGGGACAACGAGGTCGGATTGGTGGGCAGTATGCAAGACTAAAGCTAAAAATACCTTTGACATTGATGAAATAGCTTATCAGGAGGACGAGCTACCTCTTATAACAAATATTATAGATGTGGACTCAACGAAAGTTACTCATTACACGAGTAATAATGTAAAAGATATAGAATTATCTGAAGAAGAAGACGAAGACGAATTAGATGAAAGTGAAAATGAGGAGGAAGAGGAAGAGGAGGACAAAGAAGGTGAACAAGAAGAATTTTCTGAAAATGATTGAAAATAAAATATTTTGCCCGTAGAATGTACTATATTTTGATTGTAGAATATACTATTTTGACGAAGATATATATTATATTTTGACTGTAGAATGTACTATCCATTTTGACTTGTGACACCACTACTTATTGACTATATAATTCTATGAATGCTGTGAGATATGCATAATATTTTGACTATAGAATGTACTATATATTTGTGTATTTCTTTATTCATCATATGTTCTTATCAGGTATGACAAGATGACGCAGAGGGTTTGACAGGTTCCGAGGTAGACAGAGTTGTCACGCCCCAGTCCTAAGAATACGTAGTACTAGGACACGTGAGCATGCCAGCCGCATGGATATGGCAACTCCAATATATCGAAACCAAATCCACACGTACGCTGTAATATGAATATCAAATCCACAAGTGGTATAAAATCTATCACAAGTCACAGGGTATAATCTAAATCTCATCCACAGAAAATCGAATATAAATAAATAACCAGTATCTCTGAAACTAGATCTCAATAAGAAGTATCTAAGGATAATAGTTGGGTGGAAAGAAATCCACTACCAACTCGAATGGAAAAGTAAATACAATATAAGTATAACACAACAAACACAATATAAGAATATCAGCTATCAATCACGGGCTCGAAGAGAAGACATCCTCGTAACATATGTAACCATCCGAATCTGCGCTCCTGCAAATACTCAAGAACTGATACACCTGGAAGGGGCCAGGTCCTCAGAGGGACATAACAAGATACATAAAAGTATGCCAATAAAGTACTAAAATAAATATCCAATGGGTCGCCTAACCGTCTAAGTGAATGCAGTTAAGAACAACTTTCCCCACAAGTGAGCTATCTGGCTGAAAACTGGGATTTGGCATGGTTCTCTTTTGGAGATCTAGGGGCCTAAAAGGCACATCGTCTTTTGAACGCCGGTGGCGCCTGATAGTACATAATATATAAGGGTCATCACCACCCGTATCTCAGGCGGAGAATCCAGGCGCACAGAAAAAGTGCTAAGGAGCTCAAATGCGGTACTTGTTGTTCTCCCTACCCCATGCTCTAAGCATGTCACATCCATGACACAATTTGGTTCATAGCCTATTCTTAGTACCCTATCCCAATCCTGCAACCAAACAAGGACAAGGATGGGACCACCGTACTACAATAGGCTATGTCCATAGACCTCTAATAACTGCTAAGTCTACTAGCATGCAAAGTTTCTAACAACAGTTATTTCTAATGCACGGCCCATACGTACAGGAGGCCAAACCCTGCACGCAAGTCCGTGATCTACATAAGACTCATAACTTGTATAACAACTATGTCACGACCAATGAACCTAATGATGCTACATGATAATGGGGTAGTCTCATAAACAAGGTCAATGCAAATACATAAATAAAAACATATCGCGACGACACCGTCGCACGCAGTTTATATAACAGTTAAAATATATGAACTAAAGACAGAAAATAAAGATGCATGCAACATATGGAATATAAATAATAGTACAATGGCAAGGTATACTTGTATGGCAAGAAAGCTGTGATGTACCAATAACCTGCTCCAGAAGTCGCACAGAATAAATCCAATATCCTATGTACATATAATATAATACAATAAAATTATTAGTCATTATACTAGTGCACACACAATAATATTTATACTGGACTCAGGGGGTACACTAGGGGTAACACTAGTCATCTAACATGGTCAATTACGCGTTGAATTACGCGGGTGTCGCGTCTCCAAGTGCTGTACGAAACCAGTCAGTCAACTGACAGGTGTCTACGCCAGTACGTTAATGTACGCAAGGCGGACAATTCACAAGTTCCTAGGGTCAACATGGTCAAGGTAAGTACGGGACAGTCCACGGTGTCCTAGGGTCATACAATCTAAATATATATAGTCATAATTATCAATTAGCATTTACTTACATATATATTCATATTTATATAATAATATAACCAGCAAATTATTTACATAACTATTGGAATACATATATATATATTAAATATGTACATAAATATATATACCAATTAATAATATGCTAATGATTAACTAAATATACATCTACTAGATATATGTATATATACAGATTGAATAATGTTCGCGTACGCGTACGTGTACGTGTACGAACGCGAGTTGGGTTTACCGACTCAAGATCTGGTATCTGCTAACTGTGGTACAGAAATACTAATGTCCTATTGGCGCACACACGAACATACATAAAAAGAGAAGACAGACAGGTTCATACCTCGAAGTACGTGTACGAGTACGACGGTGAGGTTGACGACGATGATGACGATGGTGACGACTATAACGACGATGATGGTGAGAACAACAGTGGTGATGATGATAATGAATGGTGAGGTGATGACGATGATTACTACGACGATGATGAGATGACGATGCTGCGATGATGATGATGGGATGACGATGAGGATCATCATAGTTAAGATGATGATTGGTTGATGGTGAAGATTAGGATGATGAGGGGATAATGGTGAGTTGATAATGGTGATGGTGTTAGGGATGATGATGGTGTGGATGGGCTACTGTTCCAGCCAAGCGAGGGGAGGTCCGGCAAGGAGGACATGGAGAAGGACCAGGAGCAGGGAATGATGTGCAGTGGTGGACGAGCTGTACGGAGGATCCCGGCGGGTCGGGGGGATTCCGACGGAAGAAAGGAGTCTGAGATGAGGGAGTGTTGGTGGTGTTGGTGATGCTGCTCCGGCTTCGACGGAGGAGTCGGGTCGAGTTGAGGCGAGGAGTGGTGCAGGAGGACAATCGGGAGGAGGAGAATAAGAAGAGGGGATGCTGTCGAGTCGGGGCGGCTGCTGCTCGACCCCGGCGATGTCGAGTCGAGCAGGGAGAAGAGGTCTATGAGGTGGAGGCTTGGGTCTCCAGTCGGCTGGCTGAAGGGAGGAAGGAGATAAAGATGGTGGTGGTTTTGCTGGTGGCGTGGTGGCAGGGTCCTTTCGTCGGAGACGAGGGTGGTAGCGGCGAGTCGAGGGGAGGTGTGGAGGTGGGAGATGCTCGGGGGTTCAACAGGCTATAGTGGTTGCTGGCGTCGACGCTGCTCGGTCGACGTTCAGGCGAGGGGGAGATGACGGGGATGGCAATGGTGGTGGTGGTGTGGTCGAGTCCGACGTTCGATTGAGGGCAGCGGGTCAGCGATCTGCCGGGAAGGGGAAAAGGAAGTCGAGATCGAGGAGGATAGGGGGTGGCTGTGAGTGGGGTATTAATGGCGGTGGTGGTCGCTGCTCCGGAGGTCGGGGCTCCGGCCAGGAAGGGGGAGGAAGAAGAAGAACAGTAATGGGGGGTCGGCTAATATAGTTTAGGGTGATTTAAGTTTTTAGGTAGAAAAGAATCAAGGTGTATTTATATGTGATGAGGTAAACTCTTGAGGTTGACCTAGGGTTTGATGTTTGACCTAGGTTTTAGACTTGGTCAACATTCCTTGGGGTGGGCCTTGGGCTTACATGGGGATGCTTGGAAGGGCTATAATTGCCTTGTTTAAATACAAGGATAGGTTTAAATATACGAGAGCAATGTGCGTGCGTTGCATATCCCGAAAAATTACGGAAAAATCTATGTGAAAGGAAAATTGGGTTTCTTCACGCATTGTCCAGTGGTGGGAATATCTCAACGTATTTTTGCATAAAAGCCCCCCAATAATTGGAAGAATTGTACAAGGACGGAAATTAGATTTAATTAATCAAAATATCGTGCATGGTATTCTGGAATTAATTAGGAGTACATGGGATTAAAATTAGGTGGGACACAAGTGTCAGGGGCGTAGAGGGTACAATATAGAATATTAATAAAATTTGGGTTGCACAAAACGGTCAAGATTGTGTCTCCAATTTCGATTGGAACGCACAAGGGTACAAAGTCAGGATTTATTTTGAATTAAGAATTTAACGTCTGCGACGTTTATTGTGCGACTAAAATGTAGCACAAGTAAGCAGTATTATAAGTTACACAAGGGTCATAATAGTAGGCGGGCATGTCTAGGATGAGGTTTTGAAATTCGTAGATCGGCAATGACTAGTGAGGTGCTCCAATTATCGAAGCAACGGTAAGGTGCGCTACACGATATAAATTATTGTATACTTAAATAAATGTCGTATTCTAATTCTAATTGGTTCAAACTAGCCTTAGTTTCACTATCTAAGCAAATTAGGCCTAATTTTGGGTGAGGGGATTTATAATCTACCCAACTTAAAACAATTTTGTCCTCGAAATTAAACTAGGGTAGGGTTTCTCTATCTAACCTCACTTGATTACAGTCTAAAGAATTCTCCTTAAGTTAACATTGTAGTTTCTACCCAACTTAGAATTTACCCATCTATCATCTAAGGCTATACATCTAAGAAGGCTATGCCCTAAATTATTTAATCATGTTATTTAATCCTCAAAGTTTTTAACACCAAACATAACATCTATGATATGCCCTTAATTACAAAAGAATAATCCTCAAGTATGTGATCGTCCTATGGGGTATATCTAGTACTCTCTGTGTATCAAGCTTATACCAAGCATGAGGTTTCGTCTTTCCGAAATAAGGGAAGATGAAGATCAATAATAAAGAGTTCAAGGGAGAGGTAATAGAATAGAAGTATCGGGATCAATACATATAAAGATTTCAAATGGGAATTGTCAAAGCAGTTGTGGATTAAAATCATATTTTGGTAATTCTTTGTTCGCATGCTCATATTAGTACAGTTATATAACTGATACGATATGTCAGACATGTCTAGGGCAAGTATATTCGTCTACTAATCACTACATATCTCAATCAACGTAAAGTAGTATTACGAAGGGCGAATCAAGCGCACTAAGGTTAGCTAGACCTTAATACACTGATTCTGAAATGTATTAGTGTACGTGTCCAATAATACATATGTCGTGAACAAGCTTGATAAAAGAATGAGCTTGCAAAACTAGGCTGTAACAGCAGCATAAGTCGAGGTAGCACAAAAATATAAGTACGCTAGATGATGATGAAAGGAGGTACAAATTAATTCAAGTTCAAAAACAGAAACAAAATAAGCAATAATAATAAAAAAGACTCTACAATCTCTACAGTTATCATACAACCTTCTTGTCTAAGTTGCTAGTCGACCAAGTAGGGGCAAGGACCTCTAAATTCTATTGTCTGAATAAACACTGTCGTCTTTTGCTAGCATGCGATTAATGTCATTCAGTTATACTTCGATAATGGGTCAAAAGGCTATGTGATACTAGGGTGTGAGGTATACTACCTAACTTATAACAATTTAACTACTATTGTAATTGTCTTAAATATACCATAGAAGCTCCTGTTAAGGTCTACGGGAAAGGGTCTTAGTACCTATTAGGGTATCCTCCTATATTACATAGGTCATGGTCGTCTTAAGCCTTAGTCTTAGTGCTTATAGAACAAGTGTCAGTAATAAGAATAGAAGAGTTACTAGCCATTAAGAGGAAATGGATCTAACTTGTATCGAGGTGGGGGTACAAATTACGTGGTCTACAACTAGGGGTAATCATCACAATCTAATTGAACAACTCAACTATCAGGTTCTAACTACAAGGTACATAATTCCAAATTCAAGATTACAACTATAACTATAGCAAACTATATATCCTATCGTAGAATACAATCACTTGGTCTATAATTAGAGGTATCAAGTGGCACGAGTTGAAAGATGAAAAAAAGAAGAAGATAATTTATTCGTCGCGCAATTAGCGATCATTAAGGCCGCAGAGGAACAATATATGAAATTTAAAATAGGGCTCTAGATAGCATCATGGTTTCCTAAAGGGAAGTGGGGTGCTAGTTGCTATGATTGAGGCATGATCAAGAAAATTTTGATTACATTCCTCTCGGCTTCCTAAGGTATTTTCTACTAATAATAAGACAATGATCTAAGTTTTATAGTTCTCCAATACTATCTAATTATGAAGGTTAGGTTCAATCCTAATGTTCAATATTGGTTCTCCATTGGTTCCTCAATACTAGGGTCCAACATTATGGTAAAACTTCTAACTATCTCTAGTAGTGTCTATACTACTCTCAAGTCTTCGTAATACATCAGGGGGTAATGGTAAACCAATTCCAGAGATAAGGAATTATAGGGTTCACTAGATATTCTAAACTTAGTGGTGTGTCTATATTCTCGTTGTATTCTTAATAGGTGTGCTACCCTAATTATTATCCTAATAACAAGGATTCCTATATTCTAGCAGGAGGCTATACTCAAAAAACTATTAGGGAAGTACATGAATTAAGCAGGATACGATTGTTCAAATAGAACAGATAGGAGAAAGATGAATCATAGTCAATTATGGATGAGATCCTATACTCTAGTCCTAGGTGCAGGCTTGTTCGATACAGTAACGTAACCTAGACAATATGCTCTCGACCTGCGTGGGCAACCATAAAAATATGTCATGCCCCAGTCCCAAAAATACGTAGGACTAGGACACGTGAGCATGCCATCCGCATGGATATGGCAACTCCAATATATGGAAACCAAATCCATACGTACGCTGCAATATGAATATCAAATCCATAAGTGGTAGAAAATCAATCACAAGTCATAGGGTATAATCTAAATCTCATCCACAGAAAATTGAATATAAATAAATAACCAGTATCTATGAAACTAGATCTCAATAAGAAGTATCTAAGGATGATAGTTGGGTAGAAACAAATCCACTACCAACTCGAATGGAAAAGTAAATACAATATAAGTACAACACAACAAACATAATATAAGAATACCAGCTATCAATCATGGGCTCAAAGAGAAGACATCCTCGTAACATATGTAACCATCCGAATCTGCGCTCCTGTAAATACTCAAGAACAGATACACCTGGAAGGGGCCAGGTCCTCAGAGGGACATAAAAAGATACATAAAAGTATGCCAATAAAGTACTGAAATAAATATCCAATGGGTCGCCTAACCGTCTAAGTGAATGCAGTTAAGAACAAATTTCCCCACAAGTGAGCTATCTGGCTAAAAACTGGGATTTAGCATGGTTCTCTTTTGGAGATCCAGGGGCCTAAAAGGCACGTCATCTTTTGAACGCCGGTGGCCCGCCTGATAGTACATAATATATAAGGACATCACCACCCGTATCTCCGACGGAGAATCCGGCATACAAAAAAAGTGCTAAGGAGCTCAAATATGGTACTTGTTGTTCTTTCTACCCCATGCTCTAAGCATGTCACATCCATGACACAATTTGGTTCATAACCTATTCTTAGTACCCTAGCCCAATCTTGCAACCAAACAAGGACAAGGATGGGACCACCGTACTACAATAGGCTATGTCCATAGACCTCTAATAACTGTTAAGTCTACTAGCATGCTAAGTTTCTAACAACATTTATTCCTAACGCATGGCCCACACGTACATGAGGCCAAACCCTGCACGCAAGTCCGTGATCTACATGAGACTCACAACTCGTGTAACAATTGTGTTATGGCCAATGAACCTAATGATGCTACATGATAATGGGGTAGTCTCATAAACAAGGTTAATGCAAATACATAAATAAAAACATATCGCGACGACACCGTCGCACACAATTTATATAACAGTTAAAATATATGAACTAAAAACAGAAAATAAAGATGCATACAACATATGGAATATAAATAACAGTACAATGGCAAGGTATACTTGCCTGGCAAGAAAGCTGCGATGTACCAATAACCTGCTCCAAAAGTCGCACAGAATAAATCCAATATCCTATGTACATATAATATAATACAATAAAATCATTAGTCATTACACTAGTGCACACAAAAAAATATTTACACTGGACTCAGGGGGTACACTAGGGGTAACACTAGTCATCTAATACGGTCAATTATGCGTTAAATTATGCGGGTGTCACGTCTTCAAGTGCTGTACGAAACCTGTCAGTCAACCGACAGGTGTCTACGCCAGTACGTTAATGTACGCAAGGCGGACAATTCACAAGTTCCTAGGGTCAACATGGTCAAGGTAAGTACGGGACAGTCCACGGTGTCATAGGGTCATACAGTCTAAATATATATATTCATAATTATCAATTAGCATTTACTTATATATATATATTCATATTTATATAATAATATAACTAGCAAATTATTTACATAACTATTAGAATACATATATATATTAAATATGTACATAAATATATATACCAATTAATAATATGCTAATGATTAACTAAATATACATCTACTAGATATATGTATATATACATATTGAATAATGTTCGCGTACGCGTACGTGTACGTGTACGAACGCGAGTTGGGTTTACCGACTCAAGATCTGCTATCTGCTAACTGTGGTACAGAAATACTAATGTCCTATTGGCGCACACACGAACATACATAAAAGGAGAAGACAGATAGGTTCATACCTTGGAGTACGTGCACGGGTACGATGGTGAGGTTGACAACGATGATGACGATGGTGACGACTATAACGCCGATGATAGTGAGAACGACAGTGGTGATGATGATAATGAATGGTGAGGTAACGATGAGGTGATAACGATGATTACTACGACGATGATGAGATGACGATGCTACGATGATGATGATGGGATGACGATGAGGATCATCATATTGAAGATGATGATTGGTTGATGGTGAAGATTAGGATGATGAGGTGATAATCGTGAGTTGATAATGGTGATGGTGTTAAGGATGATGATGGTGTGGATGGGCTAATGTTCCGGCCAGGAAAGAAGAGGTCCGGCAAGGAGGCCAGGGAGCAAGAGGAGGAGCAGGGAATAATGTGCAGTGGTGAACGAGCTTTGCGGAGGATCCCGGCGGGTCAGGGGGATTCCGACGGGAGGAAGGATTCTGAGATGAGGGAGTGATGGTGGTGTTGGTGATGCTGCTCCGGCTCTGGCGGAGGAGTCGGGTCGAGTTGAGGCGAGGAGTGGTGCAGGAGGACGATCGGGAGAAGAAGAAGAAGAAGAGGGGATATTGTCGAGTTGGGGCGGCTGCTGCTCGACCCCGGCGATGTTGAGTCGAGCAGGGAGGAGAGGTCTACGAGGTGGAGGATTGGGTCTCCGGTCGGCTGGCTGAAGGGAGGAAGGAAGGAGATGAAGATGGTGGTGGTGTTGCTGGTGGCGTGGTGGCAGGATCCTGTCGTCGGAGACGAGGGTGGTGGCGGCGAGTCGAGGGAAGGAGTGGAGGTGGGAGATGCTCGGAGGTTCAGCAGGATGTAGCGGTTGCTGGCGTCGACGCTGCTCGGTCGACGTTCAGGCGAGGGGGAGATGACGGGGATGGCAATGGTGGTGGTGGTGTGGTCGAGTCCGACGTTCGATTGAGGGCAGCGGGTCAACGATCCGCCAGGAAGGGGAAAAGGAAGTCGAGATCGAGGAGGATAGGGGGTGGCTGTGAGTGGGGTGTTAATGGCGGTGGTGGTCGTTGCTCCGGAGGTCGGGTCTCCGGCCAGGAAGGGGGAGGAAGAAGAAGAACAGTAATGGGGGGGGTCGGCTAATGTAGTTTAGGGTGATTTAGGTTTTTAGGTAGAAAAGAATCAAGGTGTATTTATATGTGATGAGGTAAACTCTTGAGGTTGACCTAGGGTTTGATGTTTGACCTAGGTTTTGGACTTGGTCAACATTCCTTGGGGTGGGCCTTGGGCTTACATGGGGATGCTTGGAAGGTCTATAATTGCCTTGTTTAAATACAAGGATATGTTTAAATATACGAGAGCGATGTGCGCGCGTTGCACATCCCAAAAAATTACGAAAAAATCTACGTGAAGGAAAAATTGGGTTTTTTCACGCTTTGTCCAGCGGTGGGGATATCTCAACGCATTTTTGCATAAAAGCCCCCAAATAATTGGAAGAATTATACAAGGACGGAAATTAGATTTAATTAATCAAAATATCACGCACGGTATTCTGGAATTAATTAGGAGTACATAGGATTAGGTGGGACACAAGTGTCAGAGGCGTAGAGGGTACAATGTAGAATATTAATAAAATCCGGGTTGCACAAAACGGTCAAGATTGTGTCTCCAATTTCGATTGGAATGCACAAGGGTACAAAGTCAGGATTTATTTAGAATTAAGAGTTTAACGTCCGAAACGTTTATTGTGCGACTAAAATATAGCACAAGAGAGCAGTATTATAAGTTACACAAGGGTCATAATAGTAGGCGGGCATGTCTAGGATGAGGTTGTGAAATTCGTAGATAGGCAATGGCTAGTGAGGTGCTCCAATTATCGAAGCAACGGTAAGGTGCGCTACACGATATAAATTATTGTATAATTAAATAAATGCCGTGTTCTAATTCTAATTGGTTCAAACTAGCCATAGTTTCACTATCTAAGCAAATTTGGCCTAATTTTGGGTGAGGGGGTTTACAGGAGTGCTCCTCCGGTATTGCCTACTATTGGTTCTGGATCCTCATCACCTAGTACTCCAGTATATCGATCAGTCACATGTCCGACTGCTACGACATTACGTGGTATCACTCCTGGGACGAGTAGTTCCAGGCATGATAGTACTACCTCATCTAGTGTTCCTTCTGCTGACGGAACCACATAGAAAGATGAGCATATGGAGGAGGTCGTGCCGACGTTGTCCTAACATCAGCTAGATCCTCCATGCGCACCTCCGGACGAGACGAGGATAGAGATTTGGGCCGACGATACAAAGTAAGTCAATTAGATGGTTTAGCATCATATATATCATGTATTTCTTTATTCATCATATATTGACTTTTTTGATCAAAATAATTATCTCTGTATAGATATCGTCCACGTCGGTACAGAGACATTTGGGCCTCTTTCTGAGGAACAATTATGGTGGCCCTTGGATCAACTACTTTGAAGCTTCGGAGGAGAGAAAGGCGTTCTGGTTTGCGCACTTCAAGTTAAAAGTTATTATATAAATCCTCTAATTTATGCATATTATATAACTTACTAAATTATTTATTGTAGCAAACGTATTTCTATCCTCCGCACCAGGCCGAGTTGATCTAGCGGATGTTTTCTGCCGTTGCCGCCAAGCTTATCCGTGATGCTCTGGATGACCAGAAGGCTCGTGATCGCGTTAGAAAATTGATCCAAGGTTGGATCACGCCTGAGTAGTGGACTGCGATGAGGGCTAGATTCGATGATCCGAGGTCCAAGGAAAGGTCTGAGAAGGCCAAGACGGCTAGGCGGAATGAAATAAAGTGGTATGGTGGCTCGATTCCGATGATAGAATATTTCTATCGTTTGGTATATTTTTTATTTCAAATATATTATTTTAATTTAAGTACGATAAAATGGTAGTAGAAAAAATGTTTAATTTTAGTACTAAATAATATATTTTTAACAGGTACAGAGGGGTGAGGATGCAAACATGGTGACCATCTTCCTCACAGACCTATGTAAGTATTACTTTATTTTGTGTTAATTTTAATATAACTTAGGCAATTATCGAGTATCCAAACTTTTCTAGGCCGAGTATCTTAGGCTGCATGAGCGGATGACTGCTAGTGCACCTACAGCTGGAGGGGCTGGTACTTCCTCGCAGCCCTCTCCAGCTCTGTCGGTGAACGATCTGTTGGTGGCCGTCGCTGGTGGTCTCTAGAGGGGTACGTACTACGGTGGGAGATCCTATGGCGCCCTTATTGCGACGCAGTCATCTAGGGCCTCACCGACACGTGCGTATTCCCCACAGCCCTCACAGTCGTTGGCCCGAGTCCAAGAGGCCATTGACCGTCACTTTGCGTCTCTCCGTAAAGAGTTGCTATGAAGGATGGAGGAGCAGCCCCTGTCCCAGCCGCAGGCGGACGATGCGACGCTCATCGCATGATTTGATATGCTCGACCGCTGCATGATGGAGCTCCGAGATTTGATAGGTGATCTTAGAGCCTCGAAAGCAGCGTGATAGAGCTGCATGCATCACAGCTGTCTATGGACGAGAGGCTGACGATGATGCAGGATTCAATGGTTCAGAGCAGTACGAGGCTGTTATCTACCATGGATTTATACAACCAGCGACCAGCAGAGTAGAGCGGATACGTCCTCCTGGTGTGCCTACATCGACACAGACTCTACCGACGCCACTACCTTCTCCATCGACATCGGTGTCGATTTTACGGGAGCAGTATGATCTGTTCTTATCCTTCATGCGAGCCGGTGGTCATCCTCCTGCAGATCCGCAATAGTCCTAGTTAGGACCGTTTTATTGATTGTTTGTGTTTTTGACCCATAATATTTGGTTATTTATGAATATTTTTTTATTTTTGAGGCATTCAGACATTATTTCTTGTATTCTTTAAGACGAGGCTTTCAGACTCAGTTGTATGGATATTTGTTGTATTCTTTACGATAATATTTTCTCTTGATTCGGTTTGTAATTTCAATATTTTGTTTTCTTCAAATTTTATTATATTATTTATATTAAATATATGTTAATTTATTGGTGTTGAGTGTTCAACCTAAGGGGGTCGACGAACCCAACAAATTCAACGGAGGGTTGCTCCGGATCTATTTGTACAAATTATGAATTAATAAACTGCAGGAAGAATAGTTTGGAAATAATTCAGAATTCATTTTTTTTATTTTTTACTATATCCTTAGCGACATTTTGTGACATTTAGCGACGTTTACTTACGTCGCTGAATACGTCGGTACATACGTCGCTATATCCCATCGCTAAACAAAGTCGCTGTCCGTCGCAAATTGCTGACCTGGCAGTATTGTCAGGTCATAGTAACGTCGCTACCTACGTCGCTAATTTAGCGACATATAGTGACAAAAATACACGTCGCTAATTTAGCAACGTTGTGTCGCTAAACGTCGCTAATCTAGCGACACATTTACGTCGCTAGAAAACGTCGGCATACCGACGTTTGGCGACATTTTTTCTGTCAGCGACTAGTTTAAAGGCGACTTCTGTAAAATATCGCTAATTACGTCGCTAAAATTATTTAGCGACATTTTTTGATCATTTAGCGACATTTCTTTACGTCGCTAATTTTACTTATTCTGGTAATGAATTGTTACCTCAAGGTCCACAGTGTAGAATAGTTCTATCTATAGCATCACTCTGAAATCTCGGAATGTGGTGCACTACAATCACTGAAAAATATTATCCAGTCAGGATTAAAGCGAAGTACAAAACTCTAAAAGCAGTTCCAAATACATAGTAAAGAATATTTGACAAGTAATAGAAAAAAATATAAGATGTACAGGTAACTAGAAAATAGAGGCATAACTGAAATAAGCAGATAATCATGACAAGTAACAAGAAAAATAATACCTACAATATGGTGTGAACTGTAAATAAAAGAAACTAGAATATTATCTATGTGATTTAAAGCACAAGTTCGTTATGTGATCGGCTTTGGTTGTATATAAATATACTAAGGTAACTCGATTATATATGAGGTGTATAATCGACATGTACACGAATACACTAGGGCTTAACCACATAACCAACTTCTACTCTCCTGCCTCAACCAACACTCATGGATCCAATCACGACACGTTACGTATATAAATATAATATAAGTACATAAAGTACACGAATATGGCATAAGCACACGGGGCCCACAAATATAATATAAGTACACGGAGTACATGAATGAACACAAGGAATATCTGACGCACACAACAAAGTACATGTGTAAGGAGTACCCGATATACATGTTAAAGGATAACATCTCCTGACAGGATTCATATAATACCAGTCCATGTAACAATGTGTCAGAATCAAGTATAACACTTCTAGAATATATGATATATACACTACCATGAAATAAAAACTAACAAAGAGATATACTTGCTTGTGGTCCAGGGCAATAAATGTAAATCGGTGTCCGAACTGGTGTCACACTGACCTATATATAAAATATCATATCATTAGGTGTAATAAAGTAATAATAAGCTAAAATGAGTAAAATATAATTTTTAGGCCATTCCTAAGTCATACTACTTAATCTAGGTCAAACTAGGTCAACAAATCAATCTAGGTCAATACCTTACTAATACTAGGTAATATAGACCATACTAGCTAATAATATTATAATCAGTATCATCTACTTATAATATAGACTCTATAAGAACCCTGCATTATAATACTACTCTAACCCTTAAACTGATACACTGCCCTATTGCCTATACTTACAATTAACACACCTGAATATTCTCACTGATGTCTTGATGTGCAATGTGCACTAATTACATATGTGCCACAACTATCCTTGTACTTATCTTATTACTTACATATCCACATACACAAATTTCCCCCAACTGAAACATACACACTCCCAACCCAACACTTACTGATACACCCTTAACTCATGGGTATCTTAGTATCTCAAGGTACTACTCCTCACTCCACTTGCACATATTTGTGCACTCACTCCAATCCTTGCACTAGCTCTAATAAACTGATACACAGGGTATCACCTACCACTGAAATCCATACTTGGCACTTGACACTTAGACACGAACACCTTATACCTGACACTACCTATTCACTTATACTATTCCCACATAAAATACTCACTCTTCACTCATGGATATTATCCCTACATTCTAAAACAAATCAAATCACACGCACTCACTGTAACTTACTTAACACTTGTATTATATTCATATCAAGCATTGATACCACATTGAAGCTCCTACCGCCTTAGTGGTTCACTCAATCCTCATTTCTCAAAAATCTGCTACCAGAATATAGGAATATCCTTTATTTCATCTGTACACTTCCTACCTCTAAACTGCTGCCACAACCTCATCTTACCCGATCCCCCACCTGTTGCACACAGGAAAAATACCCCCTCCAATTTGCTATCATTTTGCACTACTGCCTGTGCATAAACTGCACAGAAAACCAAGCACCTAGCTCTCTAACACCTACACCCTTATTGGAAGTCTGAGAACACACCCAGACAACCACACATAATACACCAATATTATACTCACAAGTTACCATAGTGCAGTACCTAACATCCACGCCAAAATATACACATTACTCATCATACAACCTTACCCTTACTACCACTTACTGCAAGCTTACACCCTAGTGCAAATACCTGAATACATAACAACTGCCCTGCTACACAGACTCGACCACACACACAGGCATACACCCTCACACAGTCACTTTCCTAAACACCCACAGTCACAACCTGTACTCTATCCCACCCTGTCACATGACACTCAAATTTCTAAATTGATACCCAAGATATATTAGATACTCACCTCATAATCACTATACTCTATCTCCTGATACCCCTAAGAATACTAAGGACCAATGCACCCAAGCTCACTGAGCACCCCTACTGGACTGCAAAGTCCCCTCCCTCACTTAACACGCCCTGAACATCACAAATATTACCTCAAGTGCCTGGACTCGAACTTGCACTTCCATTGCAGTAAACTAAAATACCATAACAGCTATTACAATAAGCAACTACCACCTTGCTTATTGTTAACCACCAACCTTCTATCCATCTAACTATGCACACACATTTGTACTATTATTTAATCACAGTTACACCATCTCAGACTTCACTTTTACCACTTTGACAGTAAACACAGGTCATGAACCCGAACAACGCTCAACATACCTCATACACTATATAATATATAAACCAATTCTAATACAACTATACATATATCTATATGATACTATAGATAATACACTCACTCTAGCGTAGGCCATTTGCCAACCACCTCACGCACAATATCAAGATACTCTTGATACCTATGATACATTCTCCCAATATCCAATCCATTGTGATAACTTCCCTTAAAATACATCAAACACATCCTAATATAGATATATTAATAATTATATTAGCTATATATCATGTAATTAAAGAATCGGCATGTGCATCACAAGTGTCATAGAAAAATCCCAAAAATTATACCATATCATGGTGTATCATGATACGGCCTACACATCCCATTGTGGACACGTATCTATCCTCACATCACCAATCCAAGTATAATTAGATCTAATTGACCTAATGATAAACACTTGGTGCACAAATCTCAGAATTCCTCTAAATTGGGCATAAAACTCAATATAGAAGTCACAATAGTGATCGTATGAACCTAGTTCTTCTTCCTATGGCTAGCCCTAAGCCATTGAAGGTTTCATAATGCTAAAATACAATAATTATAATCTAATTAAAGGATAATTTTAGAATTATACTTATTAGGCGATGGATTTCTAATAAAATGCTCAAATAGACACAATTAGGACATAAGCTCCTGGCCAACACTTCCTTCTCCAAGTGCTCCTTGCAATCCAAGATAATATGCTCCTTAGATGATGAAAATAGAAGAAAATAAGAGTAATTTGAGAGAAATTTGGTGGAGGGATGAATCAATTTGGAGAAAAAAATAAATGGGGATCACTTTTGAAATGAGGAATAAAGAGGAGAGAGAAAGACTCCCCCCATTAGGGCCGGCCATGCTATCCCTCACCCAAGTAACACACAATATCCTATTTGCCCCTAATAATTAGTCATGAAAGGTATTTAATTAAGAAGGTTTAATTGAGGTAGCTTCTATTCCTAATGAAGGGTCAATCTAATCTCTAATTAATGAAATGGGATGACTTAATGAGTCTAAAATTACTAGTCTAAATATTGGGTTCAAGTATCATGTCAAATCTAGTTAGGTCCACTTGGGCTCACTAGTACTAAGTCTAACTAATGGGCTACACACTAGCCACTAACAGTATTAACAATGCCTATATTTAAATATATATTATTAACATTATACAAACAATGTGAAATGATAAAAATATCCCTCTCCCGGAATTAGATAGTTACAAGAAAGAAGTCGTCTATTATTTAGAATAGCATGCAAAAAGTTTACACAGTAGATAAGGACCAAATCTCTAAGAGATAGATATATCCTGAGTTGGTTTACACAATTATATCAATTAATTATTATTGGCACTAATAAAATAATTATGTTCCAGTCTCGCGATCTTTGAACCACTCACGAGATATCACCCGAAAGGTGGCACGAAGCTCCCTCCTCCCGTATGGGGGTTCCAGCGTGTTAGAAAAAATTTCTGTCAAAGAGAAGAAAAAAGGTATTCTCCCACAGAATTGGACAAGTAGATCCACACTAGAACTACCTTCCAAAGTGAAGGGCTTCCACGTTGGAATTGTACTCCAGTATCAAGGGTATCGACACTAAAGTTGTATTCTAGCGTGAAGGGTGTCTATGTTGGAGTTGTTTTACAAAATGAATAGCTTACATGCTATAAGTACCTTCTAGCGTGGGTTCATTCAAGTACATGCATTTAAAGCGCCATCATTGTGGAATGCTATAATTTTTGAGGCATCACAACAATTAATAATAAATATTACGGGAGACGAGGAGTCAGCATTGTTTGAAGATAACTACCATATGGTGCATGTTTTAAAGTAGCCATTATGATGGTGGGACACATGACAGACACCACACGCTTAGAATTGCCTTCCACCGTGAAGGTCATCCATGCTGAAATGGACTATGATTAGCCTAGAATTTTATAGTTCACTCTATTTCAACATGAATTGAGCATTATGCATTGTTTGGAATTTTTCTATAAATAGCTTCGATTCTTTTTGCAAACTAAGGGGGGCAGAGCCATAAACCGTATGCCTATATTATGTCCAACTAATTCCTCAACACTTTGTTCATCTCGTCTTGCAAATTTGACCTTCTCTACGAGAATTTTAAGGTGTCTCGCTTGGGTCTACTACGTCCTTACCATCTCTAGTAGACGTTCCATTGAAGAATACAATGTTGCTCTTAAGTATAATTTTTGAAGTTCATATCTACAAATTAGGAGAAGCATCATGCCATCCTTGCACTTGAAGTCAGGATCATCAATAGGACAAAAAAGTCACGCGCTGACTAAACTCCCATCATCATCTCAAAAATCTTTTATTTGCTTGTCTAAGAATTATATGTTTTAATTACACACTTAGTGCTATGTAAAAAGTTGTAACAAAATTCTTTACAAAAGTAAAAGTATTCTTATAGAGAATTATCAAATGATAGGAGAATATTTCACTAGTTACAGGGCCAGCCCGGAGGGTTTGGTTGTCCTATCCTAAGCTAATTTTGGTTCTCCCTTGACCCTTATTGTGAGCCGGTCCCGGGGGTCATCCGTGACCCCCAACCTTTGGTCGAATCGCGTTGAGCCTTACGGTTGCCTTAGCAGAGAGGGCTTGCCTATGCCCCATGTCTTGTTTGGCTTACCCCAGGGCCGATCCTGACTACTTTATTAGTTTCCATGTTACATTCCTTGTGCCAAAGAGGTCCTCAATGTATACGATCTTTTGTTGATTGCTATAAGTTTTAAGGTGGCATCAGAGTTTTATTTTGGCTGTAGATGTATTAGCTATATTTATTTGAATTAGTACATATATAGGTGTGTTTTGTAGGAGAGAAAAGTAAAAAAAAGAAAAATGGTGGAGAAAAAAGTGGAGGGAATGATTCATTTTCTCTTATTTGATATAGAAAAAAAATGGGAAAGAAGAAAAAGTGGAGAGATTGCTTTTCCCTCATAACCTAGAAAATTTAATCCCGCCAAAAGTGGGGAAAAAGTAAAAACTTATATTAATTAACAATTATACCCCCCATATTAATTGTATTATTTGAAAATTATTCATGAAGTTAATTGGTAAATAAGTATTTTTAGTTGAGGATAGAATTAGTAAAATCTATATTTTTTACTTTCTTTCCTTCCATTTTTTATTCCATACCAAACGAAGGAAAATGCATCTCCTCTTTTCTATTGTTCCTACCAAATACAAAGGTCGAAGGAAATAATATTTTATTTCCATATGGAAGAAAAATACATCGTTCTCTTTTTCTTTTCTTCCACTTTTCCACCCAACCTACCAAAGGAAGCCTAAAGTTTATAAAAAGTCTTAGGCTAAATTATCATATTTATCTTTCCTAATAAGATAAAAGAAGTAGACCGGCCCTCATCAACCATTCAACAAAATAAGTCTAAATGGAAAAGAAGCACATAAGTAATAAAACTCATTAGTACTCATTTTGCATGCATTTCAATTACCTATTATTTGTTCCTTACAAAAATAGTAACATACTACATTTATTTGACAGTCCGGCCTACACTGGAGAGCAAATAATCCATACCAAAACATGAACTTCAATGAACAACTTCTAGGACCAAGCGAACCCGATAACACCACCGCAGTACTCCCACCTGAACCAGATGATAAAACAGTACCTCACGACCCACCACCAGACAATGGTCACAACAAGATCCTTTGAACAAGGAATGAAGTAGCCTTGAAATTCTTTTGGGTGAAGAAATATTGACCTTCTTATTTTGAATGCCTGCAAGAAGGAATTGTTTTGTGTAATCTTAACTTACATGCTCATCTATGATGTTGAGCAAACAAACTTCTATGATTTTTCTAGCATAACTAATACTTCTAAAGTAAAAATCTTTTGCACCTTTAAGAATTTTCCTAATTTGTCATTCACCTTTCACCATTATACATATATTATGTTGGGAATAAAAGCAATTATGTTGGGAATAAAAGAAGAAACAATTTCCCAAGAAATGGATTAGCGATGAACGATTCAATAACGAACGTGATAACCAACTCTTGCAGAAAATTAAAAAAAATCCCAAGATACAAGACACAATGCAAGAATATAAGTGAAAAGTCCCAACAGGTAAAAACCACCAGGAGAGTGAGATCACAATTAAATAAGGTTATTGGATTTTGCAATACTGCTACTGCTACAACTTTATAAACTCTAATACCAAAAAAAAAGTATACAAAGAGAATCCAATAAATACCCCAGATTACATTGAAGAAGATTTGAGAAACTCAATCTCTCACTTCTTTAACCTCTTTATTTTGTCCCTCTTTCTTTCTCTTAACCTATTGGTGGCTGCTCAACACCTCTTCTGAGCACCATCGTCTATAAGGATTAACTAAAGGCCATTTATATAATATGACATGTCTCCATATATAAAAATACAATCATGTATAGGCATAACATCAGTTTTCTTATTTGGAAACCCAATATGATTATTATTTTGATTAGGGCTTTTCTTTATTTCTATTGTTAATAAGATTATCATATATGAGCCAAATTCTAATAATCATAATCTTGGATCATATTCACCACCAAAATCAATAAGCATCTAGCAACATCCAGTCTTCAATATTCAGACAATAATATCGATATTATGAATCACTCCTCTCTGGGCACTAGTTGTAAGTCAACTCCAAACTCGAGCTACAAGATTGAATTCACACTTCATCTTTGTATCATTAGAAACATTATAGCACTCTGAAATAACCATTGTCCCACCTGAATAAATAAATCTGACTCATTATCCTTGAGCCGTGAAAGGTTGACCCATTACAAATTAACTTTCTTGGATATCTAACCTAGCTACTGCCAGAGAAAAAAATAGGAGCACGTACCACCTCACATGGTGTCCCCCTATTAGCCAATAAATATTACCACTATTCTCTCTGTTAAAATTTCTCCACTCATTGCTCCACAGTCGTAGAATCTAACGCATCTATCTATATAAGATTCTTGCGCATCTTCGGTACGTAGCTTACTTACCAAGCTCGTATACCAGGCCACCATGCATCTTAATTAATATCTATTATCCCTTCACCAACAATCTCACAAACCAGGTCATCACTTAAGCGAACAATACCAGTCTTCTACTCTAGAGAAACAAAATAATAAGAATTTGAGAAAATGTGTAGCTAACTACCAGAATCAAATATCCAGCCATGAGTAGCTTCCATAACCTTGGAGACCATGAGTAGATTGTTCCAAATGTCTTCACGTACTTGTGCCACCACTGCTGCGCATTTAGGATCCTCCACTTTTGCACCAACAGTGTGTCGATGTTGATTCAAAAGTCTGTTGAACAAGTTCAAGTATTTTGGTAGATTTTTGCCTTAAATAATTCTAAGGTCATATAATTGTTACTTTAGGTAGAGCCTTGTTGTGACAGACTTCCCCATATGCAGCTTCTCCAGATATTTTCCAAAGCCAAAATATAGTTTCTTCTTCTATGATATTGAAGAGAACATTGTCATTGTTAACGAAGTACGATGGAACTTAGCCTTCATCTCTATGTCATCCCATTCATCATCTTTTACTTTTATGACTTCTTGAATTTTCCAACATTTTTTTGTGAAGGTCTTGTAGCACCAAAAGGTCTTTAAACTTGAAAAAGAATTAATATTGGTATAATCTAAACAATTATGAAGAACTAATCCTGATATCTTCGGTACCATATCTTTTTCTGGTATACAAAGTCGTAACAATTACTCTTTCGTTCCCTTTTTTTTTCTTATGTACATTCCTCCATAATGTGTATGCGTAACTTTCAGCTTTTTTACTACTAGTATATATGTACGTGAGTAACACATATTTCATACTACTTAAAAATAGTAAAACTTTAATCTCAAACAACATCTACTCTTAAATTTTTTGTATAAGAAACTACCTTACTATCCATGTTAAATTTAAAACAATTTTAATTAGAAAATATAGATAAGGATATTTTTTGAAAAAAAAAAATTCTACTATGAAACCTGAAATTTCCTATATTATATAGTAGTATAAATAGAAGCATGATCTACATGGACACTTTCCATCCTAAATATGTGGTTTTTGAACCTTGCAACAGTTCACCTGCTACAAACTACAAAGTATATATTTGGTAAAATCTAGTAGGAGTTCTCGTGACTTGCAGATCATATCATCTAGCACAATACTTTTTGGAAATTCAAATTCTTCTTGTCCCTCAATCTTAATGATCGAAAAAACAATTTTCTAGTATTGAACATCAAGAAAGAAGCTTCAATGATCATAAGACATCTCGAGGAGTAACTCAAAGAGAAAACATTATACAACTATAAAGACTAATATATGACTTCACAAAGTTTACATGATGGGAAAGGAAAAGATCTAAGTTCATATTGACCGATATGCCCTCATTGTCCTGACCGTATATTGAGTTGTGACATATTATGTGTTCAGGCAACATAAGATAGTGATGAACAACTTTGACATTGATGATCACTCTGATATAGGCATTGTACGTAGAAAAGAAAAACCTGACTCGATACAAATATAAGTAGTACCAAAAAAGAACAAACATGAATCCTCGTTCAAGAGTCTACTGCTAACCAATGGGAAGTGTACAGGGATAGTAGTAGTAGTAGTAGTAGTAGTAGTAGAGTACTTGATTACATTTGAGAAAGTTTAGGATGGAATAAGATATTTTGTGAAAATATCTGAGTTAATATTGACCGAGATGCCCTCATTGTCCATGACCGTATTGAGTTGTGACATATTTTGTGTCCGGGCAACATAAAATAGTGATGAACATGGCCGGTTTTATGGGAGTACAATGATTGTGACCATACTAGACCTTCCAAATTTATAGGCCTTCAATTTTTTTATATGCATATGTTATATTTATTTTATATTTATTTATATATAACTACATATAGAAAATAAATATTTGGAAAATGTTGATTATGAACGATTAATTGATGGTTTTGCAGTAGTACTGTTAGAAGATGGTTCTTAATGTCAAGATGTCAAAAGATATTGCTTGTTTGTTTAGGTTTATTTTACCTTTTTACTCAAATATTAATGCAATTAAAAGATATTGTAGTTGAATAATTTTTCCTTGTTGATGTTAGTTTTGATAATATAAAATTATAGGAGAATAGTTCTTCTTTTATTTTTCAAACCAGACCTAGTCGTCTTTAGTGAATCTTAGCTCCGGTATAGTGAGGAACAAAGTTGACATTGTTGATCACTCTGATATGGAGTACATAGAAAAGAAAAATCTGACTCTATACTAATATAAGTATTACCATCAACAAAACAAACATGAATTCTCGTTCAAGAGTCATGACCCTTTTATGACTGCTAACCAAATGGGAAGTGCATAGGGGTAGTAATAGTAGTAGTAGTAGTAGTAGTAGTAGTAGTAGTAGTACTTGATTACATTTGACAAAGTTGTAGGATAGAATAATATAGTGCAACATTGGAAAATAAAGCTTTTATGGATGCTCTTCTACTTAAAGAGGTTCGTTGAGAGTAAATGGCTATTTTTACTTTGATATTCTCAGTGTAGCGGGTCGGTGTTGCCATATTTTTTTCCTCGGAAGTGCTTAGAAAAGTCATTTTATATTCCTTCCCTCAATACTCCATCCCTTTATGAGGCTTCCTTCTGTAAGGTATTCAAATACTATACATTGCTTTACTCCAGTTATCACAATGTGGTGAAGATTAGAATCAGCTGAATCTCCTTTAATTTGAGAATACTTCCATTACATGTTGGTGATTGTGGTATAATGGCAATGCTTTGGTATGCTTGGTAAGAAAGAAGCCGAACTATATGATCGTAGTTCTATTTTACTATCCTTTGAGAGAATATATGATACTATTAAGTATAATATTCGATACTATTAAGTAGAAGCTGAAGGGTAATTGAACTCGGACCTACGTGGACACACACACAACGTATACTTTGATATGAGTAACCTATCCCACAAAATATAGACCATGATGACAAGCTATAAAAGAGCAAAGATAGATCGAAACACAAGAATATATGGCATCACCTGGACACATCTCAATCTCTATTGTCAAATTAACAAGATTAATACAATATATATTAAATTCTCTCCGATTCAGCCCACAGGATCTCAAGAAGACAAAAATATTATAATACGATCGCTTAATCCCAATCCTTAACCCCAATCAAACTAGAATATCCTAGTAGCAATTGCTCATCAAATAGCTCATCAAATACGACAACGTTGATGAACCTAACGCCAGCCACCTATCGCATACGGATCACAAATCATAACCTTTATTAACAAATTAACAAGATTGGTATGTAAAATATATGTTGAATGATATGCTCCAAGATTCAACCATGACAAATCTCAAAAAAAATATAAGAATATTCCAATGACATCGATCGACCCCAATCCCACTTGAATATAGTACCTAGTATCGATTGCTCACGAATACGAAAACAATGATAATTGCTCTGAACGAAATAGAATAGATAACTCTCCCTGAATGGATCTTCTTTCTTCATCTGTCTTTAAGTGCAAGCATATAAGCGAAAATGAGTCTTCTTGAATCTAGCTCCTCAATAAGTACTCACCAAGGAGCAGCCCCATTAACCCCTTAAAATAGGACTAAGAAACCCTAATATATGATTAGAAAATCTCTAAATTAGCCCTAGCTCAATCTTGATCGTTCATATTAGATACGACGGTCAAAACTATGGTGGAAAAAACTAATCTATAATATTTATGTGGTGGTATATTGACAGTATTCTGCTAGTATATTATGGAAACATCCTAAAAGCTATTGGAAACTTGATAAAATTTTTGGCATACTACCAGTATACCAATCCTACAATTTTGTTATGGTTTAGACCCAGTTTAGCATCAACTAATATGCCACCTTTGTCACAACCTATATCAACTCTCCACGATACTACATACTGTACAACCACCTCGAAATAAGGATGAATTTTCCAACAAACTCTCTGTCCAGTCTGATGAGTGGCACTAGTCTCATGGATCCTTAATCAGACTCCATGCTTGTTGCTCCATGATAGATTTCATACTCCTCTTCATTAGTGATATCTTATACTCCAAACCGCTCTGCATCTTCCTCCGTCTCCAGCTGCTCAACTATCATATCGACGCTAGTTTCCATGTGTATCACCTCTTGAATAACAAGGATCTCTTAATAACAATAACTCGACCAAGACTGAAATCCTTAACTACTAGCCTTATAATGAGTCTTGATTGTCTATCTTCGACTTTTGTCTTCCACCAAATATGCTCTAGTTCCATAGAGCTTTCTCACTCATGTGCCTACCAAGCGGATATTACGTTTCTCGTAGCTCTTATACCTCCACACCTTTGTGTCAAATACTAAATCTCCCCCGTACATCCATACTCTTGATTAGAAAATCAAGCTAAATGCATGTTGTCAAAGACCACAACTCTCTCTGAACTGTGTAAATGGAAGTGTAAACATCGTACCTTGAGTTGGCTATGACCATTAATTTCCTTCCCGACTTTGGACTGCTAAAGTCGATGTCTCTCCACTGACTTTTGGTGCCCCTCCCAACACAAAAATTGAATTCATAGAATAATCTCCACCTGGAGACTTATAAGCTCTCATGGGAGTGATAAACTGACCCTCAAACTTTGGTACATCTCTTTTCGTCGCTTTGCCTCGACGAACATGCCACTGCCCTTTCGTGTTTCCTTTCTTGAGACCTAATATTTCGATCAACTCAAATATTCTTGAAGACTCTTCTAGACAAGGCCTTGACAATCTAGAATTCCTTGTAGAATATCTCTCAAGCCATCATCTAATGCATGTAACCTTATTATACACCTTAATGGCCTTAGCTTGTACATATCATAGCGTATATCTCTTCGAGCCAATAGTCAGGAACCATTTATAAGATTAAAGTCCTTCTCCCCGAACATACTAGTACAACCAACACCAGTTAGCTTTCTGAACAATAACTAGTTGAAGCATAAACTCGGTATATGATGAACTCCCTTGAACGAGCTTCTCGCCAAGCTCTATTGTCAAGTGTATGCCATCGTTACCAATAATTTTCGTTATACCCTTGTCGTCTATCTTCACACATCTGAAGTTGTCGCTCTGAAACGTCAAAGATACTCTTCCGTGGAGTGGCAGGGTAAGACATTTTCGTGTCCAAGACTCAATCATCGTCATGACATGCTAGAAGGTCCTACCACTTTCATTGATGCGGTAATGAGATCTCCTACTACTAAAAGATTCTTAAGATCATATATGCTTGCCTTTAGCCTTCTCATCTTTGAACTTCTTACAATATCGAACAATGGTCCCTTTCTCCATAGTAATGCCAGTTTTCCTCACAATCCACCTTTACATGAATACTATTTTATGTTCTTGACTATAACATGATCCTTCTCATCTGGTCAAAAGGAGCCATGAAGTCTCCCACGATGAATCATGTTTCTTATGTCGGAGCTCCCCATTCAACAAGTTACTTTTGACAAACTCAACTCCATCTAGTGTGGAGTTACTCACCGATACCACCAATATCTTTCAGCTTTCTGGAAAAGAACTTAAAAGTAATAGGACCTAAATCTCATCCTCAATCACCATCCTTATCATTGATAGTTGATTGATAATGTTGATAGCCTCATTTAGATATCGCACCTCCAAGGCAACCTGCGTCTACTTTGAGTTAACAAGTTGACAAATAAGGAATGTCTTGTTCCCAATCATCTTATGTTCATACAATAAGTGATGCTTCTCCCATAATGCTTTTGTAGAACTCTTTATGGAAACACAATGAAATACCGAGTCATCCAACCATTGGCGGATGACTCTGTAATCTTTTAATCGATCAATTTTTAGATATCAGCATTGGCTTGCCACTCTTGCCCTGCAATGGACTATGCAAATCATTTACACCAAAGTAGATCCTCATAAATAGAATCTAAATCGTTTAGTTCCCCCTATGAGGGTAATCATACACATGTATTCTATGTAGACATGTCTAACCTTAATCCTCACAAACATGAGAGCTCGGATACCACTTTGAAAGAAAAATGAACCCGATAGAGGCGTGTATAGTGGATATTTGACATCAGCTACCTACCAACAAAATATATAAAAGCACGATAATAGCTACCAGTAGAGCCAAGAAAGATCCAAACACGAGCATATATGGTGACTTTGTCATCACCCCCCCCCCCCCCCAAAAAAAAAAAAAAAAAAATCCAAACTCTATTAACAAATTAACCAGATTGATTCAAAATATGTTGAATCATTTTTATCAAGATTCAACCCTTACATGTCTCAAGAAAATACAATAAGATTACAATGAGATTCGCTTAATCCTAATCCTACTAGAATATCATACCTAGTGGTAATTTTACAGGGAATACGACAACATTAATGTACGATCTTCATGAATGAAGATGACAACTCTCCTCGAACAAATCTTCTTTCTCCAACTTCCTTAATGTGCGAGCCTACTAGCGAACACGGTTCTCCTCGTAGATTTGGTGGATTGCCTTCTTATATCTTCTCAATGAGCACTCACCAAAGATATCCCTTTTAGCCCCTTAAATAGGACTAAGAAATGATAATATAGGATTAAATAAATTCCTAAATTAGCACCAGTCTAAACCTGATCGTCCATAATAGGTCAGATGATCTAAAAGTGTACTGTGCAAATTTCTATGACGTTAGACACTCTAGATTACACAACCACATCGAATCGAGACTGAATTCCCAACAAAACCTAGAACACATGTTTGGAAATGTCAACTAATAAATATGGGTGCTTCTCTTTGCATGTAATGTTAAAAAAGTGTTCTCTCTTGTTTCTTTGGTCATCCATGCTCAATTCTCTATCTTGATCGGCCGCTCATATCTAGTTAACCTTGACCTTTTGTATCTAGCTAACATATGATCCCTGATTTTTATCTTGTACTATTGAATATATCGCTCTATTATGAATGAAATTTGACTAGGTCTCCTATCTTTTGTCTAAAAGAAATCTGTTTTACACTGTACCATCCTTAACTATGTAGATTGTCATCTATGATGCTAGATTATGTTAGTTTCAGATGAAGTAATATTGCTAGCACTCAAAACTCATCTACATTAGAGTAAAAGATTGAAACTAGCTTATCTCATAAAATGGTTGAACCAAGCTGACTCTGTTTTAAGCAGAGTACTATCTTCAAGGCAAAGTATACCTCAGTGGGATAAATCATCAGTTTGAAGCTGACTTATTTTGGATAACACTTATATGATAGAGTGATTAGTAAGAAGATACCCTGGATACAAACTTGTATCATATCATACAATTAAGCTTAAGGAACAATGATTCAGGCGGCGTCAGTGTCTCATGAAATTGAGTTAGTAGACAGGGCAAGAACAATCATCATGTAATGCACATAATCTATTTTTTGAGCATTTGCTTTGATTATTAAAGCAACAACAGAGGCGACACTTGTTTATATTATTATAAACAAGGGTTGTCTACCCGAAATATGTAGATGATAGAGTTAGAAGAGTACATTCTGATAATGCTTGAATACATCATTTACGATGGTTATAGTACATACAAAGAGAGGAGGGTAACCTTCTGCACAACTCTAACAAGTGCATAAAGATTGGAACTCACTATGTCAACATATATAGCGAGCCTTAACTCAAGTCTCCAGGCATAACATGAAGAAGGATCTTTATTATCGATATATTGACAACATAGGTTACAGTTATACAATCAACACACTTACTAGCATAAATAGGCTGCAGCTAAGATCTTTATTATTTTATTACGTTGCAGGAGCTGGCGATCGTTAAAAGGCGACCATCATAGGCCCTGCACTAGCTTAACTAGATTGCAAATTCTGAAATTACTTGAAAGATATTTCCACCACCAATCTTGCAGCTATTGATAGATGGTTCTTTCTTCACATCACCACCATCAAGTTGTCTTCCTGCAGCCACAGGCCTCCTTCCTCTGCTTCACCACTTGCTTGGCGACAAATCGAAGGAAGAGCCATTGTGCTGTAACCTTCAAAACCTGATAAAAAAGAATAAATAAGATTGAACAACTCTTACAGATTTGATACTATTGGAAACATCTCCATGAAATGAAATTAGTACCACTGGTGGCTTGATTTGCATATATTGGCATATCCCATTCAAGGCTCCGTGGAGGACTCGGGAAGAACGATAGACATACATTCCCATTGAGCTCATCGACAAAGTAATCGTCTGTGAAACTCGAGTAGGACGATACAGGAGAGATGCTAGTACTTGAGGGGAACGCTTGGGTTGAACATGGAAATTGTGCTTGTTCAGGCAAGAAGCCATCCTCGAGAGAGAATTCCTGCATCACGAAAATTGAACTGCTATATAAACCTAAAAAAAAAGGATTACGGAATTCCTATTCTTAATTTGTTATCTTATATGAATGTAGTAACCTTTGGATCATTATGTAAAAACTGCGATCCCCAGAACTCGGTCTGATCAATTTGTATCGGAAATGGCTGCATCTCTGCCCCATGTCCAGTTTCAGTTTCGGAAGAAGAAATATGGGACGAGTCATGGTGGCTTATATCGATCGAACTTGTAGCTGGGGAGGATGAAGGTTCCACAGAGGCACCAGCTATCTTGCTGAAGTTATTTCTGGGACTGATTTCATTTACAATAGAAGGCTTGCTTCTCTTCCCTTTTGATTCTCCCAGGGAATGATCACCTGCCTTCTGGACTAGCTCATTTCTCTTAACCACTCGGCACAGAGCAGATCCTCCCTACAAGTTGAAAAAAAGAAAGATGATCGTTAGTGAAGGAAAATGGCGGACAAAAGTTAGGACTAGGACTTTGTTCCAATACCATCCTATCTGTACTTATGGGTGGAGCTACCCCTAGGCAAGGGGACTCTGTAGCCCGTCCCAATTTTTGGAAAAAAAGTTTGAGGTTTTTTTATTTTTTTTAATGTTTCCTTAGTTGCGTGTTTTTTTGTTTGATTTTGAAGTATGTAACAAGTAAATGATTAATATGTTCTAAAAAAACAAGGTTCAAAGTATCGGTATCAGAATAATTATCGAACCATTCCTATAAGTATCGGGATCAACGGTATTGATAGTATCGGCAGTTTCGAATCGGAGTATCGGATTTTTTGCATCGGAAAGCAAATAATTATTAGTAAATTATTAACATTTTAGAAAATATATTTTATATATTTATGCATAATTTTAAGTATTTTAAGTATTTTTTTAGTATTTTTGAAATTGAATGAAATAGTAATCACCCTTGTCGATTGATTTACCTGCGAGAGATAAGTTTTTCTCTTTTATATGCTTTTACACCCTTACTATGCTTTTACACCCTTACTAATTGGTCTTTTTCATTCAATTTTTTTTGTCGAATTGATCGAAAAATAGGCCTCTAATGTCGGTATCGGTCAGTATCGGGTATCAGTCGGTATCGGATCGGGACATGCCATACTGTATCGGTATCGGCCGTATCGGATCAGTATCGGCCGATACTCCAAACTATGCTAAAAAATTGATATTTTAAGCGGTGTGATGCTAGTGTTCTTGTGTCGTTCAAACTATACTTAAAGTTCGACCCTCCCTAATTTTAAAGGCTAGTTCCGCCACTATTTGCACTCCAAGTGAAAAATGGTCGTGGGTTGTTTTTGTCTGCCATTTTCCTTCAGTTAGATTGTGTGAATGTAGTCAATTTTGATTAATAATGAAGCATCGATATCTATATATATACCAGGAAATTCGGGTTTGCTTGAGAGAGATCTTCACAGAGGCGGTACTCGTGCATAATCCAGTCGGTTCTTTCTCCTCCGGGTGCCCTTCCTCGGTAGAACACGAGGGTCTTCCTCAGCCCCTGGATGGAAGACTCGCAGAAAACTTTCCGGTCTTTACCAGTGGCTTTCCAGTACCCTGACGCGGTAGCTCGGTTCGTCCTTGATCCGTTCGGATACTTCCGATCTCGTGGGCAGAAGAAGAACCACTCCATATCTCTTCTGGGCAGGTATGATTTGTCTGCAAAGAACAAGACATGGTTAGTCATTTCAATGAGGGCTCAATATAATTCTTTGGGGAACAAAGGAACAATAATTTTTTTCTTTAATATCACTTTGATAAACTGGCCTAATAGTGATTTTGATGCAGGAATCTCTTAGGAGTACAACTTTTTTTAGACAATTAAAATTATTACTTACTAAACAAGAAAATTTTGAGAAATGAGAGTTCAAGAACTGCCACACCTGTCAGCCTTCTTTGGAAAAAGGACTACATGCTCGAAATCGACACTGAAATTTTCTTCATGCAGTAAGCAATATCCGAATTTTAGGTTGAATTTAACCATATACCATTTCCTCCAAATACAATATATGTGTCAATTCTACTCCTTTTTTCCCAACTTAATGCAGAAGTATGGGATATTCCAACTCTCAACTCTGTTTTCTTAAGATGAAATTCTATGCTAGGATACCAATATATAGCACTAAATTAGATTTACAATTTGGAAACCCTCTTGATTCAGCATTTAGATATTAAAAGAACAAAGAAAGTCTATTAGAACCGCTTAGTTAAATATATATAGTAACTTTATTTTATACTTGTACTACTAGTAAGATGATAGCACTGTTATCATTATGATCAATGTAGAGACCTAATCAGGGCTTGTTCTGGGGTTGGGCTGTCTTAACCGGAGCTAATTTTAGTTGTCCTTCAGAAAGATATTGGTTTACGCTGGATTTGGACTGGATCGATACGAAGAAAACCAACAAATGAGACGAAGGGTTGTCCTATGGAGGAAAGGTTGTCCAAAGTCTTTTGTCAGATTTACCCCTGGGCCGGCACTGGACCTAATAAGAAGTACTAGAATCATGACATTGACGAACAGAGATCAGTAACAGTGAGTACCTGGTAGCTCCCACGGTTCCCATTTGTATAAATCAACCACTGGAATTACTTCCAGCTCCATCGCTAGCCCGTCCACTTTCCGCTTCAAGTAGTATCCCACCAATTCATCGTCTGTGGGATGGAAGCGAAATCCAGGTGGCAGTGACATATGACCCATTTTCGGACTCGACTATTAAATGGAAGACTAATGAAAATCTGAAAAATCTGAAAAGAAGAAGAAAAATACGAAATCTGCCAATATATCTTTCTATGACTCAGTGGCAGTTTCTACTGAAAATCTGAAAAATCCAGAAGAAGAAGCTCTTTTCGACGCGAAATTTTTCGAAAACAGAAGAGAACTTCAAGAGTTTGTTCCCGTCGTATGGCAGAATCATTATTCTCAGAACTCCAAAAATGTCCAAGAATGCCAACAACAAAAAATTTAGTAGAACTATAGATCAAGAATATATACTTATAACACATGTATAATAAATAATTTACACAAAACACCAAACCGATGAAAATTTCAAACTTTCAGTCTGAGAATTAGAAGTTTGGCTTTATTCGGAATTGAGGGAGGAAGAAGATGGGAGAGAAGAATGTGTGATCGAGGGTCATTATATAGAGAAGAGCCGAAAGGTCTCTGCTGAGAAAATTCCAAGTGTGTGGCCCATGGAAAAGTCTGGTTACTGACTGTTCACACTTTCTCGACAATATTAATAATATTATCATTACTGACAAACTTTCTTGCTTCTACACCAGCTCCAAGTTTTGGGAAATTTTATCCTGTTGACAATGCAGTTACTTCTACTTCTTTCGGAGTGAATTGAAGGAAAGAAATTTAAGTGTTTGAGTTTGTAACATATCAAAATTTCTAGTAGGAACTCATAAGTTATCATGCAATTTACAATCGTTCAATTTCATTGATCTTATCTTTCGACTTTTTCAAAAAATTTGAATGTAAAATTACAAACGGTTAAACTGAAAATTTTGTCCACTTATCGTATGTTTATTGTAAGTTCAACTCATGAGTTCTTATTTGAGTTTATGTACTTGAACTCGTAATATATAGATAGGTAGATAGATAGATACCCAAAAATATTGTCCTTCAGAAATCTTATCCCAGTGTATTGGGATTTCTATTAGTAATGATGCTGTTATGAACATGTATATATAAGAGCTTGACCAGACTGTCAACGAATATGTTGATTAACAAAAGTAATCAGAACAGGATGGTTTTTGCATCAGTTGTTCGCTAAGATTAGGCTTTCCAATGCTCAAAGGTATGATGAAAGGACATTAGGCCCTCGTGGGCAGTGGGTTCCTTAAGCCATATATGGGCTGGCGGCAAAGTCGCTTTAGTATTTGGGACACTAATGTCTCATGATTAGAACTAGTCCCGTGTGAGCTACATCTTTATATATGTTGACACCCATGATTTTGATCCCTCAAATCTTATTAGACTATTATCATTGGACTTTGTTTTGCAGTCATTAGATCCTTGTTTTTTGCTTAGTTCATATTCTTTGATGTTCCATCTTGACTAGAATATTTTGGTAATATTAAAATATTTAGCTTCTAGAGATGTCATAAGATTATAACCATAAAAAGTCTATAATATCCATAGCTATATTTTAATAATTGTGTAGACTTTTCCAAGAATCCTATAAATAGAGACGCTCTCTCCTCATCTTGTATACAACAAACATAGTACACAGGGTCGGTCCTGAATAATTGAAAGCCCTGTGTGAATCTCAAAATTAGGTCCTAAATTTATTTATTCGTATTTTTAAAGATATTATTCTCTGTCTTTATCAAAATCTCTGGAGATGTTCTTGATTGTATATTATAATTGAATATAAAGATAGTTACTAAACAAAATAAACATAGCTCAAATTATCAATATTCAAGTATATTACATAGTATCACTACCAGAATAAGGCAAATTAGCGACGCAGGAAAGAGTTGCCAAATCGCTAAATTACGTCGCTAATACTAAGTAGCGACGTATTTAGCAACGTTTTGATATAGTCGCCAAAAAGCTAGTCGCTATCAAAACGACGTCGAAAAACGTCATTATAGCGACTTAATTTAGTAACGTTTAAAAGTCACAAGAATTACGACTCTTAGAGTCTCAGGTCACCAAATTTGTGACATTTTATTTTAGTCGGTAATTGTCATTAAATTTAGCGACAACTTGCGACATAATCAGCGACAAAAAGCTGACATGGCCAAAATTGCCATGTCAGCAATATTTAGCGACGTTTAGGGACGATCAACGACGTAAAATAAATTATTTGACAGTTTAGTGACGTCATTAGCGACTCCTATGGACGTCACTAAACGTCGCTGAACGTCTCTAAGGTTAAAAAATAAAAAATAAAAAATAAATGAATGCCTGCAATATCACAGTATAACATGCCTGCAGTAGTATATGATCACATTTCAAATAAATAGACAGACCCGGAGCAACCCTCCGTTGAATTTTCTGGATTTTCCGGCCCTTCGGTGGAACACTCAACACCGGTACAATCACACAGCAACAATGATGAAATAAATCAATAAAAAGCTCTAAGGCCCGAATGTAGTCACACAATATCCAGTCACAATAAAAATGTACAAATAAGTCACACAATAAAAGTGTACAAATAATAAGTACAAACTCCCATGAATGGGCTAATACACACATGTCAAAAAAAACTACTAGTGATCAAGAGGAGGAGCCGCTTCGAATCTGAGATAATAGCGTGTCAAACTGCTCTGTGTAAGGGTCATGGAACCCGATGTAGGAGTCGATGTAGATGACGATGCAGGCGGACCAGGAGGACGTCGTTGCTCCAACTCTGTCAGTCGAGCGTTGCAAGTATCTATGACAGATAATAACCTCCTAGTACAATGCTCCACTCGCTCATCCATCTGAAGATGTGATGCCTACATCCTCGATAGTAAAGCGCCCACGGTCTCCACTTGCTCGCTCATCTCAATATGTGATGCCTGCATCCTCGATAGTGTGGCACCCACGGTCAACTGCGACTCCTGCAGCGATATCACGTTGCGCTCTGTCGACGTGGCCAAATCCCTCATCTCCATGATGCTACACTCCAGCGATTCAAAACGTGCTATGAGCGTCGCATCATAATCCTCTGTATCAACTCGTCACGTAGAGATGCGATCTGAAGGTCAACTCTCTCCTGGGCTCGCTGCGACTCCTAGGAGGGCTGTGGGGTATGCACATCGGCATAGGATATCCTAGAGGACTGTGATGCAACATATGTGTCGTAGAATCCCGTACCGTAGTACGTACCCTTATGTAGACCACCAACGACTCTCATCCACAGCTCGTCATCCGACGGAGCTGGGTGGGCCTGGGATTCCGAGGAACTACCCCCCACTCCAGGTGTGGGCTGGGTCGACTCTTCGCGAAGCCTTCTATAGTCATCCGAGAAAATATGTATCTATCGATAAGCGTACTACTTACTACTCTACCAAAATACGATAAAATGACGACATTTTTAGCGACATCATAATAAAATATTGCTAATACTAAAGACTTGAGCGACTCCAAAAATAAACGTCGCTATACGTCGTTGTTGGCAACACATAGCGACGTTTAGCGACTGTACTTCAGTTTTTTAAAGAATAGTCGCTATAAGCTTCTTTAACGTCGCTAAACGTCGCTGAGTTTTTCGATTTAGCGACGTATTTACCAACATTGCTTTTTTCAATTTTTAGCGACGTTTTTAGCGACGTCGCAAACTTTTTAATTAGCGACGTTTAGCGACGTCTATTGATGACGTCGCTAATTTTTTTAATTAGCGACGTTTAGCGACGTCTATTGATGATATCGCTAAACTTTTTAATATAGGGTTCATGATTTTATTTCCCCCCATTCTGTCGATCCCCTTCCCAAAATTTTGAAACCCCCCCTCCCTCCCTCCCTCCCTCCTTCCGGCGTCCTCCTCCTCCCCCCGTCCCTACCCCCTCCACCGGCTCCCCAACAGCCCTCCTACTCTGGCTCCCCACCCCCCGAGCGCCTCCCTCCCACACAGCTCCTCCCTTCCGGCGTGGCTCCTCCCCTCCGACGACCTCAGGCTTCTCCTCCTCCTCTAGGTAAACTCTAACCCTATATCTTTATCTCTCACAGACACAGTTACAGACTCGATATGACACTAACACAGACATAACACACACACTGACACAGACACGACACACACACTATCACAAACAAACTCTGACACAGACACAACACACTAACACTGACATGACACACACATACACTGATACTGACACGATATACTATCACAGACACACACACTGAGACAGACATAACACAGACACGACACGATATATATCCATGTAGTTAATTAATTTATCATATTAGCACACATTTTTTGTTGTAAAATAGTATTGCATGTATGTATTTAACTTAATTGATAAATGATAGGTGTGACCATCCTAAATAGGGTTTCTATATATGTATTGGGGAATCAAGTCAGAGATTTTAATTATACATTAATGTAGTGTGCGAGATAAATTCATAGAGGGTGTAAACCCTAACCCTAACCATATCTCTCTCTCTCTCTCATACCGATACGGACACGATATTTGATAGCGAACATGACACATACACAGACACGACATGTGATACGACACAGACACATACACTGACATGATATGTCACTAACATGACACGGGACATGACACAAATCCTAACCCTAACCCTATCTCTCTTTACTGACACGACACATGACATGACACAAACCCTAACCCAAAATTGAGACACGACGTAGACCCTAACCCTATCTGAGTTAATTAGATATAGTCTTGGGTATCAAGTGAGGTGTTGTATAGTGCACACTTGTGCACAGTATAGTGAGGGTGTGTGTGTATGGATATCTCGGTGCTGCGAACACTAAACCTATCATAATCCTAACTCGGACACACACACACATGCAGACACTAACACTAACCCAAACTCGGACACGCGGACACACTAACATGCATACACTAACCCTAACACGGACATGAACACACACACATGTTTGTATCACGTCATCTCATGATACGTATGGTAAATGTGTAGGACACATGGACATGAAAGGTTAGGACACGATATCGAGGATAAGATTGTAAGTATTTTATCGGACATGGACACACGCATATATGTCAAGTGTGGATATCCAGGAGTGTATCAGTGAGTGTCAACTATGTATCTTGGACCAAAAAAAATTGACACTGGATATCCATGACTTGACTTTTCAATTAGAAAGTCATGGCCAAAACAAATATCAAGTGTGGATATCCAGGATATAGAGTTGACACTCACTGATACACTACAATATGAGTATCCAGGATACAGAGTTGAACAAAGAAGTATTAGTGTTAAGACTAGGTGTATCAGTGCATGTCCTGTATTCCTGAGTTTTCTTCTGTATTTGTAGACGAGTAGGTATATAACATAATTGAGTATTCCTGAGTATCAATGCTAGGACTAAGAGTATCAGTGCATGTAGTGTATTTAAACGGAGAAGATAAATTTTTAGAAGAGGATTAAAAATATTAATATGAAATCCATTTAGACATGTGACATATACTCTATTTTAAACTATTTTCTTGAACGATGTCGATTCATCTTTGCATATCTGGAGTGAGTGTCATTTGGATAATATACATTATCAAATATTTACATGAGTATATACTTGAACGATGTCTATTCATCTTTGCAGAAGTATCTAAAAATGGATATTAATTACTATCTACGTCATCAATCATGGATGTACAACCGTCATCCTGATGATATATGAGGTGTGCGAGATGCATTCATAGAGGGTGTACAACAGTTCCTGCAGTTCGCCAAGGAGTTCCCTCAGTACATGGATAGTACCAAAATTAAGTTTCCGTGTGTGAGATATCGCAACATGAAATATCATCTAAAAGTGGAAGTCACATATTATTTGTACTCGAAGGGTTTCGCGCCGAATTACTATCAGTGAACCGCGCACGAAGAACTTGTGTCTTTAGCATTGGAGTCGGAACCTTATATGGAGCCGTATATGGATGTGTAAACTCCCTCGACCAGATTTCACTATTTTAAAATTATTTTTAGCAAATTAGAATTTATTGCAATATTTTATTTATTTATATCCTATTGATTGTGCACCTGTCCATTATACAATTAATTAGAACATTGCAGTAGCTGTAATTCCCAAACAAAGTTTACATACCTGTCCTAGACATGTTAGACTATTTTTCTTAATTTTGTGCAACTCCCAGATGCTTTATTTTGAGCCTCGTTTGAGACGCACAAATATCGTTACAAAAGTTCGTATTTAATTCCTATTTAATTTTCTGCTCTTTACCCATCTCTGTACCCCTAGAGATTTGAGGACCAGTAGGCACCTGTTTTGCCCAAACAAAAATACGATAATATTCTAGACTGAATATACTACAATTAGTGTATTGACACCTTAGAAAAATTATGACCCTACCCGCCTCTAAATAATTAGTGAACACCGTGCGCAGTATTTATTAAATAATAAATACGGTGACCCGTATCACCTATTGAATCAGACCCTGACTCTGCCCAGGCTCACCCCCACACTTCCCAAGACATTTCCACAGCTTTTTCCCTCATTTTTGTACAATTCAGTATTTCGGAGAATCAGTATTTTAAATCAGGTAAATTGCGTATTTATGCAAAATACCAGTTTTAGGACTTTTATGCAAATTGTGAAAGTTTAAGAGTTTTTATGCAAAATGCATGTGAGATGACATAACCTCATTGGCCATTAACCCTAATCCTTACATGTGTCCCTAGGCATGCAGAAAAATCTGTTAAAAATATCCTAAAAATCAAAATTACCCAAATGCCCTTAAAGTTGCCATTAATTACAACTTTGCCATTGGGAGAATTCCTATATATAACTCTCCAATCCTCACCCATTCCCGACCAGACCTCACTCACCCCGGCCACCCTCCACCCACCGGACCACCGCCAACCCCCTCGCCCCTCCCTAGGCTACCCTCCGGCCAACCGCCGCCCTCCCTGGCCGTCGCCTCCGTCTCCGGCAACGCCCGCAGACCCGACCACCCCAACACCAACAGCAGCTCCTCACCACCTCCGACCGCCCACCACCGCCACCCTAGACACCGTAGTCCACCGCTACCACCCCAATCTGCTCCGCTCTGACCTCCTCCGCCGGACCAGACCACCCCCACCGCCTCGAACTCCCCCTCCGGCAGCCTCCGACCTCCGCCACCACCTCAGACCTCTTCGCCGTCCCCTCCTCCTCAGCCCTGCCACCCTGAGCTGCCTCCACCACCACCGCAACCGCCGCCATAGCCACTGCAGCAGCTGTTGTTGCTGCTATTGCTGACTGATGCAGCTGCTGTTGCTGCTGCAGCCGCCGCCGTAGCTCGCCGGAGCTTCGCCGGACCTCCACCGGCGACGACTCGGGCCCCCCCCTGACGTGGCAGGTGACTCACCTCCCTCTCTCTCTCTTTGTATTTAAAATATATATATGTATATGTATATGTATATGTATATGTATATATATATATGTATAGATATTTGTATATTAATATATATATGTGTTTTATATATTATAATATATAATATATATTATATAATACTATATAAATATAGTATATATATGTATGATTATTATTATTATTATTATTATTATTATTATTATTATTATTATTATTATTATTATTATTATTATTATATGTACACATTTATGTATATATATATATGTATGTATATATGTATATATATGTATATATATGTATATCAATATATATGTTATCATATATATATATTTTATTATTGTTATTATTATTAATATTACAGTATATAATAAATACAGTATATATATATATATTTACTTATATATATATATATATGTATTTTGTTTATTTTTTTAATTATATATATATATATATGTAAATACACATATGTATTTCTTTTTCTTTCTTATATATATATATAAATATATATATATTATATATATATATATATATGTATACATATGTATGCCTTTTATTTTTAATTCATTCCTGCATGTTTTCTTTTCTTTATATTTATGTATACATATATCTATGGATATATGTATTACCTATATATAAATTATGTATATAAATATATGTAAGTATATATTTATATATATATATCTATATATATTACTCTATATAATTATATATGTATTATATAATTATATACATTATATTATCATAGTACTGGATATACAGTACATATATATTATATATATATATATTTATTCTATTGCTGGATAATACAGCCTATATATCTATATATATACATACATTGTAAACTCCCTCGACCAGATTTCACTATTTTAAAATTATTTTTAGCAAATTAGAATTTATTGCAATATTTTATTTATTTATATCCTATTGATTGTGCACCTGTCCATTATACAATTAATTAGAGCATTGCACTAGCTGTAATTCTCAAACAAAGTTCACATACCTGTCCTAGACATGTTAGACTATTTTCCTTAATTTTGTGCAACTCCCAGATGCTTTATTTTGAGCCTCGTTTGAGACGCACAAATATCGTTACAAAAGTTTGTATTTAATTCCTATTTAATTTTTTGCTCTTTATCCATCTCTGTACCCCTAGAGATTTGAGGACCAGTAGGCACCTGTTTTGCCCAAACAAAAATACGATAATATTTTAGACTGAATATACTACAATTAGTGTATTGACACCGTAGAAAAATTATGACCCTACCTGTCTCTAAATAATTAGTGAACACCGTGCGCAGTATTTATTAAATAATAAATACGGTGACCCGTATCACCTATTGAATCAGACCCTGACTCTGCCCAGGCTCACCCCCACACTTCCCAAGACATTTCCCCAGCTTTTCCCCTCATTTTTGTACAATTCAGTATTTCGGGGAATCAGTATTTTAAATCAGGTAAATTACGTATTTACGTAAAATACCAGTTTTAGGACTTTTATGCAAATTGTGAAAGTTTAAGGGTTTTTATGCAAAATGCATGTGAGGTGGCATAACCTCATTGGCCATTAACCCTAATCCTTACATGTGTCCCTAGGCATGCAGAAAAATCTGTTAAAAATATCCTAAAAATCAAAATTACCCAAATGCCCTTAAAGTTGCCATTAATTACAACTTTGTCATTGGGAGAATTCCTATATATAACTTCTCAACCCTCACCCATTCCCGACCAGACCTCACTCACCCCGGCCACCCTCCACCCACCGGACCACCGCCAACCCCCTCGCCCCTCCCTAGGCTACCCTCCGGCCAACCGCCGCCCTCCCTGGCCGTCGCCTCCGTCTCCGGCAACGCCCGCAGACCCGACCACCCCAACACCAACAGCAGCTCCTCACCACCTCCGACCGCCCACCACCGCCACCCTAGCCACCGTAGTCCACCGCCACCCTAGCCACCGTAGTCCACCGCCACCACCCCAATCTGCTCCGCTCTGACCTCCTCCGTCGGACCAGACCACCCCCACCGCCCCACGACACCCCCAGCCTCCTCCACCTCCCCCGCAGCATCTCCTCCCTCAACCGCCACTGCCTCCCCGAGCCACCCCAACCGCCTCGAACTCCCCCTCCGGCAGCCTCCGACCTCCGCCACCACCTCAGACCTCTTCGCCGTCCCCTCCTCCTCAGCCCTGCCACCCTGAGCTGCCTCCACCACCACCGCAACCGCCGCCATAGCCACCGCAGCAGCTGCTGTTGCTGCTACTGCTGACTGATGCAGCTGCTGTTGCTGCTGCAGCCGCCGCCGTAGCTCGCTGGAGCTTCGCCGGACCTCCACCGGCGACGACGCGGGCCCCCCCCTGACGTGGCAGGTGACTCACCTCCCTCTCTCTCTCTTCGTATTTAAAATATATATATGTATATGTATATATGTATATATGTATATGTATATGTATATGTATATGTATAGATATATATGTATAGATATTTGTATATTACTATATATATGTGTTTTATATATTATAATATATAATATATATTATATAATACTATATAAATATAGTATATATATGTATGATTATTATTATTATTATTATTATTATTATTATATGTACACATTTATGTATATATATATGTATGTATATATGTATATATATGTATATCAATATATATGTTATCATATATATATATATATTTTATTATTGTTATTATTATTAATATTACAGTATATAATAAATACAGTATATATATATATTTACTTATATATATATGTATTTTGTTCATTTTTTTAATTATATATATATATATATATAAATATATATATATATATATATATATATATATATTATATATATATATGTGTGTGTGTGTGTGTGTATACATATATATATGTAAATACACATATGTATTTCTTTTTCTTTCTTATATATATATATATATATATATATATATATATATATATATATGTATAAATATATATTATATATATATATATATGTATACATATGTATGCCTTTCATTTTTAATTCATTCCTGCATGTTTTCTTTTCTTTATATTTATGTATACATATATCTATGGATATATGTATTACCTATATATAAATTATGTATATAAATATATGTAAGTATATATTTATATATATATATCTATATATATTACTCTATATAATTATATATGTATTATATAATTATATACATTATATTATCATATTACTGGATATACAGTACATATATATTATATATATATATTTATTCTATTGCTGGATAATACAGCCTATATATCTATATATATGCATATTTACATTTCTTCCACTGTCTTTAAATTTATTATATATGTATATATATAATATCTATATATACTATATATAGTACTATTTACTTTCCGCACTGTCATTTCAATTTATTTATACTATATATATCAGTGGATACACCCTGATAATACTATATTATTATATATCAGTGGATACACCCTGATAATATTATTATTTATTATATATATATAGCAGTGGATATGCCCTGCTACTATTATAATTATATATATACCTGCATTTGTCTGTTCTTTATATACTATATATACTGCTATATATATTATATCTATATATATACATACTATATATATATCAATATTATATATATGTATATATATATACTTTATATTACAGCCATGATATTCACGAACCCTGTCTGTTTTAACAGAAACCACCTTCAGCACAGCCAGTGACCCCCTGTCATCAGCACCCTCAAACCTGACTGTGAAATCAGGTTATCAACACTATCAGGGAGTAGGCAAGTATACCTTGCCAAGTTTACTGTTTAATTTCAAATATTAATATATGTTCTTGAATTCCTGAATTTCCTATAATTGTATGTATCTGAAATTGCCTTGGGGTACAGCCAACAGATACGTTGGCACGTAGTGTAATTAACTTAGTTTACAGGCTTACCAAACAACTGCGAGGTTATCATAATATCCTCTTAGACCCTATCACGGGTACACGCAACAAGGTTGCACTTTATTTTGGGATGCAAGTTTACGTAGTTGATTAGCTACCAGTACGTACGACGTGCATCACGGCTTAGCTTAAAATCATGAAGGTTACGACTTGACATTAGTTACATTGGGCGGGGAGAACGACTAAAATACGTATGGGACACCCACCTTTTTATCATGTGCCGCACTTGACGGAGTGATACGGATGTTATATATATATTCATGTGACCATACTCATCGTAGATGAAAAATTGTATAGTGCCCTTGAACGGGGGCATATGTGGCATATACTAGCCAGTCACTATAGATTGGTGAATTACGTCAGCATATGTCTAGCCACACTTTTCCATACGTACTAGGTTGTCTCAATTTGCATTCACTTAGCTGGTTAGCACCCTGTATTTATTTATTCAGTATTTACATACATGGCATGTTATTTTTCTGTATCTTGTTACGTCCCTCTGAGGACCTGGTTTCCTGCCAGGTTTAGCTGAGATATTCCACCCCACAGTACCTGGACCTGGACAGGAGTCTGGACATGCCCTTGAGATGGAGTTAGAGGAGATGCCATCAGGGTCTGCCTGAGTACATCTGGAGTTGGAGCTATATATTTTGAGGACGATGCGCTAGTTTATCTTATTTCACTTTCTGCTTATCTTTATGTAGTGGGTTTGTTCCCACTTGACTTTATCTGATTTGTATATGACATTTTAGATTTAGCATCTATATATTCAGCACTTTTTTTGATATTTTTGTGGATGAGATAGATTTACCTGTATTTAGACTTGTAGTATTTAGGACAGCGTAGCACATCACTTTGGGTCCATTAAATTGGGTGATCCCTTAGTGACGTGTCAGCTGGCCAGTGCCACGTGGCCTAGTTCCGTATATTTTTGGGACTGGGGCGTGACACGGTTTTAGTGGTGGCCCATGCAGGTCTAGTTAATTGCTAGTGGTGTGATTACATGCCCAGCAAGCCTGCACTAGGATAGGAACACTAGGTCTGATCCACTCTGACTTCATCCATAAATTCTTGCATCCTACTTGACTATCATTTATTATTTCCTTCGTACTTTTCTAAATTATTCTATCTTCTTCAGAAATATGGACATACCCAGCGGACACGCTAATGATGGGGTTGACCAAGCAACAGACCCATCGCCAGATGTCCAAAGGACTCCAACCCTTTCGAGAGACCAATCCCCAAGAAGGATGCTGGTCAATCCAATAACCCCGTACCTTCCCCAGGACCCTACCCAGGAGACAACCCCAGCCCAGCTAGAAGGGCAAACATACCAAGCACCAACACCGCAGGCGGAGACACCTTTGCCTCCATCTCCAGCCCTCTCAGCCCTGATGCCACAGCTTGAGGGACAAACCCAGATGTTCCAATATTTCCAAACCCTGTTGCAGGCTCAGTGGCAACAAACTGAAGCCCTGAGACAGACCTTGATAACAGCTCTAGAGATGACAACTGCCCCGGCACTAGCACCTGTCTAACCCCCTAACACTGTTCAAAGCTTTCGCCGAATGAGCCCGAGAACCTTTTCTGGCAGCGAAACTCCGGAAGAGATCTCAGACTGGATCTCCAACACAGAAATACTGCTAGAAGGTTCACAGCTTCACCCCGATCTATGGATGACAGCAGTAAGGGCCCAACTAAAAGGCAACGCCCATCACTGGTGGGACACCATCGAGCGCAGCACCGGCAAGAACCATACTTGGGAGCAATTCCTGGAATACTTCAAGGCGAAATACTTTCCAGCCACGGTCAGAGATGATCTGTACTCCCAGTTCCTGTATTTGGAACAAGAAAATATGACCGTCGATGCCTACGACGCAGAATTCAGTCGACTAAGTCAATTCGGTGCAAACCTGATACCCAACGAGCTGGAGAAGGCCCTGAAATTTCATCACGGCCTTACCCTCGAGCTCCAAGGGCATACCACGGCACAGTCGAGGATTTCCTACAAGGAAGTTCTTTCAGAGGCAAGGATACAAGAAGCCATTGGCAGAGAAGCAAGACGCTCAAATCCAACCATACCAGCCAGAGACCAGACCGGAGCAGGAGGACCAATCTGTCACCCGGAAAATCAGGCACAACACAAGACAGGGCCATATGAATACAAGGAACTTCTGACTTGTCACTATTGTGGCAGGAAAGGACATTATGCCAAAAACTGTCGAAGGAAGTACAGACTATGCCTGATATGTGGAGACAATCAACATAGGGCCAGAGACTGCCCACAGCACAGAGAAGTAGCACTCCAGAACGGGCAAGGACCAGCAGCACCAGCCCAAAGAATGCAACCTCCTACTAAGAGGTCATCATCTACTAGCATCTGGACGATTGCAGAGGGGACCATCCTTGGTCACCCAAGAAACGCAGTACTACCTAGCCAGACAATAAACCGAAAGACAAAGACACGAGCAGGCCTTTGCACTAGCTGCAGTTGTAGAAGAACCGGAAGGTGAAACTATTTCAGGTACCATTATAGTTGCATTATTACCTACAAAAATGCATTAGCTACACTGTCATCATATCTAGTAGTTTCGTAGCCATGCAAATAGCCACTTTTACCAGAGGAGGCATTGTTCCAGTTACCAACATTACTAAAGCATGCTAGTAGTCATGTATAATAGAGTATGAGGACGCGATTCTTGGTACTTCCAATACCAAACTCCAACGTTGTCTTAGACATGGACTGGTTAAGCTAGTCCAAATGCTATACTAGACTACGGGAAGAGAAGCGTCATCTTTAGACTACCAAGTTACCCATCCAGATATAGATAATACCTAGGATAGCAAATCATAGTAGTTAACCCTAGTTACCGACCGACCTAAATTATGTTCCACCCTTAGATAATGATCAGGACTAAGCCAAACCGACAGATCGATTGCTAGACATTGATTGCTAGACTCAATCATATGGAAAAAAAATGATAGCTGAGTACTATAGCCAGTATCGGGAATAGAACCATTAGGTTGAAGGAGAGAAGGTAGGCAGATGTTAACCTTGAGAAAAAATATCATGAACTACCAATAATATACGACCTGTTGTAAACCGGATGATACCCCTATGATTTGGATGAAGGGTATACATAGAGTAAAATAGGAGATCATGTAGATCCCACCTACCCGAGGAACTATCAGACTTGGAGGATAAGAAAAACTAAGCCGAGGTACATCAAACCCTTCGATGTGATGGAACACATCGGAGAAATGAATTACAAGATAAACTCTTCCTCAGACATTGGAAAGTACATGACGTCTCCCACGTATCCCAATTAAGATGATACACTCTAAACCCAAGTCATGTGCTGGACCATTCAGAGATCACCATCGGTCCAAGCTTATCATACCAGGAGGAGCCGTAGAAATCCTAGATCGAAGCGAGAAGATGTTGCAAGGCCAGACTATCCTCAAATTCGTATTGCATGAAAATATCATGCACCAGGCAAATCAACCTGGGAACGAGAAGAGGATATTCGATAATGTTTCCCCCATCTATTTCCAGACCAGGGTATGTCCAAATATTTTAAATCAATCAAATCTTCAGCTATGACTATGTCTTAATATTTCAAATTAATCAATCTTTCGTTCTCATTATATGTCTGTTTTTATTTCGAGGACGAAATATTCTAAGGAGGGTAGATTGTAAACTCCTTCGACCAGATTTCACTATTTTAAAATTATTTTTAGCAAATTAGAATTTATTACAATATTTTATTTATTTATATCCTATTGATTGTGCACCTGTCCATTACACAATTAATTAGAGCATTGCACTAGCTGTAATTCCCAAACAAAGTTCACATACCTGTCCTAGACATGTTAGACTATTTTTCTTAATTTTGTGCAACTCCCAGATGCTTTATTTTGAGCCTCGTTTGAGACGCACAAATATCGTTACAAAAGTTCGTATTTAATTCCTATTTAATTTTCTGCTCTTTACCCATCTCTGTACCCCTAGAGATTTGAGGACCAGTAGGCACCTATTTTGCGCGAACAAAAATACGATAATATTCTAGACTGAATATACTACAATTAGTGTATTGACACCTTAGAAAAATTATGACCCTACCTGCCTCTAAATAATTAGTGAACACCGTGCGCAGTATTTATTAAATAATAAATACGGTGACCCGTATCACCTATTGAATCAGACCCTGACTCTGCCCAGGCTCACCCCCACACTTCCCAAGACATTTTCCCAGTTTTTCCCCTCATTTTTGTACAATTCAGTATTTCGGGGAATCAGTATTTTAAATCAGGTAAATTGCGTATTTACGCAAAATACCAGTTTTAGGACTTTTATGCAAATTGTGCAAGTTTAAGGATTTTTATGCAAAATGCATGTGAGGTGGCATAACCTCATTGGCCATTAACCCTAATCCTTACATGTGTCCCTAGGCATGCAGAAAAATCTGTTAAAAATATCCTAAAAATCAAAATTACCCAAATGCCCTTAAAGTTGCCATTAATTACAACTTTGCCATTGGGAGAATTCCTATATATAACTCCCCAACCCTCACCCATTCCCGACCAGACCTCACTCACCCCGGCCACCCTCCACCCACCGGACCACCGCCAACCCCCTCGCCCCTCCCTAGGCTACCCTCCGGCCAACCGCCGCCCTCCCTGGCCGTCGCCTCCGTCTCCGGCAACGCCCGCAGACCCGACCACCCCAACACCAACAGCAGCTCCTCACCACCTCCGACCGCCCACCACCGCCACCCTAGCCACCGTAGTCCACCGCCACCACCCCAATCTGCTCCGCTCTGACCTCTTCCGCCGGACCAGACCACCCCCACCGCCCCACGACACCCACAGCCTCCTCCACCTCCCCCGCAGCATCTTCTCCCTCAACCGCCACTGCCTCCCCGAGCCACCCCAACCGCCTCGAACTCCCCCTCCGGCAGCCTCCGACCTCCGCCACCACCTCAGACCTCTTCGCCGTCCCCTCCTCCTCAGCCCTGCCACCCTGAGCTACCTCCAACACCACCGCAACTGCCGCCATAGCCACCGCAGCAGCTGCTGTTGCTGCTACTGCTGACTGATGCAGCTGCTGTTGCTGCTGCAGCCGCCGCCGTAGCTCGCCGGAGCTTCGCCGGACCTCCACCGGCGACGACGCGGGCCACCCCCTGACGTGGCAGGTGACTCACCTCCCTCTCTCTCTCTTCGTATTTAAAATATATATATGTATATGTATATGTATATGTATATGTAAATGTATATGTATATATATATATATATGTATAGATATTTGTATATTAATATATATATATGTGTTTTATATATTATAATATATAATATATATTATATAATACTATATAAATATAGTATATATATGTATTATTATTATTATTATTATTATTATTATTATATGTACACATTTATGTATATATATATGTATGTATATATGTATATATATGTATATCAATATATATGTTATCATATATATATATTTTTTATTATTGTTATTATTATTAATATTACAGTATATAATAAATACAGTATATATATATATTTACTTATATATATGTATTTTGTTCATTATATATATATAATATATTTTATTATTGATATAATTATTAATAATACAGTATATAATAAATACAGTATAAATATATATTTACTTATATATATGTATTTTGTTCATTATTTTAATTAAATATATATATATATATATATATATATATATATATATATATATATATATATATATATATAATATATATATATATATATATATATATATATATATATATATATATATATATATATATATATAAGTGTTGTGTGTGTGTGTGTGTGTGTAATACATATATATATGTAAATACACATATGTATTTCTTTTTATTTCTTATATATATATATCTATATATATATATGTATAATATATATTATATATATATATTATATATATGTATACATATGTATGCCTTTCATTTTAATTCATTCCTGCATGTTTTCTTTTCTTTATATTTATGTATACATATATCTATGGAAATATCTATTACCTATATATATATATATATATATATATAATTACTCTATATAATTTATATATGTATTATATAATTATATACATTATATTATCATAGTACTGGATATACAGTACATATATTATATATATATATATATATTTATTCTATTGCTGGATAATACAGCCTATATATCTATATATATGCATATTTACATTTCTTCCACTGTCTTTAAATTTATTATATATGTATATATATAATATCTATATATACTATATATAGTACTATTTACTTTCCGCACTGTCATTTCAATTTATTTATACTATATATATCAGTGGATACACCCTGATAATACTATATTATTATATATCAGTGGATACACCCTGATAATATTATTATTTATTATATATATATAGCAGTGGATATACCCTGCTACTATTATAATTATATATATACCTGCATTTGTCTGTTCTTTATATACTATATATACTGCTATATATATTATATCTATATATATACATACTATATATATATCAATATTATATATATGTATATATATATATACTTTATATTACAGCCATGATATTTACGAACCCTGTCTGTTTTAACAGAAACCACCTTCAGCACAGCCAGTGACCCCCTGTCATCAGCACCCTCAAACCTGACTGTGAAATCAGGTTATCAACACTATCAGGGAGTAGGCAAGTATACCTTGTCAAGTTTACTGTTTAATTTCAAATGTTAATATATGTTCTTGAATTCCTGAATTTTCTATAATTGTATGTATCTGAAATTGCCTTGGGTACAGCCAACAGATACGTTGGCACGTTGTGTAATTAACTTAGTTTACACGCTTACCAAACAACTGCGAGGTTATCATAATATCCTCTTAGACCCTATCACGGGTACACGCAACAAGGTTGTACTTCATTTTGGGATGCAAGTTTACGTAGTTAATTAGCTACTAGTACGTACGACGTGCATCACGGCTTAGCTTAAAATCATGAAGGTTACGACTTGACATTAGTTATATTGGGCGGGGAGAACGACTAAAATACGTATGGGACACCCACCTCTTTATCATGTGCCGCACTCGACGGAGTGATACAGATGTTATATATATATTCATGTGACCATACTCATCGTAGATGGAAAATTGTATAGTGCCCTTGAACGGGGGCATATGTGGCATATACTAGCCAGTCACTACAGATTGGTGAATTACGTCAGCATATGTCTAGCCACACTTTCCCATACGTACTAGGTTGTCTCAATTTGCATTCACTTAGCTGGTTAGCACCTTGTATTTATTTATTCAGTATTTACATACATGGCATATTATTTTTCTGTATCTTGTTACGTCCCTCTGAGGACCTGGTTCCCTGCCAGGTTTAGCTGAGACATTCTACCCCACAGTACCTAGACCTGGACAGGAGTCTGTACATGCCCTTGAGATGGAGTTAAAGGAGATGCCATCAGAGTCTGCCTGGGTACATCTGGAGTTGGAGCTATATATTTTGAGGACGATGCGCTAGTTTATCTTATTTCACTTTCTGCTTATCTTTATGTAGTGAGTTTGTTCCCACTTGACTTTATCTGATTTGTATATGATATTTCAGATTTAGCATCTATATATTCAGCACTTTTCTTGATATTTTTGTGGATGAGATAGATTTACCTGTATTTGGACTTATAGTATTTAGGACAGCGTAGCACATCACTTTGGGTCCATTAAATTGGGTGATCCCTTAGTGACGTGTCAGCTGGCCAGTGCCACGTGGCCTAGTTCCGTATATTTTTGGGACTGGGGCGTGACAGGATGTCCACGACCACGCTGCTTATGACGACGGATGGGTGAACATGGTTTTTGATGCGGCGGAGCCTAATTTCGATCCGGACAATCATGATGCAGCTGAGAAGGCACTAAATACCGATGCTGTAAAGTTCATGGAGTTACTGGAGAATGCAAGGACTCTATTATATCCTAGTTGTGAGTATCATTCACCGTTAAAAGTGGTTACAAGATTGTTGAGCATCAAGTCTGATTTTAACATGTCGCAAGAATGCTACAACCGACTGATGGGTTTGATTATAAAGATCTTGCTAGAGGGTTCTACGTTGCCTAAAGACTTCTATCGATCTAAGAGGATGGTGAGTTTGCTCTGGATGGGATACGAGAAAATTGATGCATGTCGCAATGGGTGCATGGTGTACTACAAAGACAACAAGGATGAAGACGCGTATAGATTCTGTGGTGCTGATTGCTACAAAGCCACTATTAGAGAAAAGTTTGTCGGTGCAAGTAAGCCTATCGATTGGATGCACTACTTGCCTTTGACACCGCAGTTGCAGAGGTTGTTTATGGTGAAGAAGACTGCAAAAAATATGAGTTGGCATAGGCGGGAACAGATCGAAGGACTATTGGATCATCCATATGATAGAGAAGCATGAAAGCACTTTCATCGAGAGTATCCAGATTTTGTTTCGGATCCACGTAATATCAGATTGGGGCTCTCCTCCGATGGTTTTACCCCATTCGGACTTTTGGGCTCCCAATATTCATGTTGGCCTATGATCGTCACTCCGTATAATCTACCGCCTTGGATGTGCATTAAGACTCCGTATATTTTTCTAACTGTTATTATCCCGGGTCCGAATAATCTAAAAAGGAATATTGATGTGTATTTATAGCCTTTGATAGTTGAGTTGAATCAGCTATGGTAAGTAGGTGCCAACACGTACGATATTTCTAGAAAGGAGAATTTTTAGATGAGGGCAACACTTATGTAAACTACGACTTTTCGGCCTATAAAATATTATCGGTATGGAGCACTCATGGCCGTCTCTCATGTCCATATTGCATGGACCGCACTAAGGCTTTCCGTTTGAAACACGGAGGTAAACCGTGCTTCTCTGATTGTCATCGACAATTTCGGCCGAAGGATCATCTATACCGGAGGAACATGAATAATTTTTTTGCGGGCGTTGTGAAGAAGGCCAATCCATTACTAAGGTGGCCCGGATACACGATATGGGAAGAGGTAAAAGATTTATCAAGTGCTATCAAAGAGCCTGCTAAGGGTTACAAGTGTGACGGATTTGGTCGCACCCATAACTGGACGAAGAGGAGTATAATCTGGGATCTGCTATATTGGAGCACTAATCTGATCAGACATAACCTTGATGTCATGCATATCGAGAAGAATATATTTGATAACATAATTAATACTGTAATGGACGTAAAGGGGAAGACGAAAGAAAATCCGAAGGCTAGGTTGGACCTAGAAGAAATATGTAGATGTCCTATGTTGCATTTGATATAGGAGGAGAATGGAAAGTTAAAGCAGCCTAAGTCAATTTTTTTACCGGAGAAGTAGGATAAAGGGAGACTTTGTAGGTGGATTCAAGGTCTAAAGTTTCCAGACGGGTACATCTCGAACTTGAGAAGATGCGTCGACCACAAGAAGAACAAACTGGCGGGTATGAAGAGCCACGATTATCACGTATTCATGGAAAGGTTAATTCCAATTGTATTTCGGGAATTCTTACCGTCGGTCGTTTGTGATACATTGAAAGAGCTCAACATATTCTTCAGAGATCTTTGTTCTACTAAGTTGCTCGTCGATCGTCTAGAAAAGTAAGAGAAGAATATTACGATAATACTGTGCAAGCTCGAGAAGGCATTTTTTCCTGGATTCTTTGACTCCATGGAGCATTTGCCATTTCATATTTTCTATAAGGCACGTGTTGGTGGTCCTGTCAGTTATCGGTGGATGTACCCGTTCGAGCGGTATCTGAATCACTTAAAGAGAAAGGTAAAAAATAGGGCACGAGTTGAGATCTCTATTTGTGAAGCTTATGTTCTCGAGAAGATTATAAACTTTTGCTCAACGTATTTCAAACCTCATATTGCTACTAATAGAATAAGAGCTCCGAGAAACGACGACGGATATCAGGAATCTAATGATGCAATACTGAAAGCATTCAATACGTCCAGAAAGCCTTTAAAAAAAATAAAAAAGAGATATTTGAATAACGACGAGCTAATGGCTGCTCAGATATATATATATATATATATATATATATATATATATATATATATATATATATATATATATATATATTACTTAATTACAACGAGGATAAAGTGTAGAAACTAGAGGGGTAAGTAATTAATACGTCCACATTTATATTATCCCAATATAAAAGTATAACTAATATTATGCTACTAATCAGCGGTTGCTTTGTTGTTTTTCAGCACATATAATGATAAGATGAGGTCGGTTAGACCCTACATAACAGACGAAGAAGTAGAACAAAAAATAAGACGTTATTTTTCTTCTTGGTTGAGCGCATATGTAAGGAGCTCGGTAATTACTTTTTTGTATGCACTTGCACAATAAATAACTTACTATCACTACTTTGGTTTTTAGGTCGATCGTCTAATAACACCCGAGACTGAATCTATTAGAAATCTAGCCAAGGGACCAATTACTGCCGTCAAAATATAGCCAAGTTACTGTGTGAATGGGTTTATGTTCAAGTCAACAAATACTCCGATCAGAGACAACTTTCTGGATCTTGATTCCACGAAAAATAGTTGTTTGTGTATCAAATCTTTGAACTACAAAGACGTCGATCCAGACAATGATTTCTTAGGCATCTTACAGAGATTATGGAGTTGACATATTATTATGGCACATAACATGCCAAGATCATGATATTCAAGTGTGAATGGTTCAATCCAATTCAAGATCAAGGTTGAAAAATTGACAAGCATGGTCTTGTGGATATAAACTACAAGCGTAGATATCAAGGCTACGAATCATTTGTCCTACCAAGTCAGGCTCAGCTCGTGTACTTTATAACTTATCCTAGACGGGGGACATCGAGGTCGGATTGGTGGGCAGTATGCAAGAATAAAGCTAGAAAAACCTATGACGTTAACGAAATAGCTTATCAGGAGGACGAGATACCTCTTGTAACAAATATTATAGATGTAGACTTAATAGAAGTTACTCATTACACGACTAATAATATAGAAGAGGTAGAATTATCCGAAGAAGAAGACAAAGACGAAGACAAAGTAGATAAAAGTGAAAATGAGGAGGAAGAGGAAGAGGCGGACGATGAAGGCGAACAAGATAAATTTTCTGAAGATGATTGAAAATAAAATAAATCCATTTGGACTTATGACATCTATTATATTTTGACTGTAGAATGTACTATCCATTTAGACTTGTGATACTACTAGTTATTTACTGTGCAATTCTATTAATGCTGTGAGATATGCATAATATTTTGACTATAGAATGTACTATATTTTATTTGATTATTCTATCATTATATATTGTTATCAGGTATGACAGGACAACGTGGAGCGTTCGACAGGTCTCGAGGTAGACGAAGAGCTCCTCCGATACTGCCTACTGTTGGTTCTGGATCCTCATCTCCAAGTACTCCAGTATATCGACAAGTCAAATCTCCGACCGTGATGACATTACGTGGCAGCACTCCTGGGACGAGTAGTTCTAGGCCTGCGACTACTCCCTCGTCCAACGTTCCTTCTGCTGACGAAACCATGGAGACATATGAGCATATGGCAGAGGTTGAGCCGACGTTGTCCCAGCATCAGCGAGATCCTCCATGCGCACCTTCGGACGAGACGAGGACGGAGATTTGGGCCAACGATACAAAGTAAGTCAATTAGTTGGTTTAGCATCATATATATCGTGTATTTCTTTTTTCAACATATATTCACTTTTTCGATAAAAATAATTATCTCTGTAAAGATATCATCTCTCATCGGTACAGAGATGCTTGGGCCACTTTCTAAGGTATAACTATGGTGGCCCTTGGATCAACTACTCTGATGCTCCGGATGAGAGAAAGGCATTCTAGTTTGCGCAATTTAAGATAAAAGTATATTTGGTTTTAATATCAATCATCTAATTTATACATATTAGATAAATTACTAAATTACTTCTTATAGCAAACGTATTTTTATCCACTGTACCAGGCCGAGTTGATTGAGCAGATATTTCCAGCCGTTGCCGCCAAGCTGATCCATGATGCTTTGGATGACCAGAAGGCTTGTGATTGCAAAGAAAAATCGATCCAAGGTTGGATCACGTCTGAGCAGTGGACTACGATGAGGGCTAGATTCGACGATCCAAGGTACAAAAAAAGGTCTGAGAAGGCCAAGGCGGCTAGAAAGAAGGCAACAAAGTGGTGTGGTGGCTCAATTTCGATGATAAAATATTTTTGTCGTTTGGTATATTTTTTTATTTTAGATATATTATTTTAATATAAGTACGATAAAGTGGTAGTAGGATAAAATATTTAATTTTAGTACTAAATAATATATTTTTAACAGGTACATAGGGGTAAGGATGCCAATATAGTGACCGTCTTCCTAGCCACCCATCGAAATGGCGGGAATCTCATTGATGAGAGGGCCTCATAGACCTATGTAAGTATTATATTACTTTGAGTTAGTTTTAATATAACTTAGAAAATATGCAAATAAATACCCATGTAGTTAGTAATAAGTACCTTAGACATTAGCAATTATCAAGTATCAAAACTTTTCTAGGCCGAGTATCTTAGGCTGCGTGAGCGGGCGACTGTTAGTGTACCTACAACGGGAAAGGCTGGTACATCCTCGCAGCCCTCTCCAGCTCCGTCGGCGGACGAGCTGTGGGTGACCGCTATTGGTGGTCTCCAGAGGAGTACGTACTACGGTACGGGATACTATGGCGCCCTTGTTGCGATGTAGTCCCCTAGGCCCTCCACTGTAAATGTATATTTTCCACAGCCCTCGCAGGTGTCAGCCCGAGTCCTGGAGAACGTTGACCGTCATATTGCGTCTCTCTGTGATGAGTTGCTGCAAAGGATGGATAAGCAGTCCCAGCTGCAGGCGGACGATGCGACGCTCATCGCACGATTTGATACGCTCGACCGTAGCATCTTGGAGCTCAGGAATATGATAGCTGATCTTAGAGCGTCGATAGAGCGCAGCGTGACGGAGCTGTAGGCATCCTAGCTCTCCCTGGGAGAGAGTCTGATGATGATGCATGATTCAATGGTTCATAGTAGTACGAGGCAGTTATCTACCATGGATTTATACAACCATCGACTAGCAGTATTGGAGCAGATACGTCCTCCTGGTGCGCCTTCATCGACACAGACTACACCGATGTTACTGTCTTTTTTATCGACATCGGTGTCGATTTTACGGGAGTAATATGATTTATTCTTATCCTTGATGCGCCGCGGTGGTCATCCTTTTGCAGATCCGCAGTAGTCCTAATTAGGACAGTTTACTGGTTGTTTGTGTGGTTATTTATTGTATTCTTTACGACTAGATTTTCTTCAAACTTGGTTTATAATTTCAATGTTTCATTTTCTACAAATTTTACTATATTATTCATATTTAATGTATATTAATTTATCAGTGTTAAGTGTTCCACCGAGGGGGTCGACGAACCCAGAAAATTCAATGGAGGGTTGCACCGGGTTTATTTATATAAATTGTGAATTCATAAACTGCAGGAAGATTGGTTTGAAAACTATTTTATATTCTATTTTTTATTTTTTCACTAAAAATTTAGCGATGTTTAGCGACGTTTAGCGACGTTTATATTCATCGCAAAATACATCACTATATATGTCGCCAAATATGTCGCCAAATACGTCGCTAATTACGTCGCTGAATGTCGCTAAATTGCTGACATGGCAGTATTTGCCAGGTTAACAAAACGTCGCAAAATGTGTTACAAAATGTCGCTAAATAGAAAAAATTAGCGACGTTTAGCGACACACAACACGTCGCTAATTTAGCTACGTTGCGTCGCTAAACGTCGCTAATATAAAAAATATTAGCGACGCAAATACGTCGCTATAATGATGTTTTTTGACATTTTTCTATCAGCGACTAGCTTAAACGCGAATTCATTGAAACGTCAATAATTACGTCGCTAAATTTTTTTAGCAGCATTTTTATGCCAATTAGCGACGTTTTCAGACATCGCTAATTTGACTTATTCTGGTAGTGCTATATATCTTTGGTAATTATTACTAATTATATTTATTTTTGCCAAGTTATATCAAAATTAATAAAACATAAGAGTAATACTTACGTAGCTCTGCGTCACCCTTGAGTACAAAATTATCAAAATTAACTTAAGGCACAAGCTCTCCGTGTGAGGTCCACTGATAGTAATTCAGAGTGAAACCCCTCGAGTACAAATGATATGTCACATCCACTTCTGGATGATATTTTAAGTTACAAAATTTTACACATGGACACTTAAATTTTTTGCCGTCCATGTACTCAGGGAACGCCTTGGCGAACTGCAGGAACTGCTCTACTTCCTCTATATATTTATCTCGCATACCGCACATGTCATCAGGATGACGGTTGTACATCCACGAACGATGACGCATGTAGTAATTCAGATCCATTTCTAGATACTTATGCAAATATGAATAGATATCGTTCAAGTATATTATCGAAATGTTCATCAAAGTGAATATTTAGGTCATATCGTTAGTATTCAAGTTGTGATGCATGAGTATCCATATCGTGACTCATGAGTATCCATAAAATAAGTAAATTGATAAGTTTGATATTGATTTTCAAACCTAGTAGACATAAGGACAAGGAACACGTGGACACTCACATACTCAATAAACTCACTTCTATCTTGACCTAGCTAGAAACCTAATAAGAAATAGGTAAATAAACCTAGAAGCCATGAGACCTTTCGCTCTACCTTATGCTCTTGTGCCGAAAGCCATGAGACTGAAATATGAAAGAGAAGAGAAGACTTATGTCTCATGGCTTTCGGTACTAGAGCGAAAAGTACAGCCAAATATTTCAAACTCCAATAAATGGACGTATCATGGCTTTCGGTACTTTGGATTCCAAGTTGATAACTGGATTGGCCTATATAGCTAAACTAGTCAATACTAGGCTTATCAAGTCATTCAAGGACAATACCTTGCTATACTAGGTTTTTAAGTTATACTAGTTAATATAGACTATACTAGCTAATATATTATATTATGTATCATATACTTAATATAGATTATATTTAATAAATACCTTACAATATCTTAGCCTAATACCCATTAACTAGCCATATACTAACATATCACAATAATACTTTAACCAAATATCCATATAGACCTAAAATCTTAACACTTGACTATAGATACTAAGATATCACTATCTAATTAGTTTCCACATATGCTACTAGCTATCAAGATACCTCAACACCAAGTATCCAAGTATCCTATGCTGGCAACCTACCCTATCACATTGCCTATAACCCTCAACCGCACCAATGATATCTATACTAAGATATATCTTTCACCCATTGTAACATCTATACTTAGGCACCAATGTGACGACCCATTCCGCTCAAGCGGACATTTCGATTCAAACGACTAAAGTGTAACGTCCCAACCCGCTTTGCTTAGCAAGAATACTCGTTTGAGGCAAAGGATTTCCAGACTTGTCTCTTCAGGAGTTCCGGCTTAGGCTTTCAGAGGCTCGCTCGGAGTATCCCTCGACCGAGGCAAATCATCGCTAAGGTGGGTGGCTACGATGAACTTATCTTTGCTTAGCCAGCACACTTAAAATATGGATGTTTCATGATAGTCGCTAGGTGAATCACCCCCTGCATGCTAATAAGAATACAACGCACCTAGCTAAGAGAATAATCTCAACTTGTATTGCTTGTGTTAGAACATGGAAATGAAATATTGCTTATATACAGACTCTCGCATGCTACTTTTGTCTTATGCAACTAGACCCCGCTATGCCTTGAGTAGAACGATATACATATACTCTGTAGTACACTGTTCATTTGCTACACTGTACGATCCTAGATTATGTCGCTCGGTAATTTCCTTTACGGTTTTACTCCTCGGCTTACCCTCCGGCCCGAGCCAACGTAAATGCTTATGTTCCATAAAATGCATGCTTGCCTGCTTAGTGTTGTTTGTAGTCATTGCCTCTTTTCAATGTTTGCTACACGGAATCATGCCACAATCAAGTAACGCTATCCTTATCGTGCATGCATCTAGTTAGTCAGGAGACTATCAAATAGCTCTTCTGTGTAATAGAAAACTGCAAGTATCCGGGACCGTTAGGTCACCAAGGCAATCCCCGAACCAGGGGAATACATCAAGGCAAGTTGAACACTGGACGAGAATCATGTCAAGTAAAGCAAAAAACACAGCTTGTGGAGCAATACTCGTTCAGAGCAAGAATAAAGAATTAAGTATCTCCTGTATCTCATTTATTTCGTGAATTTAGAAGACCCTGACTTGCATATCGCGGACAACTTGTGCACAAGGTCATAATTCTACGGACAGTCGCTGGGGCACTGGCACCGATCTGATCCGGGCAAAACTCCTGTATAGTCCACTGTATTGGTCGAGATGGCTTGTAGCGCACCATTTACTTTCGTTGCATACCATCATCGCCAGTGACTAGTAGTCCTTTATGGTTATCCCAGCGATCTCATGTTCATATAGATAAGTCATCCTCGCTTAGCGGCTATCCGCGTGCGAGTCACTGCATAACATCGAGAATATCTGAAATACCCGAACGATCTTGAGTATAACACACTTGTATATATATGAACACTTCAATATCTTCTACAACACTTCTCGATAACTTATATACTCGTGCACCCGAAACATAATCTCACTCACAACACTTGTGTTTGCATATGCTATTGCCCTTGGATTTTATTATATATACCGTGCTTGAATTAACTCGGTTTGCCTTGGACAGGGAAGGACAAATGGTAAGTTGGTAAGTCTTGTCTTGTTTTCTCTTATATCTCACGACGCAATACAACACGAGTTAGGCTTTTTCATATATGCCATAAAACTGATCCTAAGGCAAGATTAGAAAGATAACTTAATAGACGGTGCATGGAACCTTTTGAACGTGTTTGGATTTGTCAAGAGGACGAGTAGCCTCCCCACCAGTGTATTCATGTACTGATAACCCACCAGATTGCTTGCAAGGTGCGAAATAACCTCGTTCGGTGTGGATGCCTCCTTCATGCGTGCTAAGACGTTGAGTTCAATCCGAAGCCTTAGAGCATTGCGTCCGGAACTGAAGCACATATACAATACATAATATTGAAATATCTCCTAAACATTATTCTACAAATGTAGCCACTTGGCACGCTTTTACTGTTTCAGAGAGAGAGGCTTGAGCGACTTATAATCTCGGCCTAGCGCCGCCTGTAACACTTCTTCAATATCAATAAAGAGTTTGCTTTACTTCAATACTTGTGTTATTCAATGCTTCCGCTATTTACGACTCTGTGAACTTGTTACCAATTGCCTATGCGTTTATTATTCTGCTGTACCCGGATAATTTGTACGACTCTGTGAACTTGTTACCAATCGTCTATGCGTTTATTATTCTGCTGCACTCAGACAATTTGTGTGACTCTGTGGCTTAGACCTCGCACCGCCAGCATGAACCACGATCTTGCACAGGTGTGGCTTATGCTCGTGCGGCATCACGCCTAGATGGGTCAAGCGATCGTCCTGTGGGAGCGCTGGTGCGGTGATTCTCGTCTAGCAGGGACGGCCGATTAGCCTGCGGGAGATCGGGGCATAAAAACCAACACTTGATACTCAACAATAGTACATAACTATCTCAACACATAACTTTGCATACTAAGAACACTTACACCAATGCACATATATGCACCCTCAAGTCACACCCACAAACACTATACTTAATCCTAACCCCCAATCCAATTCCACAAACAACACACTCACTGATATATAGGGTTAGTGTGTGTTTGTGTCCATGTCCGAGTTCTACCCACAACACCATCTTAGTGTGTGTGTGTGTGTCTGAGTTCCACACACAACCCCCAATCCAATTCCACACACAACACCATCTCAGTGTGTATGTGTTTGTGTGTCCGTGCCCGTATTAGGGTTAGTGTTCGCGTGTGTTAGTGTGCCCGCGTGTGTGTGTAACAAAAGATTCCCTTTTTATGTGGAAAAGATCCGTATCAATAATAATGATCTTACATATGGACAATTCCTTAATATCTTGTTCATTCGCAACAAAATATTTTCTTTGTGCGTTTGTATGCATCAAAAACCTCAGATTCGACGGGGGGCTCATCGTACATCATGAATAGCCAAATTCCAATTGAAATAAAAATTTTAGGAGGAATCAATAAAAATCTTTAGGAGGAATCAATAAAAGTGCATCAATTCAAATCCTGGATCTTCGAATTGAGAGAGCTATTGAGAAAGATCAAGAATCCTCACTATTTCTTAGATTCATGGATCAAATTCGATTTAGTGGGACCTTTCACTCGCCCATATCGATGGAACGGGTGACTCATTATTTCGATCAATCATTTCTTCGGACAGAAGATTCTGTAAAAACTTATTCGAAATCTCACTTATCAGTGTCCATTGTGGAAGAATCTTCTGAGGAATGGGCCATGATATATCTGATCGATACATAATATCATAAAAAATGGATAAAGTAGTGATTTCAAATCCAGAGGTTAATCGTACTCTGGCAACTTTACGTAAGGCAGAGTTTGGTTTTTTGGGGGTGATAGTGGTATTAGTGTGTCCGCGTGTGTTAGTGTGTCCGCGCGTGTGTGTGTATCCGATTTGGGGTTAGGGTTAGGGTTAGTGTCTGCATGTGTGTGTGTGTCCGACTTAGGGTTAAAATTTACCTAAGGAGGGGTGGCCGGAGAGGAGAGGGTTGACCGAGGAGGGGGTATCCGGAGAGGAGGAGGAGGAGCTCGGTGGAGGATGAGGAGGAGCCTGGAGAGGAGGAGGAGGACTTGGTGGCGAGGAGGAACTAGCCCGGAGAGGAGGAGGAGCTCGGTGGAGAAGGAGGTGGGGGTGCCCGGGGTCGGCGCTTGAGGTCCGAAGCCAAAGGGGGTCGCAGGGGGTGCACGGTCAAGCGGAGATTAAAAAGTTTTGAATTTTCTTTGGAGATGATTGGGGGAGAAATGAAATATATTAACCTATATTGAAAAACGTTAGTAACGTCTTAATGCAACGTCGCTAAACGTGGCTGATTTTATAATATTTAGTAATGTATGCAAAATGACGTTGATACACGTCGCTGCAATAAAAAAAATAGCGACGTCTTGCGACATCTGGCGATATTTTCTTCCGTAATATTATTTGTAGTCGCTGACTGCCGCGGACAGTCACTAAAAACGACGTCCTGCGACGTTAGAATATGATGTCGCTAAATTCGAAAAATATAGCGACGTCATAACTAAACGTCGCTAAAAAAATCGCTAAGTGGACATATTTTGGTTGTGTATAATAAAAACATTTTAGATAGAAGACGTACTGACCGTTAAATTGTACAAATAAAAACTAGGCCTGCACATCAATGTTTCTTAAATAAAGACTAGGCCTACACATCCAATTTCCTAAATTATATAAATAAAAAATCTGATAATTATTATAGAAAATAAAACTCACGTCGTATCTTTATTGTAGAAAATAAACTCATCTAACAATTGAGGAATCTTTAGAAGCAAAATAACAATTGAACGACTTAGAGATGATAGACAACACACCGGTCAAAACAAGATCTTTGATAAATCCTAGAAATTTTGTATGATTATAAATATGAGTCGCACTTTTAGCACGGCCCCAGGACCGACCCTGATATTACAAGCTTAGTATTATTATAAAAAAAAATTCTTACCAATATTCTCTTCCTAGCTAGTTGAACTACCACAATTCCAACATACCTGTATAATTAGAACATTTGGAATATCCAACACTTTATGTGACATCTACTTCACAAAAGCACCGGTTTTAGTCAAAAATCTTGTTAGAAAATTAGCAAAAGGGATTAGGATGATATTTTATAATATGGTGATAATCAAGCCCATAGAATGTGAAAAGTTAGTTTAGTTTAAGACAAAGTTTAACAAAACTTGCATTCTCTTGATTACGGCGGATTATTGGTTTATCATGAATTTGGATTCACACAAAATTAGGATCGGAATCCTCAGTTTCCGCGTAAGTGTCTATATATATATATATATATATATATATATATATATATATATATATATATATATATATATATATATATATATATATATGACAATTTTAAATTTTTTTTTTTTAAGTTACATTTTCTTCATACATCTTGCTCGCTCTCTAGTCCCTTTTAGTTAGGTAAGTTATAGAATGCTTTCTATGTTTTAAAGTAAAATTTTCAGCTCAAATTTTCGTTAGGAAGTTTCTAATTGACATATGTGTACATACGGTTTGAGTTTGTTATATGCATTTATTGAGTCTAAACTGAAGAAAGAGACTGACTTAGAAAAGAGATTTTTTTGTCTTTTGTTCCAGTTAATATTATAATTTAGATTTATATTCTATTTTTTGTGTTTATTAGATTTAAATTTTAATTTTTGTCACAAAAAATATTTGACAATAATTTTTTCGTGACAAAATAATTTTTTTTTTTGACAAAAAGTAAAATATAAATCTAATAAAAACAAAAAGTAGGATATAAACCTAAATTTATATCATTAAATGTCACGAAAGTCAAAAAATTTCTAAAATAATTCTTACTGTAAGAGTTTGAATATAAGGAGAAAAACTACCGCGGAAGGAACATAGTCTAATTGCCTTTTACCAAGTTCTCACTGACAGCAACTATATTTTTGAATGTAAACAAAGTGGAAGATGAAAAATTATATTCCACTGTAGTAGATGTTCAGTAAGAAAAAGTACACATTTGTTAATTTGTGCTAGAATTGGAGTATTTTGTGGGCGCCGTTACTTTGTCAGGGAAGAGTCAAAAGTTCAAATTTAGTGGCATGCGGAAGGAATAACGAAAGCACTATATGTCGGTAAAGCTATTTTTGCAACTAGATTGCTTGCAGGATTAATTACTTACAGATACTTAGTTTTTTTTCATAGGCAACAAAAAGAAACTTTCACTCAACATACTATAATTTTGCTTATTTGAAGAAAAGCAATATAGAAAGTTAAAGATGGACGTGCTGCCACTAGTCTCTTCTTGAATCTTCATTACTCGAGTGCTTCAATCTTTTGTCATCTTGAATACTCTGAGGCTTGTTCCATTTTATTGTAGATTGTTCCATTTTGTTGTATCATAATCCTCCTGTGTATTTATTTTCATTAGTTTTCTTGTATAATTGGATCTTTATTTGTTGCGTATTATTAATTAATGAAATGTGGAGAATATTCGTCACGAGTAATCTCTCAAAAAGTAATAATGTCTTCTTGATTACTCAACCCCTACTACTATATTCCAGTCCTTTTGTCGATATAAGGATTTCGATCATCTAAGTCAAGTAGCTCCTATATGCCAACTTCTTTGGGCGAGTAACGCATTATAACTAACTTTCAAAAGGAAAAAAACAGCTACTCCTTTTTTCCGTAACAAGTAAAGCAGCATTCCAAATTATGCAAAAAAATATGTGCAAAGAAAACATAACTTATCAAGTAGATAATTAATATAGAGAAGAACATAATTAATTAAGAACTGTCATGGTTTATACCTTAAACACATAAAATAAAAATAAAAATAAAAATCTTCTCTCCTTGACATACTATCCCCAACAAGATGTTAATTTTGGCTATAAACAAGAACGATAAGATCATGAGATAGTTTCTCGGGTAGGGTAATGTTACAAGGGAAGGGCTATCACCTCGTCAATTAGGGTATTGTATGGAAAAAAAAAATTAAAAATTAAAACAAGAAGGTTTGGAGGGTATGTGTGAGTGTGTGTGGAGGGTGGAATATATATATATATAATGCCAAGTTTACTACCAAATGCTTACAACCTTCTTACAACCCTCTTACCACTTGCTATGTGGGCCATCCCCAGCCCCACCTCTCCCCTAATGAACGACCCCACGTGGCGTTCCAGCCACGTGGCGACCATCCGAACAGCCACCGGATCCCACCTCTTCCCCCTCCTCCAATGGACAGCCGACACGTGGACGCCACGTGGCAGTTGTAAGAATGTTATAAATATAAGATTGTAGGCATAGCTCCACCTATATATATATATATATATATATATATATATATATATATATATATATATATATATTAAGGAGAAAATAAATATTAATACTTTCTCTTGGTTCTCTTGGTAAATAACAGAAAATAGGAATAGCCCGAAGGCTTACTGGGCCACCCCCTACGTACAATTTGCACCAATGAACCAACATAACTACAGACCCACAGACAACATCAACAATAAAAAAAAATTTAACTACCTTCGGGTTCATTGGAGAAACCGATGATTCACTCCCTTGTTCCCATGAGTACTCTCACGACAAGGAATAAAGTCTCCCTTTTGTGTCAAACACTCCTTTTTGAGGGGAGATTGCTTGCTTGCTACCTTGGCCTCCCAAACATGATTGGGTTCTGAAAGCTTCCCTTTTAGAGAAGAGTGGAGAAGTTGAAGTGAAGTCTCGTTTTCAAGGGCGGCTCCTTTAGACTTTCATCAAACCTTCTTTGATAGCTTCCCTCTCACTCTAGCGTTAGGGTGAGCAGAGAAGAAAATCAAGGCGGGGTCCTACTGCGGGACTGTTAAAGATCCACTCGGCCCAAACAACGTCAGGGCTTGCTGATTCCCTTGGCCAACCACAGTAGACTCGGGTACCTTAGGTTCAGGTCTCAATCACTTACCCAGAACAGACCCCTCCTGGTGTGCAGGAACTCCCTACGCGAACTACCCCCTTCCTCTGTGTCCATAGTCTCCCTTAGGGACCCTCATTCCAACTCTTCCTCTTCCCCAAACTAACTGTGTCCGTCGGTGTAGAAGCATAAAAATTCCTCCATGCGCTCCAGTTTACGGTCAACTAATAAGTAAGGTACGTATAACTGCTGTGGACGTATAACAGCAGCGGACGCATGACGCCCTCGGACAGGCCGAGACACATACCGTCCTGCGATGCATCGCCCCTACAGTCATATGAGAGCATTTATAACTCTGACAAAATATACATTCATTCTGACCACCTCGAACCCTGCACCGCTGATTAAAATCCGCGCTGACAGCTGTGTTATAATTACTTTTGGCAGTATACAGCTGTTCAAATGCCACGAAAGCAGAAAAAAAAGTTTCATGCGTCTCTGGCCCAATGCGTCCCAGACTCCATGCGTCCCATGCCTCTCTGTCTCCATGCGGTTTTGACTCTATGCAGTTCACATTACGGCCTGAACGACCACAGAGCAGGACGGTCATATAAAACTGCCTGACACAGATTTTGATGCTTGTCAGAAGTTCTAACACCTTACTCATCACCGTGAGATACTTCAAAATCCGTGCAGATGATGACTTAGAAAAATACAATAAGTCACATCAGTGCATTAATTGCCTCAACAGACGGGCCATGCCACGTGTCCTACGTATGTGGCTTCAGAGACCCATGCTGCTTCGATATCATGCGGCCAGAGCATCCATTTGATCAAGGCCAAACAAGAGGACGCATGCGGCTTCAAGACCCATGCGGCCATATCCATGTGCAGCCAGAGGGTTATTCTGACCCTGACCAACGAGAGCTTCTATGCGACTACAACAGTATGCGACTCTCGTCTCACAATATTTTCTGTTACAACAGAAGTTGATTTCTCGCGCAGTTGAGGGTGACCGAGTGTCTAATTGACCTAGTTATGCGCACAACAGCCATGAGATATCTTCAAACAGAAAATCCTAACCGAACCCATGTGGCGGCTCGCCCACACCATGCGGCTACCGTTACGGCCGCATCCTACTGAAGAAGCCCCCACGGCCAACAAGCACGGGGATATGCGGCACCCCTAACATGGCTATAAATATCAGGGTACTACCCCTATACAAAAAAGGGGGCGAGGCTGACTATCTGTGGATTCACACTAAAACCAAGGAGAGAAGTTTCTGCGTCCGGATCGTCCACGGAGTAAAAGAGTTGCTACACTCCTAACCCTCCATTGTCACCCCCCGATCAAAACAAAATTGTACTTGGATTGTCTCTTAGGACTCTTCTCTGTACTCTCTAGTTTGTTAATCAAAATTAAGTTCTTTTAGTTCTCATTTTGATATCGAATGAAAAACAACCAGCTCGTTGGTGTCCTCGTAAGATTGTGTCCCTTTCCCTTGAATATTTGGATATTAAGGAGTAGTGTGCCCAAAGCATTTACATATGGAACATCTCGGAGGAACCTATTTATACTGAAATTAATTTCTTTAATAAAGTTTCCCTATTAGGCAGCTCTATTTATAGCTCCTCCATCAGCATGTCAGTTATGACAATTTCTACAAAAACTCTCGCATAGGATAGCCAGTCATTCTTTGTGATGAGACAGTCTGCGTGCACTAGCTTACCAATCCCCCTTGCCAACTTCATAATGGCAGGGGAACTCCACAACTGTGGAGGAAGCCAAGGATATCTAATTCAAACGGGCACCGCTGTGAGACGATCACGAGAAAAGTCGGTCGAAGGTTCCCACTGATGCATAACAATCAGTCTTCCATCGAAGTTTCATGGGCCCGTTCACCAGGACCCTAACTTGGCCCTTAAGCAATAAGCACAGATATACTAACAAAGTAGCCAAAATAGTCAAGAATCCCAAGCTTTCCTAGGAATCATTGAATCAATATATGGTTCACCATCTTGTTCGCACGAGTAATCTCTCCAATGGGTTCGATAGATCCTCTTGGTTCAAGCCTCCCACTATGGAGTTACTTAGTTTATTCTCTACCATGGCAGTCCAGGTAGGACTAGGACACAAGATTTCCTTTCTTTTAAGATCTCTCTCCATTATTAGAGACAATTAATAAAGAAAAGTCATTAATGGTGACTCTACTAGTCTTTCTTCGAAACCTCATGCACTTCCCTTTCTTGATTGCATCCAGTTTAGCTGAGAAGACAAACCAGGCAAATTCCTTTTGAATAACAGTATAAGAACTTCCTAACTCGATCACTATCAGGGCTTGCTGAGTCTTATTAGAGGCTACGACCCTGCCCAGACTATTATCATTAGCCTGGGGACCCCTAGTTTTATGTCCCATCCTTTTCCCAAAACAAACCCTGCACCCATAGCCCTGACTCCGTCGCTTGGCCCGACATCATTGCCATATTCCTCTATATACATATGCTCCCCTTTAATCATTCCTTCTGTCTCCTCTACCCTTATCTAGCTGAGCAATCATTTCAATTATCTTCCAACAATGACAGTCCACGTATCTCGACCATGCCAACAAGGTTAAGGTCGGAGGACATAATATTGTTCTAGAGGGGCTTCACTGCAATGGAGAGAGAGTAAGCAATTGGCTCCGCCCAGGTTATCTGAGCCTCTCGATGGTTGTTGTAACATGACTAGCACCACCATAGTATGAAAAATGCCATCTCGTGGACGTGTAAAACCAAACTAGGTCTGGATACGGCTAACAGCACTCTAGGTAATCTGTATGTTTACTCCGAATAAAGATTCTTATGATATCTTTCCGTGCTCAATCATCTTCAGGACAAATTGAGTAAACTACAGCAAACAGAAGAAGAATTTCAGCATTCATGCAAGAAAATATGCTAATATCTACAAAAACAAGGAAATATGAATTCCCAAGCAGCCTACTCATACCAAAGTTTCCCGCTGAAAGGGAGGACTCAGGCGGCATCGGCTATCTACAAGGACCAGAAGAAGAAGAATTTTATGAGGGCAGACGATTGATTCCCTTGCTCGTCATTCTCCTATTTATAGGACTCTTCTACTATTCAACCCTCGAGATAGCGGCCTAGATTTTTAAGGGAATTAATGACTCATTCTATCGTATTACTCAGATTTTGGAGCGTCAGAATTTATTTTTCAGAAGAAAGTTGCGCTCATAAGCCGATAAGACATCGAATGATCATGACTCAGTCTTATCTTCGGAGTTGAAATCTTGGGTCACTCAACGGAGTCTCTGAATTATTCTCTTCCCCAAAATGGTTCTCTACAAGCAATCTGCTCCCTGCCAAGGATTTTCTACTGACAACTTTCTTCTTCGCACGTGATCTTCTCTCAAAGCTGGGCATGCTCTTACGGTTCAAATGATTTTCGAAGGCCACTTCGAAAAGTTTGAAGGGGGTCTTGTAGAAGTATTAAAATTCTATTAATAAAATATATTTTCATAGAGAAAAATAGCTCCAAGGAATCCTTAGTGGAAGAGTCAAGTTAAAGCCCTTTAACGAAAGAACATCTCAAAGCGCTATCTCATGTACGTGATAGGCCATCAAGTGACACACTCTCTACAAGGGATAGGAGGCACATCTATCAATAGAATGACAGTCATCAACATGTCAGTCACTTTAGAGATAATCTTGCACATAACGGGATCCCCCTATTTTCCCACAAAGGAAGCTTATTTCTGCTGGACTTCTACCTATGGAAAAGGACCACAATGTCCTCTTTTTTCGCCAGTGGAATAACCTGAGAAAATTTTTTTGCTCCATGATCTTCATTCTCAACTAACTATGTGGGAGACGTGCTTCAGCCACTCATCCCATAATTGCTACCCCTCCGCCAGAAGTTCAAGCTCAGTTCATACGTATATAACTATCTGCCAACAATCGACCACTCTACTCCCCCATGACCTCATCGTGGAAAGAAACTAATTACAACCGCAAAGTGTACTAGGCATCTCTAGAAGAATGCATTACCTTTTATTGACAATGATTTTGATCGGTCATCGATGGTACGTTGGCTATGTCATCTCCATTACAGAACACGATCTCCTATGGAAGCTCCCCATTTAGTGGCTTCTTCCCGCCCATAACTCGATGTTATAGGAAAGACAAGTGCAACCGCCAACATATCATTCTTCTATAAATACCTGGCACTTTAAAATTATCAAGGACGATCAATGCTATAATATACATTAGCCTCGACACTAAGCTTCTACTCGCCCTATATTTTCTATCACCACAGTTGTATCTAATAGTCAACAGAGTAAAGTTATCGCTCTTATCCGATCTCCAACGTCACCTCTCCCCAAAATCGTGACTTATTTTATATTATTTTATTTATCTTTTTCTGTAATCCAGTTGCAAACAAGTTCAATAATAAAGTTTTCACCGAGAAGAAGTTTCTTCCTCACACTCCCTCTCGAGCAAAAATAATAGCATGCTTATCGGAGCTACAAAGTTTACCCTGACAGCCCACACATGTAAACTTTGTCCTCCAAATATACATCATCACCTAGGTTAGTACGACCAGGGATTGCTTGCCTTTTTTTTAATATATATATATATATATATATATATATATATATATATATATATATATATATATATATATATATATATATAGTTTACTTTCAACATGTATTTAATATCTTGCTACGTCCCTCTGAGTACCTGGTTTTCTACTAGGTTAGTTGAGTAGATTGCATGACGCTCGCCTCGGAGGGGTGTTGTACTTCTTTTACCATTTTAGGTATTGTTGTATTATTCGACCATCTTAAATATACTTTATCTTGTCATATTATATATTCTTTAGTTTATTGTTTATGGGCATGTAGTATTCTCATCACATATTCGAATGAATGTGTTAATTTGGTTGTAGACCTTGGATGCATATTGTTCCTTTTTAAGATTTATATATCATGGATTGAGATATATTAAGTTGTTTGATTATATAGATAAATAACTAGAATACTCGACCATGGATAATGTATACGTATTCGATTTTGGTTGGAGTCCAGATGATACACAGCTGGGCATTGCCACGTAGCCTAGTCCTGTATATTCTGGGACTTGGGCATGACATATTTCTGTTGTAGCCCATGTAGGTAAATTTTATTTCTTTAGTTATGTTACTGTACCGAGTGGGCCTACAATAGGCTATTCAATAGTGATGCATCATTTGCTGACGGACCTAATTTGTCCTATGTCTTTCGCCTAGTTGTCGCTAATGCTATTTAGCAACTACTAGGCGACAGTTTGGGCCGTCACAGATCAACATAATTTTATTAGTATTATTATGAATATAATATTTGTATATAGATGCATATGCATGATCATTGATGACTTATACATAAGATTTTATTAATCGAATGGTATGCATGACTATAGAATCCTATCGGTCGAGGATGAATATATGTATGTCATACTGAATGTGAGCACGAGGACTACTGTAGTGCCTCGATCTTGTTGTGGAGCACGGACTAGGCTAGCGGGCGAATGGCATGGTGTCTTGATCGGGACTAAGAAACGGGGAGCCGTTCTTGTTATGCGATGGAATCCTTAGAAGTTGTTCCCAAGATGCAGTGCATGGTGTCTTGAGACTAAACTCTATATACGGGGTGTAAGCCTCAAGACCCGTGCACTGTTGGTTTTAGATGTATTTTTGCTGTAGGTTTTGTGATTATGTTTTCATGATTATTTTCGATGAATGGTTTTTATTGCATGCTTTCACCATCTTGAATTTTATATCAAATTACTGAGAGAAAGAGAAAAAGAATTCTGAACTCTTGTTGGTGCCAATATAGGTGAACATGTGAACCGAGCTTGAAGACGCTTGGAAGATCTCTCTCAGCAATTCACCAACTAGCGAGTGACATCGATCCTTCGATGAATCATTTAGTCATTGTAGTGTCCCGTTCCCCCTATTCGGGGAGCACGGATAAGAAATACTTGGTATCATTCGCTCGGGACAGATTAAATCAAGATCCTTTCCTCGTTATGGATTGGTTTTTTCAGAATTAGGTCCCACATTTAACAGATCATGCCTCAAGGAAGGACTCGATGGCAGAGTCTAGAGGGACTTTTCCGTTGCGCTAGTTTCTTTGTCCGTTTTTTATGTCTTTTGGTTGCTTTCTTGTTTGTTTTGTGACATATTTTCTTGAACGATTTTGATAGATTTTATTGTCTTCGTTCTTTGGATTTCGTATTTCGTATTGAACCCTTGTAGACCGAATCAGGAGATATTGATCATCTGTTGGTGCATGCAGGTGATCGTGTAGGCGACGCGCAAGAGTCTTGAAGATCTCCCTTTTCTCTCTCCCGATTCACCAACTTGTGAGTGGCCTTACTCCCGAATTGTGCCCTTCTTTCAAGTTTTTATTCCTAATAAATTTTCTTATTTGATCATTCCGATCAACGATACCAAAATAATAAAATTGAGTCAAGATAAAAGAAGAAGTAGACTTGAAAAACTTATAGTGCTTGTCACATAAAATTCTATACGGTCATATCGTTGCGTGCTTGTCCGCTATACATGTAGCTATTTTATGTTCAGTTGTAGTAAGAACTTATTCACCTATAACTATTCAATGGGTAGTACATAACTTGTGAATTGATCACCCCAACTAGTAGACTATGCCATCGTACCGTGCTAAAGTAGTTCTATTCTTGTTGATGTCTTGAAATGCCCTAATACCAATATGTCATGTCCTAATTTTTTCTAAATCGATAATCGTCCCCTGGGGTGTGACATATTGGTATCAGAGAATGGCTTCAGATCCTTTGAACTTCGTGGCAGAAGAGTTTTCTTGAAATGACCCTGACCCTCCCAGTTGAACTCTTGAATTCGCTTGGCCAAAATGAGATGCGTTCCATACAGTAAGTCCATAATAAGTTTTGAGACTGATGCAAGTTACTTTTCTTTAAAGGAACGGCCTCAGAGCCGGATACACAAGCGCAGGTAGTGGCGCAGGTGCAAGGGAGCAGTTTTGACACTTCGGGCAGCTTGGAAAGTCTAGCAGCCGCGCCCTCTGTCGATCCATTCGAGCGAATGATGCATCTGATGGAAATGCAACAGAGAAAGGCAGAACTACGTCAAAGCCAATTTGAGTCCCAGATTGAGGCTCAATTTTAGGTGTAGTAGACTCAGGATGAGGCACAACAGAAGCAAATGGATACCTTACAAACAATTGTGACAATGCTCATCGCCAACAACCATTCTGCATCAATGGCCGTCGCGACAGTGCTAGTTGTAGCCAAGACCGCGGGACTTTAGGGCTCTCAGGAACCTCCGCCCTCAGACAAAAATGGTTCCATCCTGCAAATATCAGAGTTTAAGAAGATGTATTATGCTACATTCAAATAGACTGGGGACCCCTCCGTGGCGTTGGAATGGCTGGTTGAGTTAGAGGACCACTTTGAAGTATTTCGCATGGATGAAACGAAAGGAGTTGCTTACACTCAGCTTCAGCTGCGCTTAAACACACATGATTTGTGGGATGTGCACAAACAATCTATATTGAGTGAAGATGACAAGAGGACTATCTCTTGTTCCGTGTTTTATAAAGCCTTCGAAGATTAGTACTTTTCTTCCACCGTCCGTCGCGAGAAGGAAGACGAATTTACACATCTGCAATAGGAAAATATGATAGTACGACAATACGCCACAAAATTCAACAGGCTTACAAAATTTGCTAAGTCTTATCTCTGTGACACCGAAAGTCAAGCTCGAAGGTTTGAGATAGGACTACAACCTTCTATTCGTGCCCACTTCATCGTCCCTCAGTACCATACCATGCGTGAGTCTCTAAACCATGCCCTCTCCCTAGAGTCGCAGTACCACCTAGTTTGTACCGACGTTATGCAAAATTTCAACCATAAGCGCCCTAGCAACACAGGTGGTAATAATGCACACAAGTGCCACAATAACGGTGGCTCTCAGGACCATAATCTAGGGAAGCACTAGGGGCAACCTTGTGCCTACTGCCACAGGCCAGGACACCATGTCAAAGACTATCGTATTCGAAAAGGTAGATGCTTCGTTTATGGTATGTTTGGCCACATAGCTCACGATTGTCGGGATCGCCCCAACGATTCCCTTCTGCGTCGTCCACAGCAACAACAACGTCCATCTCAGAATTAGGGTCAAGCACCTCGAGCGAACCAGATGGCCCCACAGAACGCTCAAGGCCGGGTCTATGCTATAACTCGGGAAGAGGCGTTTGTATCAAACACGATGGTGTCATGTATATTAATTTTCAATAATGTACATGTTCGTGTATTTTTTGATTCTGGTACCACACATAGTTTTATTGCGATAAATTTTGTTGCTGAGAACACATTTTCTATGACACCGCTAGACCTAAACCTTAGCGTCAGTACTCCATTGGGAGTAGATTTGTCGGCTTACTTAGTTTGTCGTGAAGGTAACATTTGCATCGGAGAAAAAAATTATCACTTGATGCGATAGTCTTCGACATCAGGGACTGCGACATCATTCTGGGGATAAATTAGCTCGGCGGTTGCTCAAATACCATTGATTGTGCGAAAAAGAAAGTCGTGTTTCGTCTACCTGGCGAGATCGAATTTTGCTATGCGTACTGTCCACATTCAAGAGCGCTGAATTCCTGCATGGTGATATCTGCAATGTCTGTTTTACGGATAATACATTCTGGCTGGTATGGGTACTTGGCGTCCGTTCAAGACACACAGCGAGATTGCACAAATATAGAGTCTACTTCCATTGTGGTATATTTTCCTGATATGTTTTCCGATGAGTTGTCCGGCATACCGCTCGATCGAGAGAGAAAGAGAGAGAGTTCATTATTGATACATTCCCAAAGACTCAACCAATTTCCAAAGCTTCGTAACGAATGGCCCCGACAGAACTAATAGAGTTAAAGGTTCAGTTGCAAGAATTGCTAGGTCATGGGCATATTCGTCCTAGCGTGTCTCCGTGGGGTGTGCCTTTATTGTTTGTAAAAAAAAAGGATGGCTTGATGCTGCTCTGCATCGACTATCGTGAATTGAATAAGGCCACTATTCAAAACAAGTACCCCCTTCCCAGGATAGATGACCTCTTTGATCAACTACAAGGTGCGATGGTATTCTCAAAAATTGATCTTCGCTCGGGTTACCATGAGCTCAAGATAAAGCCGGACGATGTGCCGAAGTCAGCCTTTACACTCGCTACGTCCAGTATGAGTTTTTGATAATGCCATTCGGACTGACCAATGTCCCTGCCGCCTTTATGGACTTAATGAATCGTATGTTTTATCGATATCTGACAAGTTTGTAGTAGTGTTCATTAATGATATCTTAGTGTACTCGAAGAATAGGGAGGAACATATAGAGCACTTGCGGACCGTGCTACAGACTCTTCGGGACAACAAGTTATACGCAAAACAGAGTAAGTATAAATTTTGGCTGAGCAGTGTATCTTTCCTCGAGCACATCATTTCTGCGGGAGGCATTTCAGTCAATCCGAAGAAAGTTGAAGCTATCATCGAGTGGAAGCGGCCTCCATCCATCGGTGAGATTCAAATCTTCCTCGGGCTAGCAGGCTACTATAAACGTTTCGTGAAAGAACTTTCCAAGTTAGCATCACCTCTGACTCGCCTCACACAGACGGGAGTCGAATTGAGTGGTCCGTCGACTACGAAGCCTCGTTTGAAGAGTTAAAGCAACACCTCACCTCTTTCCCGCTACTTGCACTACCAGACGAGACCTCAGGATTCCAAATATTCAGCGATGCGTCAGGACAGAGCTTGGGGTGTGTGCTCATGTAGCAGGATAAGGTAATAGCCTACGCATCCAGACAACTGATAAAGCACGAGAAAAATTATCCTACGTATGATATAGAACTAGCGACAATTGTGTTCGTGCTAAAATTGTGGCGACACTACCTCTATGGAGTGGTTTGCCGAATTTATACTGACCACAAAAGCTTGAAGTACTTATTCACCCAAAAGGACCTTAACCTATGACAACGGCGTTGGCTAAAATTTATCAAAGACTATGACTTGATGATCGACTACACACCTGCCAAGGGAAATATTATAGCGAATGCGTCGAGTCGAGTGTTTGCGGGATCCATGTCCGTTGATCGCAGGTTACAAAGGGACTTAGAGAAAATGGGCATTGAACCCCGAATTCGATATTGCGGCGTACGAGTTGCTCAGATGCAATTCGTACCCAACTTGTTAAAGAGAGTGTCATGCCCCAGTCCAAAAATATGTAGGACCAGGGATATGCAACATGCCAGCTACACATTCGAGCAGACTTTGGTCTGACTCGAATACGTATAAGCTGTATATTAATGGTCACTATCTAAATAATCCAGTAAATATAAACATCTATGTCTCAATCCACAATGAACATAAATACACAAGAATGAGCTACATGTGCTATAGTCGACTGCCCAATAATACACAAACTCGAATAGACTCGAGAAGAAAGATGAGTCTAAAAAAACTAGGCTACAATAGTAGATAAATAAACAATATGAATAACCATAACTCCAGTAGAAATGATATAAGTATCTGGTACAAATGCCTGCAAGACAAGCAACTCCATCAGCAACTCCAAAGGCTCCATAATCGTCCATGTTACAAAACTGGCAGGGGACCAGTACAAAAATACAGCATGCCAAAGTATGACAGAAAGAAACAGGTGCAACGTCGGTGTAATCTAGCATAACCACCTAAGTGAGACACAGTTTGAAAATAATGTTCAACGCGTGGGCTATCCAAAATAAAACCATAGCTCCGAACACAGAGATACACGGGACGTACCGTAGCTCCGAGCACAGAGTCACACAGGTGATACTACTACTCCGGATACAGGAACAGTACATAAATATGACATATACATATATATAGCGCGTGCAAATGAGCCCAAACCTCTAGTAACTGTCTTCCCCTTCCCAAGCGGTCAACGAGTGTGCGCTGAACCTGAACCTCTATCTAGCAGTCTCGTCATACTGAAGTACCTATCAACAAATGCGACCCTAAGGTCGTCCCAGATATTGGTCATGCTGTCAGTATCAAGATACAGGAAATCTGGCACGATGACAGTGTCTGAATGTATCCTAGGGTTATGATATAACCAAGTGTGTACATTAAAGTATTGCGAACATCTATCAATCGTTACCAGACGTCACCGACAAACGTCTGCACCCGGTTATGACCCTGACGCGAAGTAACGGTTCTAATCCAAAATGCACACAATACAAATAATAAATAAATAGAAATCTGGTAACTAAAATATAGGGTGGCAAGGTACACTTGCCTGGATCCGGATGCTGAAGATGGGTCTCCGGTACAACGTTCAAGTCCGCGGGTCCCGCAGTACCTAAAGACGAGATACAAGCTCAATCAATAAACTATCACGAGGCTAAAATAAGATGTGACACACGTCTAGCATATGTTTAAACCTCTGTTACAGCTCACATAGACACTAAGATAGAGGGTTAACCAAGGTTGACTAAAGGTATGTTACATCTACTCCGATTAATCACTTGTATAATATCATCAAATAAATCTTCAATCCCACTATTCATCACAGTGCTTATCAGCAGTTCGAGCCGTGATGAATCCTCAAATTTTTCTCCGGTATTCACAAACGTTAACAAGCACATTTAAATATCATCCTCGAAGAAATTAATAATTTATTTATTAAAGCTCATAAATGTTATTTTATTATTCAAACACCCTCTCACAGATACATAACTTACATATACATATTTATATCCCTCAATCGATTTTGTCCCTAGTAATCAAATCCTCAACCAATGAACAACCTAATGATATCATACACAATTTTATATTTATTTAACCTGCTCCTTGATACCCATCATAAATCATAACATAAAACCCTAAGTACTATATATTTATTCATAACCATCAAATGCATGTAATAAACCCTAAAATCTCACATAGCATTTATAAACCCTACTCTCAATATATATCTCATTCTCAACCCTAACTCAAGGCATAAACATAAACCCTAACTATGGTACATGTAAACCCTAAACAAGAATACACTACACATGGAGAGGGGAAGTGTTTACCTTGGCGGTGCCACGGTGGTGCGAGGGTGGATATGGTGGTCGTGCTGGAGGCAGCGGGTGGCCGACTGAAGGTGGTGGTCATTCTGGAGACAGTGGTGGCCGACTGAAGTTCTCACCGGAGAAGACGCGGGGGTCGAGGTGGGTAGCCGGGTGGTCGAGGTGGAAGTGGCCGGTTCTGGGCAGCAGGACGGAGGTGCTGTGGTTGGCAGTCGACTGGTGGAGCGAGGTGGTGGTGGAGTTGGCCGATGTTGGGTGATGTCGATTGGAGGTGATGGCGGGTGGAGGAGCTCAGTAGTAGCCGATTGAGGAAGCTCGACGTGGGGGTTGATGGAGATGCGGGTGGAGGTTTGCTGGTCGGTCGTGGACCGTCGTCGGAGAAGGTCATGGCAACGGGAAGGTCGGTGTAGCAGCTGAGGTGGAGGAGGAAGCCCGGTGGTTGAAGTTGTGGATGGAGGTCTGCTGGCCGGAGTAGGGGAGGCTGGTCGGTTCAGTTTGAAGAATGAGCGGTGAAGAAGAGGAAGAAGAAGAAAAAGAAGGAGAGAAAGGGAGGAGGGTGTATTTCGGCTAAATTTGTGAGGAGGGAGGAAAGAGAGAGTGGGGGTTTCCTATGCTCTTAGAATTAGGGCCGACATTGGAAAGAGGGGTGTGAAGAGACATTAAATAAGAGGGTATGTGTGGTGAGGATGAGTTCTAATTTTTGAATGGAGGGCTTAGATTTCATATAAAAAAAATTTATCCAAAGGGGAGAGTGGGATGGATAAGACCGGTCAAGAGGTGAGAGGGGGCTTCTTCATTGGCTTGGACCAATGAGGTGATGACACCTATCACCACTTTTGTAAATAAGCCCCTTAACTTTTGGGTATTTGCACAAGTATGTAAAATAATGGGGATTTGGTGTGGGAAGTGATGTTTGGTATTTTTTAGGGTTTGGGGGTGTTGTGTGTTTTTATGGGCTTAATGAATGAGGTATTAGGTTAAATTGGGGTTAAGTTGGGATTAGTCAAAGTTGGTATCCCCAATTTAATTAAAATAAAATATCATGTGCTCTTAAATTAAATGGGGGCACATGGGTCTCAATTAGGAGTGACACAAAGGTCATAAAAGGTGTAGGCTTGGTGTCAGTCTTGGACCCTTTAATTGGGTCAGCTAAACCGATTGAGTTTGTGGCTCAAAATTGATGCCAATGACAAAGGTATGCGACACAGGATTAAAGAATGGATTTTGGATACGGAAAGTTGTGTAATTAAATTAGAGCACAAGGGATTATGATTGTGAGTAACGGAAAAGTCTAGTGCCTAGGTTGGCTTCTCAAGTCAAGAGTGCAATAATTTATTAAAAATTATGGGTATGTTGGGCTCCGAATATTGCAACAACGGTAGGGTGCACCAAGGGTTTAAAATAAATAACCATACAACTGTATTGCAAATTTCTAAACCTCAATCACCTTAAGCTAAACTAAAATTTCTAACCGAAAACCAGTCTATCTATAAAAATAAATAAGAAAGTTTACATCCTTTCCAACTTAGAAAAATTTTACCCCCGAAATTAAAAGTAAAGCACGAATGATAGCTACGAGAATTTAAAAGTAAACTGGTGATCGAATGCAGTACGTAAATTCGTACCTTTGTCCTCAAATAGATATGGGAAACGCTGCCGAATAGAATCCTCGCGCTCCCAGGTAGACTCGCTTGGCGAATGATGCTTCCATGCAACCCTGACCAGTCGAATAGTCTGACCTATCAAAGTCTTCTCACTGTGATCGAGTATCCCCACTGTCTTCTCTGCATACGATAACATGGGCCTGACTGTAATATCTGAATGATCAAGCACGTGGCTAGGGTCTTCTACGTATCTCCTCAACTGTGATACATGAAATACGTCGTGCACTTCTTCCAATGATGGAGGCAATACAAGATGATAAGCCACTTCGCTAACTCGTTCCAAGATGTCAAAAGGTCCGATGTACCTCGGACTCATCTTTCCTCTGCCTCCGAATCTGATGGTACCACGAGTAGGCGATATCTTCTAAAATACATAGTCACCTTCCTTGAACTCCAAAGGTCTGCGGTGCGCATCTGTCCAATGCTTCTGTCTGTTCTGTGATGCACGCAGGTGGCTCTAAATCTGCTTTACTTTCTCCACTATCTGTGTCACCAACTTTGGACCAAGCATATGATGCTCTACCACGTCACTCCAACATACCGGTGACCTATACTTCCTGTCGTACAGTGCCTCATAAGGTGCCACTTGTATGCTGGCCTGGTAACTGTTATTGGAGAATTCCACCAAGTGTAGATGGTCCTCTCAAGATCCTCCAAAGTCGATCATGCTCGCTCTTAATATATCCTCTAGTATCTGTATCGTGCACTCTGACTGGCCATCGATCTGTGGATGATATGCAGTGCTGAACTTGACACGAGTTCCTAGACTCTCCTGTATACTCTGCTAAAAATATGACATAAATTTGGAATCACGATCCAATACAATGCTGACAGGCACTCCATGTAGTCGTACTATCTGCCTCATGTACATGTCAGCTAATATCTCCGTGGACTGCCCAACTCTGAAGGACAAGAATGTGCAGACTTGGTGAGTCGGTCTACGAGAACCCAAATTGAATCCTTCCCGCTAGGGCTCCTCGGAAATCCTGTAACGAAGTCTATGGTAATGTGTTCCCACTTCCACTCGAGAATGGAAAGCAGCTACAATAGTCCTGCAGTCCTCTGATGTTCAGTCTTGACTTGCTGACAGACCAAATATCTCGCCATGAATCTCGCAATCTCCGTCTTCATCTCATGCCACTAATAGTGTTGTCTCAAATCTCAGTACATATTCGTACCCCCGGGATGAATAGAATAAATCGAGCTATGAGCCTCGGTCATTAACTCCTGGCGTAGCTTTCCACTCGGAATGTATAGGCGATCTTTACACCTCAATGTTCCGTCTTCATGAATCCTGAGTCCAGTCTTCATGCTGGCCTCTGTCCTCTCTCACAGTCGTTGGAATCTCGCATCTGTAGGCAGGGCTGCCTTGATCCTCTCAACCAATATAGACTGAACCTCGAGACTAGCCATCTGTCCATCCATGCCTGACAATGCAATCTCTATCCCGAGCTTATGAAGATCCTATAACAATTTGCCACTGAGTCATCAAAAAGTATGCCATGGGCTTCCTGCTCAAGAAATCTGCTACTACATTCGCCTTGCCAGGGTGGTACTGCAACTTTATATCATAGTCTGTCATCAACTCTAGCCATCGCCTCTGTCTCATGTTGAGCCCCTTCTGAGTGTAGACATACTTCAGACTTTTACGATCTGTGTAAATCTTAACACGCTCTCCATAAAGGTAGTACCGCCATAGTTTTAGTACAAATATCACTGCATCTAGCTCTAGTGTCACTACCACGTTCCGAAAACAGGGGTATTTTTGACTTTTTATAATTGTTAATATTGTGGTAGTTAAAATTAAATAATTGCATGATAAGTAAATTTAATTTAAATAATTATGTGAGATGTGTAATTGAATATATTATTATATACAGTGTTCATTTATGTTTGAGCTGGTAGACTTGACCTAGAAGCCCAGTAGATGAACACCTGTCCGAATTATGGGATTATGTGGTTAATTATTTTATTTAGAATTAATTTATTGGAGGTCGTAATTAGGTACCGTAATTTATTTAATTGTTGCACCTTGCCGTTGCTTCGATATTTGGAGCGCTACCCTAGCTTTTGTCTTCCGACAAATTTTACAACCTTGCCCTTGACATGCCCGCCTTCCATTCTGCCATTGTTGTAATTCATAATCATGCTCCCTTGTGTTTCATTTTAGCCGCACAATATTCGTCGCGGACGATTATTTTATTTCTAAATAAATTCCAACTTTGTATTGTTGTGCGTTCCAATCGAAATTGGAGGCAATCTTGACTCATTCTTCGTGCAACCCAAATTAGGGTAATATTCTATTCTGAGTCTTCTTAACTAATGGTATTTGTGACCCGACCTAATTTTGGTCCTATGTACTTCTAATTAATTTTAGAACACAGCTTGCATTTATTTCTAATTAATTTGAGGATACCATTTTAACTGATTTCGTAAATCCCAATTTAATTCCAGTGCCCTACTAATTAAGCCCGTACGAAACACACAACGCCCCCTCACCCTACAAAATACCGAACACTGAATCGCCCACCAAATTTTTATCATTTTATCTGTCTGTGCAAATACCCCAATTTAAGGGGGCTAATTTGCAAATTTGTATTAGGTGTCGACACCCCATTGGTTCAAACCAATGGAGGAGCCCTAGTATTTGACTAGTCAACCACCCTCATCCCCACATGAGGAATTCCTCCATGTCTAAACTTGGGCATCCATTCAATGGGTGCATCCTCACCCTTCATTCCCACACACTCTCTCCATATTTAAAGTCATATCACCCACACCCTTCCCAAGAAAACCCTAATCCCCAAACCTAGGGAAGCCCCCATTTTTCTCTCACCTCACTCCTCCCTCTCTCCAACCTAGGAAGAAATTTTCTTTCCCTTCTTCTTCTCTTTTCTTCTTCTTCTTCTTCCTTTCTTCCCTTTCACCTTTGTTTTTGAATTTAACAAAGCGAGGGAATCATCACCATTCCCCCAACTGTTCACTGTTCAGCACTCTGGCCCCTCCGGCCTGGCGACCCGCTGCTCAGCCCTCCGGCCGGCCAAGCCCAACCCCGAGCATCCTCCCCTCGCACCACCACCCGGCGGCCAACCCGACGATAACCACCTCCGTTCATCTCCCCCCGGAGCCTTCGCTGCATCTCCCCATCACTACCACCACCACTCTACAACTCACCGCGACCCGACCGAACACCCCGGTCGTCATCCCCAACTGCTGTTCTCCACCTCCGGCGAGCCGACGTCGACTCTGGCACGGCTCCCTTCTTCAGTCAACCTCCTCCGACTCCTCTCTCGGCCGAGCTTCACTGCTCCGGTCACACTGTCGATCCCGCAGCTCTCCCTCTCCCCCCGACTTCTCTCCTCCGACTCTGGCCAACTCCCTACAACGCCACCACCACCTGAGCTCCGACTCACCATCAGCCCCACTGTCATCATCCCCTCAAACGCAGCTCCACACCCGACTCGACCCGCAGCTCCCCCGGCGCTGTACTCCTCTCCTCCTCCCTACCGCCGAGTCTCCCCCACCTCAGCACTCCGGCCCGGCAAACCCCGACCCCGGCTGCATTCCCTCCGGCGAGCAGACCATCACCACCTCCCTGCATTCCCCGACATCCCCGACCTCCAGCTGCCTGCGCTCCGGCTAAGCCCGGCCGACCACCACTGTGAGAGCCCCTCTTCCCTCCTTCTTTACATATATATATATATATGTATATAAATACGTATACGTGTATGTGTATTTGTGTATGTGTGTATACGAGTATTAAAAATGTATTTTAGTATAAATATGTATTGGTATATATATATATATATATATATATATATATATATATATATATATATATATATATATATAAACGTATTTTGGTATAAATATATATATGTATATATATTTTTTCGTATTGGTATATGTATGTACATATATATATATATATATATGTTAATTGGTATATATATATATAAATGTAATTTGGTATATTTACCTGTATATAGTATAAGTACTAATTTGGTATAATTATATATATATATATATATATATATATATATATATATATATATATATATATATATATATATTTGGCTTGGTATTTATGAATATGTATTTTTTGGTATATATATATATATATATATATATATATATATATATATATATATATATGTATGTATATTCAGTGTATATATATATATATTTGTTCCTCGTATACGTATGAATATGGTATGTATATTTTTTAAACATATATATATATATGATATATAATTCTATTAGAGTATATACAATTATACATATTTGTATATATTTTTGGTATAACCCTATATATTTATTATATCTAATTATTATTTAATTGGTGAATGTTGTAGGCGACCCCAGTGTAAATACGGATACCCCGTCCTTACACACGACCTTGAACCTGTGAACTGTTAGTTGATCGCCGCATGTACACTGACGTACTGACGAGCCCCGTACCATTTTGATCGTCTGTCTTGCCCAGCAATCACAGACGTGACCCTGTGCAACTTGACGAACTTGACCCTAGTTTACTAGTGCCATACCTGGCACGGCCCTGAGTTCGATGTATATGATTGTGTTAGTATAGCATCTGATATAATTATTATATTTTTGATATGTCTATAGGAATGTGGGTTCATCCAGGCGATACTCTGGAACAGGACATTGGTATTACCAGCTAAGGACCCGAGGCATGTACATTCTCTGATAATTTCCAATTCCTTGATAATTTCTATAAGTTCAGTAATCTAGAAATGTTACATCTGAATCCTTGACACTGTGCTATACGGACTAGTATATATCTTGGATCTGCAGTCATGAGATGTTACATTGATTATCGTATTGACATTGTATACGACATTTATATTAGATATCGTACATGATAGATTGGATATTGTTCGTGTATTGTGACATGTCATGGTTGGATCCACAGTACTAGTTGGGGGCGGGGAAGTAGTTAGTAAGAAATATGATCATACCCCTTTTATACAAGTATAGAACAATGTAAGTGTTAATCATGCTCTTCACATATGATTAGCCAGGCCATATAGCTCTCGTACATGTTCCTAAGCCGATCACATTTCGAAACTACTATTTCAAACACTTAGAATATATTACAGTTCTCTATTTTAGATCATATACTACATCACCCGTATATGATATTGTACCTTGTTCTCTTCATTTTATATATGCACTGACTGTATTATATTGCCTATATTGCCTGTCTCTTTACATTGCCTGTCTCTTATTTGCCATTACATTTATTCACTGTCTTCTCTCAGTATATAGCATCATCTGTTTATTGCTTTATAGTCCTTATCAATTAAATAAAACTATTATTTGAGTTTGTGCTTTGCTCCTTCCTGACTGGAAATATTTTTTCAGACTATGCCTTAGAGGACCGATGTCCATCATTTTATGGACCACTTGGAGAGTAGCTGCAGACTTGGATTTGGTAGTTCAATTGTGATTCCGGGAGGTCTAGCCGGAATTACTAGTTTTCTGGTCAGTTCTTTTAGTAGACTATTTGGTACCGGATTTGTCTCTGGCATACTTGTTGAGACATGGATAATTGTTGAGTTAGATTATTACATTTAGACTTGTATTGTATTTAATTTTATTTGTTCGATATCTTATCGTGCTGTAGTCATGTGATTGAGTATGTGTTCATATTATATTGCGTCATCCGTGGCTCCTTATGGAGATTGGATGCTCGTGTAAGATTGTTTAGATAGTATCATGACCTTGACAGTGTTCTACCGCCGATGCTGCGGCGTAGGCTGGACGTACCCGCATACTCGTGCCCCAATTCCGGGTGCGGGTCGTGACATCTAGATCGTGCGTTGGGTAGTTCTTCTCATGAACTCTCAGTTATCTCGATGCGTAGGCTATCACCTTGCCGTGTTGCATTAGTACACATCCTAATCCGCTCCCAGATGCATTTTTATACACTATAAATCCTTCCGATCCTAAAGAAAGTGTCAAAATCGGGGCTGATATTAGATGCTTCTTCAGCTTATCGAAAGTCGTCTGACACTCCTCAATCCAGATAAACTCCTTGCCTTTACGCGTTAGTCGCATCATAGGCACAGTGATCCTCGAGAAGTTCTCCATGAACCTCTGATAATATTCGGCAAGTCCGAGAAAACTCCTAATCTCTGTAACTGATGTAGGGGTAGGCCACGTCTCTACTGCAGCAATCTTCTTCGGGTCAACTGATAGTCCATCTTCGGTGATTATGTATCTCAGGAATGGTACTCTATCCAAGCAGAACTCACATTTGCTGAGCTTGGCATACAGTATCTCCTGTCTCAGCGTCTCCAACGTGATCTTGAGATCTCTCGTGCTCCTCCTGGCTCATGGAATATACGAAGAGGTCGTCGATAAATACCACCACAATCTTATCTAATTACTGGTAGAAAACATTGTTTATTAGACTCATAAATACTGCTGGCGTGTTGGTTAAACCAAATGGCATGACTAAAAAATTATAGTACTCGTACTTCGTCCGAAAGGCCATCTTCGGAATGTCCTCTCTCCGTACCTTGATCTAATGATAGCCGGATCTGAGATCGATCTTCGAGAATACACATGCGCCACTTAGCTGATCAAATAAATCATCGATGCGTGGCAAGGGTATTTGTTCTTTATCGTTACATCATTTAACGCCCTCTAATCGATACACAACCGTACTGTCCCGTCCTTCTTTGGCACAAATAAGATGGGTGCTCCCCATGGAGAAACACTAGCCCGTATGAAGCCCTTATCTAATAGATCATCTACTTGGACTTTTATCTCAACCAACTCGTTCGGTGCTAGTCTATAGAAGAGGGAAGTAACTGGCTCGGCTCCAGGAGTCAACTCTATAGTGAACTCTATCTCTCTATCAGGTGGAAGGCCTGGAATATCCTCTGGAAACATATCCTCAAACTCTGATATAAAGTGAGGGTACATCGGTTAACCTTCTGTAATGTGTGTCCCTAAGGTAGGTTGGACACCATGCTCTCGGGCTCCCCGAAGAAACTCAAAACTCAGGGTGATCTGGTGGTCTAAATATAGTGCAACCACGTCGATAATCTAGCGTCGCGTGGTATTGGCTCAACCAACTCATGCCTAGGACGATGTCATAGTCTAGGTTTATCCTCATAATAAATTCTTCCGTTCTATTTACAACAATAATCCTCCTAAAGATTTTATTCCTTCCCAAATGTATAATTACTCTTCTCATAAATTTTCTCCCTACCATTGTATTCCTTAAATTTCTTCTTTCCGTTATTTATTGCTCCGAGTCACATAGTACAATTTTTTAATAATGGTATCACCCAAGCACATGCTAGAATTTCTAGTATTAGATTATCATCTTCCTGATAAGAGCCTAATATTTCATCTTCTCCAGTTCATAATATCGTTCCTGGTATCGGTATCATGTGCTACAACTAATTCCTAGCATCTGGCTATGCATTTCCATAAATTATTCTAGAGGGTTAGGATCAACGATCTTTCTAGCTCCTAGTACTTTTTAATCTCTGCAATCTTAAGTAATGGTAGGGTTTTACCAGTTCTAGGAACATAATTCTAGGTCTAATTTTTTTGCTAACATTCTCTACTAGTTCTAGCATCTAAAAAGAACCTATCAACCTACCCTACTGAGGGTAACAATCTTCTCAGAGATTATTACACAAATCATGTCTTCTTTCGTCTGGACTACGATCTTCTTCTGAGGGAACCATCAGGCACAAGCATTCGTCTTTCCGAAATAAAAAGGAGATGAGAACAATGATAATAATATTGATAAAAAAATGAACAAATATAATTCGGAAGTCCAAGGGCGATAATCACATACAAAGGAAGTTTTAGAAATTGATTATGGATTGAGATCATATTCAACAATAATTCCTAAACTGCAAGCTCGCTTGGTACAGTAATATAACCGAAATGATATGCTCTAAGACATGCATGGGCCACCACAAAAACATGTCATGCCCCAGTCCCAAAATACGTAGGACCAGGGATACGCAACATTCCAGCTACGCATTCGACCAGACTCTGGTCTGACTCAAATACGTATAAGCTGTATATTAATGGTCACTATCTAAATAATACAATAAATATATACATCTATGTCTCAATCCACAATGAACATAAATACGCAAGAATGAGCTACATGTGCTATAGTCGGCCGCCCAATAACACACAAACTCGAATAGACTTGAGAAGAAACATGTGTCTAAAAAAACTAGTATACAACAGCAGATGAATAAATAATATGAATAACCATAACTCCGGTAGAAATGTTATAAGTACCTGATACCAATGCCTGCAAGACAAGCAACTCCATCAGCAACTCCAAAGTCTTCATAATCGTCCATGCTACAAAACTGGCAGGGGACCAGGTCCTCAGAGGGACGTAACAAGGTACAAAAATACAGCATGCCAAAGTATGACAGAAAGAAACAAGTGCAACATCGGTGTAATCTAGCATAACCACCTAAGTGAGACACAGTTTGAAGACAATGTTCGACGCGTGGGCAGTCCAAAATAAAATCGTAGCTCCGAACACAGAGACACACGGGGCATACCGTAGCTCCGAGCACAGAGTTACACGGGTGATATTACTACTCCGGATACATGAATACTACATAAATAGGACATATACATATATATAGCGCGTGCAGAGGAGCCCAAACATCTAGTAACTGTCTTCCCCTTTCCAAGCGGTCAACGAGTGTGCGCTGAACCTGAACCTCTATCTAGCAGTCTTGTCATACTGAAGTAACTATCAGCAAACGCAACCCTAAGGTTGTCCCAGATTTCGCTCATGCTGTCAGTATCATCATACAGGAAATCTGGCACGATGACAGTATCTGAATGTGTCCTAGGGTTATAATATAACCAAGTGTGTACATCAAAGTGTTGCGACCATCTATCAATCGTTACCAGACTTCACCAATATATATCTCATTCTCAACCCTAACTCAAGGCATAAACATAAATCATAACATAAAACCCTAAGTACTATATATTTATTCATAACCATCAAATGCATGTAATAAACCCTAAAATCTCACATAGCATTTATAAACCTACTCTCAATATATATCTCATTCTCAACCCTAACTCAAGGCATAAACATAAACCCTAACTATGGTACATTAAACCCTAAACAAGAATATACTACACATGGAGAGGGGGAGTGTTTACCTTGGCGGCGGTACGGTGGTGCGAGGGTAGATGTGGTAGTCGTGTTGGAGGCAGTGGGTGGCCGACTGAAGGTGGTGGTGAAACTATTGACAGTGGTGGCCGATTGAAGTTCTCACCAGAGAAGACGCGGGGGTCGAGGTGGGTAGCCGGGTGGTCGAGGTAGAAGTGGCTGATTTTGGGCAGCCGGACGGAGGTGCTGTGGTTGGCAGTCGACTGGTGGAGCGAGGTGGTGGTGCAGTTGGCCGACGTTGGGTGATGTCGAGTGGAGGTGATGGCGGGTGGAGGAGCTCGGTGGTAGCCGGTCGAGGAAGCTCGACGTGGGGGTTGATGGAGATGCGGGTGGAGGTTTGCTAGCCGGTCGAGGAGATCTAGCTGCCGCCGGAGAAGGTCGTGGCCGCGTGGAAGAGGAAGCCCGGTGGTTGAAGTTGTGGATGGAGGTCGGCTGGCCGGAGTAGGGGAGGTCTGTCGGTTCAGTTTGAAGAAGGAGAAGTGAAGAAGAGGAAGAAGAAGAAAAAGAAGAAGAGAAAGGGAGGAGGTTGTATCTCGGCTGAATTTGTGAGAAGAGAGGAGAGAGAGTGGGGGGTTTCCTATGCTCTTAGAATTATGGCCGACATTGGGAAGAGGGGTGTAAAGAGACATTAAATAGGAGGGTGTGTGGGGAGTGTGTGGTGAGGATGAGTTCTAATTTTTGAATAGAGGGCTTAGATTTCATATGAAAGAATTTTTCATCCAAAGGGGAGAGAGGGATGGATAAGACTGGTCAAGAGGTGAGACGGGGCTTCTTAATTGGCTTGGACCAATGAGGTGATGACACCTATCACTACTTTTGGAAATAAGCCCTTTAACTTTTGGGTATTTACACAAGCATGTAAAATGATGGGGATTTGGTGTGAGAAGTGGTGTTTGGTATTTTATAGGGTGAGGGGGTGTTGTGTGTTTTGCATGGGCTTAACGAATAAGGTATTGGGTTAAATTGGGGTTAAGTTAGGATTAGTCAAAGTTGGTATCCCCAATTTAATTAAAATAAAATGTCATGTGCTCTTAAATTAAATGGGGGCACATGGGATCTTAATTAAGAGTGACACAAAGATCATGAAAGGTGTATGCTTGGTGTCAGTCTTGGACCCTTTAATTGGGTCGGCTAAACGGGTTAAGTTTGTGTCTCCAAATTGATGGCAACGACAAAGGTACACGACACAGGATTAAAGAATGGGTTTCAGATACGGGAAGTTGTGCAATTAAATTAGAGCACAAGGGATTATGATTGTGAGTGACGAAAAAGTCCAGTGCCTAGATTGGCTTGTCAAGTTAAGAGTGCAATAATTTGTTGGAAATTATGGGCTAATGTTGGGCTCCGAATATTGTAACAACGGTAGGGTGCACCTAGGGTTTAAAATAAATAACCATACAACTGTAATACGAATTTCTAAACCTCAATCACCTTAAGCTAAACTAAAATTTCTAACCCAAAACTAGTCTATCTATAAAAATAAATAAGGGAATTAAAATAAATAACCATACAACTCCGAATTCGATATCGCGGCGTGCGAGTTGCTTAAATACGATTTGTACCCAACCTGTTAGAAAGATTCACATCTACTCAGAGGGATGACCTATTCCTAAGAAAAATGCAGTGTTGCGAGTTAAGAAAAGTCTATGCATCCCCAATGATACAGAACTCAAAAAGGAGATCCTTGCGGAAGCTTACTATGCAGCCTATATAGACCATCCCGGGAGCACGCAGATGTATAAATACCTTCGCACTATTTTCTGGTAGCACGGCATAAAGAGAGATGTGGTGCTCTTCGTGTCATAATGCATAACCTGTCAGTGGGTAAAAACAGAACATCAGAGATCGGACGAAGAGATGCAGAATCTTGCTATACCGGAATGGAAGTAGGAGCACATAAGCATGGACTTCATTGTTGGCTTGCCAAAGACGCAACTAGGGAACGATGCAGTTTGGGTCATCATCGATCGGTTAACCAAAATAACACACTTCATTGCCATTAAAGTTACTTGGAGCATCGATCGCCTAACTCAGACCTACCTTGAAGAGATAGTTCGGCTGCACGGAGTACCAGTTTCTATAGTGTCAGATTAGTGCGGACGATTCTTATCACGTTTCTAGGAGAGCCTTCAGTCAGCGATGGGGACCAAGCTAAAGTTTATCTCAGCCTACCATCCTCAAATAGATAGCCAAATATAGCGAGTGAATCAGGTACTCAAAGATATGTTGCATCTCTGTGCAATCGATTCAAAATCAAGTTGGGACGTTCACCTATCGTTGGCCGAATTTTTATATAAGAACAGTTATCAGTCCAGCATCCAAATGGCTCAGTACAAGCCTTTGTATGGTCGGAAGTGTAGGTCACCGATCTTCTAGGATAAAGTTGGGGAGTGTCAAATCCTTGGGCCGGAACTAGTAGAACAAACAGTCTAAAAGGTTTGTTTTATCCGAGAGCGACTAAAAGTAGAACAAAGCCGACAGAAGAGCTATGCCGATATTCGTCGTCGAACCTTGAATTCTTCGAAGGTGACAATGTATTTTTGAACATCTCGTCCATACGAGGAGTTATGATATTCGGAGTAAAGGGGAAGTTAAGTTCGAGATTTGTTGGCCCGCTCAAAGTCCTCAAACGAGTCACTTCAGTTTTCTATCAAATTACATTACCACCAGCCCCATTAGACGTGCATGATATTTTCCATGTGTCATAGCGTAGGAAGTGCGTGCATGACCTGAAGCACATGATAGATTTTGGTCAGCTGGATCTGCAAGCAGACTTGTCGTACGTCGAAGAGCCCGTTCAGATCTTAGATTAAAAAGAGAAGCAGTTACGGAATCATGCAGTCTCGCTTGTTCGCATTTTTTGGCGAAACCACTCAGTCAAGGAATCAACCTGGGAACTTGAATCGGACATGAAGGAAAAGTTTTTCTTATTATTTCTTAGGGGTAGTTTATATTCCAAAGTTTTAAGGATAAAACCTTTTGTTAGTTGGTTAAGATGTAATATCCCGTTCCCCCTATTCGGGGAGCGCTGCTAAATACTTGGTATCGTTCGAATGAGAAAGATTGAATCAAGATTCTTTCCTCATTATGGATTAGTTTCTTCAAAATTAGATCCCACATTCAACAGATCGTGTGATACTGGTTTCTTTGCCCATTTTCTGTTGTGCTGGTTGCTTTGCCCATTTTCGATGCCGCTTGGTTACTTTCTTGTTGGTTTTGTGACTTACGTTTTCTTGAACAATTTTGATAGATTTTATTGTCTTCGTTCTTTGGATTTCATATTTCATATCGAACCCTTGTAGGCTAAAGCAGAAGATATTGATCATCTGTTGGTGCATGCAGGTGATCGTGTAGGCGACGCCCAAGCGAAGTCTTGAAGATCTTCCTTTTCTCTCTCCCGATTCACCAACTTGTGAGTGGCCTTACTCCCGAATTGTGCCCTTCTTCTAAGTTTTTATTCCTAATAAATTGATTCATTTGTTCATTCTGATCAACGATACTAAAATAATAAAATTGAGTCAAGATAAAAGAAGAAGTAGACTTAAAACACTTATAGTGCTTGTCACATAAAATTCTACACGGTCTCATCTTGCGTGCTTGTCCGCTATATATGTAGCTATTTTATGTTCAGTTATAGTTAGAACTTATTCATCTATAACTATTCAATGGGTAGTACATAACTTATGAATTGATCATATCAGCTAGTAGACTATGCCATCGCAATGTGCTAAAGTAGTTCTATTCTTGTTGATGTCTTAAAATGCTCTGATACCAATATGTCACGTCCCAATTTTTGCTAAATCGATAATCGTCCCCCAACGCATGACAGTCATCATGCCTAATAAAATGATCAAAGATACCTAGCAAAGAACCCAGAAAGATAAGAAAGGTAAATAATCACATTACGATAAACTGGACTGTTGTAGTATAATTGAATATATAGCAAAGTCCCTGGACTAGGCGGTAAGTATGGTGGGCTGTGGCTAAGATAAATAAGAAGACTGTGGCATACTATATCAAGTTTTATGTACTTGCATGTTTTCTTCTACTAGCTAGTTGCATTCCATGCATGGTCATAGACAAACTTGTACATAAGGGGGAGTTCATCGAGGTGGTGCACCGGGGCCACGGGACCTCTTCGACCTAGGGGGAACATGGGTGCCAAAGTACTTGCATCGGAAGTTCACAACCTTCAGTGAGGGTAGCTCCCTGTATTGAACGGGATGCTAAAATTATAAGATATTCATGATGGCTTGTCTAGTGACCTTCACATAGACATGGTGCTTGCTGACAATATCTTATGCAGGAAGAGTAAGTTTTTATTCATAAACAGGGATGGCTGAAAGATCGTGGGTAAGAATATCTGAATATGGTGATAAATATATGTTTTTCTTATGTTTATAAAATATGAATTATTAATTGATCTTAAGGCAACATAGCAATATCATAATAATAACTGCTTCTTTCACATAACTACTTAGTGTTGGCTCTTTAGGTGAGATTGGTTGTGGTCACTCACCAGTACCTGTTGTGTATAGACCCACATTTGTGGGCATCCTCAGGTGCTGAGGATTTATATGCTGCTCGTGAACGCTGACGGTTTGGGTCCAACTCTTTAGAATCCTTGCACTTGAAGCTTCCAAGTGGAGAAGAAGACTTCTGCTGAAGGTGTTCCATCGGTAAACGTCGTATAACGTTGCTAAATCTTAAAAAAAGAAATAAAGCATGGAATTTCTAAAATCATTTTCCAAAAAAATTCTGTTTGCAGTTATAAAATCACAGTTTATATAAATAGACCTAGAGCAACCCTCCTTTGAATTTCCTGGGTTCGTCGACCCCTTCGGTGGAACACTCAACACTTGTACATACACAAACACGTCAAGAATATCGAAACATGCAGGAATGTTCCAACAAATAAATACATGAATCTAAAATAATGTCACATCCGTCTTATCCAAATAATATAGTAAAAAGTATGAAATAAGTACATCAAAGACCCAAGAATAGGCCAATACACACCAACATACTAAAAATGTCCCAATAAGAACTACTACGGATCAAGAGGAGGAGGAACATTGCCGCACATCTGGGATAAGAGGAAGCCATACTGCTCCTGAGAAAGCATCACCGGTCCCGATAGAGGAGGCAGTTAAATCGATGGCGTCAGTGTCGGTGTCGGTGTCGATGCCAACGGACCAGAAGGACGTATCTGCTCCAATGCTAGTAGTGGAGCATTGCATGAATCCATGGCAGATAGCATGCTCGACGTTTTTGTCTCCACCGTCGAACTCAATAAATCCTGCTTCGTATATATCCTCACAAGTGAGTAGCGCATGACCTTATGCGACCCCTCCAGCTCTGTATGTCTGCACTCCGTAGATACGGCCATAGTCGCCAAGCTGTGCTCTGTCATCTGGCCCATAGTCCTGAGCTCTGTAAGGCTATGCTCCGTCGTCTGACTCAAAGTCCTAATCTATAATAGATTACACTCATTTGCATCAAAACATGCGATTATCGTCGCATCATCGGTCTGCGGCTGAGACTAGGGCTGCTACGTAATCCTCCGTAGCAACTCGGTACGCAGGTCAATAATCTGACAGTCAACGCCCTCCTGGGCTCGTGCCGACGCCTGCGAAGGCTGTGAGGAATGCACACTGCCAGAGGGGCCCCTGAAAGACCACGTCATAACAAAGGCATCGTTGGATCCCGTACAATAGTACGTACCCTCTGAAGACCACCAACAGCGGTCATCCAAAGCTCGTCTGTCGACGGAGCTGTAGAGGGCTGCGAGGAATTACCAGCCCCTCACTTTGCAGGTGCACTAGCAGTCGCCCGCTCACGTAGTCTAAGATACTCGTCCTAGAAAAATGGTTGCTAACGTCTAAGGTACTTATTACTAACTATATAGATATCTATTTGCATATTTTCAAAGTTATATTAAAACTAACATAAGGTAAAGTAACGTACATAGGTCTGCGTGGCCTTTTCATCGATGAGCTTTTCACCCTTCCGATGAGTGGCCCCAAGAAGATGGTCACCATGTTGGCGTCCTCAGCCCTCTGTACCTGTTAAAAATTATATTGTTTGTTATTAAAATTAAACATCTTATCCTGATTTTATTAAAATAATATATATTTAATAGAATACAAACCAGACGACAAAAATATTGCGTTATTGGAATCGAGCCACCACACCATTTTTCTGCCTTCGACCTAGCCGCTTTTGCCTTCTCCGACCTTTTCATGTACCTGGGTTCACTAAATCTCGCCTTTATCGCAGTCCACTGCTCAGGAGTGATCCAACAATTGATCGTGGCTCCGTCATGATCATGAGCCTTTTGATCGTTGATCGCATAACGGATCAGCTTGGCGGCAACGGAAGAAAACTGCTCCTCGATCTTCTCAGCCCGGTGTGATGGATAGAAATAGATTTTCTACAAAAAGTAAGATAGAGAGTTATATAATAAACATAAATAATTATTGATATTAAGAGTAAATATATTTTTACCTTGAAGTGGAAAAACCAGAATGTCTTCCTATCTTCAGGAGCATCTGATTAGTTGATCCAAGGCCCACCATAGTTCTACCTCAGAACACCCCTAGTGCTCTCTGTACCACAGACGGACGATATCTATACAACGATAATTAAATTCATGAATATAAAGATATAATTATTTGGTCCATCGGTCCAAAATGTTAACTAATTAACTTACTTTTGAGGCTCGTCGGTCCAAATCTCCATCCTCGTCTCGTCTGGAGGATCGCATGGAGGATCGCTCTTAACATATGCAGACGGAGTCGGCTAGACCTCCTCCATCTCCTCCTCTGCCTCCATGGTGTCGTCAGCTGGAGGAACGCTGGAAGAGAGAGTAGTCTCAGGCCTAGAACTACTCGTCCCAGGAGTACTGCCACGTTGTATCATCATCGAAGTCAGAGATGCTAAAGATCGGTACACTAGAGTACTCTGCGAGGAGGATCCGAAACTAGTAGCTTGTACTGGAGGAGCACTCCATCTAGAGGATCGACCTTCGAATGATCTGCGTCATCCGACCATACCTGATAATAATATATGATCATAAAACAAATACACTAAATTATAAAAGTTCATAAAAAATAGGCAGACCCAGAGCAACCCTCCGTTGAATTTTCTGGGTACTAAATATCATAAAATTATATAAAATATCACATTCACACAATAAAAATAATATAAAAGTATCACAGTCCCCCAATAAACTCAATATAAATATATGTATCCATATTGTTAAAATAGATGTTACATTCCACATTAAAAATACAGTACAAGGCTAGAGTTATAAATGGATTTAATTTTATTTTCAATCATCTTCTGAAAATTTATCTTCTTCGTTTTCCTCGTCCTCCTCTTCATTTTTCTCCTCTTCTTTACTTTCATTTACTTTGTCTTCCTCTTCGGATAATTCTACCTCTTTTACACGATTAAACGTGTAATGAGCAACTTCTGTTGAGTCAACATCTACAATATTTGTTACAATAGGTAGCTTATCCTCCTGATAAGCAATTTCGTTAATGTCAAAGGCATTTCTAGCTTTCATCTTGCATACAACCCACCAATCCTACCTCGTTGATCCCCGTTTAGGATAAGTTATGAAGTAAACGAGCTGAGTCTGACTTAATAGAACAAATGGTTCATAGCCTTGGTATCAACGCCGGTAGTTTATATCCATATGACCATGCTTATTTATTTTCTAACCTTAATCTTGGATCAGATTGAACAAATCACACCTAAATAACATGATCTTAGCAGGCTCTGATCCATAATTATATGTCAACTCCACAATCTCCAGTAAGACGCCATAGAAATTATTATCTAGATCGACATCTTTGTAGTTCGAACATCTAATACACAAACAACTATTTTTCATAGACGAGAGATCCAAGAAACTGTCTCTTATCGGGGCTTTTGTTGACTTGAACCAAAATTTATTCACACAGTAGCTTGGCCAGATTTTGTAGGCATAAATTGGTCCCTTGGCTAGAGTTATAATAGACTCATTCTCGAGTGTTGTGTGGGGACGATCGGCCTAAATACCAAGGAAACAATATTAAGTTTAATATTTTGTTAAATATTATACAAGTGCATATACAAAAAGATCCTTATATATGCACTCAGCCAAAAAGGAAAATGAAGTTTCATTTCCTGTTCTACTTCTTCATCTGTTATGTTTGGTCTCATCGACCTCATCTCTTCATTAAATATGTTAAAAAAACAAAATATTGCCCGATTAGTATAACAATATTAGCGTATAGTATTATATTAAGATGACTTAAACTTTGACATATTAATTACTTACCCCTCTAGCTTCTCCACTTCATCCTCATCGCAGTTGAGTCATATATACAACTGAGCAGCCCTTATCTCATCGTCATTCAGATATCTCTTCATCATTTTTTCCAAAGGTTTACCAAAAATATTGAATACTTTCAATATTGTATCATTAGATTCCTGATATCCGTCATCGTTTCTCGGAGCTCTGGTTCTATTAGTAGCAACATGCGGCTTGAAATACATCGAGCAAAAGTTTGTGATCTCCTCAAGAATATAGGCTTCACAAATAAAACCCTCGACCCTTGCCTTATTTTTCACCTTTCTCTTTAGGTGGTTCAGTTGACGTTCGAACGGGTACATCTATCGATAACCGACAGGGCTACCGATACGTGCCTCATAGAAAAGATGAATTGGTAAATGCTCCATGGAGTCGAAGAATCCAGGAATGAGCACTCTTTCAAGCTTGCACAGTGTTACCGTAATGTCCTTCTCTTGGTTTTCTAGACGATCGACGACCAACTTGGTAGAATAAAGATCTCTGAAGAATATGCTAAGCTCTGTTAAAGGATCCCAAACTATCTGCGATAAAAATTCCCGAAATGCAATCAAAATTAACCTTTCTATGAATACGTGATAGTCGTGGCTCTTCATACCCGTCAGTTTGTTCTCCTTCGGGTCGATGCATCTTCTCAGATTTGGCACGTACCTGTCTAAAATTTTAGCCTCGTAATCTACCAGCATAGTCTCCATTTATCCTCCTTGTCCAGTGAGAAATTTGTCTTAGGCTGCTTATACTTCTCATTCTCTTCCTCTGTCAAATGCAACGCAGGGCGTCAGCATATTTCTTTCAAGTCCAACCTGGCCTTGGGATTGTCTTCCATCTTCCCCTTTACATCTATCACAGTATTAATTATATTTTCAAACACATTCTTCTCGATATGCATGACATCAAGGTTATGTCTGATCAAATTGGTGCACCAATATGGAAGGTCCCAGAATATGCTCATCTTCGTCCAATTATTAGTGTGACCAAATCAATCGCACTTGTACCCCTTAAAAGGCTCTTCGATAGCACTTGGTAAGCCTTTAACCTCTTTCCATATCGTGTCTCCGGGCCACCTTGGAGGTAGTTTTTGCTTCTTGGTAACTCCGGCATGAAATGCATTACTGTTCCTCTGGAACGGATGATCCGATGGCAGAAATTGTCGATGCCAATCGAAGAAGCACAGTTTTTCTCCGTATTTCAAATGGAAAGCATTAGTGCGGTCCAAGCAATATGGACATAAGAGACGACCATGAGTGCTCCATCCTGATAACATACCATAAGCCGAAAAATCATTGATGGTCCATATAAGTGCTACCCTCATCTAAAAATTCTACTTTTTTGAAACATTGTATGTGTTGGTGCCTACTTTCCACAGCTTACTTAACTCATCTATCAACGGTTGCAAGTATACATCAATATTCCTTTTCGGATTATTCGGACACGGAATAATGATAGTTAAGAACATAACTGGAGTCTTCATGCACATTCAAGGTGGTAGGTTATACAGGGTAACGATCACAGGCCAACAAGAATACTGGGAGCCCAAAAGTCCGAATGGGGTAAAACCGTCGGACGAGAGTCCCAATCTTACATTACACGAATTTGAAGCAAAATTGGGATACTCTTGATCGAAGTTCTTTCATGCTTCTCCATCGGATGGGTGATCCAACACTCCTTCAATTTGTTCTCACCTGTGCCAACTTATATTTTTGGCAGTCTCCTTCACCGTAAACAACATATGCAACCGCGGCGACAAAGACAAGTAGTGCATCAAATCGGTCGACTTCTTTGTACCGGCAAGCCTTCTTATACTAGTTGCCTTGTAGAGATCATCACCATAAAATTGGCACACGTCTTCACCATTATGATCTTTGTAGCACAACATGCACCCGTTGTGACATGCATCGATTTTCTCGTATCCCATCCAGAGCGATCTCACCATCCTCTTAGACCGGTAGAAGTCATTAGGTAGCTTAGCATCCGCTGGCAAGATATCTCTAATCAACTCCATCATTTGGTTGTTGAATTCCTACGATATGTTAAAATTTGACTTGATGCTCAACAGTCTTATAACCACCTCCAATGGTGAATGATCCTCACAACCAGGATATAATAGAGTTCTTGCATTCTCCAATAACTCCATGAACTTTGCAACAACATCATTTGGTGCCTCCTCTACTGCATCATAATTTCCCAGATTGAAACTAGGCCCGACGGCATCAAAAACAATGTTCACGTACCCATCATCGTAATTAGCATGGTCGTAAACATCCATATAGGGCTCCAAATAGGGCTCCAGCTCCGATGCTAAAGAAATAAGTTCTCCGTGTGAGGTCCAATGATAGTAATTTGGCGTAAAACCCTCGAGTACAAATGATATGTCACCACCACTTCTGAGTGATATTTTAAGTTGCGATATCTCACACACGGACACTTAATTTTGGTACCGTTCATGTACTGAGGGAACGCATTGGCCAATTGCAGGAACTATTCCACCCCTTGTATTAATTCATCCCGCACACCGCATATGTCATCAGGATAACGGTTATACATCCACGACCGATGACACAAGTGGTAATTCAGATCTATTTCTAGATACTTCTGAAAAGATGAATAGACATCATTCAAGTATATTATCCAAATGGATGCAAAGATGGATACACATGTTCATCAAAGTAATTAACAACTCCTATTAGTTTTTTCTATTCTTTTCGTTACGGATTTATGGATCGGATTTTACTAGGACCTAAACGAATCAAGGTATTTAGCCGATCCGATGCCATTGATACGTGAGTATTCAAGTTATGATGCATGAGTATCCATATCGTGGTTCATGAATATCTGTTTTATAATTCGTGACTATTCAAAAACTAGTAGACATGTGGACAACTCTAATTTTAAACCCTATTAAACAGGTGTCGTGACGTGTTCATTATCTTCCTTAGGATCCTAGTTATTCTACTTTTATAATAAGTATTATCTATGTGAAACTATTTATTCCTTAACTTATATTTATCTAGCTTGTAACATAAACCTAGTTACGCGATAAATATACCAATGTCGTGCCACAACCACCCAAACATGAACTCTTGTGTCAAGGATAGGTTTGACACTGCTCTAACCCAAGTTGGATACAAGTTATAGAAGAAGCCAATATCGTGTCGTGTCTCAACTTTGAAGAGTCATTCCCGTATTCTTGTATACTATAATATTGTCCTTGGTTATTTTTGATATGGGGGCACACACTAATACTCTATCATTACTCTCATACCAAGACCCCTGACGCTCAAATTTCATATATATCTACTACCTCTTCACAATCCCACCAATTTCATATATATCTCCAACAGTCGCTAAATACGTGTTATAATTCCAAACCAACTCTATTTGACCTTTGATGCAAATGCTAAAAGATAAATTATAGTCGCATGATTATCAACATTATCTCAACATTATCGAATGAGAAATAGGGGTTAAATCACACTATACTATAAATTTTTCTTTACATACACATACACATATAAATTTTTTATCTCTATGTTTCTTTTACAAATGAACATACAATTCTAGGAAGTTAAATCATACTATATTAGGAATTTTCAAAGGAATATATATATAATTAAAATAGGGCTTGTGTGTGTGTGTGTGTGTGTATGTTTGTGACAGTATGTGTGTCAGTGTTTGTGTCTATGTCAAACTTAAACTTGTCCGTGTTAGAGTGTGTGTGTGTGTGTGTGTATGTGTTTGTGTCATGTATGTGTCTGTGAAAGTGTGTGCGTGTGTGTGTGTATCGTGTCAGGGTAAGTGTTAGTGTTACTGTTTGTGTCTGTGTTTGTGTCGTGTCAGTGTGTGTGTTGTGACGTGTCTCTTCTATGAGAGAGAGAGATAGGGTTAGGGATAGGGTTTACCGAGATGGCTAGGGGTTGGACGAGGAGGGGTCGACCGGAGGGGAGGAGGAGCGGTGGCTAACAGCGAAGTTATGCGACGTTCCTTTTTGGCTTCGCTAAATTCATAAATTATAGCGACATCAGTGAGGAACGTCGCTAAAAATGTTGTTATTTTATCAAATTTTAGTAGTGAGATCTCAACAGCGTATCACATTACTACTACTAATACTCCTAGCTGCTGCTTCTACTGAATACCCGAACTTGGGTATTCCCTCTCCTCACAGTCCAACACCACCACACTAAACAACTCAAATACTATACTATCACCAGTACACAGTAGCAACTGTTACAACTCATTGTTTCTAAAGATCAACACCCCACTATATATATATATATATATATACATATATATATATATAAATATATATATATATATATATATATATATATATATATATATAAATATATATATATATATATATATATATCACAAGTAATGCTTGAATGCACACAATACACACTAATAGTCATTTCCTCAAACAATATGAGTGCATAATTAGGACACTTATGATACGCACTCAAACCAAGTATCAAAAACCATCAATATTTAACAAATACTAATTACACATATCCAAATCATTATTATATAACTAATGCAATAAGTTACAATATAATTTGGAGAGAAATTGCACTAATATGCACAAAACCCCCAAAATGGACCCCCGTATCATAGCGTATCACAAAGTGCCATTATACGTCATATTCGTATCCAATTGTGGACACATAGCTAACCTCAAACACTCAATCTAAGTCTAAATTAGACATAATTGACGTAATGACAAACACTTGGTGCACCAATATTGAAATTTCTATATATATATATATATATATATATATATATATATATATATATATATATATATATATATATATTACAAGTAATTCTTGAATGCAGACAATACACACTAATAGTCATTTTCTCAAACAACATGAGTGCATAATTAGGACACTCATGATAGGCACTCAAACCAAGTATCAAAAACCATCAATATTTAATAAATACTAATTACACATATCCAAATCATTATTATATAACTAATGCAATGAGTTACAATATAATTTGGAGAAAAATTATACTAATATGCACAAAACCCCCAAAATGGACCCTCGTATCATAGTGTATCACAAAGTGCCATTATACTCCATATTTATATCCAATTATGGACACATAGCTAACCTCAAACACTCAATCTAAGTCCAATTAGACATAATTGACTGAATGACAAACACTTGGTGCACCAATATCAGAATTTTCTCAAATTGGACATAAATCTCAATGTATAAGTCACAATAGGGGGTCAAATAAATCTAGTTCTTCTTCCTATGGGTATCCCTAATGCATGGGGTATTTTCTAATGCTCAAATATATGAATTAGAGTCAAATAAAGGAGAATTTCAGAATTATACCTATTGGAAGATAGATTCCCAATAAAAATGTTTAATTGACACAATTAGGACACAAGCTCCTAGACAATTCCTTCTTCTCCAAGGGTTACTTGCAATCCAAGCTCCAATACTCCTTAGATGATGAAAATGGAAGAGAATAAGAGTGATTTGAGATAAAATTGGTGTAGAGATAAATTAATTTGGAGAAGAACACAATTGGGGATCTAGATAGAGTGAAAGAAAATGAAGAGAGAAGGAATTCCCTCTCCTAATTGTGGCCGGCCCCTTGCTCCTTCTCCAGACAACTACCCAAAGTCCAAAATATCCAACTAGTTTCCATGAAGGTAAATAATTAGGGAGGTGTTACTTTGTAAACTTTTATTCCTAATGAAAGCCTAATTTAATCACCTAATTAATAAAGAGGGATGAGTCTAATGGGCCTAGCCCAACTTTTGGGTTCAATGTGTCATGACTAGTCTAATTAGGTCCACTAGTGTCAAGTCCAAATAAATAGGCTAGTCTACTAATCAATAAATACTAACACAATATACTATATAAATATAGCACTATATATAATAAATAAAAATGTCAAAAATACCCCTACTTAGAAATATGGTGGTGACATTATACCTTACTATCACGCCTCAGTACCGGAATACAGAGACGGACATGGCCAGCCACCCCGTACAAGGTATAAAACGTCGTACATCGGTCACGGTTGTAACTAGAGAAGGGGGTGCATACTACAAGCAAGTCACTTAGGGTAACACAATACATCTATTGTCTCAATCAGTCAATTAAGAATAGTAAACATAGAACATATATGAAAAAAAAGTAAGGCGTCCCATATGCCCTGCCATAATATTTTGGAAACCAGCTGTACAAGAATAAGAAAGCTAGTAGAGTATCAAATGTACATGACCATGATCAACTGCAGTCTGATTAATTATAATCATGTAAGAAACTAAATATCCTAATTTACAGCTAACAAGTGTCGATGGCTAAACGCCCAAAATGAGTAAAATGTGTAATAACGAGCAGGGAAGAAGAAATCCACTTGTTTTTCTCAACGGTCATCCGTCTGGTGCACGCCATTGTTCAGGGGGGAGTACGCTTGATCCTCGAGTGCTGGCGCTAAACTTGGCCATACAAAACCAGTGGGGTTAGACTCCAAATAGCAAGTACTACAAAGGAAGAACGAATGGAGAAATAAACCAGGTTATGAAATAGATATAAATATATATAATTCTGTCTCGTAGTTTCAGTTCATAGCCTACCGTTATACAACAATCTAATCCTACAGCAAACAAGGACAAGGGTTAGACCATCGTACATGATAGGCCATGTCCCTAAACTATTTAGAAGAATGTACAATCACAATCAAGCTCAGTTACCAAATTAGTCAATCACTTGTACGGCTTACTAGGTGGAGTCTAGGTTATCCCAGAGTTATTATACATATAATAGGAATCCTCATATTGAACTATGTTCTAGCAGGGGCTAGCCGAGCCATGAATTGCCGTATAGAACATAGTAGTATGCACTAGTCCCTCGTAAGGCCATCGTGCTAAGATCGCATATAACACATAATATAATATAATAGTCGAATATTGACATCCACTAATGAGGATTTAATAAATATCCATGGGGCCAGCCTTCACTCCCCATATAATGATTGAGGGTGGCTAGTTAAGTATGATCTCGGAATTCCATCCCTCACAATGCTCTACATATTTTAGTTGCCTAGTTAACCCTGCAATTAGTTGAAATCACATGGCGTGGTCATATGTTACTCCCCTTATATATCGTACCGTAGTACGGGAACGCTAGATACGAATCAGCTTTGTCACTTTGCAGTTTAATTCAGATTCACCCGAGTGTGATGCAACAGTCAAGCAAATCCTAGCCACGCTTGGTTATTGACTAACTATCATGTCCATGTTGGAGGAATTTATTATATCATATATCGCTTAGCGCGTTGGCACACCTCGGTGTGAAACATATAACATAATCACGTAGGAACACTTAGCACATAGGAACACATAGCACATAGTAAGTGTATCAGCACTGATACCAATAATTGAGTCAAGTTACCAATCAATGATAAATCACATGAGTTCTAGCCCATAGTCAGGTCTAACACATAGCCACGTAGCTCACATACGTTAGCAATCAATAAAATCACACGTGGAATCCCAAAACTCAAGAAAGCATCTAAACCAAGCAAAATAGTGAAACGAGCACATAGGCCGCATGAGGATCAGGGACGCATAGAGTCAGTACTGCATAGGACAGGTGCCGCATAAAAAGTCGGTCGCATAGAAAGTCGGTAGCATATGGGTCGGGCCGCATGGCCACATGGGTCGTATGAGTTGGGCCGCATGGGTCACATGAGTTGGGCCGTATGGGCTCAGACCGCATAGCTCACATGGCTCAGGTCGCATGGGTCGCATGAGTCGGGCTGTATGTGCTCAGGCCGCATGGGTCGGGCCGCATGAGCTCAGACCATATCGTTCGCATGGGTCGGGCCTCATGGGTCGGGCTCATGCCGCATGGGAAGTTTGCCTCCCGCAACAGCAGGTTCACCCATGGCAGAAAGCTCCAAAATCAAAAATAATATTTTTTTCATAAAAACTTTATTTTAACTCCAAATCAAGTCAACCAAAAGCCAAAATGCCTGAAATGAAATGATCAATCACCCAAAAAAACTAGTTTTCAAGAATACCATATTTTAATAGATCAAAACCAAAAAAAACTTTTGAAACCCATGAAATCCTTAAACTTCAAATGTAGATCTACTCAAATCCACCCGTTAAAATTGAAAACTCCAAGTACTAAAAGTGTTTAGAATTATAATATGCACATATTAGACTAATAAAATACAAAAAAGAGAAAGAATTAAAAATTAAAAGATTTTTCATATAGTGCAAGGTATACTTGCCTAAATGAAGGAAGGGAAAAAATGAGAGAATAGGGGAAGAGAGAGAAACAATTTAACTTATAGAGCTAGGATTTGAGGTTTAGACCATGGGTTCAACTCATAACCAAACCAACCCAACAATTAAACCACGAGTCTAATTGAACTAAAGAGTGGGTCTAATCTTCATGACATGCAACCTAATTACCATGCAAGCAACAAATGATATAAGGAAAAAAAGTAATATGTTCCAAATACGTATATCGGGAATGGGGAGTGACATCTTTACCCACCTTAGAAAAATTTTGTGCTCAGATTACAAACACAAGGCTAGCTAGAGAAATCAGAACAATCACTACGCTAACTACAAGATCATATACACATGCAATCAAATTCAACCATATAATAAAGAAAAGAAGTATCACATAGCATGGGTAAACGAATCACGAGATTCGAGATACGAAGGCATAAGAATGAATATACCTTCCATGTCGAATAGGTACGGATACCGAGATCGAATATCATCCTTCCGCTCCTACGTCGACTTTCCCAAAGGGTGATTACCCCAAGCAACTCAAACAAGATGAATAGTCTGATTCTTGAGCACCTTCTCCATTTGGTCCATAATGGATACGGGTTATTCGTTGTAAGACAAGTCGGTACAACTGACTAGCTCGGAATGGTCAAGTATATGACTCAGATATGGGAAATACCTACACAATTGAGACACATGAAATACATTGTGCACCTCATATAGCGAAGGCGGAAAGGCAAGACGATAAGCAACATTGCCCACCCGCTCAAGATATCGAACTGACCAACATATCATGGAGTAAACTTCCCATGAATCCTGAATCTAATGACTCAACAGATTAAAAAAATATGCAAGAAAACGTGGTCGCCGACACAAAACTCTAAAGGCCTACGGTGTTGATCTGCATAATGTCGATGCCTATCTTGCACAACCCGAAGTCGCTCTCTAATCTGTTTGACAACTTCTACTATCTACGTGATCATCTCTGTGCCTAACATCCTTCGCTCACCTATATAATATTATGCCAATGGTGATCTATACTTTCTCTCATATAATGCTTTGAAGGGTTTCATCTGAATACTTGCTTGATAACTATTGTTGTATGAGAACTCAACGAGATAAAGGTGATCTTCTCAAGACCCTCCAAAATCCAAATTACAAGCTCAAAGCATATCTTTCAGGGTCTGGATGGTTCTCTCTGATTGCCCGTCTGTTTGTAGATGGTAAGGGGTACTGAATCTCAACTTGCTGCTCAAAATCTGGTGCAAACTCTTTCAAAAAAAATATGAAGTGAACCGAGTGTCTCGATCGGATATAATACTCGCTGGGATATCGTGCTGTCTTACTATCTGTCGTATGTACATCTCCGCTAACTTCTCTGTGGATTGCCCTACTCGAAAAGGAAGAAAGTGAGCTACTTTTTTGTGACGATCTACTATTACCCAAAATTCATCACGACCAGTTGAGGATCTAGGTAAACAGGTCACAATATCCATCGTGATATATTTTCACTTTTACTCTGGAATAGGAAGCGGATGTAATAATCCTTCCAGTATTTGCTGGTCGGCCTTCACTTGCTGATAGAACAAACATCAAGAAATGAATCATGTTATCTCCCTCTTTATCCCGTTCTACCAGAAATATTGCTTGATGTCTTGATACATTTTGGTCCCTCATGGATGAATTAAATATTAAAAACTGTGCGCCTCGGTCATTACTTCTTGCCGGATATCTCCACTTGATACACATAGACGATTTCCAAACCTAAGAATTTCATCTTCATAAATCGTCAACCCTTTCCTAAGACCAGACTCACATTCTGTTTAAAGCTTTTGAACTTTTGTATCCTCTGCCTGAGCTGCCTTAATCCTCTCTATAATGGTAGATTATACCTGTAAACTAGCCAATATTCCTATATCTTGCGAAAGTACTATCTCAATCCCTATTTCTCGAAGAACTTCTAAGATATGCCACTGCGATGTCAACTAAAATGTACTACCTCTCCTACTAAGAGCATCTGCTACTATATTTGCCTTGCCTAGATGGTACTGGTGTTCCACATCATAGTCCTTTATTAATTATATCCACCTCCTCTGCCTCATGTTTAAGTCCTTCTGGGTGAATACATACTTTAAGCTCTTGTGATCCCTAAATATTTCTACCCGATCCCCATACAAGTAGTGCCTCTATAGCTTAAGTGCAAATACTACCACCGCCAACTCCAAATCATGAGTCGAATAATTCTTCTCGTGATCTCGAAGCTGCCGTGATGCATAAGCTATCACCTTTCCATGTTGTATCAATACACACCCAAGTCCTTTGTCAGACGTATAGTAATACACTGTAAACCCTCCAGAACCTACTAGAAGCGTGAGAATCAGAGCTGAAATCAATCGCTTCTTTAATTATTCGAATAATTTTTGGCACTCTGCTGACTAATCAAACTTAGTTTTCTTGTATATTAATCGAGTCAACGGTGCTAAAATTCTTGGAGGTCTGTCACGAACCTTCTGTAGTTTCCTGCCAATTCCAGGAAACTATGCACTTCAATTATTGTCTTAGAAACTGGCCAACTTTCAACGGTCTCAACCTTCTTCGGATCTACTGTTACTCCTGCTCCAGAGATGATGTGACCAAGAATGATACGTGATCCAACCAAAACTCATACTTGCTGAGCTTTGCATACAACTGATGTTCCCTTAAAATCTACAAGACCTTCCAAAGATGTTCTTTATGCTCCTCTTCGCTACTGGAATAGACTAGATATCGTCTATAAAAACCACCATGAACTGATCTAGATATGGCATAAAAATATGGCTCATCAAATCCATAAATATTAATAGAGCATTATTCAGTCCGAATGGCATAACTAAGAATCCGTAATGCCCATATCATGACCTAAATGATCTCTTGGGTATGTCTTGCTCCCGAACTCTTACTTGATGATACCCTGATCGAAGATCGATCTTGGAAAAAATCTTGACCTTGCTCAATTGATCAAACAAATTATCGATTCCTTGTAATGGGTACTTGTTCTTCACTATTACTGCATTCAATTATCTGTAATCGATACATAACTGTGATGACCACTTATTCTTCTTCACTAGAACTACTAGCGTTCCCCAAGGTGATCCACTGGTTCGGATAAACTTCTTTGCCTTCAGCTCTTCTTCGTGTTGGTACAGCTTGTCTAATTCTGATGGGGCCATTTGGTAAACTTTACAAGATATTAGCCCTTCTCCAAGGACCAACTCTATAAAAAAATCAACATCTCTTACTGGGGGTAACCTTGGTAACTTTTTAGGGAAGACGTCTAAGTACTCCTTGACTATCTCAGGAAGTTATTCTTTTGTTATCACTGTCACTGCTATCCTCTCTTCATGCTGATTTTCTACATATCTCTCAAAGGCGAAAACTTATGTGCCCAGGATAATAAATAATACCCTACTCTTATGGAAATCTATCGTAGCATGACTGTCTCTCAGCCATTCCATTCCTAATATAATGTCAAAGTTACCCATAGGAAACTCGATCAACCGTGCTGGTAGTGAACGCTCGCACACTATGACTGGATACACTATACATACACTACTAGCTCCTACGACCCTATTACTAGTGAGTATATTCAACCTCTCTGGCAATGCCTCAAACTCTAATCCAATGTGTGTTACAAATTATATAGATACAAATGAATGAGATACACATGAATCAAACAATGCTACTGTTGGATAAGATACGACAGAGAAGTTACCTGCCACCACATCGACAAATGTCAAAGCCTCCTCCTGAGATAAAGTGAAAGCTTGCCCTTGGTCCTATTGGGCTCCTCGTTGTTGCCTCCCTTGGACACGCTGTTGTGACCTCTGCTGGCCCTGCTGCTGATTATTCTATTGTTGGTACATCTGAGATTGCATCGATAGAGAATGCTGAGCTAATGGCCTCACTGCTATTGTTGGCCCTCTCTACTGGACTGCCCCTAGCGCTGGCAGTGCTGGTAACTGTTGAACTGGCCCTCCTGGCCTCTTCATCATCAAACAATTGACAATCTGGTAATCTGGACTGTCATACCTCATACACAACCCATTGGCTTCCCTATACACATCTCTAGTGTGGCCTCCCTCGCCATAGTAAGTGCAACCCACCGGTGCCCCTGGTGTTGTTGCTGTTATTGCTGCCCCTGCTGCTCCTGAGCCGGTACTGTCACCGTCGAAACTGTCGCCCACATTAGCATATAATTATGGGCTTGAATGCCAGGTGATGGTGCTGACATCCGAGTTACTCCTCTACCTCCTCCTTCGCTCTGAGCGTGAGACCTCTTCTGGCCTCATGTCCTTGCCGATAACCTCTGTATGGTAAGCTCGTGCCTCTGAGATGCTATTAGTACTTCTTCATAAGTCTGGTAGTCGTGCCCCTCTACCAGTTATAAAATCTCCAGATGAAGTCCTTGTTGGAACCTCATTGTGTTATCTGACTCCATAGCCACCATAGTCTGAGCGAATCTACTCAGCCTGCAAAACTCGGGTGTATATCCATCCACAGTCCTACCTGTAAACCCCCTGATTTTTCAAGAATTTTTAAATTTGGATTTTTCACAATTTTTTGAAATTTTTTGGGATTTTTTCTGTAATTAAAATTAGGGTTTTAATAATTAAATTATTTTTAATTGATAATAAATAATATTAAAATATTATGAAAATAATATTTTTGGGTGTAAAATGAAAAACTGGACTTAGGTCAATTTTTCTGGAATTTATCGGACCCCGGACATATTTTAAATCACCTGAAAACTAATAATTAATTAATTATTTATTTATTTGGTTATTTATTTATTTATTTATTCATTTATTTATTTTTAATCCTAATCCTAACCCTAGGTCGGACACGGCCTTCGTGTCGTGTCGGACACGGTGGAACCCGGTTTTCGAACCCTGTTCAGGTACGCGTATCTTTCTGCTCGTAACCCTGTTTTCAATTCCGTCTTTTGCATCGCGAAGCCTGTTTGACCCTCTCGGTGCCCGTGCAACCCGCTCTGGACATCGCGTCCTGTGGTGATCGCGAACCGCGATCCAAAAACAGGAAAAATAACGCCCCGATTCACCCCGGAACTGGGTGCGCCCCGCCAAATGGGATGACTTGGTCGTGCGCGGTCTTCACAGATACGTGCGTGTCGTCGATACGGACGTGCAAGATTTTGCAGAAGCTGATTCGGATGTGCGTGCACACCGGAATCAACGCGTATCCGCGGACACCGCCCCGTATCCGTCCTTTCTGAATCACGTCCTAACTTTCTGTACACACGTCAGATTGAAACGAAACTTGCGCCATCAGACTCGTAGCAATACGCTGGTCCTGTGACCCAAGTTTGCTTCGATTCTGAGAACGTTGACGAAATTGCGTGTCGTGGGCCCCACAAGCCCCACTCGACGGGCGATTTTGTGATCGGCTCGTCGGAATCCAATTCTGGAAGTTTCGTTGGGTTCGTATCATCGTTCCTGACCTGTTGACACTAAGTTTGATGAATTTGGAGACCTTTGACCCTGATACATTTTTCGGTGCAAAGCGGGCCCACATGTGGACCCCGTTTTGACCCAAAATTGTCGTTTTTGCCCTTGTCTCCAAATTGGACTCAAGGACAGGCGTTTCTAGCTGATTGATATTTTTTGGATCTGATGGTGATGTTTATTTCAGCAACCGGAGTACCGCCTGCAAATCCAGCTGAAGTCAGAGCTACAGTTGGAGCCAGAACCACAGGCAAGTGTACCTCGCCAAAACTTGCAGTCTTTGCTAAATATTTCTTGGCTTAGTTATACATCAGAGGGCAAGTATACCTTGCCAACTTGACAGTCTTGTTGCATATTTCCTTGTTTTATTTATAACTGTTGTACATGCTTAACCTAGGACCGTGTGACGTACTTAGCGTCCGATTATCAGTCGGGTGCCAACACCGTACGCGGTGTTGGGTATGGTCATCTAGAGATGGATATTTGTGAAACTTTATTTTCCTGTACTTGTCTTATCAAGTACCATACGACCCAGGACACTTGACACTATTCATGAGACAGGATATTCCCGAGATATTCGTGGTGATTCTGTATAAGATACAGGACTTGACATAGACATTATATTCATAGACATTATATGACTTGCTACATTAGTATTGATCCTGCATGTCATGGACATGAGACGTGTGATTACATTGGGTGGGGAGAGACACACAGGCTACAGGCTGATATATATATATATATATATATATATATATATATATATATATATATATATATATATATATATATATATATATATATATATATATTCTGGCGAGGCCTCAGACTCTATATTAGAGCTAGGCACTCTATTAGTGATATATTTATTGTGAGGCCTCAGACTCTATATCAGAGCTAGGCACTCTATTAGTTATTACTGCTACCGGCTCCCCGACACAGAGCTTGTAGTGGTCTCAGCCTGAGTACTCGTGATGCTCTCACTTGCATTTTTACATAGATGGTTACATACTTACCCTATTTATTTCATTATCTGCTGCACTGCTTATATTTTGGCTTGTATTATCTGTACCTTGTTATGTCCCCTGAAGACCTGGAATGGACTATGTCCCCAGGTATAGCCGAAGAGATCCACCCAGAGATACACCGTACAGGAGCACTTCCAGGAGCTGTACCAGGACCTGAGGACGAGTTCGCACCAGAGGACTTCTCCTGAGCAGTGGCTGTATATAGTCAGTTATTTTTGTTTCTATTTCCAGTTCCTTTATTTCCTGTCTATTTGTTTTGATGTATCAGACTTGTTCTCGGATTATTCACCGAGACACTTTTATTGAGATTTGATAGTTATTTCCATTTGCATTACTCTGGCATTTAATCTGTGATTATCTGTTGTGGATGAGATTAGAATAGTCTGTGACCTGTATCATTGGTTCTATTTACTATTAGACTACAGCTTAAGCATGCCCTGATGGATCCATTAAATTGGGTTGTCCATCGGTGCCTGCTGCTGGCCATTGCCACGTGTCCAGTCCCTCGGCATTTTGGGACTGGGGCGTGAGATGGTTTTTGTGGTGGCCCATGCAGGTCTACGACTAAATTGTTCGGTTTCAACTTAGGGACCGAACAGGCCTGCAATAAGAATAGGATAAGTTTTAGGATCTCATCAACTTGCTTGAATCATTCTTAATATCTATATCGACTTTAAAAATAATTTACTTGCATCCTGCCTTGATTCTTCTGTACGCTTCTTATCGTTTATTTTGGATACAGGACAATGGATTCACAAGAGTGCGACGAGACTCCCGCAGGAACACCACAAGCTACAGGTGTCACCTATGACGACGAAGTGACCCCAGTCGGTGGAGTTCCATCAACTCAACAGAGCCAGCAGGCAGGTCAACCTACCTCCAGATTCCGGCGTGATGACATCCCACCTCCACCGCAGTTTGTCCCACCAATGCCCGTACTTCCACCAGGACAGCCGATTGACGGGCAACAGATATTCTAACTGATCTACGCGATGATACAAGCTCAGCAACAAGTCCAACACGAGGCTCAGCGTCGTGAGGCTGATTTCTTGAGGAGCAGCATCGTGACTGCACTGGAGCAGGCCAACCTCCCAGCACGACGGCCAACGACGGGCTCTATCACTAACTTCCGCCAACTGAAGCCCCGTACCTTCTCAGGCAAAGAAGAGGCCACAGAAGTTCATGAATGGCTCACCAATATTCGGCATCAACTAGAAGCAGCTGAGCTTCCCCGGGAACGCTGGATGACTGCCGTCAGAATGCAATTGACGGACAATGCTCACCACTGGTGGTTGTCTGAGGAGACGCAGCTCGGACCAGACCGAGTCACTTGGGAAGAGTTTTCCAGACTCTTTCAGGAAATGTACATTCCGGCGACCGCTCGATCAGAACTTCGGGACAAATTCAATTGCCTCACTCAGGACAGTATGACAATGGAAGAATACAACGCAGAATTCATTCGTCTAAGTCGCTTCGCCCCAACCCTGATCCCGACAGAAGAAGAGAAGGCTGAGAAGTTCTTCGACGGACTAAACTTCGATCTACAGAGACTCATCGGATCCGTCGCACCTACTTCTTACTCGGACGTCCTCGCTGCAGCCCGACGCATGGAACGCATCGTCAGGAGAGAGGCCAACCTGAAGCGGCCTTCCATATCCGCACCAACCAGAGCAGCACAAGAGGAGTCTGCAAAGCGTCAACAGATAAATCTACCCCCGAGAGCAGCACAAGGAGCCTCATTTCTTCCTACTTGTTACTACTGTGGCAAGATAGGCCATATTGAAAGAGAATACAGACACAAGCTAGGAACGTGCTTAATTCGCGGATCCAGACACCACTTAGCCAGAAATTGTACAGCATATCAAGGAGAAACACTGATGATGCATCAAGAAGCATTACGAGTGCCGAGGCCAGCCTGTCCAGCAATGGGAACACCGCAAACGGGAGTTGAAAGAGTCGTACCACCAACTCCAGGAGGGTATCAGCCGAGGCCACCTTTGATACCATAACCAGCACTCTTCCAGCAGGCTCAGCAGCAACAGAGGAATCGATTGCAAGCATGCGGACAAGCTTATGCGATGACTGTAGAGGACGCTAATGCGCGTAAGTGATTCGTAGTTATCCGTTTCTGGTCTTGTTTTAGCTCGTGCCTATTGGTTCGTGACCTCAGCCCCAACCTAGTAATTTGCAACTTGTTAATAATAACCTTGTTTTCTAAAATTTGTAGTTCTTTTGCTTTAGCTCTGGAAAGTGCATAGCTTTCATTCTTAGGGAAACGGTATTTCCCTAAGTATCTTGTGATGTGTTTTCGAACAGTGCTTGCGACCGCGTCATCTCTGTTGACCGGTTATTCTTTGATTGTGAGGACGCAATCCTCTTAAAGGGGGTAGATTGTAAACCCCCTGATTTTTCAAGAATTTTTAAATTTAGATTTTTCACAATTTTCTGGAATTTTCTGGAATTTTCTGGGATTTTTTCTGTAATTAAAATTAGGGTTTTAATAATTAAATGATTTTTATTTGTTAATAAATAATATTAAAATATTATGAAAATAATATTTTTGGGTGTAAAATGAAAAAGTGGACTTAGGGTAATTTTTCTGGAATTTATCGGGCCCCGGACATATTTTAAATTACTTGAAAACTAATAATTATTATTTATATATTTATTTGGTTATATATTTATTTATTTATTCATTTATTTATTTTTAATCCTAACCCTAACCCTAAGTCGGACACGGCCTTCGTGTCGTGTCGGACACGGTGGAACCCAGTTTTTGAACCCTGTTCAGGTACGCGTATCTTTCTGCTCGTAACCCCATTTTCAATTCTGTCTTTTGCATCGCGAAGCCTGCGTGACCCTCTTGGTGCCCGTGCAACCCGCTCGGGACATCGCGTCCTGTGGTGATCGCGAACCGCGATCCAAAAACAGGAAAAATAACGCCCCGATTCACCCCGAAACTGGGTGCGCCCCGCCAAACGGGACGACTTGGTCGTGCGCGGTCTTCACAGATACGTGCGCGTCGTTGATACGGACGTGCGAAATTTCGCAGAAGCTGATTCGGATGTGCGTGCACACCGGAATCAACGCGTATCCGCGGACACCGCCCCGTATCCGTCCTTTCTGAATCACGCCCTAACTTTGTGTACACACGTCGGATTGAAACGAAACTTACGCCATCGAACTCGTAGCGATACGCTGGTCCTGTGACCCAAGTTTGGTTCGATTCTGAGAACGTTGACGAAATCGCGTGTCGTGGGCCCCACAAGCCCCACTCGACGGGCGATTTTGTGATCGGCTCGTCGGAATCCAATTCTGGAAGTTCCGTTGGGTTCGTATCATCGTTCCTGACCTGTTGACACTAAGTTTTGTGAATTTGGAGACCTTTGACCCTGACACATTTTTCGGTGCAAAGTGGGCCCACATGTGGACCCCATTTTGACCCAAAATTGCCATTTTTGCCCTTGTCTCCAAATTGGACTCAAGGACAGACGTTTCTAGCTAATTGATATTTTTTGGATCTGATGGTGATATTTATTTCAGCAACCGGAGTACCACCTGCAAATCCAGCTGAAGTCAGAGCTACAGTTGGAGCCAGAACCACAGGCAAGTGTACCTCGCCAAAACTTGCAGTCTTTGCTAAATATTCCTTGGCTTAGTTATACATCAGAGGGCAAGTATACCTTGCCAACTTGACAGTCTTGTTGCATATTTTCTTATTTTATTTATAACTGTTGTACATGCTTAACCTAGGACCGTGTGACGTACTTAGCGTCCGATTATCAGTCGGGTGCCAACACCGTACGCGGTATTGGGTATGGTCATCTAGAGATGGACTTGACATAGACATTATATTTATAGACATTATATGACTTGCTACATTAGTATTGATCCTGCGTGTCATGGACATGAGACGTGTGATTACATTGGGTGGGGAGAGACACACAGGCTACAGGCTGATATATATATATATTTATTTTGGCGAGGCCTAAGACTCTATATTAGAGCTAGGCACTCTATTAGTGATATATTTATTGTGAGGCCTCAGACTCTATATCAGAGCTAGGCACTCTATTAGTTATTACTGCTACCCGGCTCCCCGATATAGAGCTTGTAGTAGTCTCAGCCTGAGTACTCGTGATGCTCTCACTTGCATTTTCACATAGATGGTTACATACTTACCCTATTTATTTCATTATCTACTGCACTGCTTATATTTTGGCTTCTATTATCTGTACCTTGTTATGTCCCCTGAGGACCTGGAATGGACTATGTCCTCAGGTATAGCCGAAGAGATCCACCCAGAGATACACCGTACAAGAGCACTTCCAGGAGCTGTACCAGGACCTGAGGACGAGTTCGCACCAGAGGACTTCTCCTGAGCAGTGGCTGTATATAGTCAGTTATTTCTGTTTCTATTTCCATTTCCTTTATTTCCTGTCTATTTGCTTTGATGTATCAGACTTGTTCTCGGATTGTTCATCGAGACACTTTTATTGAGATTTGATAGTTATTTTCATTTATATTACTCTGGCATTTAATCTGTGATTATCTGTTGTGGATGAGATTAGAATAGTCTGTGACCTGTATCATTGGTTCTATTTACTGTTAGACTACAGCTTAAGCATGCCCTGATGGATCCATTAAATTGGGTTTCCCATCGGTGCGTGCTGCTGGCCATTGCCACGTGTCCAGTTGTCACGCCCCGGTCCCAAAATGACGAGGGACTAGAGAAGCGTGGCAATGGCCAGCAGCACGCACCGATGGACAACCCAATTTAATGGATCCATCAGGGCATGCTTAAGCTGTAGTCTAACAGGAAAGAGAGCAAATGTTACAGGTCACAGACTAATCTAATCTCATCCACAACAGATAATCACAGATAAAGACAGGGTAATGCAAATAAAATAAGCTGATCTCAATAAATATCTCGGGAAACAATCCGAGAATATGTCTGGTACAACAATTGCAAATAGACAGGAAATAATCAACTGGAAATAGAAATAACTGACTACATACGGCCAATGCTCAGGAGAAGTCCTCTGGTGCGAGCTCGTCTTCAGGTCCTGGTACAGCTCCTGGAAGTGCTCCGGTACGGGGTATCTCTGGATGGATCTCTTCAGCTATACCTGGGGACATCATCCATTCCAGGTCCTCAGGGAACATAGCAAGGTACAGATAATACAAGCCAAAACATAAGCAGTGCAGAAATAAAGGAGATAGCAGGGTGAACTATGTAACCAGCTAAGTGATAAATGCAAGTTGAGAGCATCACTAGAACTCAGGCTGAGACCGCTACAAGCTCTGTGTCGGGGAGCCGGTAGCAGTAATAACACGTAAAGGGTCTAGCTCTGCTGGAGAGTCTACGACCTCACACTAATAGTATATATATATGAAAACAGCCTGTAGCCTGTGTGTCTCTCCCCACCCAATGTTATCACACGTCTCATGTCCATGACACGCAAGATCATAACTAATGCAGCGGTCATATAATGTCTAGGAATAAACTGTCCATGTCATAACCTGTATCCTATACAGAATCATCGTGAATATCTCAAGAGGATTATGTCTCATGAATAGTGTCCAGTGTCCTGGGTTTTGTTGTACTTGATAGGACAAGTACCAAGAGTAAGGATATCGAATATCCATATCTAAATGACGTTGTCACGCCCCAGTCCCAAAATATCGTGGGATCGGACGCGTGGCAAAGGCCAGCAGTACGCACCAATGGACCAACTCAATATAATGGATCCATCAGGGCATACTTAAGCTGTAATATAACAAGTCTACGACAACATGGTACAACTAATCTCATCCACACAAGATATAAAATATGATCCACAGAATAAATAAGGAATGTAAATCATCATCTAGTCTCACAAAGTACTTCGGGGAACAACCCGATAAATATCTAGTACAATGGTTCAACAGACCAGAATATAAAAGACTGAAATAAATAATGAAAACTGAGCAAAAACATGGATGCTCAAGAGAAATCTTCAGCTAAGACCTCGTTCTCAGATGGTGGTACAGCTCCTGGATCAGCTCCTGCTCTGGTCCCGTAAATCTTGGGATAAATCTCGTCCTCAAATCCTGGGGACAAAATTCGGATCCAGGTCCTCAGGGGACATAGCAAGGTACAAGAAAGCTCATGCCAAAATGAATAAATAAACAGTGCAGCAAAAAAATAACTAAATGAAGCAATAGGGTAAATATGTAACCAATCTAAGTGAAATACAAGTGAGAGCAACACTAAAACTCAGGCTGAGCCACTACAAGCTCTGTGTCGGGGAGCCGGTAGCGGTAATAACCGGTAGTGGGTCTAGCTCTGCTACGAGAGTCTACGACCTCTCAATAACAGAAGATATATATATGTAAACAGCCTGTAGCATGTGTGTCTCTCCCCACCCAATGTAACCACGCGTATCATGACCATAACGTCTCATGCCCATGTCAAGCGCGATCATAACTAATGCACAAGTCAATAAAGTATCTAAGAATATAATGCCCATGTCCTGTATCCTATACAGAATCACCACGAATATCTCGGGAAAATCCTGTCTCATGAATAGTGTCAAGTGTCCTGGGCCATAGGGTACTTGATAAGACAAGTACGAGAATATAAAGTGTCACGGATGTCCATCTCTAGATGACCGTACCCAACACTGCGTACAGTGTCGGCACCCGACTGATAATCGGACGCTAAGTACGTCACACGGTCCTAGGTTAAGCATGTACAGTAATATATATATATAAAACAAGGAAAATAGATAACTAAGCTGTAGAGTTTGGCAAGGTACACTTGCCTGATGTCCGAATACCAACAACTGTCCCTGTATTGGTGGATCCGGTAGGTACTACTCCAAAAACTGTAATAAACATCACCACTAGTCTCAGAAGATGTCAAATAGCTAGAAATGCCTATCCTTACGTCCAATTTTGGACACAGGGACAAAAAGGTCATTTTCGGATTAAAGCGGGGTCCCCATGTGGGCCACTTCGCACCGAAAAATGTGTCAGGGTCAAAAGTCTCCAAATTCCGCAAACTCAGTGTCTACAAGTCAGAAACGATGACACGAACCCAACGGAACTTCCAGAATTGGATTCCGATGAGCCGATCTAAAAATCACCCGTCAAGTGGAGCCTGTGGGGCCCACGATACGTGATTTTGTCAACGTTCTCGGAATCGGACCAAACTTGGGTCACAGGACCAGCGTATTGCTACGAGTCCGATGGCGCAAGTTTTGTCTCGATCCGACGTGTGTACACAAAGTTACAGCATATTCCAGAAAGGACGAATACGGGGGGTCGTCGAGGATACGCGTTGATTCCGGGGTGCACACACCTCCGAATCGACTTCTGCGAAATCTCACACGACCGTATCAACGTCGCGCACAGTTCGGTAAAGACCGCGTGCAACCAAGTCGTCCCGATTGGCGGGGCAAACTCAGTTCTGGGGTAAAATAGGGCGTTGGTTTTCCTGTTTTTGGATCGCGGTGTACGATCACCACAGGACGCGATGCGCCGAGCAAGTTGCACGGGCACCAAGAGGGTTACACAGTCTACGCGTAGCAATTTACGGAATCGAATTTGGAGTTACGATGAGGGAGAAAACGGTACCTGTTCAGGGCCCCGTGAGTTCTGTTTTTCACGTCTCCAAACGTTCACGTCGTGTCCTGCGTCTCGAGTTGCTGGTACCGCGTGTCTGCTGCGAGTCCAGACTAAGGTCCTGATCTGGAGGGCTTCGCCGGGGGCAGCCTCGTGGTCGGCTAGGGCTCGGCGACCGGATCTCGAGCGGCGGCCGGCGTGGGTCGAAGGGTCGAGGGAAAAATGGTCTGTCGTCGGTTCTGAGGTGAACTCGGGGGAGCAGTTCGAGGGATGATGGGGATGTCGACGCCGGAGAGCGGCGGCGGAGGAGACGCGGGGGAGGTTGCTCTGTGATGGAGGTCGACGAGGTTGCTCGAGATGGTAGGGAAAACTGGTGGCGGTCGGCGTGGCACGGAAGCCGAGGCGGGGATAGGGACGGCGAGGCAGTCGGGAACGGTAGGGAGGTGGATTCGAGGGTGCAGGGAAGCTAGGGTTTCGGTGGGGCGGACGGCTAAGGCGTTGGTAACGGGCTATCGAGGTCGACGAAGGAGGTGGGTGGTCCGGTGAAGCTAGGGTTTCGTCGAGGCGACCGAAATTTGGAGAAGGAGGCGCTGCTCGGGCACGTATATCGAGGAAGATGGCTACGGCTACGCGAAGTCCGAGATGACTTAAATAGTCGTGCCACCGCCGGAAACACTGTTCAGTTGGGAATTAGGGTTTCTATCGGGTTCTCGGGTCGGGTTGGTTTGGTTCGGGCTTCGTTGGGTTCGGTTCACAATCCTATAGCTTTTGGTCCTCGTTTCGTTGCTCCGGTGTCCAATAAATTCACCGAAAAATGCCATACGTCCGGTTCTCCATAATACACAATAAATTTTTACTTCGAGAATATTTTAACACCCATAAACTGCCCGTAAAATTCTTTAACTCATAAACACCTCGGTTCTTCATCCAAAATCCCAAAAACATCCGAAAATTTTTTATAAAAAAAATTATCTGAAAAATAGGGTGTTTACAGACGTACCCAACACCGCATACGGTGTTAGCACCCGACTATGATCGAACACTAGGTACGTCACACGTTCCTAGGTTAAGCAGTTAAAATAAGTTATAATTAAAACAAGGAAATATGCAACAAGACTGTAAAGTTGGCAAGGTATACTTGCGCTCTGATATATAACTAAGCCAAGGAATATTTAGCAAAGACTGCAAGTTTTGGCGAGGTACACTTGCCTGTGGTTCCGGCTCTGATTGCAGCTCTGACTTCAGTTGGATTTGCAGGCGGTACTCCGGTTGCTGAAACAAACATCACCATCAGATCCAGAAAATATCAATCAGCTAGAAACGCCTGTCCTTGGGTCCAATTTGGAGACAAGGGCAAAAACGGCAGTTTCGGGCCAAAACGGGGTCCACCGGTGGGCCCGCTTTGCACCGAAAAACGTATCAGGGTCAACGGTCTCCAAATTCACCAAACTCAATATCAACAGGTCAGAAACGCTGATACGAACCCAACGGAACTTCCAGAATTTAATTTTCGATGAGCCGATCACAAAATCGCCCGTCGAGCGGGGCTTGTGGGGCCCACGACACGCGATTTCGTCAACGTTCTCAGAATCGAACCAAACTTGACCCACAGGGCCAGCGTATCGCTACGAGTCCGATGGTGCAAGTTTCGTCTCGATCCGACGTGTGTACACAAAGTTAGGTCGAAATGCAGAAAAGTCGGATACGGGGCGATGTCCGCGGATACGCGTTGATTCCGGTGTGCACGCACACCCGAATCAGCTTCTGCGAAATTCTACACGTCCGTATCTACGATGCGCATGTATCTGTGAAGACCGTGCGCGACCAAGTCGTCCCGTTTGGCGGGGCGTACTCAGTTCCGGGGTGAAACAGGGTCTGGTTTTTTCTGTTTTTGGATCGCGGTGTGCGATCCCCACAGGACGCGATGCCCCGAACGGTTTGTCCGGGCACCGAGAGGGTCATACAGGCTTCGCAATGCAATTTGCGAAATTGGAAACAGAGCTCAAGCAAGAAGTTACGCGTACCTGAACCCCGCTGAAAAATCGGGGTTTCGCCGTGTCCGACTCGACATGGACACTGTGTCCTGTGTCCGTGTCCGACACAGAAAGCAGCAATTAGGGTTAGGGTTTTTTCCTCGCCGGACTCTGGTGGCTCTGCGGCGGCTCAGGGCGGGGGAGGCCGGCCGGGGGCAGCGAGGCGCGGCGCGCGGCATCGAGGCGGAGGCGAGGCGGCTCGGGGAAGGCGGCGCGGCGCTGGCTGCCGCTGCTGCAGTCGACTGCGGCCGCTCGTCGTCGAGACGAAGGGGGAGGGGAGGAGGAGAGCGGTGTGGCACGGAGGAGGAGAGCCTGGGCGGGGCTGGGCGGCGTCGGCCGGGCTATGGTCGACGCTCAGGGCGGAGGGGAGCCGGTAGCAAGGCGCTGGGGTAGCTGTCGAGCGGAGGGGAGGAGGAGCCGAGGGGTTTTATAGGCTGGCCGAGCGGTTGGGGGCCGAGATGGGCGGCGCCGAAGGCGGGGTCAGGCGCTGAGGGCGGAGACGTGGCCGACGTGGCACTGGCTGCCCGGGCGGAGTGTCACGCCCCGAGGCGTCCCCCGAGCCGTGACCGCCGTGCGGGCCTGGATTTGCGCCCGCACAAGGCTTTTAATGATTTGCATAGCAAGCACGTATTCAGAGTACGCAGATAAATTGAAACACAGATTTGAAACATAGAAAAGTTCTCTTTATTGATAATGAACATCTATTACAAACTCTTGAACGAGTCAGCTAATATGCCGAACGGCTTACAAAAGGGTTGACTCAAAATGAGATAGCAGTCCTGTACATTACATCCTTTTATAAACTCAAAACAATATAGACCTCCAGGCTGGAGGATCGCTTTGCCACGGAGCTGCATTTGTGTATGAAGAGTAGCAGGCTCCTGACTTCAAAATGCTTCGGGGGCGCGGTGAAGATGCGCCAACAGTTGGACTGGATCGGGTAGACGACTTCGGCTCCTCGCTCGGTTCGCCTTGGTGCGGAGAACCTGTTTCAACGAGGGTCAGCATATCGAAACATGCTGGTGAAGGCGAGCTAGCCTGACTATACCAATCAACACGTTGTTTAGTGAAGCATGCATATTTGGTTGGTTTCTATCTTGCCTTAGTTCATTTACAGTTAAGCAGCATATTGAATTTACTGAAATGAACGTGCCACCGTTCGGTGGATTTTACCTGACCGTCCGAATTACCTGCACAATACTTACCATGCCTTCCCTGCCACGAAGACACAAGTTAGTATGCAACAGGTTTAAATATACACGATGATCACTGGCGTGGTGCCATAACGGACAGTAGTCTTTGACGAGAATGGTTTGCAACGTAAATACAAGAGGTGCTGCAAGCCATTTCCGCCGAACAAGAGACTAGAACAATATGTCTCGCCCGGACCAGATCGATGCCAGTGCCCCAGCATCGTCCGCGAGACGTTTACCCTGTGCACTGGTTGTCCATGATCGAACAATATACAAGTAACAAGTTTGTGTTTGAGGCAACAAGAGTACAAGACAAGCAAGTACAAGACAAGCAGTTTATGATCCATTCCCAAACGAACAAGCACGCAGTTAAGTATCCGTTCATGAAATTATTGACAAGCATAATGAACCAAGTCTATTCTCTTTTATCTTGGTTTCTTTTATTATTACTTGGTATCGTTTGATCGGGGCGAAGGAGTGAAGCTGGAAGCAGAGCTAGCTAATCGGGTTGGTAGCCACTCACTTAGATTTTGGAAAGAAGAAGGAAAGAGGCGCTTCACGACTCCGCTCGCAAGCCGCCTACTGTTCGTTCACCTGCACACGAACAGCTCGATTAATACTTCTTCCTCTCTTTCCATTCTCGGAATAGAAGTGCAAGTCAATGAACGAAAACAATGAAAACCATCGAAACCGTTCAAGGAAAACAAGCAAAATCCCAAAACCAACTCAAAGCACGAAAGCAACAAGCGACATCGAAAACCGAGGCAATAAAAGATAGCAGCGGAGAGGTCCCTCCTGACTCTGCCGCTAAGCCGATCCCGGGGGCGCAGTCCACTGAATATGGGAATCGATTCCGAAGAAACAAATCCATAACGAGGACAAGTTCTTAATTCAATCTATCCCGATCGAACGATACCGTCTTGTGTTTCTTAGCCGCGCTCTCCGCATCGGGAGAACGGGGCGCTACATCCTACCCAACCAATTGGAAGTTTCGTCCCGAAACTTAAGATAGGACCTACCGTTAGGGATTGTTTCGTTGGGGGCGATCATGACTCAAGGAACAAGTACGAACAGAATGGTCTGATCCGCCACAGGCTAGGCATAACCCAAGTTTCATACGACATTTGTCGATTGCATGCCCTGACTTTTTACAGAATTTACAGTAGGGCATTGTGTTCCCTTTGTGTGAACCACTGTCGTTTCGGCGCTTTGCAGCGTTGTTTCCTCTCTCGTCGCTTTGGCGTTTGTGACTGGATGTATGCACAGCGCCGGCAGGAACGTGAGGATAGTGTGGTTCAAGCGACAGGGCGTGATTCATGACTTCACGCATTGTCCGATACTGAGGAACGGCTACGTGCGAATGGATGGCAGGACGGAGACCACCTTCAAACCTTCTAGCTCGACTCGCTGCATCAGGTAAATAGGCCCTAGCGAATTTGGAGAGTCGGTTGAATTCGGCGGAATACTCTTTAACTGTCATCCTGCCTTGCCTCAGTTGCACGAAGTCGTTTTCCATCTGACGTTGGACTGGAGGGGGTACATACTCCTCTTCGAACGCGGCACGAAAAGTCGTCCACGAGATCGCCTCCTCTCCGTGATCAAGTTGGAGAGATCGTCGATACACGTCCCACCAATCGTGTGCGTTGAGGCGGAGCTGCAGTTGCGCGCAGGAGACGCGCTTATCTTCGGGGACCTCTAACAGAGCGAAGTGATCTTCAAGTTTGGCCAACCAATCTAGAGCTACGACTGGGTCCTCAGTCCCGTTGAATGGGGTGTTGCAGACTTTCTTGAAGCGGCCAAAGTCGAAGGCAGTCACGTCCCTCGCTCTTGGAATTTGCGGTGTCTCTACTTCAAGCACGGGCTGCTCCACCGGAATCGTTGTTGTTGCGGCGGAATGGTTGGCAGCCAAAGTCTGAACGATCTGATGCAGGGTATCTACCTGCTTCTGTTGGACTAAGAATCGTGCTTCTATATTGTCTTGAAACTTGAGCTGACTCTCTTCCGCTCGCTTCTAAGCCCGTTCATGGCGAGCCTCGTCCCTTTGTTGGTTTTCCCCCAACATCTGCAATATTTGCTGAACGGGATCGATGCTTGGCGTGGCTCGCTGGCTTCTTGAACTTCCCGAAGTGCCCGAACTACTCCCTTGGCCTTGCGTTTCGTCCGGGACTTGCGCTGCAGATTGCGCTGGATCCATTACTTCAAAAGAAGGTAAATTACATTAGGATCATAATGTATTATGGACTTATTGCATGAACGTATCTCATTTTGGCCTAACGAGTTCAAGAGTTCGCACAGGAATTTGATCGTTAAAGGAACTTTTCCAGCACGAAGTCTAAGGAACTTTGAATCTGTGCTCTGATACCACTATGTCACGCCCCGAGGCGTCCCCCGAGCCGTGACCGCCGTGCGGGCCTGGATTTGCGCCCGCACAAGGCTTTTAATGATTTGCATAGCAAGCACGTATTCAGAGTACGCAGATAAATTGAAACACAGATTTGAAACATAGAAAAGTTCTTTTTATTGATAATGAACATCTATTACAAACTCTTGAACGAGTCAGCTAATATGCCGAACGGCTTACAAAAGGGTTGACTCAAAATGAGATAGCAGTCCTGTACATTACATCCTTTTATAAACTCAAAACAATATAGACCTCCAGGCTGGAGGATCGCTTTGCCACGGAGCTGCATTTGTGTATGAAGAGTAGCAGGCTCCTGACTTCAAAATGCTTCGGGGGCGCGGTGAAGATGCGCCAACAGTTGGACTGGATCGGGTAGACGACTTCGGCTCCTCGCTCGGTTCGCCTTGGTGCGGAGAACCTGTTTCAACGAGGGTCAGCATATCGAAACATGCTGGTGAAGGCGAGCTAGCCTGACTATACCAATCAACACGTTGTTTAGTGAAGCATGCATATTTGGTTGGTTTCTATCTTGCCTTAGCTCATTTACAGTTAAGCAGCATATTGAATTTACTGAAATGAACGTGCCACCGTTCGGTGGATTTTACCTGACCGTCCGAATTACCTGCACAATACTTACCATGCCTTCCCTGCCACGAAGACACAAGTTAGTATGCAACAGGTTTAAATATACACGATGATCACTGGCGTGGTGCCATAACGGACAGTAGTCTTTGACGAGAATGGTTTGCAACGTAAATATAAGAGGTGCTGCAAGCCATTTCCGCCGAACAAGAGACTAGAACAATATGTCTCGCCCGGACCGGATCGATGCCAGTGCCCCAGCATCGTCCGCGAGACGTTTACCCTGTGCACTGGTTGTCCATGATCGAACAATATACAAGTAACAAGTTTGTGTTTGAGGCAACAAGAGTACAAGACAAGCAAGTACAAGACAAGCAGTTTATGATCCATTCCCAAACGAACAAGCACGCAGTTAAGTATCCGTTCATGAAATTATTGACAAGCATAATGAACCAAGTCTATTCTCTTTTATCTTGGTTTCTTTTATTATTACTTGGTATCGTTTGATCGGGGCGAAGGAGTGAAGCTGGAAGCAGAGCTAGCTAATCGGGTTGGTAGCCACTCACTTAGATTTTGGAAAGAAGAAGGAAAGAGGCGCTTCACGACTCCGCTCGCAAGCCGCCTACTGTTCGTTCACCTGCACACGAACAGCTCGATTAATACTTCTTCCTCTCTTTCCATTCTCGGAATAGAAGTGCAAGTCAATGAACGAAAACAATGAAAACCATCGAAACCGTTCAAGGAAAACAAGCAAAATCCCAAAACCAACTCAAAGCACGAAAGCAACAAGCGACATCGAAAACCGAGGCAATAAAAGATAGCAGCGGAGAGGTCCCTCCTGACTCTGCCGCTAAGCCGATCCCGGGGGCGCAGTCCACTGAATATGGGAATCGATTCCGAAGAAACAAATCCATAACGAGGACAAGTTCTTAATTCAATCTATCCCGATCGAACGATACCGTCTTGTGTTTCTTAGCCGCGCTCTCCGCATCGGGAGAACGGGGCGCTACATCCTACCCAACCAATTGGAAGTTTCGTCCCGAAACTTAAGATAGGACCTACCGTTAGGGATTGTTTCGTTGGGGGCGATCATGACTCAAGGAACAAGTACGAACAGAATGGTCTGATCCGCCACAGGCTAGGCATAACCCAAGTTTCATACGACATTTGTCGATTGCATGCCCTGACTTTTTACAGAATTTACAGTAGGGCATTGTGTTCCCTTTGTGTGAACCACTGTCGTTTCGGCGCTTTGCAGCGTTGTTTCCTCTCTCGTCGCTTTGGCGTTTGTGACTGGATGTATGCACAGCGCCGGCAGGAACGTGAGGATAGTGTGGTTCAAGCGACAGGGCGTGATTCATGACTTCACGCATTGTCCGATACTGAGGAACGGCTACGTGCGAATGGATGGCAGGACGGAGACCACCTTCAAACCTTCTAGCTCGACTCGCTGCATCAGGTAAATAGGCCCTAGCGAATTTGGAGAGTCGGTTGAATTCGGCGGAATACTCTTTAACTGTCATCCTGCCTTGCCTCAGTTGCACGAAGTCGTTTTCCATCTGACGTTGGACTGGAGGGGGTACATACTCCTCTTCGAACGCGGCACGAAAAGTCGTCCACGAGATCGCCTCCTCTCCGTGATCAAGTTGGAGAGATCGTCGATACACGTCCCACCAATCGTGTGCGTTGAGGCGGAGCTGCAGTTGCGCGCAGGAGACGCGCTTATCTTCGGGGACCTCTAACAGAGCGAAGTGATCTTCAAGTTTGGCCAACCAATCTAGAGCTACGACTGGGTCCTCAGTCCCGTTGAATGGAGTGTTGCAGACTTTCTTGAAGCGGCCAAAGTCGAAGGCAGTCACGTCCCTCGCTCTTGGAATTTGCGGTGTCTCTACTTCAAGCACGGGCTGCTCCACCGGAATCGTTGTTGTTGCGGCGGAATGGTTGGCAGCCAAAGTCTGAACGATCTGATGCAGGGTATCTACCTGCTTCTGTTGGACTAAGAATCGTGCTTCTATATTGTCTTGAAACTTGAGCTGACTCTCTTCCGCTCGCTTCTAAGCCCGTTCATGGCGAGCCTCGTCCCTTTGTTGGTTTTCCCCCAACATTTGCAATATTTGCTGAACGGGATCGATGCTTGGCGTGGCTCGCTGGCTTCTTGAACTTCCCGAAGTGCCCGAACTACTCCCTTGGCCTTGCGTTTCGTCCGGGACTTGCGCTGCAGATTGCGCTGGATCCATTCCTTCAAAAGAAGGTAAATTACATTAGGATCATAATGTATTATGGACTTATTGCATGAACGTATCTCATTTTGGCCTAACGAGTTCAAGAGTTCGCACAGGAATTTGATCGTTAAAGGAACTTTTCCAGCACGAAGTCTAAGGAACTTTGAATCTGTGCTCTGATACCACTATGTCACGCCCCGAGGCGTCCCCCGAGCCGTGACCGCCGTGCGGGCCTGGATTTGCGCCCGCACAAGGCTTTTAATGATTTGCATAGCAAGCACGTATTCAGAGTACGCAGATAAATTGAAACACAGATTTGAAACATAGAAAAGTTCTTTTTATTGATAATGAACATCTATTACAAACTCTTGAACGAGTCAGCTAATATGCCGAACGGCTTACAAAAGGGTTGACTCAAAATGAGATAGCAGTCCTGTACATTACATCCTTTTATAAACTCAAAACAATATAGACCTCCAGGCTGGAGGATCGCTTTGCCACGGAGCTGCATTTGTGTATGAAGAGTAGCAGGCTCCTGACTTCAAAATGCTTCGGGGGCGCGGTGAAGATGCGCCAACAGTTGGACTGGATCGGGTAGACGACTTCGGCTCCTCGCTCGGTTCGCCTTGGTGCGGAGAACCTGTTTCAACGAGGGTCAGCATATCGAAACATGCTGGTGAAGGCGAGCTAGCCTGACTATACCAATCAACACGTTGTTTAGTGAAGCATGCATATTTGGTTGGTTTCTATCTTGCCTTAGTTCATTTACAGTTAAGCAGCATATTGAATTTACTGAAATGAACGTGCCACCGTTCGGTGGATTTTACCTGACCGTCCGAATTACCTGCACAATACTTACCATGCCTTCCCTGCCACGAAGACACAAGTTAGTATGCAACAGGTTTAAATATACACGATGATCACTGGCGTGGTGCCATAACGGACAGTAGTCTTTGACGAGAATGGTTTGCAACGTAAATACAAGAGGTGCTGCAAGCCATTTCCGCCGAACAAGAGACTAGAACAATATGTCTCGCCCGGACTGGATCGATGCCAGTGCCCCAGCATCATCCGCGAGACGTTTACCCTGTGCACTGGTTGTCCATGATCGAACAATATACAAGTAACAAGTTTGTGTTTGAGGCAACAAGAGTACAAGACAAGCAAGTACAAGACAAGCAGTTTATGATCCATTCCCAAACGAACAAGCACGCAGTTAAGTATCCGTTCATGAAATTATTGACAAGCATAATGAACCAAGTCTATTCTCTTTTATCTTGGTTTCTTTTATTATTACTTGGTATCGTTTGATCGGGGCGAAGGAGTGAAGCTGGAAGCAGAGCTAGCTAATCGGGTTGGTAGCCACTCACTTAGATTTTGGAAAGAAGAAGGAAAGAGGCGCTTCACGAATCCGCTCGCAAGCCGCCTACTGTTCGTTCACCTGCACACGAACAGCTCGATTAATACTTCTTCCTCTCTTTCCATTCTCGGAATAGAAGTGCAAGTCAATGAACGAAAACAATGAAAACCATCGAAACCGTTCAAGGAAAACAAGCAAATCCCAAAACCAACTCAAAGCACGAAAGAAACAAGCGACATCGAAAACCGAGGCAATAAAAGATAGCAGCGGAGAGGTCCCTCCTGACTATGCCGCTAAGCCGATCCCGGGGGCGCAGTCCACTGAATATGGGAATCGATTCCGAAGAAACAAATCCATAACGAGGACGAGTTCTTAATTCAATCTATCCCGATCGAACGATACCGTCTTGTGTTTCTTAGCCGCGCTCTCCGCATCGGGAGAACGGTGCGCTACACGGAGCGGCGCCGGACGCGGAGGAACGGGTCGCGTCGTGGGGAGAGGGGTAGGTCGGGTCGGGTTCGGGTCTGGCCAACCCGCCCGACCCGCTAGGCCGGGGTGGGCTGGACCGCAGTTGGGCTGGGCCGGGGTGAAGTTGGGCCGGGCTGGATTTATTTTGAAATAATAATAATAATAATAATAAAAACAATTAATAATTAAATAAATAAATAATTAATTAAATAAATAGTTTTAGGTGTTTTAAAAATAGGTCCGGGGTCCGATAAATTCCAGAAAAATTGTCCTAAGTCCAGTTTTTTATTTTACATCCCAAAATATTATTTTCATAATATTTTAATACTGTTTAATATCAATTAAAAATCATTTAATAATTAATACCCTGTTTTTAAATTACAGAAAATTCCCAGAAAATTCCAGAAAATTGTGAAAGTTCCAAGTTTGAAAATTTTGAAAAATCAGGAGGTTTACAATCTACCCCTCTTAAGAGGATTGCGTCCTCGCAATCAAAGAATAACCGGTCAACAGAGATGACGCGGTCGCAACATTGTTTGAAAATACATCACAAGATACTTAGGGAAGTACCGTTTCCCTAAAAATTAAAAGTTTACACTTTCCAGGAAAATCTAATTAAAATAAAGAACTACAACTTTATGAAAACCAGGTTATTATTAACAAGTTGCAAATTACTAGGTTGGGGCTGAGGTCACGAACCAACGGGCACGAGCTAAAACAAGACTAGAAACGGATAACTACAAATTACTTACGCGCATCAGCTACTCCACGAGTCTGCGCATTCTCCACGGTCTTCGCTGGAGCTTGTCCGTGTCCTTGCAGTTGATTCCTCTGCTGCTGTTGAGCCTGCTGGAAGAGGGTTGCCTGAGGTGTCAAGGGTGGCCTCGGTATTGGTGAAGCTTGCAATGCTGGAGAGGCTGACTGTGGTGCTGGTAACACTTGCTGGTTACCTGTTGGTGCTCTGTCTCGACGCTCAGGGCATTCTTTGAATAAATGCTGACTGGATCCGCAAGCTATGCATAATCTCTTCTTTCGTCTGCACTCGTCCTCAGCGTGGCCTCGCCGGTGACAATATGGACAGACAGGTATTGCGGTTGGAGACGCTTCTGGTGGCTGGTGTATGTGAGACTTTCTTGCAATTTCTGCCTGTGGTACTCCAGCTGGGGCTGATGCGGCGGGTTGAAGATTCGTCAATGCTTTCTCCCGATGCTGGGGACAATCCTTGGCTAAGTGTTCATTGGTTCCGCAAATCAGGCATGATCCCAACTTACGTCTGCACCTGCTCTCAATGTGGCCTTGTTTGTGACAATGTTGACAGGTAGGCAGTACTTGCGGAGATGCTTTGGGTGGCTGATGCAGCTGGGACTTCTTTGGGGTTCCTTCCTGTGGTATTTCGGCTGGTGTTGATATGGCTGGTTGGCGAATCACCACTGGTTTCTCTCGATGTTCTGGGCAATCCCTTACCAAATGCTCCAGGGATCCACAAGATAGACATTGTCCCAGTCTGCGTCGGCATTCTTTAGCGATGTGGCCTACCTTGCCACAGTAGTGACAAGTAGGAAGGAATGAGGCTCCTGATGCTGTTCTTGGTAGTGGATGTATCTGTGGCCGCTTTGCAGCTCTTTCTTGTTGTGATTGGTCCGGTGCTGACGCATACGGTCGCTTTTGGCTGGACTCGATCCTTGTGGTGCACTCCACGGGTCTTGCTGTAGTAAGGACGTCCTCGTCGAAGGCAGTTGTATTTGAACTGTTTGGCCTCAGTGACTCCGAGCTAGTTCTATCGATGGAGTTCTCCGATTGGTTTTGTTGAGCTTCTTGTTGCACCCTCTGATAGGCTTGCATCATTATGTAGAACATACGGAACATCTGCTGTTCGTCCATAGGCGGTCCCAGTGGGAAGGAAGGCATCGGTGGAATAGGCTGCATCGAGGGTGGAACGTCATCTTGATGGATTATTGAGGCAGGCTGACTTGCTTGACTGCCTTGTGATGATTGGCCTTCACCGACTGGTATCACATCGTCTTCTTGTGTAACCACAATGGTTTGTGGTATTTCTGCATGAGCCTCGTTGCTGGCTTGTGGGTCCATTTCTCTGTATCCAAAATAAACGATAAGAGGCGCACAGGAATCAAGGCAGGATGCAAGTCAATAAATTAATTCGAATAGATATCAAGAACGATTCAAGCAAGTGGATGAGATCCTAAAACTTATCCTAGCTTTATTGCAGGCCTGTTCGGTCCCTAAGTTAAAACTGAACAATTTAGTCGTAGACCTGTATGGGCCACCACAAAAACCATGTCACGCCCCGGTCCTAAAATAACGAGGGACTAGAGAAGCGTGGCAATGGCCAGCAGCACGCACCGATGGACAACCCAATTTAATGGATCCATCAGGGCATGCTTAAGCTGTAGTCTAACAGGAAAGAGAGCAAATGTTACAGGTCACAAACTAATCTAATCTCATCCACAACAGATAATCACAGATAAAGACAGGGTAATGCAAATAAAATAAGCTGATCTCAATAAATATCTCGGAAAACAATCCGAGAATATGTCTGGTACAACAATTGCAAATAGACAGGAAATAATCAACTGGAAATAAAAATAACTGACTACATACGGCCAATGCTCAGGAGAAGTCCTCTGGTGCGAGCTCGTCTTCAGGTCCTGGTACAGCTCCTGGAAGTGCTCCGGTACGGGATATCTCTGGATGGATCTCTTCAGCTATACCTGGGGACATCATCCATTCCAGGTCCTCAGGGGACATAGCAAGGTACAGATAATACAAGCCAAAACATAAGCAGTGCAGAAATAAAGGAGATAGCAGGGTGAACTATGTAACCAGCTAAGTGATAAATGCAAGTTGAGAGCATCACTAGAACTCAGGCTGAGACCGCTACAAGCTCTGTGTCGGGGAGCCGGTAGCAGTAATAACATGTAAAGGGTCTAGCTCTGCTGGAGAGTCTACGACCTCACACTAATAGTATATATATATGAAAACAACCTGTAGCCTGTGTGTCTCTCCCCACCCAATGTAATCACACGTCTCATGTCCATGACACGCAAGATCATAACTAATGCAGCGGTCATATAATGTCTAGGAATAAACTGTCCATGTCATAACCTGTATCCTATACAGAATCATCGTGAATATCTCAAGAGGATTCTGTCTCATGAATAGTGTCCAGTGTCCTGGGTTTTGTTGTACTTGATAGGACAAGTACCAAGAGTAAGGGTATCGAATATCCATATCTAAATGACGTACCCAACACCGCGTACGGTGTTGGCACCCGACTATGATCGGACACTAGGTACGTCACACGTTCCTAGGTTAAGCAGTTAAAACAAGTTATAATTAAAACAAGGAAATATGCAACAAGACTGTAAAGTTGGCAAGGTATACTTGCCCTCTGATATATAACTAATCCAAGGAATATTTAGCAAAGACTGCAAGTTTTGGCGAGGTACACTTGCCTGTGGTTCCGGCTCTGATTGTAGCTCTGACTTCAGTTGGATTTGCAGGCGGTACTCCGGTTGCTGAAACAAACATCACCATCAGATCCAGAAAATATCAATCAGCTAGAAACGCCTGTCCTTGGGTCCAATTTGGAGACAAGGGCAAAAATGGCAGTTTCGGGCCAAAACGGGGTCCACCGGTGGGCCCGCTTTGCACCGAAAAATGTGTAAGCGTCAACGGTCTCCAAATTCACCAAACTCAGTGCCAACAGGTCAGAAACGCTGATACGAACCCAACGGAACTTCCAGAATTGGATTCCGATGAGCCGATCACAAAATCGCCCGTCGAGCGGGGCTTGTGGGGCCCACGACACGCGATTTCGTCAACGTTCTCAAAGTCGAACCAAACTTGACCCACGGGACCAGTGTATCGCTACGAGTCCGATGGTGCAAGTTTCGTCTCGATCCAACGTGTGTACACAAAGTTAGGTTGAAATATAGAAAAGTCGAATACGGGGCGATGTCCGCGGATACGCGTTGATTCCGGTGTGCACTCACACCCGAATCAGCTTCTGCGAAATCTCACACGTTCGTATCGACGATGCGCATGTATCTGTGAAGACCGCGCGCGACCAAGTTATTCCGTTTGGCGGGGCGTACTCAGTTCCGGGGTGAAACAGGGTCTGGTTTTTCCTGTTTTTGGATCGCGGTGTGCGATCCCCACAGGACGCGATGCCCCCGAACGGTTTATCCGGGCACCGAGAGGGTCATACAGGCTTCGCAACGCAATTTGCGGAATTGGAAATAGAGCTTCGAGCAAGAAGTTACGTGTACCTGAACCCCGCTGAAAAATCGGGGTTTTGCCGTGTCCGACTCGACACGGACACTGTGTCCTGTGTCCGTGTCCGACACAGGAAGCAGCAATTAGGGTTAGGGTTTTTTCCTCGCCGGACTCTGGTGGCTCTGCGGTGGCTCAGGGCGGGGGAGGACGGCCGGGGGCAGCGCGGCGCGGCGCGCGGCGACGAGGCGGAGGCGAGGCTGCTCGGGGACGGCGGCGCGGCGCTGGCTGCCGCTGCTGCAGTCGACTGCGGCCGCTCGTCGTCGAGACGAAGGGGGAGGAGAGGAGGAGAGCGACGAGGCGCGGAGGAGGAGAGCCTGGGCGGGGCTGGGCGGCGTCGGCCGGGCTGTGGTCGACGCTCAGGGCGGAGGGGAGCCGGTAGCAAGGCGCTGGGGTGGCTGTCGAGCGGAGGGGAGGAGGAGCCGAGGGGTTTTATAGGCTGGCCGGGCGGTTGGGGGCCGAGATGGGCGGCGCCGAAGGCGGGGTCAGGCGCTGAGGGCGGAGACGTGGCCGACGTGGTGCTGGCTGCCCCGGCGGAGCGGCGCCGGACGCGGAGGAACGGGTCGCGTCGTGGGGGAGAGGGGTAGGTCGGGTCGGGTTCGGGTCTGGCCAACCCGCCCGACCCGCTAGGCCGGGGTGGGCTGGACCGCAGTTGGGCTGGGCCGGGGTGAAGTTGGGCCGGGCTGGATTTATTTTGAAATAATAATAATAATAATAATAATAATAATAATAATAACAATTAATAATTAAATAAATAATTAAATAATTAAATAAATAGTTTTAGGTGTTTTAAAAATAGGTCCGGGGTCCGATAAATTCCAGAAAAATTGTCCTAAGTCCAGTTTTTCATTTTACATCCAAAAATATTATTTTCATAATATTTTAATACTGTTTAATATCAATTAAAAATCATTTAATAATTAATACCCTGTTTTTAAATTACAGAAAATTCCCAAAAAATTTCAGAAAATTATGAAAATTCCAAGTTTGAAAATTTTGAAAAATCAGGGGGTTTATACCAGTCCCTCGGCATTTTAGGACTGGGGCGTGACCACCGGCCTGTTTAAGACCGATAAATCTTTGTTGGAGCTCATACTGCGCTACGACTCCAAAATATTTAGTCCTAAATCGAGCCCTGAAACTGTCCCAAGTGATAGGATGCCTCAAGCCAACCTCTACTGACGTCCACCAGTCACGGGCAAGGTCTTAAAGCTGCAATCGAACTTGATCAACCTGTTCTTCAGCTAAAACCTTCACAGCCGCCAGAATAACTTCGATATCTTGAAGTCATGCATCTGTCGAGATGGCATTTTATGTGCTGTCAAAGTATCTCTGGTTAAGTCAAAAAAATCTAACAGACGCCCCCAAATCAGTCATTTCTCCTCTTTCCAAAGTCGTCAGTAAACCTTGACTCAATAAGACACTATTCTCTTGTTATTGAAATTGTTGATGCTGTTGTACCGCCATCTGGTGTTGCTACATAGCCATCATTCCCCGAAGGATCTCCAGTAATGTCGGGGTGTCAAGTGCCGCTGGTACTGTTGGTACTACTGGGGGTACGGAGATCTCAGGGGCTGGTTGCTCAATATGTCCAACTTCTAGACCCACTGTGCCAGCTTGTTCAACTACTAGATCTATCTGAATTTGACCCTGAATAGGTGCAACCTCCCGTTGTTGCCTAGGGGTACCCAGTCCTGCCATACCTGCTGCTCCAGCAACTGAAGAAGCCCAAAAAAAAGGCAAAAAATATCAAGAACGGGACGGGAAGGATCAATAAAACAATTAATTCAATAGTCAAGCAAGGCTTCGAGAAGAACGAATTTAGGATTTCAAAGGCATATATTTGATTGAGACTCTTATGATTATAACACCCCACAAGTCTGAAAGCGCAGACCTGCATGGGCCACGACTAAAACCTTATCACACTCCAGTACCAGAATACAGAGATGGACATGCCCAGCTCTCACCTACAAGGTATAGAATATTGTATGACGGTCACGGCTGTAACTAGACAATGGATGCATACTAAAAGAAAGTCACTTTAGGTTACACATCATATCTATTATCTCAATCAGTCAAGTAAGAACAGTAAACATAGAACATATATGACAAGGAAGTAAGATGTCCCAAATGTCCTGCCACAATATTCTGAAAATCAGTTGTGCAAAAATAAGAAAGTTGGTAGAGTATCAAAAGTACATGACCATGATCAGCTGTAGTCTGATTAATTACAATCATGTTAGAAACTAAATGTCTAGATTTACGGCTAACAAGTGCCGATGGTTAAACGCCCAAAATGAGTAAAATGTACAATAATGAGCAGGAAAGAAGAAACTCACTCATTTTTCTTAATGGCCATCCGTCTGGTGTGTGCCATTATTTAGGGGGAAGTACGCTTGATCCTCGGGTGCTGGCGCTAAACTTGACCATGCAAAACCAGTGGGGTTAGACCCCAAATAGCAAGCACCACAAAGGAAGCACAAACGGAAAAATAAACCAGGTTATAAAATATATATATATATATATATATATATATATATATATATATATATATATATATATATATATATATACATAGTTCTCTCTCGTAGTTTCGGTTCAAAGCCTACCGTGATATAATAATCTAATCCTACAACCAAACAAGGACAAGGGTTAGACCATCGCACCATGATAGCCCACGTCCCAAAAATATTTAACAGAAGGTACAATCACCATCAAGCTTAGTTACCAAATCGGTCAATCACTTATACGGCTTACTAGGTGGAGTCTGGGTTATCCCAGAGGTATTATGCATATAATAGGAATCCTCATATCGAATCATGTTCTAGCAGGGGCTAGCTAAGCCATAAATTACCGTATAGCACATAGTAGTATGCACCGGTCCCTCGTAAGGCCACCATGCTAAGATCGCATAGAACACATAGTATATTATTGCCATCTACTAATGAGAATTTAAACAATATCCATAGGGGCCAGCCTTCACTCCCCATATAATAATTGAAAGTGGCTAGTTAAGTACGATCTCGAGATTCCGTCCCTCCCAATGTTCTACATATTTTATTTGTCTAGTTAACCCTATGGTTAGATGGAATCACTTGGCGTGGTCAGATGTTACTCCCCTTATTGTCGTACCGTAGTACGGGCACGCTAGATACGAATCTGCTTTGTCACTTTGCAGTTCAATTTGGATTTACCCTAGCATGATGCAACAGTCAAGAAATTCCTAGCCACGCTTGGTTATTGACTAACTATCATGTCCATGCTGGAGGAATTTATTACATCACATGTCGCTTAGCACGTAGGCACACCTCGGTATAAAACATGTAACATAATCACGTATGAACACTTGCTATGTAGAAACACATACCACATAGTAAGTGTATCAGCACGGATACCAATAGTCGAGTCAAGTTACCAATCATTGGTAAATCACGTAAGTTCTAGCACATAGTCAGGTCTAACACATGGTCACGTAGCTCACATACATTAGCAATCATTAAAATTACACGTAGAATCCCAAAACTCAATAAAGCATCCAAACCAAGCAAAACAGTAAAATGTGCACATAGGTCGCATGAGGATCAGGGACACATCGCGTCAGTACCACCTAGGACATGTGCTTCATAGAAAGTCGGTCGCATATAGGTCAGGCCTCACGGCTGCATGGTTCGCATGAGTCGGGCCGCATGGGCTCAGGTCGCATGGGTCCCACGGGTCGGGCGGCTTGGGTCGCATGAGGCGGGCCGCATGGGCTCAGGCCGCATTGGTCGCATGAGTCGAGCCACATGAGCTTAGGCCACATGGGTTACATGGGTCAGGCCGCATGGGAAGTTTGCCTCCCCCAACAGCTGGTTCAGCCATGGCAAAAAGTTCCAAAAACTGAAATAATATTTTCTTCATAAAACTTTATTTTAACTCCAAATCAAGTGAACTAAAAGCCAAAATGCCTGAAATGAAATGCTTAATCACCCACAAAAACTGGTTTTCTAAAATATCATATTTTAATAGATCAAAACAAAAAAAAAACTTTTGGAACCCATGAAAGCCATAAACTTCAAATGTATATCTACTAAAATTTACCCATTAAAATCAAAAACTCCAAGTACTAAAAGTGTTTAGAATCATAAAGTGCATATATTAGACTAATAAAATACAAAAAAAAAGCAAGAATCATAAATAAATAGATTTCTCCATGGAGTGCAAGGTGTACTTGCCTAAATGAAGGAAGAAAAAAATGAGAGAATGAAGGAAGAGGAAGAAAGAAGTTAACTTATATAGCTAGGGTTTGAGGTTTAGACCATAGGTTCAACTAATAACCAAACCAACCCAATAATTAAATCACGAGTCTAATTGAACCAAAGAATGGGCCTAGTCTCCATGACATGCAACATAATTACCATGCAAGCAACAAATGATATAAGCAAGAAAATTAATATGTTCCAAATACGTATATCGAAAATGGGGAGCGACACTTACATCCGGGGAGTACCAAGATGTATAAGGACTTGTGCGTAAACTTTTGATGGCACAGTATGAAGAAAGATATGGTACTCTTTGTGTCACAATATATGGCTTGTCAGCAGGTAAAAACAGAACATCAAACGCCAGGCAGGGAGATACAAAACCCCATTCTAGAGTAAAAATGGGATCATATTATAATAGATGTTATAGTTGTCGAAGACGTAGCAAGAGAATGATACGATTGGGTAATCGTGGATTGACCAAGTCGTTACATTTTATCATGATCAAAATCTCCTGAGGCATCGATCGGTTGGTTCAACTATATTTGGATGAAGTAGTCCGACTATACGATGTGCCATCTTCAATCATGCCAGATCGAGATGAAAGATTCGTGTCACGGTTATGGAAAAGTCTTTAAGTAGCATTGGGCACGTATTTGCATTTTAGCTCTGCGTACCATCCTTAGACTGACGGCCAGACCGAACGGGTTAACCAAATCTTGGAAGATATGATGTGCCTATATGCAATAGATTTGAAGACAAGTTGGGATAGTTATTTGTGCTAGCAGAATTTGCCTACAATAACAGTTACCAATCGAGTATAGAGATAGTACTGTGTGAAGCATTGTACAGGTGAAAGTGTCAGCCAGCGATTTGCTGGGATGAAATCGGTGTGCGACAAGCACTTGGGCCGGAATAGGTTTAACAGGCAGTCAAGAAAGTTTGCATAATTCAGAAAAAGTTAAAAGTGGCACAAAGTCGACAAAAGAGTTATGTAGATATTCATCGACAACCGTTATAGTTCGTTATCGAGGACCATGTATTCTTGAAGTTTTCACCGAAGCATGGAGTTATGCGGTTTGGCACGAAGGAAAAGCTGAGCCCTCGGTTCGTCGGTACATTCGAGATTCTTAAAAGAGTTTGTCCAGTCATCTACCAGATCGCGCTACCACCGTCATTAGCTGAAGTGCACAATATGTTACATATTTCTCAACTATGGAAGTACATGCATGATCCAAGTCGCGTGGTAGACTTCGGTCAGTTGGGACTGCAGGACGACATGACTTACATGGTGGAACATTTTGAATCTTGGATAGGAAAGAGAATTTGCTGAGGAGTTGATCTGTTACTTTGGTTTGCATGCTTTGGCGCAACCACTCCATCGAAGAGTCGACATCGGAACTTGAAGCGGAGATGAAGAAAAAAATTTCTTCGTTATTCTATAGCAATGTGGGTTTTTCTTTAAGTTTTGGGGACAAAACTTTTTGTTAGTGTGTTAATATGTAGTGCCCAGATCCTGTTGCGGAGCACGAACTGGGCTACTTGTTAATGTGTTAATATATGGCCGAGTCGAAATCAGAGAATGGGAAAACTTTGCCGGTATCGATTGATTGAGACAAAGAAACGGGGAGTCGGTCCTCGCTGTAATGCCCCACAACTGCACGGTGTATTACGCTGAGTCAGATTGAATAAGGCTATAGCTAGTTACATTTTAATTTGTTGGATTTGGAAACAAGTATTGATTGAGTTAGTTTTATGTGCAGATCATAAGCGGAGTTTGATGGAATTGGATGTTCGTTCAGAGCAGTACTGGGATAGCAGGATCACTACCAGAAAAAGTCAAATTAGCGACGCAAAAAAACATCGCTAAATGATCAATAAACGTCGCTAAATAATTTTAAGCGACGTAATTAGCGACATTTTACTAAAATTGCCTCTAAGGTAGTCGCTGACAGAAAAAATATCGCAAACATCACTATATTGACGTTTTCTAGCGACGTAAATGCGTCGCTAGATTAGCGACGTTTAGCGACGTATCGTCGCTAATTATCGACGTATACATTTGTCGATGTACGTCGCAAATTAGCGACGTAAGTAGCGACTTTTATAGCGACGTTACTATGACCTGAAAATACTGTCATGTCAGCAATTTGCGACGTATAGCGACATTTTTAGCAACGAGTTTAGCGACGTGAAGAACGTCACAAATTAGCGACGTATTTAGCGACGTGTACGAACGTCGCTAAATGTCGCTAAAAATGTCACTAATGATACAGTGAAAAAATAAAAAAATTCGATACAGAATTGTTTCCAAACTATTATTCCTACAGTTTATTAATTCATAATTTGTACAAATAGACCCGGAGTAACCCTCCGTTGAATTTCTTGGGTTCGTCGACCCCCTTGGGTTGAACACTCAACACCGATAAATTAACATATATTTAATATAAAAAATATAATAAAATTTGAAGAAAATAAAACATCCAGCAAATATCGTCGTAAAGAATACAATAAATATATATCCATACAACTGAGTCTCATCCTAAATAATACAAAGAAGACAAATATCCAGCAAATACCCATGCAAATATCCATACTACTGCAGATCTGCAGGAGGATGACCACCAGCGCACATAAAGGATAAGAACAGATCATACTGCTCCCGTGAAATCGACACCGATGTCGATGGAGAAGGCAATAATGTCAGTGGAGTCTGTGTCGATACAGGCGTACCAGGAGGACGTATCCGCTCTAACTCTGTGATTCGCTGATTGTAAGAATCCATGGTAGATAACAGCCTCGTACTGTTATGAACCATTGAATCCTCTATCATCGTCAGCCTCTCGCCCATGGATAGATGTGATGCCTGCAGCTCCGTCACGCTGTGCTCTGTCGAGGATCTAAGATCATTTGTCAAATCTTGGAGCTCTGTGATGCTGCGGTTGAGCATATAAAATCGTGCGATTAGTGTCGGATCATCTGCCTGCGGCTGGGACTGGGGCTGCTCCTCCATCCTTCGTAGCAACTCATCACAGAGAGACGCAATCTGACGGTCAATGGCCTCCTAGACTCTGGCCGACGACTGCGAGGGCTGTAGGGAATACACACTTGTCGGAAAGGCCCTAGATGACTGCGTCGCAACCAGGGCGCCATAAGATCCCGTACCATAGTACGTACCCCTCTGGAGACCACCACCAGCGGTCAAACACAGCTCGTCCGCTGACGGAGCTGGAGAGGGCTGTGAGGAAGTACCAGCCTCTCCAGGTGTAGGTGCACTAGCAGTCGCCCGCTCATGCAGCCTAAGATACTCGGCCTAGAAAATTTTGGATACACGATAATTGCCAAAGTTATAATAAAATTAACACAAATTAAAGTAATACTTACATAGGTCTGCGAGGCCTTCTCATCAATGAGATTTCCTTCCTTTCGATGGGTGGCCAAGAAGACGGTCACCATGTTTGCATCCTCACCCCTCTGTACCCATTAAAAATATATTATTTAGTACTAAAATTAAATATTTTGTCCTACTACCATGCATTTTATTGTACTTAAATTAAAATAATATATCTTAAATAAAAAATATACCAAACGACGGAAATGTTCCGTCATCGAAATTGAGCCACCATATCACTTTGCAGTATTCCGCCTAGCCGTCTTGGCCTTCTCAGACCTTTCCTTGTACCTCGGATCGTCCAATCTAGCCCTCATCGTAGTCCACTGCTCAAGTGTGATCCAACCTTGGATCGGTTTTCCAGCACGATCACGAGCCTTTTGGTCATCCAGAGCATCGCGGATAAGCTTGGCGGCAACGGCAGGAAATATCCGCTCGATCAACTCGGCCCGGTGCGGAGGATAAAAATATGTTTGCTACAATAAATAATTTAGTAAGTGAGCATCACGGATAAGTTATATAATATACATAAATTAGATAATTTATATAATATACTTTTACCTTGAAGTGCGCAAACCAGAACGTCTTCCTCTCCTCCGGAGCTTCAGTGTAGTTGATCTAAGGGCCACCATAGTTATTTATCAGAAATAGGCCCAGGCGTCTCTGAACCGACGATGGACGATATCTATACAAAGATAATTATTTTGATCAAAAAAGTTAATATATGATGAATAAATAAATACACGATATATATGATGCTAAATTATCTAATTGACTTATTTTGTACCATTGGCCCAAATCTCTGTCTTCGTCTCCTCCGGAGGTGCGTATGGAGGATCTAGCTGATGCTGGGACAACATCGCCATGACCTCCTCCACATGCTCATCTGTCTCCATGGTTCCGTCAGCAGGAGAAATGCTGGACGAGGGAGTATCATGCCTGGAACTACTCGTCCTAAGAGTGATACCACATAACGTCGTCGCAGTCGAAGATGTGACTGATCGATATACTGGAGTACTGGGCGACGAAGATCCAGAACCAACAGTAGGCAGTACCGGAGGAGCACTCTATCTACCTCGGGACCTGCCAAACCCTCTGCGTCGTCCTGTCATACCTGATAACAACATATGATGAATAAATAAATACACAAATATATAATACATTCTACAGTCAAAATGTTATGCATATCTCACAGCATTCATAGAATTATACAATAAATAACTAGTGGTGTCACAAGTCTAAATGGATAAAACATTCTACAGTTAAAATATAATACATATATTCGTCAAAATAGTACATTCTACAGTCAAAATATAGTTACATTCTACAGGAAAAATATTTTATTTTCAATCATCTTCAAAAAATTTATCTTGTTCGCCTTCCTCGTCCTCCTCTTCCTCTTCCTCCTCCTCGTCTTCACTTTTATCTACTTCATCTTCGTCTTCCTCTTCAAATAATTTTACATCTTCTACATTATTACTCGTGTAATGAGTAACTTCCGTTGAGTCCACATCTATAATATTTTTTATGAGAAGTAGCTCGTCCTCCTGATAAGTATTTCGTCAATGTCAAAGGTATTTCTAGCTTTAGTCTTGCATACTGCCCACCAATCCGACCTCGCTGTCCCCCGTCTAGGATAAGTTATGAAGTATACGAGTTGAGCCTGACTTGATAGGACAAATAGTTTGTAGCCTTGATATCTACGCTTGTAGTTTATATCCACAAGGCCATGCTTGTCAATTTTCCAACCTTGATCTTGAATCGGATCGAACCATTCACACTTGAATAGCACGATATTAGCAGGTTCTGTGCCATAATTATATGTCAACTCCATAATCTCTCGTAAGATGCCAAAGAAATTATTGCCTGGATCGACGTCTTTGTAGTTCGAAGATTTGATACACAAACAACTATTTTTCGTGAAATCAAGATCCAGAAAGCTGTCTCTGATAGGAGCATTTATTGACTTGAACCTAAAACCATTCACACAGAAACTTGGCCATATTTTAACGGTAGTAATTGGTCCCTTGGCTAGAGTTCTAATAGATTCAGTCTCGGGTGTTATTAGATGATCGACCTAAATACCAAAGTAGCGATAGTAAATTATTTGTTTTGCAAGTGCAGAAATAAAAAGTAATTACCAAGCACCTTACATATGCGCTCAACTAAGACGAAAAATGGCATCTCATTTCTTGTTCTACTTCTTCGTCTGTTATGTAGGGTCTAACCGACCTCAACTCATCATTATATATGCTGAAAAATAATGAAGCAACTGCTGATTAGTAGCATAATAGTAGCTTATACTATTATATTGAGATGATATAAACGTGGACGTATTAATTACTTACCCCTCTAGCTTCTCCACTTTATCCTCGTCGCAATTGAGTAATATATACAACTGAGCATCCCTTAGCTCGTCGTTATTCAAATATCTCTTCTTTATTTTCCCCGAAGGCTTTCCGGACGCATTGAATACTTTGAGTATTGCATCATTAGATTTCTGATATCCGTCTTCGTTTCTCAGAGCTTTCGTTCTATTAGTAGCAACATGAGGTTTAAAAACGTCGAACAAAAGTTTGTAATCTCCTCGAGAATATAAGCTTCACAAATAGAGCCCTCAACCCGTGCCTTATTTTTTACCTTTCTCTTTAGGTGATTCAGATTCCGCTCGAAGAGGTACATCCACCGATAACCGACAAGACCACCAACACGTACCTCATAGGAAAGATGAATTGGCAAATGCTCCATAGAGTCGAAGAATCCAAGAGGAAACACATTCTCGAGCTTACATAGTTTTACTGCAATGTCCTTCTCTTGCTTTTCTAGACGATCGACGAGCAACTCAGTAGAACAAAGATCTCTAAAGAATATGCTGAGCTCTGTCAATGGATCCCAAACGAAATACGGTAAGAATTCCTGAAATGCAATCGGGATTAACCTCTCCATGAATACGTGCCAATCGTGGCTCTTCATAGTCGCCAGTTTGTTCTCCTTGAGGTCGACGCATCTTCTCAAGTTTGACACGTACCCGCCTAGAAACTTTAGACCCTGAATCCACCGACAAAGTCTCCCTTTATCCTCTTTCTCTAGTAAGAAAATTGACTTAGGTTGCTTTAACTTTCCATTCTCCTCCTCTATTAAAGGCAACGCAGGACGTTTACATATTTCTTCTAAGTCCAACCTGGCCTTCAGATTATCTTTCGTCTTCCCCTTTACCTCTATTACAGTATTAATTATATTATCAAATACATTCTTCTCGATATGCATGACATCAAGGTTATGTCTGATCAGATTGGTGCTCCAATATGGCAGATCCCATAATATACTCCTCTCCAGTTATGGGTGCGACCAAATCCGTTACACTTGTACCCCTTAGCAGGATCTTCGATAGCACTTGGTAAATCCTTTATCTCTTCCCATATCGTGTATCCGGGCCACCTTGGCGGTGGATTGGCCTTCTCCACAACGCTCGTGCGAAAATCATTCATGTTCCTCCGGTATGGATGATCCTTCGGCAGAAATTGTCGATGACAATCGAAGAAGCATGGTTTACCTCCGTGTTTCAAACATAAAGCCTTAGTATGGTCCATTCAATACAGACATGAGAGACGACCATGAGTACTCCATCCCGATAATATTCCATAGGTCGAAAAGTCGTTGATGGTCCACATAAGTGCTGCCCTCATCTGAAAATTCTGCTTTCTAAAAACATCGTACGTGTTGGCACCTACTTCCCATAGCTGATTCAAATCTATCAAAGGCTGTAAATACACATCGATGTTCCTTTTCAGATTGTTCGAACCTGGGATAATAACGGTTAGGAACATATACGGAGTCTTCATGCACATCCAAGGTGGTAGATTGTACGGAGTGACGATCACAGGCCAACATGAATACTGGGAACCCGAACGTCTGAATGGGGTAAAACCGTCAGAGGAGAGCCCCAATCTGATATTACGCGAATCCGAAGCAAAATCTGGATACTCTCGATCAAAGTATTTCCATGCTTCTCCATCGGATGGATAATCCAATACTCCTTCGATCTATTTCCGCCTGTGCCAACTCATATTTTCTGCAGTCTCCTTAACCATAAACAACCTCTACAACCGCGGCGTCAAAGGCAAGTAGTGCATCGAATCGGTAGGCTTCCTTGCACCGATAGACTTTCCTCTACCAGTGCCCTTGTAGCGATCAACACCACCGAATCTGCACGCATCTTCATCCTTATCGTCTTGGTAGTACGACATGCACCCGTTGTAATATGCATCAATTTTCTTGTATCCCATCCAGAGCGATCTCACCATCCTCTTAGATCGATAGAAGTCTTTAGGCAACTTTGCACCCTCGGGCAAGATCTCTATAATCAAATCGATCAGTCGATTATAGCATTCTTGCGACATCTTAAAATCGGACTTGATGCTCAATAATCTTGTAACCACCTCCAACGGTGAATGATCCTCATAACCAGGATATAGTGGAGCATTGTATTCTCCAGCAACTCCATAAACTTTACAGCATCGGCATTCGGTGCCTCCTCAGCTGCATCATAATTGTCCGGATTGAAACTAGGCCCCGCCGCATCAAAAACCATGTTTACCCACCCGTCGTCGTAAGCAGCATGGTCGTGGACATTCATATACGGCTCCACATAAGGCTCCGACTCCGATGCTAGAGACACAAATTCTCTATACGCGGTCCACCGATAGTAATTTGGCGTGAAGCCCTTCGAGTACAAATGATATATGACTTTTACTTCTGGATGATATTTTAAATTACGACATCTCACACACGGACACTTAATTTTGGTACCGTCCACGTACTGAGGGAACGCCTTGGTGAACTGCAGGAACTGCTGTACACCCTCAATGAATTCATTCCACACCCCGCACATGTCATCAGGATGACGGTTGTACATCCATGAACGATGACGCAGATAGTAATTCATATCCATTTCTAGATACTTCTGCAAAAATGACAGTATGTGTCCTATAAATCATTACATATAGTATGATTCATAGTTTTCAGAGTGCATCATTTGGCAGTGATCAACTGAAGGGAGAGCACCCATTGAACCTAGAGAAAGATTGAAGAGGTGTACTACAATGTATCATGAAGTACCCCTCAATGTATCATGAAGTACCTCATTGGTGCACTACAAGTGTAGACTGTAAGTTGTAGTGAAATATGTTTTCTGTTGGATTGAATGCAGGGATGCATTCAGTTGGGTGAGAGGGTAGGTGTTCCTGAATGCAGGGTATCGAGAAGAGGTTTGCAATATTGTAAGGGCAGTGGGGGAGGCCCTGTAGGCTGAGCATAATTTATGTGCAATAGTATGCACAGGTTATGGAACCTAGTTTGGGGTAAACAGTGTTATTGTTGATAAGCTTGAGTGTCAGGTTCTAGGAGACTTGAGGTATCAGTAGATTGATATCTCGACTGATACCAAAGTATCAGTCATAAATAGATATCAGTAAATAATAGGCAGTCCAATGGAGTTTAGGGATTTGGTGCATCGGTGCAGGCCAGTAGCAACTAAGGGCAGTGGGCAGGCCAGGATTTGAGGTGAGATGTAGAATTATTGTGCAGGCCAAGAGGGAGTCGCAGTGCACTCTTGTGCACAACAGTGAAGAGCAGCAGCAACAAGGGGATGCACAACAACAGCAAGGGGAGCAACTGCAGCAGCAATGCACAGCAGGCAGCATGTCGTGTCCGTGTAAAAGCAAGAGCAGTATTCCCGTATCCTTGTCCGTGTCCGTGTGTCTGTGTCAGTATTAGGGTTAGTGTCCTCATGTGTTAGTGTGTTCGCTTGCGTGTGTGTGTGTATGTGTGTGTTCGAGTTAGAGTTAGGGTTAGTGTGTGTCATATCGTATCGTGTCATGTTGTGTCGTGTCATGCTAGAGAGAGAGAGAGAGAAAGGAGACAAAAAGAGGAGCTCACCGAGGAGGGGAGCCGAAGGAAGGACGCCGTAGGGAGAAGGGGAGCCGGAGGAAGGAGGAGCTGACGGCAGAGGGGGGAGGACGCGGCAGAAGGTGGGTCGCCGGGAGAGAGGAGGGGACGCCGGAGGGAGGAGGGGAGCCGGAGGGGGAGGACGCGGCCGGAGGGGGGTCGCCGGAGGGAGGAAGAGAGCCTGAGGGGGGGTTTAAATTTGGGAGAGAGAGAGGGATAGATCGAAGGAAATGAGGGGAATCAACCCTAAATGAAACTAATTTAGCGACATTTTAGAGACACCATTAATGACGTCTCTAAGTTAGCGACATCTTTAACGTCCCAACTGGCATCGCTAAATGTCTAAAGGAAATATGTCGCTAAATACGTCGCTAAACGTCGCTAAGTAAAATATTTTAGCGACGTTTAGCAACCTTAATTGAACTTATAGCGAGTAATCTTTTAAAAACTTAATTACAGTCGGTAAACGTCGCTAAATATCGCCAATTAGCGACGTCTAGCGACGTTTTTACCTGGAATCGCTAATATATATTTATTAGCGATGTTTTTCGTTGACGTCGCTAAAAAACGTTGCTAATCCCGCTTATTCTGGTAGTGGATTGGAGCGATAATACCGTCTTCCATAGTCCGATCGGTCGGATGATTTGGAGAGCACGTCCTGCTCGCACGATCATACCAATTGAGTAGATTATTCTTTGCATCGGACTACGAGTTCAAGAGATCGGCCATATCGGCAGGGCAGGATGCTTAACGGAATCAGACTTGGTGAGTGGGATTTGTCCCTTCTCCTCTTACTCCTTCATATCTAATAATATGGAACATACGTAAAGGCTTGAACACTTGGACTGGAACTTAGAAATTACTATATTGTGGCGTGCATAGAGTGTACGTCATTTGCTTGGATTAATTTATGGCTGACTTGGTTTTCGTGTTGGATAGTTGGAGCTAGAGTTGGATTATATTGGGGTAGTTGGAGAAACAGTTAGAATTATACATCTTGGTTAGAACATCGGATAATTCGGGCGAGTGAGTGAGTATGCATCCGTGCACGAGTATCAGTTGGGCGCTTTGTCATGCAAAGTGTGCAGCTGTGGTTCAAAACTGAACAACTGCATCGGCGAGGGCATTATGCCATTGTTGGGGCATTGTGCCACAGGATTTTTCTGAGCGAGGGGTGTTGCACCAATTAGAATACTGTGTCGAGAAGCGGCATAGTGCCTATGGGGATAACTTGAGATTGCGCCTTGGGCTATAAGTTAGAGAATGGTTATGGATAGTTGGTTGTATTGAGGCTAGATAGTTTTGTGGGGCGAGAATGCTCGATTCTCTCATCATACCTACTTGGAGTTTACAACGGTCACGGATAACCTGTGTTGCACAGGGTTTGGTTTCCTCGAATGGGAAGGCTCCGGGGTACCGAGACCGTTCGGCCATAGAGGAAGCAAATTGGGTAACATACCTTGGGCACAGTGCCAGCGGTTTAATACGATTCAGGCGGGCTAGCTACTCATCGCTGTTTTGAGTAGAACTGCAGTTGACCAATCCTTTATGGCTTGGCCAATGACTTCATATATAACTGTTTGCATTCACTATTTTTACTTAGTGTCGGTTTAGACGAGTGGGTTACCCCGCTCACCAGTACGGCTGTATACTGACCCACGTTTGTGGGCATTATTTCAGGTACGCAGGTGTAGTGGCGCTGCTTGGATATATGGGACATAATGTATGAACGGTAAGTACCTTTGTGGGCTAGAGAAAGAGCAAGAGTATTGCATTAGCCTTTGTGGTATTCTCCTTTGTGGCATTTTATTTGGACCCTATCGAGAGCTTCGCTGCGTATACTCTGATGTATGCTTGATACACAATACTTGACTTTCGTTGCAACTTGGTCATTTTGATGATAACTTTGATGTTTGACAACATCATCTTGTGCGAGCCCAACTCCAGGCTCGTATGGCATCACGTCCCGATGAGAACGATTATCCTGCGGGAGCGCTACAACGTGGTAATTCGCATTCAGCGGGGACTATTGAGCTTACGGAAGATTGGGGCATGACATATTGGCATTAGAGCGCCTAGTTTGTTTCCTCAGACTTGGTCCTTCGCTTTATCATAAACTCTAAATAGCTTCCGCGTGTTGTTTAGCTCTTGGCTCTACTCGGTGCCATATTGGATGTTTCATGCAATAAGTCTATATATTGCTGGTTGTGGTTGCATGTTGTTTTTTGTTGCGTTGCTTTCATTGATTTTCGGTAGATCGCTTAGCATCGTAGGGTGTTGTTGCATTTTGTGCTGCAAGTTGAGAGGTGTCGTTGCGTTGGCTTGGCTTGTCGTTCGGGGATTTTTTGATTGTATCAGTGGAACAGTTGGTTGGCAGACGATATTGGTTATGCGGCATGTTGTGAGTAGAAGCATCGGATGAGAATGGATCATTTCACGAGTTACTCGTGTAGCGAATGTGTTGGATGGAGTTTGATTTTTGGCTGGGTATATCACATAGAGCATTGGCTGAGCAGGTTTGAGTTTGGCTTAGGATATCAGGATAGCGTTGTACGAGTTTCTCGTACAGCAATTATGAGGAACAATTGGGTATTGGATTAGATTACTTGGAAGGGATTGTTGCACGGGTTGCTCGTGTAGCGAAAGTATCGAACGGTTTGAGAAATAGCTGAAAGTATTGAGAATAGATCATGGCACAAGTTGCATAGCGAGATTGACAGAAGAGTTAGATGGTTCATGCGTTGGCTGAGTTTCGTGTCAGACTTGAGTTGGGGATGGCAGGATCACGCATAAAGGATGGTTCGAACGGATCTTGGATCAGTGCAAAGGAATTATGATGCGAGTAGTAACTCGATTCGGAGTAGTATATGGACCACATAGTGAGTAAAAAGTATTAGAATATTTTGGATAGACATGAATGAAATTGCCTCAACGGACATGGGTAATAGGAATACAAGTTGGTTGGTGCACATCGGCTGAGTTAGGAAGAATGAAAAATAGAGCAAACGAATGTTAAGTTGAGCAATCGAGAACGGATTTGTGCAAATGGAAGTATCGTTGGACTTGAGAGTTGGACGAGATCGGAACAAGCAATGGAAATAGTATTTAGAAATTTAAGGGATTGAGGCAGACCAAGTATTAGAAACAAGTTGAGATAATCAGATGGAAAGCTGAATATCAGAGTTCGCTTGCACGATTTGGAAGTTCGGTGGAGCATTCATGAATAAAAGAGAGAGTTAAGCATGAGGAACGAACAGTTGGGATACGCTTGAGCGAAGCGATGGGTGAATCGAAGGATAGCGAGCACGGATAATAAAATTATGAAAACATATTGGAGCTGTTGGTTGAGCAATGAAATACGATCTGGTTTGGAGGGGCAATGCGATGGATTCGTACGAACTTAAAGGATGTTGGATATTGGTGCTCGGAAAGTTTGACTCAGGTTTAGCGAAAGTAAAAATTTGGCGAAATGATGTAACGATGATAGACGAATTCTCTGGAAGACATAAACGGACATGAGGCAAGTCTAGTTGATGTTAAGTCAGATTTAAAGTTATACTTGTAATACTGAGGCAGATCGAGGCAACAAGTAAAGACAATATGGATTTAAGATTTTGTTGGAACTTGTGCACCAGTCATTGAGAGTGTGTGGACTAATCGAAACATAGAAAAATTAAGACGGGTTAATAATATGGAACAAGAACAAGGATTATGGTGGATGGACTTTTGAAGATAGATAAACTCAATAGCAACGTTGGAACAAATTAATGTGCTTCTCGAGCAAGTTGGACGTGCACTGTAAAACATGGCATACGAATAAGAATTGGAGCAAGTCTTTTATTTCGGGAATCATTGCAAGCGGTAGTACGAAGAGTCGAACATGGCAGTTCGGAAAATTTGATGGATTCAGGGCAGAACGGCGGATTGATGGAAGACGGTTTCAACGAGCGCAGTTCTCGATTTGTGGCTTGGATAGATAGTATGACTCTAGGTGGTTAAGCGGCGTTTGGTTAACAGATTCGTCAGAGGTAGTGAATGAAGTTCTCAGATTCGGAAGTTCGTTCGGATGGAATAGTTGGATTATGGCTCAGATTTGCTGGGGAGATATAGCATGGTTCGTAGTAACTGTCCATCGTGATGACTTATAATTATCGAGCGTAGATTCGGGATAGCAGACCCTAGCGAATTGACCGCCAAATCAGAGATGAATATTATAGTCTCATAGAATGACCCTTGCAGTGGCGCATTTGGGGATGCATCGAGGGTGGATGTGAGTAATGTGTGTTGGAGATTAGCCTTAGTGACTGAGTATTGGATTTGAGAGATCCTTGGGATAGCCTTTAGCTGAAGATGCAGCTGGAAGATTGAAGCAATGGTGGGAATAGCCTAAGTCAACTGATAAGATTCGGAGTCGCAGATGTTTGAAGAGGGCATCGCCTCTGACTCGTCGTGCCCCGGAATGGAATAGCATTCATATGAATTGACGATTGTGAAACTAGCTTGTAAAGTTAAAGCAGCGGCTCGTTCAGATCAAATTATTGCAATATTGGAAGGGACAAATGTGCCTCAGATCTACAAGATGAATCAGAACTTAGTCTGGGATGCGTACTCGTTCAGAAGGAAAAGGTGATATCATATGCTTCGAGGTAGTTGAAGCAGCGCGAAGAAGTATTCCATGCACAACCTAGGAATTATGGCGAGTGTGTCTATGGTGAAATCGTGGCGACACTATCCCTATGGCGTACGACAAAATCTTCATTGATCACATGAACCTCAATATAAATGTGGATTCAAAAATAGTTGGATGGATTGAGTTGGAACACGAACTAATTTGAGTCAGGTGGGAAGATCGTCGATGGAAAATCATCATACTTGAGGATAGCGCTTGTGTGAATATGTTGGAATGAAAGTCAGGATTGGTTCAATTGGGAGTAAAGCGAATGAATACCTCGGACATAAAGATACCCTTGTAACTTGTCCAAATTCGCTATCGCTAAGCTCGGCTGAAATATATGTATTTCATGGACGCCTTAAATACGTGTATGATCCAAAACTAAGCGATATGGGGAATTCATATTGAGCTGCAAGGAGGATGTGGAAAAATAAAATTTGTGCGAGCGTTCAGCGCGAGTGAGATACTAAATCGGGATCAAGAGAATGTGAGTTGCATGGAGCACAGTTATGAATTGGGCAAGCGGCATGCTAGTAAAGAATGAATACTAGTATGGTTCGAGGACGAAACTGATTCTAAGTGGTATATTATGTAATGCCCCACAACCGCACGGTGCATTACGCTGAGTCAGATTTAATGAGGCAATAGTTGGTTATATTTTGATTTGTTGGATTTGAGAACAAGTATTGATTGAGTTGGTTTTATGTGCAGATCGCAAGCGGAGTTCGATAGAATCGGCTGTTCGTTCAGAGCAGTACTGAGATAGCAGGATTGGAGCGATAATGTCGTCTTCTCTAATCCGATCGGTCGGATGATTTGGAGAGCACGGCCTGCTCGCACGGTCATATCAATTGAGTAGATCGTGCTTTGCATCGGACCAAGGGTTTAAGGGATCGGCCGTATCGGTAGGGCAGGATGCTTAACAGAGTCAGACTTGGTGAGTAGGCTCTGTCCCTTCTTCTCTACTCCTTCATGCCTAATAATATGGAACACACGTAAAGGCTTAAACACTTGGACTGAAACTTGGAAATTACTACACTGTGGCGTGCATAGAGTGTACGTTGTTTGCTTGGATTAATTTGTGGCTGATTTGGTTTTCGCGTTGGATAGTTAGAACTAGAGTTGGATTATATCGTGGCAGTTGGAGAAACAGTTAGAATTATACATCTTGGTTGGAACATCGGGCAATTCGGGCGAGGGGGCGAGCGAGCGAGCGTGCATCCGTGTACGAGTATCAGTTGGGCACTTTGTCATGCAAAGCATACAGTTGTAGTTCAAAACCGAACAACTATATCGACGAAGGCATTGTGCCACGGTTGGGGCATTGTGCCATGGGATTGTTCTGAGCGAGGGGTGTTGCACCAATTGGAACACTATGTCGAGAAGCGGCATAGTGCCTATGGGGATAACTTAAGATTGTACCTTGGGCTATAAGTTGGAGAATAGTTATGGATAGTTGGTTGGATTGAGGCTGGATAGTTTAGTGGGGCGAGAATACTCGATTCTCTCGTCATAGCTACTTGGAGTTTGCATCGATCACGGACAATCTGTGCTGCACAGGGCTTGGTTTCCTCGAACAGGAAGGCTCCGGGGCACCGGGACCGTTCGGCCATGGAGGAAGCAAATTGGGTAACGTGCCTTTGGCGCGGTGCCAGCGGTTTAATGCGATTAGGTAGGCTAGCTACTCAGTGTTATTTCGAGTAGAACTGCAGTTGATCAGTCCTTTATGGTTTGGTTAGTGACTTCATATAGATAAGAGTTGGTTTGCTTTATTTTGGTTTGGTTTGTGCTTTTCGTGTAGGCGGCGGCCATTTTGCCTCGGCAAGAGTGTGCATATTATAAGACTTAGATTGTGGCTTGGTTTGACGATGGATATTGAGACTTGGATGATGGTTCGATAGGTTCACGTATTGCTTGGGTTTGAGTAGGATGGTTGCATGCTAGTTTTCTTTTGAGTTGGATATATATTTGCTTGTATATTGGCTTGAGTTGAATGCTTGCATGCTTAACCTGCTTTACAGTTTTCCATAACATGACATACCTATAATATGAAATGAATCTAGGATTCAACTAGAAAGATTACCATATAACTGTTTGAATTCATTATTTCTACTTCTTGTCGGCTTAGACGAGTGGGTTACCCCGCTCACCAGTACGGCTGTGTACTGACTCACATTTGTGGGCATTATTTCAGGTACATAGGTTTAGTGGCGCTGCTTGGATATACGTGACATAATGTATGAACGGTAAGTACCTTTGTGGGCTAGAGAAAGAGCAAGAGTGGCATTCTCCTTTGTGGTATTTTATTTGGACCCTATCGAGAGTTTCGCTGCGTATACTCTGATGTGTGCTTGGTACACAATACTTGACTTTTGTTGCAACTTGATTGTTTCGATGATAACTTTGATGTTTGACAATATCGTCTTGTGCGAGCCTAACTCCAGGCTCGTACGATATCACGTCCCGATGAGAACGATTGTCCTGCGGGAGCGCTGCAACGTGGTGATTCGCGTTCAGCGGGGACTACTTAGCTTGCGGAAGATTGGGGTGCGACACTCGCTATGGGATAGAATCCTTAGAAGTTGCTCCCAAGATGTAGTGCATGGTGTCTTGGGGAGAATTATATATAAGGGTCTAAGCCTCAAGACCCGTGCGTTGTTGGTATTCGTTGTTGATTTTTTATGTGCTTTCGCTGTTGGTATTGTGATTGCATTTTTGTGATTGTTTTCGATGAATGGTTTTCATTGCATGCTCTTACCGTCTCGCATTTCATATCAAATTACTGAGAGAAAGAGAAGATGAATTATGAACCCTTGTTGGTGCCAATGTAGATGAACCTATGAACAGAGCTTGAAGATGCGTGTAAGATCTCTCTCTCCCAGCAATTCATCAACTAGTGAGTGACTTCGATCCTTCAATGAATCATTTAGTCATCATGTTTAATAAAATGATCAATGATACATAGCAAAGAACTAAGAAAGATAAGCAAGATAAATAATCATATTACTATAAACTGGACTGTTGTAGTATAATTGATTATGTGGCAAAGACCCTGGACTGGGAGGTAAGTATGGTGGGCTGTGGCTAAGACAAACAGTAAAACTGTGGCATAATATATCAAGTTTTCTGTACTTACATGTTTTCTTCTACTAGCTAATTGCATTCCATGCATAGTCATATATAGACAAACTTGTGCACAAGGGGTAGGTTCCTCGAGACGGTGCACCGAGGCCACGTGACCACTTTGGCCTAGGAAAAACATGGGTGCTAAAGTACTTGCATCGGAAGTTCAGGACCTTCAGTAAGGCTAGCTCCTTGCATTGAACGAGGCACTAAAATTCTAAGATAGTTGTGATAGCTTGGCCAATGACCTTCATATAGACAGGGTGCATTCTAACAATGTCTTGTGCAGACAGAGTATGTTATTATTCATAAATAGGGATGGCTGAACGACCGTGGGTAAGAATCATTGAATATGATGATAAACATGTATTTTCCTTATGTTCTTGAAATATGAATTATTAATAAAACTTAAGGCAACATAGCAAGATCACAATAATAACTGTTGCTTTTACATATCTACTTAGTACTGGCACTTTAGATGAGATTGGTTGCGGTCGCTCACCAGTACATGTTGCGTACTGACCCACATTTGTGGGCATCCTCAAGTGCTGAGAATTTAGTTGCAGCTCGTGAACGCTGACGGTTTGGTTCAGACTCTTTAGAAACCTTGCACTTGAAGCTTCCAAGTGAAGAAGAAGACTTCTGCTGAAGGTGGTCCCTGGGTTTTAATTTCAATATTAAATAAGGGATACGATGGATGGAGCAACATTGTATCTCATTTCAATATTTTTGCAAGTTGTAAGCCAAGTCTGGCATTTTTATCTCGACCGTTTGAGGATCTTATGTTTCTATTTCAAGAATTTAAATAAAGAGCAAATTTTTATTTTTAAACGTGTTCAATTTCTCTGTGAATGTTGCAAATTCTCTATTAAAATACCTGTTTATAAAATGAGCAGGAGCACGCCTTGTACAAGCGCAACCCTGGACTTGTACGATATCACGTCCAACGAGGACGGACGGCTTTGCAGAACCGGGGTGTGGGGAGACCAAGCGATGATGTTTGGTTCTGCGGAACCGGGACGTGACAACTACGAGGCCTTCGATGGGTTAGCCACATGCACTAGAAGGGATGTCGTAAAACCATAGGTAGTCCTTATTGGTGATTCACTAGTGACCATCATATAGTTTGGTTGCATTGATAATGATTATTTTACAGGGCGGTATATTTGAATCTTTGTTCAAAATCTCGTGAAAAATTGGGTAGTTAAAGAAGTAAACTATATGGTCTAAAAAAACATATCCAACGGATATTATTCCGAATATATATATATATATATATATATATATATATGGAGAGAGAGAGAGAGAGAGAGAGAGGGATCCAGATCTCCTCCTCTTAAGCATCCCCCGTAGCATCCATGTCTAAGCCATCTAATCTTAACCGTTGATATGAAGCATCCAGCGGATATTATTTCGAATATATATATATATATATATATATATATATATATAGATAGAGAGAGAGAGAGGAGGGATCCACATCCCACCATTTTTGTATCTTTCAAGCATTGTCTCTTTCACAGACGTTAGATCTTGTTTAAGTCATATAATGGTCATATAATCTTAACCGTTTATTTTTCAATGGTTAAGATTATGCATTAAAATGCTGACAAAAATTCTAGCGGTAACCCTCTCCTGCATTATGTTTCATACATTGCTTCCCCAACAAGAAAGAACTAAGGCAATGCAAGTCAAAAATAATGGAGTCTCGGAGAGAAGAAGAAGAGTGATGGGCTCATTGATGGGGAAGGGTTAGACTAACACCTTATCTGATCCCTGTCTGCGCACTGCTTTCGGCTGGACCTTTTGTCCATTGTGCGATGTAATCACGAACGATGCCCAATCGTCAGAAGACAACCCTTAACCCTACCTATAAATGTCTGCTACACAACAAAGAATTGAATGGCAGACAGCGACCAGCTGAAATCTCCACGCGAACGTGCCCCTGGCCCACTTGTCAGAAGACACATGCATGGGCACATTCGCGTCCAGAAAGTGTAGCCCCTTGCCTTTTCCATCCTCTCCTACTTTTGCAATCTTACGTTTCCGTCTACTTCATCGGCCACTTCTTGTCAGTAGTACTAATTTTGAGTTGACAAATGGGGCCAAAAAGGCCTCCTGAAAGCTGCACTTTTCCTCCCCGTTAAAGTTTTGAGCCTCTTATTTCATACCAATAGCTTCATTTACAGGATAAGTTTCGGTACACCGTAATTGTCATTTTTAAGAAATTTTTATTTTCAGTTCTTTAATTCATTAAGATTTTTTTTCCAGTTTTTTTTTTTTTTCTTTTTTGTTGTTTTTTTCTTTTTCTTTTTTTACATTTTTTATTCTTTTTTATTTTTATTTTGAGTGTTTTATCATTTTTTTTTTCAAAAATATTTACATATTTACCAAATATGATAATATAATTTTTCAAAAAATTTAATTACCAAAAATATATAATGTTTTCCTACATAGTATTCTGTATTCTGTGTAATAAACGTCCCGGAGTTATTCGTAGACTTTTAATAAACCGCCTGACCTTGCCAAAAGTCTGAAACACTTGGTTGCCCTATTCTATATATGTCAAAATATACCATAAATATTATTTTTCATATACTATGATCAACTGTGAAAATATAACACCGTATTTTCTTTTTCTATCCTTTCCCTCATTCTCTTGGCAACTAAATATAGCATTGCATTGAAGAGTTCAACAGTTTGCCTTTAACAGCCATATATTGGACATTTTACAAGAAACTTAAAGTTGATTATTTCTTTACCATTTAAAAGAGCTTAGATTTGTTGGCATGTTTCATTAAAGCTGGATAAGCCAGGCAGGAGGAGCGGATCCAAAAAGAAAAGAATAGTTGGGGGTAGGACTGCAAATGAGCCAAGTCGTTCGCGAGCTGCTCGAAACTCGGATCGATAAAAGTTCGTTTGAGCTCGATTCGTTTAGTAAACGAGCCAAGCTCAAGCTTCATTTTGAGCCAAGCTCCAGCTTCATTTTCGAGCTCATTTAATAAACGAGCCAAGCTCAAGCTTAGTAACACTCGGCTCGTTTGAGCTCGCAAGCTGGCTCGTTTATGAGCTTGCGAGCTGGCTCGTTTAGAAGCTCGTTTACAAGATCCTTAATAATTGATATTAAAGAACATTTTTAATTAAATTTTTATAAATAAATTGTTAATATTACAGATACTTGAATTCAAGTCTAACTAGCTTAAAATCGAACTCCTTAAGCTTGAAATCAAGCTTAATGAGCTTAAAATAAAGTTGAATTAATGATCTTGAAATCGAACTTGATTTTGAACTTATCGAACTTGTTTATCAAGCTTGCTTATCAAGCCAAGCTTGAGCTCAAATCAAGCCAAGCTCAAGCTTAATATAAACAAGCTCGAGCCAAGCTCGAGCTCTAAAATAAAAAAATTATTAAGCTCGAGCTCGATTAATTTTTAATCAAGTCAAGCTCAAGCTTATAAAAACTTGGCTCAACTTGGCTCGTTTGAGCCCTAGTTGGGGGGCTCACAATATAATTACAAAGGAGGCTTCGACGGTAGGAAAAAAAAAGTATTACATTATAAAAGAAAAGAAAATAATGATATGCTTTGCTATGCTATTAAATTCTCAAAAGTATTCCTCCAACTATTCATCCTCCTTATGTCTCAGCTAACTTAACGGTTAATTTGGCAGTTAACATAAAAAAATATAAAACTAATATTAAAATTAAAAATAACACTAAAATTTATATTAACAAAATTAGATGATTAATTTTTTGGATTAAAATCTGTCATCTCAGCTATCATGATAGATGCTACATAATGCAATTTAAAATGACATGTCAACGGCCACAAGAGGAATGGTTTGGACGAACACTTTGGAGAGATTAATATCATTACTTAAATATCGCATTATTCCTTCCAATTAACTACCACACAAGATAGTTACGGGGCATTTAAAATACATACGTGGTCTTTAAAAAAAAGAGTCTAAATATTTCTATAAATTAGATAGATTATTTTTTAGATTTATTTTTAAAGATATATTTATTTTAAAGATATATTATTTTTAAAAGATAGATTATTTTAAAAGATAGATTATTTTAAAAAATATTTTTAACATTAACATTAAAATTACAATTAATATTATAATTAATATTAATATTAATGTTAATATCAATGTTAATGTTCATATTAATGTTAACATTAATATTCATGTTAATTTTAATTATAATATTAATATTAATATTAATATTAATTTTAATGTTAATGTTATATTAATAAAAATATTAATATTAATATTAATGTTAATGTTAATGTTAATGTTAATTTAATATTAATGTTGATGTTAATGTTAATTTTAATATTAATTTTAAAAATCTTTTTTTTTAAATAATCTATATTTTAAAGTAATCTATCTTTTAAAAATAATTTATCTTTAAAAATAATCAATTGTTAGAATTAAAAATAATCAATATTTAAAACGTATATAAAGACCATGTTTTTTTTTTAAAGTCACGTGACTATCCCAAAAAAATGCTCGCTTATATATATATATATATATATATATATATATATATATATATATATATATATATTCTCTCAAATCCGATTATAAACTAAGAAGAAAAAGATATGACTCTCTTAACCATTAAATATATGATTGATATATATTGGATTTTCATGTATATTAGACTTCTATAAATTGATTTTCACAAATATGGTAATCCTAATTCATGCTAGGATTATAAAAGGTTGATGCAAGTTGATAGACAAAGAATTAGTTCAAGGAGACCACGGTCAAATTTTATTCATAGTAAAAACAATTTATTCATAATAAATTAATTAACCATATATTAACTTAGATACTGAAGGTCAAAGTTAAGAAAATAGAACTTGGATGGGAGAGCAGCTCATCAAGACTTGACAATTGAGTGCGGATTACCAAAGCAACAAAAGAGAAGCACCCATATTTCTTAGTTGACATGCCCAAACGTGAGATCCGGTTTTTTACTTCAAAATATGGAATATTAATCTCAAAAGGATATTAGAAGAGCATTAGGATCAATGGGCTTTGAGTAGAAAATTTTATGGTTTCTTTCATTCCAAGCATTGCAATTATACCTCTGTCACAAACAAGTAATGGAAGTATTCTCATTATTAAAAATATTCTCAAATTAAAAGATATTAAGTGGATTCTAATCTTTGCCATGATGTGATAACGGAAGGAAGCAATGTACAGTATCGAAATACCTTGCTGAAGCCTCCAGAACAGATGGAGTGCGGAGGTTAAGGAATATAAGATGAGACTTTTCTGAGCACTTCCGAGGAAAAGAAATATCGCAACACCGACCCGCCACAATCTCAAAGAAAAATAGCCATTTAATCTTAAAGATCCTTTTGCCCATGTTTGGTTCCAGAAATTAATGAGAGCATTGGAAAAGAAAAATCACCCATTTCATGTGTTTAGATGTCAAAAAAAAAAATGAGCATAAAAGGATTTAGTACTAAGCTATTCGTGCTCAAAGATGTATCCTAACTACATTCTTGTTATTTTCAAATACCGAAAAAAAAAAAATTATAATTTTTTATACACATGGAAAGAGCACAAAATAAAATAAAAAAATTCTTTTCGCAAACAAAAAGAAGCATCTAAATTGAAGAGTATCCATCAAAGCTTCCTTTTCCATGCTGCACTATCTTATTCCATGCTACATGCAACTCCTCAAATGTATATCAAGTACTACTACTACCCCTATCCACCAAGTGGTAAGCAGTCACAAAAGGATGAGTCTTGAGTCAAGATTCATGTTTCTTTTGTTGCCGCTCTCTACTAGCTAGTACTACTTATATATATAGAATGGGAATTATTTCATTTGTTGGTTAATGTAGATCATGCTTGGATTACTAAAAAAGCACAAAGATGTACATAAGACATTGTGGATGAATGAATGTAAGATATATGGAACAGAAAACATAGCTGTCTATATTTCGGTGCAATGAGTTTTATGTTGTTACAAAAATCTGTTAACAAAGATTTTGGTTTCGGATATATCATCTTTATGCATGATCTCTCTTTATTGTTTTAACTGTATGCACCATTATTTCATTGCTGAAACTGTGTTGACAAGGCTACCATATCTTGTAGTAAAAGTACATTTTCTGCAGTGAAATAAAGATAGACGATTCCAGTAGCTATACAATCACGAGATACCTGTGACTTTTAGTTTAACTAATCAACTTATGAGTTAAATAGTCTGGTTGGGACTTCTCATTCTCATGGATCATGGATTGTGACGCAGACGCTTTTGGAGGTCTGAACGAAATTCTGGCCTTACCAACCGAAAATTAAATTTAGGCTCATTAAGCACTCAAATTGGTGCCGAAACAAGCGGATTCATTCTTGGCCAAATCAAGATATCGGGTCGAGTCGGACTGAGACTATTTTTGGATGATTTTGGCTGAATTTTTGGACTAATTTTTATTTATTTTCTATAAGATTCTTTCGTAGAGTTTAAATTAGTTTCTCAAATAGGATAATACATACGACAATAAGCAAGTTAATTGTGATTGTTTTGAGTCGTCAATAAGAGTTCTCTTTTAATTCTCTTGCATGAGAATTGAGGTGCCAATTCTCGTACCTTTGGTCGTTGGTTCTGGTTCCAGTGATTAACGTTTTCGTGTTGTGTCATATGGTATTAGAGTCTCAACTTGTCACGATGCATGGTTGGGACCAACAACGGGGACTACGAGTCAACGACCAACATCTTCCTATGATGGGTAGGGAGGTGAAGGCCTCTTATATGGTTGTCAATCGCATCAAAATCTCTTCGAAATTTTACTCAACCATCAAGTTGAGTAGGAGGTAAACAATCAGGAACTGTTGTCACAACTAACTCCCACTTTTTTGGGATACGAATACACAACCAAGCCTAACCTACGCAGCAACATCGGTGATAGTATCTTGTCTATACCACTACAAAAATACAAAGTTTTAATGACAGAATTTTTCGTCGCTATTTTAATTTAGCGACGGATTAGCAACGAAAATGTGGCGTCATTAATTAAAGTGTCGCTGCCATATTTTCGTCGATAATCCATCGCATGGCAACGGATTTGCGACGAACTTAACGACGGAATTACAGCGACGGATTAGTGACGGAATACTTACGTCGCTTTATTCGGTGACGAATTAGCGACGAATTGACGACGAAAAGTGTGAGCCCATTTTTACCAAATTTTTTAAAAGCTCATCTACGAAATTTTCGTCGCTAAAGACGACGGACATAGCGACGGATATAGCGACTATGTCTAATACCAAAAATTTCATATTTTTTTGGTACTAGACATATTTAGCGACAGATTTTTCATCGCTAATCTGTCGCTAAAGCGTCATAGATCTGTCGTTGACCTAAAATTTTTCAATTTTTTATCGCTAATCCGTCGCTAAACATAAATATTTTTTTACATAATAGAATCACTTACTTTCTGCTCATGTAACATTATACAAAATCAAATCACTTATATATAAATACATCCAAACACATCAAATACAATGAAACACATCAAATACAATAGAACTTAAATACAAGTGCATAGCCATAACTTATCATACACTACCATAATCTAAACATATATAGTTATACACAAATACATCCAACAAACTGTCAAATTATCAAGAAAACAAAAATACACATCAAATCGACGGTGGAGGAGGACGCGGCAACGATTGTCAAGTAGCCATGTACTACGCCATAATCGCAGCGATGATCTGTTGTAGATCCTCAGGAACGACAAGTGGAGCAGTAGGAGGAGCCGGAGGAGCCATCGGAGGAGCTGGAGTAGCAGGAGGAGCATGAGCTACAGGATCACGAGACTCTGTCAATTATCGAACCTGCCTTTATACCTCTAACAGAGTCATCGTGATTTACTCCAAACTCATAGCACTAGGAGGAATGGGCTCTGATGGAGCTAGAGGAGCCGTCAGAGGATCTCTGGAAAGAACCAACGGTTGGGATGCCAACGATCTAGTTTCGTACACGCTGCCGCAGTTTTCTCTCCCGACAACTTGTATCCACTGATCGTTTCTCTTAGTCGACGTACTGCTCTCAGCCCCACCCTCCAACGTCTCATACGTCTCCTATATTTATTTATGTAAATAGATTTAGATATCGTAGGTTAGAATTAATCTTTTTATTGACTACAACTAATGTTAGGTTTAGAGTTAAGTTTGGATATCGTAGGTTAGGTTTAGAGTTAAGGTTTTTGGATATCATAGGTAACAATATTAAGGTTAAGATTAGATTTCTAGGGTAAACAAATATTGTTAAATTATAAAAAGAATGTAATTAAATTTCGTTGACAAAACTTTATAAACACGACTTACGTATGCTTTTGCTGCCCGCTCATCTACAAGCAACTCATCCTTCTTCCTTTTGTGTGTCCGCTAGAAGATTGCGGAAAAGTTGATGGCCTTCGGGTCTCCCCCGACTCTAATGGCCTCCTCGCACTGTAAAAATTAAGTAATTAATTAATAAGAAAAATAAGAATTATTAAAAATTGATCTAGAAAAAAATTATAATACTAACCATCAGTTGAAAAGGCTCGACGGTGGGAATGGATCCACCCGTGTGGAGACCACCCTTAGCACGGGACGCTCTCGCCTTCTCGCACTTGGCAATATAGGCCGGGGCCTCCATCTTATCCTTCATCTTCTTCCAGAACTCCTCCTTGAGCCACTCCTTAGGAAGATCCCCTGAATGTAACACCAACGTCTTTTGATCATTGATCATATCCCTTAACATTTTGCTGGCGACGGTCTTGTAGCACTTTCGGATCGCAGACTCTCTATGATCCGACCACCAGTACTTCATCTGCAAATTCGAAAAATATTTTTTAGCATTTTAATCATAAAATTATATATTATTCTAAATAAAAATTTTATTACCCACAGCATATCCAGCTAAATGAAGCATCGATCTAGTGGGATATCACTGAAGTTGATATAAGGGCAATAAATTTTTTCCTACATGACATCCCCAAGATCATTGTCAGCCTTGGTCGAGAAGAACCTGAAATAAGTAAACAATATACAATTAGAATAAAAAAGAATAAATAAATAAATGTGTGAATTGACAATAAATACTTACGTCGCTCCATCGGCCCACAGCTCGGGACGATCGATATTGGCTGGCCACTCTGGTAGAGTAGGGGGATCTGCAAATACTGGACGACGTACATATACTCCGTGATCCCCCAGGAGGCCTAGATATGGATTTGCTCCGGTAGGAGCAACTAGTGGAGTAGCCGGTGTACTAGTAGTCACAGTAGTCGCACGAGTAGTGGCAGGGGTCGAAGCTGAGGGAAGCCCGGGAGATGGAGTAGCTTACTGTACCGATGAATGAGTACATTGCGGGGATAAACCATCCTCGGCATCTATGAACTCGTCCTCTGATGATCGTGTGCAACCTACATCCGGAGTAGCTGGAGGATGCTGGAAAGACGATCCTCTATGAACTTGTCATCGTGATCGTCCTCGTCCTTGTAGGATCGTGTAACACCTCTAGAGGGGGTGAATAGAGTAAGTGCGTATGCAGCAAAAAATAATCACCAATTAAATTTTTTATGTTTAAGGACTACTTATAAACTACAGCAATAAATATAATCAGAGTATAAGTAGAGTATAAGTAAAGTTCAGAAAGCAAACTCAAACACAGAGAATTTTATCCTGGTTTCTCTCGTGGAGGACTAGTCCAGGCCCAAGAACACTTGCTCAGTGTTAATCAACTATTTGTGAAATAGGGTACACATACGTCTTGAGCACGAAAACTTCTTACAACACGAGCTTTTGATCTGAAGAGCTCGAAGACTTCTGACAGGAATAGAAAACATCTTTTAAACCACTTGTACAACTTGACTCAACTTCTAATCGGAACGACACTTTGGCACTTAAAAGGAATGGGAGTTGTCTTGGGAATAAGAAAGATTAAAGCTCTTTAAGTAATAGAGAAGAAGAATGTTTGAGTGAATGATTTGTGTTGAAATATTGAAATTCTTCTCTATTTATAGGATTTTTCTTAGATGAGTTCGGGCCGAGTTCGGATGCTTTAGCGTTCATATATTCGAACGTTAGAGCTTGGTTTTCCGGAAGAGGAGGCGGACTAGGAAATCGGTTCAGGGTAACCGAGTTCGGTCTGAGTTCGGGAAGAACTCGTACCGAGTTCGGTTAGAACTCACCCCGAGTTTGGTTGGTCATATTCCAGATTGGTTTGACTTGGATTGTTGAGTGGGTTTGGGTTTAGGCTTGAATCCAAAAGACTTAGTGGTCTTTGTTGGCTTATGTATTAGTGGACTTTGGATATAGGTTTAATCTAAATGCCAAAATTTTGTTCCGACTCACATAAGTCCTTAGACTCAAAAAGTAAAAATTACATAACAAAGTATAAAAAGTAACCCAAACATAATCATCTTGTAGCAGCTTGTGATGAAGTATTGCGACGTCTTTATGAACAAATTTATCTAAGTTGTAATGTATCGATTCGTAGTTTGGATCGATTATTAAAATCGGTTTGACCATGACAAAATGGTCCTACAATCTCCTCCATTTTGATAATTGACAAAATTGCAACTGATATGACAACTAAGATAAGATATATATTATTCCTGCAATAATAGATATATTGCTACCCTGTAATAATAGTTTGCAATGTTGATATCTCGATATGTCTCCCTCGTTGTCACTTGATCGAAATGGGAAACCTCCCCCGTAAAGTTGGAGCCAAGGTAAACAAGAAATGTTAAGCAAGGAATGACACAAGAAATGAAGAGCAATATAAGCTTGCCAAATGTTAAACAAGTACAAAATATCATTGATCTAAAGATAATATCTCATAAAAGTCTCATAACTAAAGAAGCATAACTAGAAATAATATCTCATAAAGATTAACATCATCTCATAATGCTAATATTATCACTAAATGCTAAGTTAATGATCTCTACTCTACTACTGATCATCATCACTGGTCTCTGCCGAACTGTTGGGATCATAAAAAGCAGTAGCAGGATCAAAGTATCTCTGAGCATCTGGATCATCAGTGCGGTATCCAATAAAGGAAGGATCACGAACCATATGAATCGGTCCGCTTCCAGGGTACTGAGAGAAGCTGTAATGCATATCCATAAAAGAGTTGGATATAGCCTGAGCCTAGAGTGTGGTGAGGTGATCCATAGCACGATAGCGCTCATCCTCTAGTCTGTGGCGATCTTTTTCCAAACGAAAGCGATCTTGGAGCATAGTGTGGAGGTGCTTAAGAGTGATGGGTGTAAACCCCCTGATTTTTCAAGATTTTCAAATTTGGATTTTTCACAATTTTCTGGAATTTTTTGGGATTTTTCTGTAAATTAAAAATAGGGTTTTAATTATTCAATGATTTTTAAATAATAATAAATAACATTAAAATGAAATGAAAATATGATTTTATGGTGTAAAATAGAAAACCGGACTTAGGGTAATTTTCTGGGATTTTATTGGGCATCGGACCTATTTTTAAAAGCCTAAAACTATTTTTCTAAATTAAATTAATTAAATAAATATTTTATTAGTAATTCTATTATTATTTTTATTATAATTGTTTTCTTTATTTTCTTTTCTTGGGCCCGGCCCGGCCTAGTGGGCCGAGCCCATGGAACCCAGCCCAGACTCACCCTTAGCGGGTCGGGCGGGTCCGCTCACCCGGAGCCCGCCGCCCGACCCGACCCGCTACTTCATCCCCTTCCCTGTCACCCCACGACGACCCGATCTTTCCGCCGCCCGCCGGAAATCATGCCGTCACGACCGCCTCCCCTCCACGAGAGCTCCCACGCCGCCACGACCCCCCTCTCTCCGCCTTGCTCGGCCTCCCCAACCGCCGTCGCCCTCTTTAAAACCCCGCGTGCCCCAGCCCCTCGCCACCGTCAGCCACCCCGACCTCGCCGCGACGCCGCCACCGCATCGCCGCCCTCGCCCCCGCCTCCGCCGGCCAGCAGCGCCGCCTCCCTCTCCTTCTTCCTCCTCTTCAGCAGCATCAACAGCAGCAGCGGCCGCGCCGCTCAGCCGCCTGCGCGCCGCCGCGCCGCCTCCGCCCGCGGCCACGCGTCCCCGACCTAGCCCCCGGCCGGCCTCCCCCGCCACTGTGCCGCAGAGCCGCCGTCTCCGGCGGCCTGAGAGTCCAGAACCCTAACATTAGTTTCTTCGAATCCGACACGTGTCGGACACGTGTCGGACACGTGTCGGACACGATTCGAACTTTGGTTTTCAGGCCCCGTTCAGGTGCGTGTATTTTCTTCCTCGTAGCTCCGTTTTCGTTTCTGCAAATTGCGTTGCGAAGCCTGTATGACCCTCTCGGTGTCCGGATAAACCGTTCGGGGCATCGCGTCCTGTGGTGATCGCACACCGCGATCCAAAAATAGGAAAAATCCAGACCCTGTTTTACCCCGGAACCGAGAACGCCCCGCCAAACGGGACGACTTGGTCGCGAGCGGTCTTCACAGATACGTGCGCCTCGTCGATACGGACGTGTGGGATTTTGTGGAAGCTGATTCGGGTGTGCGTGCACACCGGAATCAACGCGTATCCGCGGACATCGCTCCGTATTCGTCTTTTCTGCAATTCACCCTAACTTCGTGCACACACGTCGGATCGAGACGAAACTTGCGCCATCGGACTCGTAGCCAATCGCTGGTCCTATGGGTCAAGTTTGGTCCGATTCTGAGAACGTTGACGAAATCGCGTGTCGTGGGCCCTACAGGCCCCGCTCGACGGGCGATTTTGTGATCGGCTCATCGGAATTCAAATCTGAAAGTTCCGTTGGGTTCGTATCAGCGTTCCTGACCTGTTGACACTAAGTTTGATGAATTTGGAGACCATTGACCCTGACACATTTTTCGGTGCAAAGCGGGCCCACCGGTGGACCCCGTTTTGGGCCGAAACTGCCGTTTCTGCCCTTGTCTCCAAATTGGACCCAAGGACAGGCGTTTCTAGCTGATTGATATTTTCTGTATCTGATGGTGATGTTTGTTTCAGCAACCGGAGTACCGCCTGCAATTCCAACTGAAGTCAGAGCCGAAATCAGAGCCGGAACCACAAGCAAGTGTACCTTGCCAAACTCTGCAGCTTGCTACTATTTTCCTTGACTTGTTTATACATCAGTGGGCAAGTAAAGCTTGCCAAATTGTAGTAATTCTTATTATAGAACTTGCCTGAATTCTTGTTTAAATGCATATAAACCTGTTTAACTGTTAAAACCTAGGACCGAGTGGCGTACTTAGCGTCCGATTACCAGTCGGGTGCCAACTCCGTACGCGGAGTTGTGTAACGTCACATAGAGATGGATATCGAGACCCGATAATTCTCGTACTTGTCTTATCAAGTACTCCAGAACCCAGGAGACTTGACACTATTCATGAGACAGAGTCTTCCTGAGACATTCATGGTGATTCTGTATAGGATACAGGACTTGCCAGAGATATTTTTATAGACATTATGACTTGCTGCATTAGCTATAATTCCGCTGACATGGACATGAGACGTTATGGTCATGATATGCGTGATTACATTGGGTGGGGAGAGATACACAGGCTACAGGTTGATGTTATATTATGCCGGCGTCTTAAGTCTCACTACGAGCTAGACAGCTACATGATATCACTGCTACCGGCTCCCCGACACAGAGCTTGTAGTAGTTTCAGCCTGAGTTTCTTGTGCTGCTCTCATATTGCATTTATCACTTAGCTGGTTACATAGTTTACCCTATTGCTTATTGGTTTCTGCACTGCTTATATTTGGCTTGTATTATCTGTACCTTGCTATGTCCCCTGAGAACCTGGAATAGACTATGTCCCCAGGTATAGCCGAAGAGAACCATCCAGAGATACACCGTACAGGAGCACTTCCAGGAGCTGTACCAGGATCTGAGGACGAGATCGTACCAGAGGACTTCTCATGAGCAGTGGCTGTATGTAGTCAGTTATTTCTATTTCCAGTTGTTTATTTCCTGTCTATTTGCATTGTTGTACCAGACATATTCTCGGATTATTTTCCGAGATATTTATGTGAGATCTGATAGTTATTCTATTGCATTACCCTGTCTTTATCTGTGTTTATCTGTTGTGGATGAGATTAGAATAACCTGAGTCTTGTAACATTTTACTGTTAGATTACAGCTTAAGCATGCCCTGATGGATCCATTAAATTGGGTTGTCCATCGGTGCGTGCTGCTGGCCATTGCTCACGTGTCCAGTCCCTCGATATTTTGGGACTGGGGCGTGACATGGTTTTTGTGGTGGCCCATGCAGGTCAACGACTAATTTGTTCGGTTTCAACCTAGGGACCGAACAGGCCTGCAATAAAATAGGATAAGTTTTTAGGATCTCATCCACTTGCTTGAAATGTTCTTGACATCCATATCGACTTCGAATTAATTTCTTGACTCGCATCCTGCCTTGATTCCTGTGCGCCTCTTATTGTTTATTTTGGTTGCAGGGTTATGGATTCACGAGCAAACGACGAGACTCCCATAACGTCACCACGAGTTGCTGAGGTAACCAACGAAGATGAAGTAACACCAGTGGATAAAGGACAGTCAGCTCAACAACATGCCTCGAGAATCCAGCAAGATAACATTCCACCAACGGCGCCAGTTACTCCATCAATGCCCATAATTCTACCAGGGCAGGCCATGGACGGACAGCAAATGTTTTCAATGGTCTATGCAATAATGCAAGCTCAACAAGAGGCGTTGAGTCGTAGCATAATAACTGCACTGGAGCAGGCCAACCTACCAGCTCGACGGCCAACAACAGGCTCTATCACCGACTTTCGACAGCTGAAGCCCCGTACATTCTCAGGCAAAGAAGAGCCCACTGAAGTTCATGAGTGGCTCACCAACACTCAACATCAACTAGAAGCAGCTGAGCTTCCAAAGGAACGTTGGATGACTGCTGTCAGAATGCAGTTGACGGATAATGCACATCACTGGTGGCTATCTGAGGAAGCGCGACTCGGACCAGACCGAGTCACTTGGGAAGAGTTCTCTAGACTCTTTTAGGAGATGTATATTCCAGCTATCGCTCGATCAGAACTTCGGGACAAGTTCAATCACCTTACCCAGGATACTAAGACGGTGGAAGAGTACAACGCTGAGTTCATTCGTCTAAGTCGCTTCGCTCCAACATTGATCCCGACAGAAGAAGAGAAGGCTGAGAAATTCTTCGACGGACTAAACATTGAGCTACAGAAACTAATTGGATCCGTTGCACCTACTTCGTACTCGGACGTTCTTGCTGCAGCGCGACGCATTGAGCGCGTCATCAGGAGAGAGACTAGTCTGAAACGGACCTCCACTTCAGCACTACAAGAAGAAGTTGTAAAAAGACCTCACGTATACCAGCCACCAGAAGCATCTCCACAGACAATACCTGTTTGTCCATATTGTCGCAAGCGAGGCCATACTGAAGACGAGTGCAGACGAAAGAAGAGATTATGCATAGTTTGCGGATCCAGTCAGCATTTATTAAAGGAATGCCCTGAGCGTCGAGACAGAGCACCAAAGGGTAACCAGCAAGCGAGGCCAGCCTCTCCAGCATTGGAAGCACCGCAAACGGAAGTTCAAGAAGTCCTACCACCAGCTCCAGCAGGGTATCAGCCGAGGCCACCCTTGATACCCTAGGAACTACTCTTCCAACAGGCTTAACAGCAGAAGAATCGACTGCAAGGATGCGAGCAAGCCCTGACGATGACAGTGGAGAACGCGCAGACTCGTGGAGTAGCCAATGCGCGTAAGTGATTCGTAGTTATCCGTTTCTAGTCTTGTTGTAGCTCGTGCCTCTTGGTTCATGACCTCAGCCCCAACCTAGTAATTTGCAACTTGTTAATAACAACCTGGTTTTGATAAAAGTAATAGTTTTAACTAGATTTTCCTGGAAAGTGTAAACTTTCAATTTCTAGGAAAATGGTACTTCCCTAAATATCTTGTGATGTGTTTTCAAACGATGCTTGCGACCGCGTCATCTCTGTTGACCGGTTATTCTTTTGATTGCGAGGACGCAATCCTCTTAAGGGGGGTAGATTGTAAATCCCCTGATTTTTTAAGATTTTCAAATTTGGATTTTTTACAATTTTTTGGAATTTTCTGGGATTTTTCTATAAATTAAAAATAGGGTTTTAATTATTCAATGATTTTTAAATGATAATAAATAACATTAAAATGAAATAAAAATATAATTTTATGGTGTAAAATAGAAAACCGGACTTAGGATAATTTTCTGAGATTTTATTGGGCATCGGACCTATTTTTAAAAGCCTAAAACTATTTTTCTAAATTAAATTAATTAAATAAATGTTTTATTAGTAATTCTATTATTATTTTTATTATTATTGTTTTCTTTATTTTCTTTTCTTGGGCCCGGCCCGGCCCAGTGGGCCGAGCCCATGGAACCCAGCCCAGCCTCACCCTTAGCGGGTCGGGCGGGTCCGCTCACCCGGAGCCCGCCGCCCGACCCGACCCGCTACTTCATCCCCTTCCCTGTCACCCCACGACGACCCGATCTTTCCATCGCCCGCCGGAAATCACGCCGTCACGACCGCCTCCCCTCCACGAGAGCTCCCACGCCGCCACGACCCCCCTCTCTCCGCCTTGCTCGGCCTCCCCAACCGCCGTCTCCCTCTTTAAAACCCCGCGTGCCCCAGCCCCTCGCCACCGTCAGCCACCCCGACCTCGCCGCGACGCCGCCACCGCATCGCCGCCCTCGCCCCCGCCTCCGCCGGCCAGCAGCGCCGCCTCCCTCTCCTTCTTCCTCCTCTTCAGCAACATCAACAGCAGCAGCGGCCGCGCCGCTCAGCCGCCTGCGCGCCGCCTCCGCCCGCGGCCACGCGTCCCCGACCTAGCCCTCGGCCGGCCTCCCCCGCCGCTGTGCCGCAGAGCCGCCGTCTTCGGCCGCCTGAGAGTCCAGAACCCTAACCCTAGTTTCTTCGAATCCGACACGTGTCGGACACGTGTCGGACACGTTTCGAACTTCGGTTTTCAGGCACCGTTCAGGTGCGTGTATTTTCTTGCTCGTAGCTCCATTTTCATTTCCGCAAATTGCGTTGCGAAGCCTGTATGACCCCTCGGTGTCCGGACAAACCGTTCGGGGCATCGTGTCCTGTGGTGATCGTACACCGCGATCCAAAAACAGGAAAAACCCAGACCCTGTTTTACCCCGGAACCGAGAACGCCCCGCCAAACGGGACGACTTGGTCGCGTGCGGTCTTCACAGATACGTGCGCCTCGTCGATACGGACGTGTGGAATTTCGTGAAAGCTGATTCGGGTGTGCGTGCACACCGAAATCAACGCGTATCCGCGGACATCGCTCCGTATCCGCCTTTTCTGCAATTTACCCTAACTTCGTGCACACACGTCGGATCGAGACGAAACTTGTGCCATCGGACTCGTAGCGAATTGCTGGTCCTATGGGTCAAGTTTGGTCCGATTCTGAGAACGTTGACGAAATTGCGTGTCGTGGGCCCCACAGGCCCCGCTCGACGGGCGATTTTGTGATCGGCTCATCGGAATTCAAATCTGAAAGTTCCGTTGGGTTCATATCAGCGTTCCTGACCTGTTGACACTAAGTTTGGTGAATTTGGAGACCATTGACCCTGACACGTTTTTCGGTGCAAAGCGGGCCCACCGGTGGACCCCGTTTTGGGCCGAAACTGCCGTTTCTGTCCTTGTCTCCAAATTGGATCCAAGGACAGGCGTTTCTAGCTGATTGATATTTTCTGGATCTGATGGTGATGTTTGTTTTAGCAACCGGAGTACCGCCTGCAATTCCAACTGAAGTCAGAGCCGAAATCAGAGCCGGAACCACAAGCAAGTGTACCTTGCCAAACTCTGCAGCTTGCTACTATTTTTCTTGACTTGTTTATACATCAGTGGGCAAGTAAAGCTTGCCAAATTGTAGTAATTCTTGTTATAGAACTTGTCTGAATTCTTGTTTAAATGCATATAAACCTGTTTAACTGTTAAAACCTAGGACCGAGTGGCGTACTTAGCGTCCGATTACCAGTCGGGTGCCAACTCCGTACGCAGAGTTGTGTAACGTCACATAGAGATGGATATTGAGACCCGATAATTCTCGTACTTGTCTTATCAAGTACTCCAGAACCCAGGACACTTGACACTATTCATGAGATAGAATCTTCCTGAGACATTCATGGTGATTCTGTATAGGATACAGGACTTGCCAAAGATATTTTTATAGACATTATGACTTGCTGCATTAGCTATAATCCCGCTGACATGGACATGAGACGTTATGGTCATGATATGCGTGATTACATTGGGTGGGGAGAGATACACAGGCTACAGGTTGATGTTATATTATGCCGGCGTCTTAAGTCTCACTACGAGCTAGACAGCTACATGATATCACTGCTACCGGCTCCCCGACACAGAGCTTGTAGTAGTTTTAGCCTGAGTTTCTTGTGCTGCTCTCATATTGCATTTATCACTTAGCTGGTTACATAGTTTACCCTATTGCTTATTGGTTTCTGCACTGCTTATATTTGGCTTGTATTATCTGTATCTTGCTATGTCCCCTGAGGACCTGGAATGGACTATGTCCCCAGGTATAGCCGAAGAGAACCATCCAGAGATACACCGTACAGGAGCACTTCCAGGAGCTGTACCAGGATCTGAGGACGAGATCGTACCAGAGGACTTCTCATGAGCAGTGGCTGTATGTAGTCAGTTATTTCTATTTCCAGTTGTTTATTTCCTGTCTATTTGCATTGTTGAACCAGACATATTCTCGAATTATTTCCCAAGATATTTATGTGAGATCTGATAGTTATTCTATTGCATTACCCTGTCTTTATCTGTGTTTATCTGTTGTGGATGAGATTAGAATAACCTGAGTCTTGTAACATTTTACTGTTAGATTACAGCTTAAGCATGTCCTGATGGATCCATTAAATTGGGTTGTCCATCGGTGCGTGCTGCTGGCCATTGCTCACATATCCAGTCCCTCGATATTTTGGGACTGGGGCGTGACAATGGGTGGAGCAGCTAAGGTAGAAGCAACAAGAGGTGCAGGTAGGGCAGATGGGCCAACACCAGAGGTAGCATCAACATGTGGAACAGGTGGTAGAGCAGGGTCAGTCCTACGGACAGTAAAGAGATAGGAGGACTCTTCTAGATAGGGACAATCATCTAATAAAATGTTAATGTGTTAAAATATGATAGGTAAATACATGACGTACAACAGATTCTGCCTGTTCTTATGAGTCGAACAATAGTCTGAATGATAGTCTTTCGAAAACTAAATGGAATCACAAAGTGGAGATGATAGATAGAACAAAGTTTCAAGTTTGTGATGTCATCAGTGGAGGTTTGCTTGGAAATAATCACAGAGAAAGCAATAAAGTCATAAAACTATTTGTTAAGGTATTTGGATTTAAGCTTACCCTGAGAACGAGGAACAGAAGTGCAAAGAGAATCCTTAAAGGAATCTAGAGTCGTGCCTTCAGGGAACGTAAATTTTGTGATGTTGACAGGGGGTTCACCATCGTTTGGAGTATGAAGTATCTCTCCCAAATTTTTAGTATCAAAGTCAAAGTTTATCCCGCCGACACGAGAATGAATGGAATCATCTTCATAGATGATATTGCAATAAAACATTCTGATAACATTAATATAAATTGGAAATCGAGAAACAACTAATTCATCAAGTCCCAAAGCACATAAAGTAGGAAGATATGCAGGAAATAGAGTAAAATTTATAGGGTTTCCAGAACAAACAGTCCTGGTAACAAAATCACAAACCACTCTACGGATTGTTCAAGAGATGAAAATAAAAATCCATCATAATCACCCTCATCGGGCATTGATGGACTGAACAAGGAATGAGATATTTCTTCCAGAACATTGGAAGATGATAATTCCCTATCAATTTTTCTTTTCTTAAACAACTTAGGAGCCATTTAAAAGAAAGAGGATGGAGAGGAATAGATGATTATACCTGAAAATAGATAAAAAAAATGTGATAGAGAACCTTGAAATACAGCAGAATCCAAAGTTTGGAGAGTTGAGAGATGTTGGGGAGGAAGAACCAAAAACCAAGGGTTTGAAAAATTTAGGGTTCTAAGGAGGAGGAAGAAGGAAGAAGGAAAAAGGGGTTGTTGTTCGTAGGTAAGGGTTTTGATGACCAATAGGTAAATATAAGAAGTTGGGTTTCATTTCGAATTATGAAACAAAGGCAACTGAGTTCGGCCCGAATTTGGTTCGAACTCTACACAAATTCAGTTCCTTTGATCCATAATTCATTCGAGACTCAATTCTTTATAAAAGTAGATCAATTTTGTAAGTCTAGATTTTAGGATTTTTGACGTAATACAATAATTTGTTAAAAATTAATTATTACTCTGTATTCCATATTGTATCGATCATTTCCGGTTAGCTGTAGGAGACGGATCCCAGCTAGCAGTAGTCCAAAGACACTTAAATACCGTATCGCTTAAGGTTATTTACACCTCTTTGATAGAAGGGCCCTTTCGGCTTGTACCCAAAATAATTTTTATATTTACAAAAATGTATAGTAGTAAAATAAACAAGTTATGTAGTATCGGAGTCCAAAATACCTAATTCTCGACGAATAAAATTGAAGTGACCTTCTGCTAATGGTTTAGTGAAAATATCTGCAAGTTGATATTCTGTGTCATTAAATTCTAAACAGATATTACCTTGCAATTGATGATCTCTTAAAAAATGGTGTCTAATCTTAATATGTTTAGTGCGTGAATGACATATTAGATTCTTAGTAAGATTTATAGTGCTAGTGTTATCACAAAAGCTGGGAATATTTTTAAAGAATAAATTATAGTCTTCTAAAGTTTGTTTCATCCATAAAATTTGTGCCCAATAACGTCCTGCAGCGATATACACAGCTTCAGTAGTTGATAATGCAACAGAATTTTATTTCATAGAAAACCAAGAGACTATCCCATAAAATGACAAGTACTGCTATTACTCTTATGATCGACCTTGCATCCAGCAAAATCAGCATCAGAATAACCAACAAGGTCAAAGGATATGGTTTTGGGATACCACAAGCCTGTCGTTTGAGTACCCTTAAGGTATCTAAGGATACGCTTAACTGTACATACATGTGATTCCTTAGGGTTAGCCTGATATCTAGCACATAGGCATACAAAAAACATAATATCTGGACGACTAGCAGTTAGTTATAGAAGACTACCAATCATACCTCGAAACTTACGTATATCTGTAGGCTTGCCATTTTTATCAAGATCAAGTTTGGTTGATGTTGTCATTGGAATTTCAATAGACTTTGCATTGTCCATATCGAACTTTTTTAGCAAATCTTTTGTGTATTTCACTTGATTGATGAATATTCCCTGAGAGTTCTATTTGATTTGTAATCCGAGAAAGAAAGTAAGTTCTTCCATCATGCTCATTTTGAATTTCTTCTGCATACACTTAGCAAACTTGTTGTATAGCATCTCATTAGGAGATCCAAGGATAATATCATCTACGTAAATTTGTACTAATAAGAGATTATCATCATGAGATTTTATAAATAAAGTAGTGTCTACTTTCCCTTTTTAAAAATTATTTTTAAGTAGGAAGGAGCTAAGGCCCTCATACCAAGCACGAGGGGCTTGTTTGAGTCCATATAGAGACTTTCTTAGCTTGAAAACATTATTAAAAAATTTAAAATCTTCAAATCCAGGGGGTTGTTCTACAAAAACTTTCTCTTTTATAATACCATTTAAAAAAGCACTTTTGACGTCCATTTGAAATAATTTAAAATTATAAAAACTTGCAAAAGCACAAAGCATGCGGGTAGATTCTATTCTCGCAATAGGATCATAGGTCTCATCGTAGTCAATACATTCTTCTTGATTGTAACCTTGAGCTACGAAACGTGCTTTGTTACGAGTGACTAACCCATCCTCATTAAGTTTATTTCGAAAAACCCAATTGTTACCAATGACTAGATAATCATTAGGTCAGAGAACGAGTTCCCAGACTTGATTCCGTTCAAATTGGTTGAGTTCCTCTTGCATTGCGGAAATCCAATATTCATTATCAAAAGCTTCTAAAATATTTTTAGGTTCTACTTGAGAAATAAAAGCAACATTTTCAATAAGATCTCTAGTTGCAGGACGAGTTCTTACAACTCTAGATATCTCACCAATTACCAAGTACTCTGGATGATTGGTTGTAAATTTCATTCTTTTAGGTAAGCTGTCCAGATAACTTGTTCCAGTTTCATCTTCAGGAGTCTTGTTGGAGGTTATCCTGATATCTTCATCATCATTGTCGCTTGCTACTTGACTCTTAAGCTCGTCAAAAGAAACATTAATCGATTCTTCAACTGTCAGACTTTTTATTAAAAAATTTAAAACCTTTACTCTTTGCAGCATAACCAAGAAAAATACCTTCGTCAGCCTTGGAATCAAATTTACCCAAGTTATCCTTAGTATTCAAAATAAAATATTTGTAGCCAAATACTTTGAAATAACTAATGGTAGGAATTCTATTAAACTAAAGCTCATAAGGAGTCTTCTTTGATATAAGTCAAAAAAGAACCTTATTCAAAATACGGCATGCTGTATTGACTGCCTCAGCCCAAAAATATTTCGGAAGGTTATACTGATTTAACATGACTCTAGCCATATCGCCAAGAGTTCTGTTCTTCCTCTCCACAATACCATTTTGTTGAGGAGTTATAGGACAGAAAATTCCATGCACAAATCTATTTGAATCACAAAAAGTTTTGAAATCAAAATTTTTGAATTCACCTCCTATATCACTTCGGATACGAGTAATCATGAAGCCTTTTTCGTTTTGTATATTTTTGCAAAAGGTAACAAATTCTGAAAAAGCTTCACTTTTATTTGCTAGAAAATAAACTCAAGTATATCTAGAAAAGTCATTAATAATAACATAGGCATAAAGCTTACCACCAAGACTGGCAACTCTGCTTGGTCCAAATAAATCCATATACAAAAGTTGAAAGGGTCTAGAAGTACTTACAATGTTTATTGATTTAAACGAAGATCTTGTTGTCTTGTTCTTTTCACACTCAGCACAAACCATATCTTTCTTAATGGTAATTTCAGGTAAACCTCTTACCAATTTCTTTGAAGATAGTCTGGCTATAGTGTCCATATTTGTATGTCCAAGATGCATTTGCCACAACCAGCTTTCATCTTTGGTTACGTATAAGCATCTTCCTCTATTGTTAGTATTTTTCGAGATATAGAAAATATATATATTATCTTCTCTTATTCCCTTATAATTTATTTTACCAGTAGATCTATCATAAATAGAACATTTATCTTTCATAAAATTAATGCTGTAACCATGGTCAGCCAATTGACTAATGCTAAGTAGGTTATGTTTTAATTCTGTTACTAAATATACATCTTTAATAACAGGAGAATGATGAATACCTATATTACAATTTTCTATAATATGTCCTTTTAGATTATTGTCGAAGGAGACATATCATTCTTTTTTCATCGATAGAGTTGCAAATAGATTTGCATCACTGGTCATATGATGTGAGCAACCGCTATCGAGAATCTATTTGCTTCTAGTGTGAGAGGAAAGATCCACCTACAACAACAGTTAAAGATGTAATCTTTGGTACCCACTTTCTTAAGGGTCCTGATATGTTAGTTTTCATAACCCATATATATACATGCATATTAACTAATTTTCTAATTCTATATTGTCGTGATATGTGTCCTTTAATACCACAATAATGACATGTAGCAGATGTGTTGATACTTGATGCAGAGGCAAGATGTATATGTGAGGCATTATGTTATGATTTACGTGGATACTTGTAATAGAATGCATGATTAGAAGGTTTGGCCTTTTTTGGTTGTATGTTTATGGGCCTTGAGTGACACGTGTTAGATTGGGAAGCAGTCTGTACAAGCTTTTTTCCTAATCTAATTTTTAACTTTTTGGAAGTGTCATATAACTCAGTATATCTAGCAGTTAAAGCATTAATTCTAATAAGTGCATCACTACTCTTTTTCTTCTCTATTTCATAATCTTCTTTGAGGTTAATATAATCCTTGTCATGTTGCTCATTTCTAAGAAGTGATTCGTGTAAGTTTAATAAAATATATGCTAATTCATCTGAATCACTAGTGAATTTTGTCTTTCTGATATCATCTAGGAGTGTGGATAATCTATTAATCTCAAGTTTGTGTCCCTTGAGTTCCTTCTTCGAGTTTTTGTATTTATCAAGTAGTGCTTTGTGATCATCTAGAAGGTCACTAAAGGCATCACCTAGTTCATCAAATATAAAGTCATCATATAGGGGGTTCATAGATACCTGATCAAATATCTTTAAGCACACATTTGCAAAGTTGCGAGGATTCTTTTTTTTCTTCAGAATCGCTTACTTCGCTTTCACACATATGCTTGTGTTAGCATGCTTCTTTGATGAAGTTCTTCTTTTGCTTGAATGTTCATAGCGACTTCCATTTCTATCCATAGGACAATCCTTCTTGATGTGGCCTGTCTTTTTGCAATTATAGCACACTGGTTCTTCACTATTATTGTCTTTGTAGTTCTTCTTCCGGTTTGACCTTTCAAATTTTAAGAATTTTCTGAAGGTCCGGAAGATAAGGGCTAGATCGTCATTGTCAAAATTTTTGTCTTCTGAGTTGTCCTCGAAAACCTTTTTGTGATGTGCCTTGAAAGCGATGGTCTTTTTCTTTGGTGTTGATTCTTCAAGATCTTTGAGGTCCAGCTCATGCGTCATCAACTTTCCAATGAGCATTTCCATCGACATTGTGGTGAGATCATTTTTTTTAATAATTACAGTTGCCTTGGGGTTCCAATTCTTGGTGAGTTCCCGAAGCACCTTGCGGATCTTTTCATGAATTGTATAATCCTTTCCAAGAGATGAAAGAGGGTTTACAATATCCAGGAAGCAAGTAAACATTTGGGTGATGGTTTCATCTGACTTCATCTTAAATGCTTCGTACTCTTGTGTCAACCTGCTGATCTTTGATTCTTTTACTTGGGTGGTTCCTTCATGAGTAACCTAAAAAAACTTGCAAACTTCGTGTAAAGTTGTACAGGTTGATAATCTGTTGAATTCAGTCATATCTACAGCACAGAATAATGCATTAATAGCCCTAACATCAAGACTAGCATATTTCTTTTCCAAATCAGTATATCTATTATTCGGTTTTTCAACATAATTTCCATCAATAACTATTTTGGCTGGCTTTTTGTAGCCATCAGTGACAATTGCCCATAGATCAAAATCAAGATATTTTAAATAAAAGCTCGTCCATGTCTTCCAATATATGTAATTGGTTCTATCAAATAGGGGTGGCCTATTTGTGGACTTGCCTTCACCATTGTTGGCATACATGGGTCTTGTGTTTTCCATGAATATTCTAGAGTGCATAAACTAAGCACATTTTAATGAAAATCTGCTTTGATACCAATTGTATGATTGTGTAACACCTCTAGAGGGGGAGTGAATAGAGTAAGTGTGTGTGCAGTAAAAAATAATCACTAATTAAAAATTTTAAGTTTAAGGACTACTTATAAACTGCAGCAATAAATATAATTAGAGTATAAGAAGAGTATAAGTAAAGTTCAGAAAAAAAACTCAAACACAGAGAATTTTATCCTGGTTTCCCTCGTGGAGGACTAGTCCAGGCTCGAGAACTCTTGCTTGGTGTTAATCTACTATTTGTGAAATAGGGTACACACGCTCCTTTAATCCGAAGAGCGTGAAAACTTCTTACAGCATGAGATTTTGATCCGAAGAGCTCGACGACTTCTGACAGGAATAGTAAACAGCTTTTAAACCAAGCTTGTACAACTCGACTCAACTTCTAATCAGAACGGCACTTGGGCACTTAGAAGGAAAGGGAGTTGTCTTGGGAATGTGAAAGATTAAAGCTCTTTGAGTAATAGAGAAGAAGAATGTTTGAGTGAATGAGTTATGTTGAAATATAAAAATTCTTCTCTATTTATAGGATTTTTCTGAGCCGAGTTCGGGCCGAGTTAGGATGCTTTAATGTTCATAAATTCGAACGTTAGAGCCTGGTCATCCGAAAGAGGAGGCTGACTAGAAAATCAGTTCAGGGTAACCGAGTTCGATCCGAGTTCGGGAAGAACTCTTACCGAGTTCGGGAAGAACTCACCCCGAGTCCGGTTGGTCATATTCCGAATTATTTTGACTTGAAATGTTGAGTGGGTTTGGGTTTATGTTTAGGTTCAAATCCAAAAGACTTATTGGTCTGGGTTGGCTTATGTATGAGTGGACTTTGGATATAGGTTCAATCTAAATACCAAAATTTTGTTCCGACTCACATAAGTCCTTAGACTCAAAAAGTAAAAATTACATAACAAAGTATAAAGAGTAACCCGAACACAATCATCTTGTAGCAACTTGTGACAAAGTATTGTGACGTCTTTCTGAACAAATTCATCTAAGTTGCAATGTATCGATTCGTAGTTTAGATCGATTATTAAAATCGGTTTGACCATGACCAGATGGGCCAACAGTCCCACCATAGGTAAATCTGACAGTAAATAATATATGGTGTTATGAAACAAATAAAAATAGTAACATCAAGACTTCATAAAGTAATGGATAGTGTGGTAAAACAAATAAATACTAGTGTGATGATGAAATAAATAATAATCCTGTCATTAAATAAAAAAAAAATCAAAGCTAATGTAAGGCTCATCCTCGGTCCCAATTTCTAAATTCAGAATTTAGAAGCTCATTTGGTTGAATAGTAAGCTCCATCCATAGTTCCTATTTCTAGATTTTTGGTCCCATCACACCCATAGGACCTAAGGCTTGGGCCTTCCAATTTCTAGATTCTAGATTGTAAGAACTCGTTTTGTAGAATAGTAAGTCCTAATTTGGAGTCCCACTTTCTAGATTCTAGATTTTACATTATTTTGTTCCCACATCAAATTTTTGACCAAACAATGTTTGGGAGTGGAGCATACTTTATCATTCCTTACTATTCTCATAGAAACCCAACCCATGTACATTTACTTTTAAAAATCTTAGGCCTCAAGTTCCATTTTAGAGGAATTAAGAAATTAGCTAATATAAGAGGAAACTAGTATTGATTCCTGAATTACTCAACCAAGAATTATTTTTTAAAATTACTGGATGTGGTTGTAGCTATTGTGGACTAATTTTCTCATGAGCAATTTAGGCCAAGAAAATTGTGTTTCAGGAATTAGGAGCTAGTCCCCCAGATTCCATTATCCTGAAAGTATCATGAAGTTTAAATCTATACAATACTACAAAAATTCTTTATAGTAAATAGAGCATACCTAGACAGAAACCTTTATACAATCAGTGTAACTAAAACATCTCATACAACATTTGTGTTCTGTCGCAAATGCCCTTTTATCGGATTTTAAATTGAGTTACCGTTTTCAAAGTGGAATCTTCCGATGGCCGTATTTTTTGGTATACAACTTCATGAAGCATTCTATCATGGTCTGCCATGCAATTTTTCCAACTATAGATTTTATGTTAGAAGACTTAAGTTGATAACAAAACTGGCACAATATTCAAATCCGTTCTTTTGTTTTTTAAGGTGATATGTCTTACCAAATGCAATGCACTCAAATTTATATCAGTCTCACATTATTCTTTTCAAATCAACTAGATTAGGAATGCAACTTTTAATAACAAGTCAAGTATGTAAAGTAGAAAGAGAGGGTCTTGGAGCTTGTATTTGTTGGAAAGATAGCTAATCTTTATAATATAGCTATTGATTTTCTAGCAATAGCTTACCTAAGAAAGTAAAAACATGTTAAAAGAACTCGAAAACGAAGAGGGACAAGAGAAGCAGGGGTAGAATTAAAAAGTGCTGCGAGACATGGCTTCTTTACACAATATAGCATCAACAAACCTGACTTGAAATGGACCAAGTGGTTCTAGGTCATGAAGAAACACTTTTGGTCTTGTATCCTACTACAAATTTTTTTGTCATGATATAAAAGTAGATGAAATAATTTGACAAAACAATGTTGGAAAAAGAAGAATTTATTTTAGACAGTAGTAAATTAGATCTAGATTGTCAAATTGAAAATTAGATTTATAGTTTATGTTTCAATATTCAAACTACAATTTCGATCATGGAGCTTCCGAATAATTTTTGTGTTTAAGTTTTTTTTTAGGAATTTAAGTAAAGCCCAGGATAAATTAAAATCATGGCTCCGCCGTTGGTTGCAGCCGTTCTATTTTAGGTTCAACCTAATGTAGGTAAATATACTTTTACACCCCCTCTTTATATATGTGCACATAAGTCCGTTGGTATATTATAGTATATACCCTCAAGTATGAATAAGTATAATTATATATATGGAGTGTGTATCCATTAAAATGTGTTAATGTATCTATATTGTCTATGTGGTATTATATGTAAGTTTCATTATATTATGTAAATGATATTTTATATATATATATATATATATATATAGAAGGCTACACATTACCATATGTATAAACTTGTATACATTGTTATATATAGGATTATATGAGTCATTAAATACTTATTATATCAAATAGATATGTGGAGGGTTTTGGGTTTACCTACGGAAGGGATGAGGGGATCAGACGGAGCGTAGAGGTGGACGACTGAGGTCGGTGGAGGGCCTGGCTCAGATTCCTGATATCGGAGGAGGGGCTTGGGGAGATGTCCCCACCGCTCGAGTCGAGGAGTAGGAGGATAGATCAGGAGGATGTCAGGACTCGCCGGAGAGGGGGGACCTGCTTGCCGCCGGAGAGGGGGAGACGGTCGGTGGAAGAGGAGGAGGAGAGGGCGAGTGAGGGGGGGCTACGGGAGAGTGGTCGGGGGTCGGTGGAGGAGGAGGTCACCAGAGAGGGGGAGGGGTTATTGGAGGAGGAGAAGGCGGAGGAGGAGAGGGCGAATGAGGGGGAGGGGCTGCCGAAAAGGGGTCGGGGTCGGTGGAGGAGGAGGTCGTCGGAGAGGGGGAGGGGGTCGGTGGAGGAGGAGATCGCCGGAGAGGGGTAGGGGGTTGAGAGTAGGGGTCGGGGGGGTCGAGAGAGAGAGAGAGAGAGAGAGAGAGTGAGAGTGGAGAGTGGAGAAATGAAACGGGCAATTTAAAATTTAAGTTTTCTCAGCGACGGATAATTCCGTTGCTAATTAATCCGTTGATGAAGTAACAGCGACAGATTAGTGACCGAATATTGAAAAAATATAATATATTTTATTTACATAAATAATTTATTCGTTAATCCGTCGTATTTTTGTCGCTGACTCAGCGACGGATTAGTTTCCGTCGCTAAGATCCGTCGCTATTTAATTGTATTTTTGTAGTGTACACTCATTCCATTATCATAACCGCAAATGAATAATTTACGGGTTTTTTCATTTAAAGTATTAAAAAATTAAATATTTATACAAAACGGGAAAAGTTTTGGGTATTTGCGGAGGGGGGACCACTCGCCAACTCAGTTGGCGAGGTGCTGAGTTGGCGAGCATCTCGCCAACTGAGTTGGCGGGGCGCTCTCCTCGAGAGGCCGCTCGCCAACTCAGTTGGCGGGCCATGCACCGTTGGCTATCCAGCCGTTGGGCAACGGCTCCATCCAACGGCTCCCTCCAACCCCTATAAACACCCCCACCCCCCCAAACACTCCTCACACAACACATTCTCCTTATCCTCCTCCTCCTCCTCATATTTTTACAGCTTTCTCCTCCTATTTTTACAGCTTTCTCCTCCTGTTTTCTGTAGCAAAAGTTCTCAACCGTCATGGATCGTAGCGTAAGAATTGTATGCTCGCACGGCGGTAAAGTAAATGGGTTAAATTACGAAGGAGGAGAAAGTATAATTTTTTCAACTTACCCGAATATTAGTTTTAAAAATATACGTAATCATATTATTGAACGTTGTTCTATTAATTATGATTTTATTCTGAAGTCTATTTTCTGTTCTAATTGTTTTTTGATAGATAGTGAAGATGCATGGAATTATATTCTTGAGATTAATTCACAATCACGATATATAAAAATATTTGTTATTAAAGTAGCAGCAACCTTAGATAGTAGAAATAATGAATATTTTTCTGAATATCAGCATGTTAGTTCGGGTGCTAGTTCTCCTCAACAAATAGTTTCATTTATCCAAGAAGGTCATTCATCATCAGATGAATCTAACCATGATGATGATAGTGACAACGACGATGAAAATAGTGATGATTTAGTTGAAAATGTAGACTATACGATAGATGATGATGTTGTAAAAGCTATCACTGATGAATTATTTAAGGGACAAGCATTTCCTAGTCGTTCTCACTTTAGAAGCTTTATAAGTAATTTAGCAATTAAATATAATTTTAGTTGTTCAGCTAGTCTTATGAATAATGCTCGTGAAATTATTTATAGTTGTGATCAATCGAATTGTAATTGGAGAGTATATGTCAAATCTATTGGAAATGGCGATATAGTTAAAGTTAGTACATTAGAAAATCATCATTCTTGTTTTGGAAGACTTAGTACAGGACGTCATCGACTAGCTACCGCTTCATGGATTAAGACCATGATAATTGACATTATTAGAGATAACCAGTCATACAGTCCATCACAAATTGTTAAAGATATATATAGGGAGCACCGTATACATGTTAGTTATTCAAAAGCATGGAGAGCCCGAGAGACAGCACTAGCTGAAATTAATGGTAGTTATGATGAGGCATACACTAGTCTTGAGGAGTATTGTTATAGAATTATGGAGACAAATCCAGGTAGTACATGTTTTATTAAAACTACCGAAAACAATAGCTTTCAACGAATTTTTATTTGTTTTAAGTCATGTATTGATGGATTTTTAAGTGGATGTTTACCAATTATTAGTACTGATGCTACATTTCTTTCGTCTAAATATCAAGGTATCTTATTTATTGCTTGTGCTCACGATCCTAACTATCAATTATATCATATAGCTTATGTTGTTGCTGAAGGTGAGAATAGTGATTCTTGGTCTTGGTTTTTAAATTCTCTTAAAATATCTTTTGAAAGTTGTTTTAATGATTGAAGTACAATTTCATTTATATCTGACAAGCAAAAGGGTTTAATAAATGTTGTTCGTGCTATTTTTCCTGCATCTGCTCATTTTTTTGTATTCAATATTTTAAACAAAACATGAAAAAAGTTACAAAAGAACCAGTATTTCAACGCTTGTTAGACTCGCTGGCTAGATCATATAATAAAACGGATGCAGAGAGTGTGTTTGATATAATTAAAGCCGAGAATATAGTGTTGTACGATTGGCTTATTGGTATAAACGATGAAAGTCATCGATTTGAACATTGGATAACAGCGTATGCTACTTGTCCTAGATTAGATATTAATACTTCTAATCTTGCTGAATGTTTCAATAGCTGGATTAAAAAATTATGAGATAAGCCAATAACAATGCTTCTCGATGGTATTAGAGCCAAGATTATTACACTTCATGACAATCGTAGAAAGTTTGCTGAAAATATAGACACAGATTATTGTCCGAAGATGTTAAAAAATATGGCTTCTATTATCAAAGAGAAGAACCACCTAGAAATATTAGCTATTGATAGTTATAAGTTTGAAATAATAGACCGGGCAACAAGTAGAACCTATATTGTTCATATAACTGACAGATCTTGTACATGTTTAAGATGGTACCATACTTATATACCATGTATACATGCATGTTTTTTTTGTAGATATTGCAATATTAGTATTGATAGTTTTTATCCAGCAGTATTTTCGACGGATACCTTGAGAAGTGTATACGCGCCAAAAATGGAGCCAATTCCAGTTTCCTACGAGATCCAAGGTTCTTTGGTAAGAGGAAAAATTGGGGTGCCAGATGTCAGACGCAAAGCCGGAAGACCAAAGAAGAACCGCATCAAACCCCGGGAATCATCGACAAGAGATCTACGATGCAGTAATTGTGGTGCTATGGGACACAACCGAAGAAGATGTAATAGTCAACTGAGAGAGTAAAATATAATTATTCAATACCCAAATATTGTAATAAAAATCTATTACAAATCATAAATAAATTGCAATCATACAATGTTAAAAATTATCTACTATTCCTCGTCCTCGTCTTGTTGAGTTTGGGTAGGCAGCGGTGCTGATGGAGTGGAAAAAAATTGTGTGAATATCTGGTAGCTTTCATCTCCAGCAGTCTCGTAACTCGGTCCCGCTCCAGGAGTCTCGTAAGTCGGGTAGGCTCCAGCATACTGGTAACTCGGGCCCGCTCCAGCATACTGGTAACTCGGGCCCGCTCCAGCAGTATCCCGCCGACGACGTCGAGAGTGTCTCTGTCGTACTAAGCCGGTCGGATAGTCCGGTGGAAGACGGGATTGTACCGGAGGCATTTCCGGTTCCGGTCCAATACCCAGATGCCGAACACGAGTAACAAGCTCCTCCATAAGACGACGAGTCACATGTTCCTCCATATGTGGTTGTTGTAAATGTTGCTGGTATACCCCACTCTGAAATTTGAAACATGTAAATTAAAATATTTATCATATCTATGTATATGTATTTTTTAAAGTATAATGAAGTTAAAGTATAATGAAGTCATACCAAATCATTCATTCCATCAATAAAAGCACGCATAGTAGAATCGTCTAGGGATCTAGTCTTGAACCTGGGCTCCTCATAGTGGTATACTCGGTTGCTCATAAGAGGGCATCTCCACCATTGTCTGTAGTCCAGGCTACCTATGTCTACAAAATATAAACAAAATTTTGGCAAACTATTTACACTAAATCAATACGAATAATGAGTAACTTATAACTTACATTCCTCACCAGAATTTAGTCTAGGAGACATGTCCCTCACACTATAATTCTCGAACCGATTATTCCAGTCAGCAACGAGACCAATGATTCGTTGTAATGCATTTGATGTCTGATAACCGACTGTCGGTGGATCATCGGGAATTATTGGGGCCATTCCAAATTGCCGAAGAACACGGTCTGCCGGATGGTACATGGTGAACCGATCATATATAATATGACATCTGTGTAAACTAAATGCATAGGATGTCATCTTGATTTCTGGAGCATCAGGTTCACATGTGTACGGTAACCAGGTTACCTATTTAAAGATATTTTAAGAGATTAGATGTGATGTTTATCTACGATCAAAACTTAAATAATTTAAAGATATTTATTGCATATTTTAAAATTACCTCATTATACCGCAGTGTATCAAATTGGCTACGATATAGTGATATAGTCCTGTATTGGTAGTGTTGATAATCCACTACGTCTGTAGGCCAGCGCATAGCAACTGAAAATACTCCAACATCACTGAGAATGCTGGTAATAGGCCTACCAATATAAAAGTGCTCGTAGGACCAGAACTATAAAAAAAAAATATGACATTAGTACAAACATAATTTACCATATTTGCGTATAAAATTACTCTAACTTTTTAAGGTCTTTCATTCATACCTGTATCAGTGAAATACATCCACAAATACTCTTGCGATTGGATCTGACAAATTCTGTCAGATTGGCATACAAAAATACAAGAGTAGCAGCTCCCCACGCATGCTCAGTAGGTTTGGTCAGATCATCCAAGAATGGTAAAAGCTGCACATTTACCATATTTTCCGATGCATCGGGAAATAGAATGGCACCACATAAACAGAGCAGATACGCTCTAGTGCAACGAATGACCTGGATTTATTAAGTGTTTATTACATTGCACCACTAAATTAAGTAATAAACAAATTTACTAATTAAAATACATACCCGATTTTCATCTACATCAACCACACCATCAATAGTTTGATGTAGGTCTATAAAGTTGCCACGGAGCCATAAAAATTTCACATAATTGCCATCTTTTAGACCAGAAGGAGGGCTAACACCGAGATAACTCCGGATCAGATCAGATCCCTTTAAGTGCGGATCAAAATATATAGCGTTACCTTTAATAGGTAACCCTGGTATATTCGCCACATCAAAAAGGGTGATCGTCATCTCGCCGAATGGGAGTTGGAAAGTGTTGCTTTCTGGCTACCAACGCTCCGCAAGGCTTACAACTAAATAGAGATCGTGAATTAAATATCTAACACGATCTATATAGTGGAATCCAAAGGATTCCACCAAAGCTTTTTGAACCGAATTTAGCTCCCACGTACGATAATTCCTTTCGGCCCGCCAATGTACGTGGATCCGGGTTCGTAAAGCATGATCATGGTCGTATAACTATAAAAAATATATGCATTAATAAAGTAAACATAGGCATTACAAAAAATATATACATTAATAAAGTTGGCAACTTGTAATTTCAAAATTTACCTCGCCAGTAAATATCTGACTTGAAATGTGGTCTTCACGTTGCTTAATAATAAGTGCAGTAGTCGGTCCGCCCGGAATACGACCGTCATTGTGGGTAGCCATCGCCAGGAAGTTGTGAAAATAGGAGGAGAATGTGGTGTGTGTGAGGAGTGTTTGGGGTAGGAGGAGAATGTGGTGTGAGAAGTGTTTGGGGGGGGGTTTATAGGAAGTGAATATAGCCGTTGGCTAACGGCCAAATTGCCAACGTTGCACGGCCCGCCAACTGAGTTGGCGAGCGGCCCCTCGAGGAGTGCGCCCCGCCAACTCAGTTGGCGAGATACTCGCCAACTCAGCACCTCGCCAACTGAGTTGGTGAGTGGTCCCCCCCTCCGCAATTACCGAAAACTTTTCCCGTTTTGTATAAATATTTAATTTTTTATTACTTTAAATGAAAAAACCCGAATAATTTATCACATCACAAGGCTGCTACTCTAGCTCATTCACAACACTTAAAAATATAATAATGAGATATGGATTACAAGAGGCAATACATAACTAAGGAGTCTAAAGAATAACTAAAGGTCCAAATGAATCTGGAAGCGAATCATCGACACCAAAGAGAATAACCAAATAAAAGTCATCAACAAGACAAGTAATATCCTCGGGAACAAACTTGCTCAATAAATAATGAATTGAATTCAAAATTAATTCTAAAAGAATCTAACTAAACTATCTAACAACTCATGAATCTAAGCTAGTCTCCAAAGGCTTTCACACTCCATCATGGATCCTTAGTGTGTAGCATAGAGGTCTTCGTCTATAGTTGTCATGGTTAGTTTATCCAATCAGGACAAATATAACAGTACACTATCGTTACACAATTCTATATATACTATCATGGATATGAAGGAGAAAGGAAGAAACAAATATATAATATGAAAAGTACAATATGATATGAATAATAGAAAATAATAAACTCGTGTATGCATATATACTAACAAGATAAAGATTATCATGAAATACTATATCAAAGATAAGATTAAGACATGTACTGTGTCGTTAGAATACCTGCACATTCCGGCATATGGAAGGCTGGGAGTAACCTAACTCTTTGATAACATGTGAGTGCATTATCAATGTGGAACGAGTCTACAAGTATGGTAAAACTACCTCACGTAAACAAGTGAGGTCATAATGAGCGATAATAAAATGTCTGATAGTTATATTCCCCCTTCCCACTCTTACTAATAATAAGAACACAATATCAAAATAACATGTAACAGTGTATACGAGTAAAATGCAAGAGTATAAACAAGAACAATAAAGATTCTCTCATATATACAAATTATAATAACATGAATAGAAACCTACTAGCATGAATAGTAAATATAGTAAAGGTAAACAATATCGAAACCCTTTATTGCTCTTCTCCTAGTAAAGGGACTGAAACCGATAAACAAAAGAAAAAAAAAGCAGGCAGGAAAAGCTCCAGCGCTTACCGACAACAGAAAGACAAACCAACGACGGAAAAGAACTCCTTCTCGGTCCCATGAAGCTAGGAATACATAAAACTTTACTAGCCTGAACCTTCTGACAAATTAAAGTGAATAACTCATGATTTGTATCCATATGACAATCCCGACACTGCCCCAAGGCTAACACGACAAACATAAAACAATCATCAAAGTTATTTATATTACTACTAATTCACTTTAGTTCCAAGTCTAGATTCTAGGTTTAGTTCCTTCGGCATGCGAATTGGAGCACGAATGGTTCAAAATTATTTGCCTCTAAAACTTAAAGTTGAGGTTCTATTCCGTGTATTTTTATGATAGACATATGGTAGTACCCTTAAAATTGCATTCGAAGTCGTTTTCTCAAGTTATGGTTATTTACTTATTTGGGTCAAAAATAACCTTGTTGGCACTTAATTAATTTTAACATTTCGAGAAATTTCTATAACTAGCAATCCAACTCTAGAAATTCTAGATTTTGTGAGCATCAAGTCAAAAACGTTCAAAATATAAGAAAGATCCTAAATCATAGTATTTATGTGTTTTTCTGACTTCTGATTTATTTACTAATTTTTGTCCCAAATCAGGACCAATTGTAATGTAAAACCCATAACAACTCAAATTAAAACTCCTAAATTCATGAATTTTTATTTTAGATTCCTAACCTACTAAAGTAGTTTCTGAAAAAAATTTAGGGCAAATTCCTCCAGGATTGGGAGATAATCGAATTACAAGTTGATTAAATTTAGGGTTCAAATTCAACTGTAAAATAAGTCATTCATGGATTTTTAATAACTAGCAAATCATCACAACAACTTACAAACTTTTAGTATGTTATAGTATGATATTTTAGGGATTGTAGAAATTTTGTAGAGATGCAAAACCCTACTAGGTCTAGAAGTAATGCATAAAACATCAAAAGTTTCTCGGGTAAAGTACAAAAAAATCCTCCTTAGATTTGCAACTTTCGCAAAATAAGAACCCTAAATTTTTTACTCAATTTGCCATCAATTGTTTTCATATTTGGATCAAAAGACCCCATCCCGTTAAAAAATACTGTTAAAAATAATTAAAAGAAAAAAAAACCTAAACTACCCTTCCCTTTTACACCCCCCCTAGCCCACCCCTCCCCCGCACATCACCCTCCTCCCCCGCGCCTCCCTCCTCTTCCGCCTCCTCCCCGCCTACCCCGCCTCCTCCTCTCCCTCCCTCCTCCTCATCTCTTCCTCCTCGCCTACCCCGCCTCCTCCTTCCCCTCACTTCTCCAGCTCCTCCCTCCTCCTCCTCCGTCCTTCCTACGCCTCCCCCGCGCATCCCCCTTCTCCCCTCCTACCCTGCCCTCCTCCTCCGTCTCTCTCCTCCAGCTCCTCCTCCTCCTCCTCCTACCTTGTTGTCGCCGTCCTAATCTTAATCCTAACCCTCTCCCCACCCTCCTTCTTCGAATACGGCAGCGACCACAACGGCGGAGACGACAGAAACAACGGCAGCGAGGGAGGAGGGGGAGCGCGGAGGACGGGGGCGCGGGGAGGAGGGGGGCTGATTGGGGACACAGGAAAGAGAGGGGCACGGGGAGGAGGGGGGCTAATTGGGGACACGGAAAGGAGGGGGGTGAGGCGCAGAGAGGAGAGAGGACGGATAGGGTTAAGATTAGGATTAGGGTTAGGATTAGGATTCTGATTAGGGTTAGAGAGGAGAATATTAGTCATTTCACGCATATTTTGAATACATGGGTCTTTAATTGCACCAAATATAAAATACGGGGTTTTTTAAATCCAGGGGTCTTTAATTGCAAAAAATGTAAATTTAAGGATGGTTTATTTGCAATTTACCCAAGGTTGCTCCTTGTTGAAAACAACAATAGATATAGTATTTTTATAAATTAGTTAACAAACCCTAAGTTTAACTAAAAATATAAATTAAATAATAGAAGTTTAGAAGAGTGCCAAAAAAATTCCAGGTCCAAATGAATTCGAATGCTTGTTGAAAACTCTTATTGAAGGCCAAAAATGGCTGCTAAAATTCGACTGCATGGGCTGTCCAAAATTTCCCTTCCAAATAAAACCCTAGAGCTAATATATGTGGTCAAAGGGTCAAGTTACTGTGCTGGTACGGACCCTTAACCCAGTTTGGCTTCTTTTTCAAATATGAAACCTATTGAAATAAATATCTTTTAGGCTCAAATAATTAAAATAAGTAGCAAATTAAATAAAAATGTGAAAAAATAGAAGAAATTCTATTATACTAAAATAACACTACTAAATTTTGGGAACTTTTTTTTCATGGGTTACTATTAAAAATTCTAGAAGTCGTATTTGAAATATATTTTGATATTATCACTACCAGAAAAAGTCAAATTATCGACGTTTAAAAACGTCGCTAAATGACCAAAAACGTCGCTAATTACGTTTAGCGACGTAATTAGTGACGTTTTAAAGATGTCTGAAAAAATTAAGTCGCTAAAAAAAAATGTCGCTAAACGTCTCTATGCCGACGTTTTTAGCGACTTTAATGTGTCTCTAAATTTAGCGACGTTTAGCAACGCACGTCACTAATTAGCGACGTTTAATAAAGTCGCTAAACGTTGCTAATTAGCGACTTATATAGCGACGTTACACCGACGTCTTTAATGACCTGGCAATACTATCATGTCAGTAGTTTGCGACGTACAACGACAATTTTAGCGACTTCATTAGTGACGTCTTTAGCGATGTGTAACAGCATCGCTAATTAGCGACGTAGTTAGCGATGTAAATGAACGTCGCTAAACGTCATTAAAAGTCGCTAATTTTTAGAAAAAAATAAAAAAATATATTACTGAATTGCATTTCTGTGTTTGCCAACCCTCTTGGGTTCATTATCAGGTATATGATGGTAGAAGAAATAATTGAATAAAGGACACAGTAGCAGCACCAAGGGGAAAAATTCTAGTGCACTTGGTAAATACAGGACAAGTATCAATCATCAGTTGTAAACCAAAATATATTAGAACTGTGTGAATATCCAGCAAATCTCATCGTAAAGGACACATATTTAATATAAATAATATAATAAAATTTGATGAAAAGAAAGCATCCAGCAAATCTCATCATAAAGAATATGGCAAATTTTTATCCATACAATCGCATCCTAAATAATAAAATAAAAAATCAGTAACTAGCTATACTACTGCGGATCTGCAGGAGGCTGACCACCGGCGCTCTTGAAGGATAAGAACTGCTCATACTCGTACCGTGGAATTGACACCGATGTCGATGGAGAAGGCAGTGACGTCGGTGGAGTCTGTGTCGATGTAGGCGCACCAGGAGGCCGTGCCTGCTCCAAGTCTGCAAGTCGCTGGTTGTAAGAATCCATGGTAGATAACAGCCTCGTACTGCTATGAACCATTGAATCCTGCATCATCGTCAGCCTCTCGCCCATTGATAGCTGTGACGCCTGTAGCTCCATGATGTTGCGGTCAGTCGAGGCTCTAATATCATTTGTCAAATCCTGGTGCTCCGTCATGCTGTGGTCGAGCATATCGAATCGTGCGATGAGCATCGGATCGTCCGCCTGCGGCTGGGACCGGGGCTGCTCGTCCATCCTTCGCAGTAACTCGTCACGGAGAGACGCAATCTGACGATCAACGGCCTCCTGGACGGCCTCCTAGACTCTGGCCGACGACTGCGAGGGTTGCGACTGCGAGGGATGTGTAGAATTGGCAGCTGTCGGGGAGGACCTAGATGACTGCGTCGCAACCAGGGTGCCATAGGAGCCCGTACCGTAGTACGTACCCATCTGGAGACCACCAGTTGCGGTCACCCACAGGTCGTCTGCCTACGGAGCTGGAGCGGGCTGCGACAAAGTAGTAGCCTCTCCAGGTGTAGGAGTACTAGCAGTCGCCCGCTCACGCAGCCTAAGATACTCGGCCTAGAAAGGTTTGGAAACTCGATAATTGCCTAAGTTATATTAAAATTAACACAAAGTAAAGTAATACTAACATAGGTCTGCGAGGCCCTCTCATCAATGAGATTTCCGTCCTTGCGATGGGTGGCCAAGAAGACGGTCACCATGTTTGCATCCTCACTCCTCTGTACCTGTTAAAAATATATTATTTATTACTAAACTTAAACATTTTTTCCAAGTACCATTTTATGGTACTTATATTAAAATAATATATTTTAAAAGAAAAAATATACCAAACGACGAAAATATTCCGTCATCGGAATCGAGCCACCACACCACTTGGCAGCATTCCTCCTAGCCGCCTTGGCCTTCTCAGACCTTTCCTTGTAGCTCGGATCGTCGAATCTAGCCCTCATCGCAGTCCACTGCTCAGGCGTGATCCAACCTTGGATCGGCTTAACCATAAACAACCGCTGCAACCGTGGCATCAAAGGCAAGTAGTGCATCGAATCGGTAGGCTTCCTTGTACCGACAGACTTTCCTCTAACAGTGGCCTTGTAGCGATCAGCACCACAGAATCTGCACGCATCTTCATCATTGTCGTCTTTGTAGTACAACATGCACCCGTTGCGATATGCATCGATTTTCTCGTATCCCATCCAAAGCGATCTCACCATCCTCTTAGATCGATAGAAGTCTTTAGGCAACTTTGCACCCTCGGGCAAGATCTCAATAATCAAATCGAGCAATCGATTATAACATTCTTGAGACATGTTAAAATCGGACTTGATGCTCAATAATCTTGTAACCACCTACAACGGTGAATGATCCTCACAACCAGGATATAGTGGAGTCCTTGCATTCTCCAACAACTCCATAAACTTTGCAGTATCGGTATTCGGTGCCTCCTTAGCTGCATCATAATTGTCCGGATTGAAACTAGGTCCCACCGCATCATAATTGTCCGGATTGATACTAGGCCCCGCCGCATAATAATTGTCCGGATTGAAACTAGGCCCTGCCGCATTATAAACCATGTTCACCAACCCGTCGCCGTAAGCATCGTGGTCGTGGACATCCATATACGGCTCTACATAGGGCTCCGACTCCGATGCTAGAGATACAAGTTTTCCGTGCGCGGTCCACTGATAGTAATTCGGCGTGAAGCCCTTCAAATATAAATGATATGTAAATTCTACTTCTGGATGATATTTTTTGTTGCGACATCTCACATACGGACACTTAATTTTGGTACCGTCCATGTACTGAGGGAATGCCTTGACGAACTACAGGAACTGCTATACACCCTCAATGAATTCATCCCGTACACCGCACATGTCATCATAATGACGGTTGTACATCCACGAACGATGACGCAGATAGTAATTCATATCCATTTCTAGATACTTCTGCAAAAATGACAGTATATATCATATAAATCATTACATACAGTGGTTTATCACCTAACTTCATAACTTAACCGTACTATAAAAATTATAACTGATATAATACATACTTTCATTTATCAAAGTCTAAAATAAGCAATATTCAAAACAACTAACCATTTATCAAAGTCTAAAATAAGCAATACTTTTATTTCATAACTGATATAATACATATTTTCATTTATAAAAGTCCAAGAACCCTAGATATGGAATATAAATGTTAATGAGTGTTTTGAAATGATAAACATGGTTAACTAGTTCATGGTGATTGTAAACTCCTTACCCAAAATTAGGGCTACTTGGCTTAGATAGTGAAATTAGGGCTAAATTGAACCAATTAGAATTAGAACACGGCATTTAATTTAATTACGAAATAATTATGACACGTAGCGCACCTTATCGTGCTTCGATAATTGGAGTACCTCACTAGCCATTGTCTATCTAGAAACTTCACGATCTCATCCTAGGCATGCCCATCTAGGATTTTGACCCTTGTGCAACTTATAATATTGCTCCCTGATGCTATATTTTAGCCGTACAACAAACGTTACAGACGTTATTTATTAATTATAAATAAATTCCTAATTTTGTACCCTTGTGCGTCCCAATTGAAATTGAGGACACAATCTGGACCGTTTTGTGCAAACCGAATTTTATTAATATTCTACACTGTCCCCTCTACGCCCCTGACAATTATGGCCACCTGATTTAATCCCATGTACTCCTAATTAATTCTAGAATATCGTGCGCGGTTCAATTTAATTAATCAAATCCAATTTCTGCCTTTGTACAATTTTCTAATTGTTGGAGGGGGCTTTTATGCAAAAATGCATTTAGGTGTCCCCACCATTGGACAATTCACGAAGAAACTCAATTTTTCCCTCCACATGGATTTTTCGTAAATTTTGGGATGTGCAACGTGCACATCGCCCCATTTATTTTAAAGCCCCATCCTGGTATTTTAAACCCTGTAATTTATAGCCAACATCTTCATGTGAGCCAAGTCCAATCCCAAGATATAGAGCCCAAGGCCCACTCCCAGAAATGTTGGCTAAGCCCTAATTCCTAGGTCAACCCAAACCAAAATTTTACATGTGTATAAATACATCTTCCTTACTTTTTCCTTTTTCCATTAATTCTATACCTAAACCAAAGAGCAGCCGATTATTTCTTCCCCTCCCCTGTTCCCATCAACCCCCATTGAAGGAGATATAGAATTAACCATCCAAATCAATTCCTCCTCTATCTATCAATGAAGAAGGATCGAATCAGTAATGGTGGTGGCGTTGTTGTTGCAGCAGCAGAGAGCAACAACACGAAGACGAAGAAGAAGGTCCGCGTGCCGAAGTATGCTGGTTCGATGACTACGCTGAACTCCGCTGACCCCTGCGTCCCCTACACCACCTTCAACATCTTGGCGCCCATATACAAGCGGCTCGACAAGGAGGATCAGAGTTGCAGAGAGAGTCAGTACAGAGCATATTGGCTGACCGAAACCGGAGCATCATCAACCGATTGCTCGACGAGAGGTCATCCATCATTTGTCTTCAGGAGGTCTGGTTGAGAAATGATGAGTTTGGGGATATGTATGAGAAGAGGCTCGGAGATTTCGGTTATATTGGTTTGAAGCTCGCCCGGACCCACAATCGTGGCGATTGTCTGTTGACTGCTGTACATAGGGACTACTTTAGGATTTTAAATTATAGGGAGCTACTCTTTAATGACCTCGGTGATCGAGTGGCTCAGCTATTGCATGTAGAATCTGTTGTTCCTTTCTGGCAAAACAGAAACAGCAACATTCAGCAACAAATTCTCATTGTGAATACCCACCTCTAGTTTCCTCATAACTACAGCCTCTGTATAGTTCGTTTACACCAGGTATATATGATCCCTCAACATGTAGAATCTTATCAGAAGGAGTACAATCTTAATTCGATGCCTACTATACCTTGCGGTGATTGGAATAGAAGTAAACGTGGGCATGATTATAAGTTCTTAGATCTCAAGGTCTTGTATCATATGATAGTGCCCATCAATACACAAACAATGATGCAGACGCTCACAAATGAGTTAGCCATCGCAATCATCGTGGAAATATATGTGGAGTTGACTTCATAGGGCTTCGCAATCCTGATAATCGTAAAATATCCTTGAGGACTAGCTGGAATCAATCTGTATTAGGGATTATGAAGGATATTGGCTTTGTTCTGCGCGATTTCTGGAGCAGGTTATTGGTACATTGCAGCTTCCTTGCCAGGCAAATATACCTTGCCATTGTACTGTTATTCTTATTCCATATGTTGCACGCATCTTTATTTTCTGTCTTTAGTTCATATATTTTAATTGTTATATAAAATGCGCGCGACGGTGACGTCGCGAATGTTTATTTATGTATTGCATTGACCTTGTTCATAAGACTACCCCATTATCATGTAGCACCATTAGGTTCATTGGCCGTGACACAGTGGTTACACGAGTATGAGTCTCATATAGATCACGGACTGCGTGACAGGTCTGGCCTCCTGTACGTATGGGCCGTGCGATAGGGATAACTGCCAATAGAAACTTTGTATGCTAGTAGACCTGGCGGTTATTAGAGGTTTATCGTGTCATGGACATGACATGCTTAGAGCATTGGGTGGGAAGAACAACAAGTACCGCATTTGAGCTCCTTTACACTTTTTCTCCTGTACGCCCGGATTCTCCGCTGGAGATACGGGTCATGATGACCACTATATATTATGTACTATCAGGCGGGCCACCGGCGTTCAAAAGACGACGTGCCTTTTAGGCCCCTGGATCTCCAAAAGAGAACCATGCCAAATCCCAATTTTCAGCCAGATAGCTCACTTGTGGGGAAATTTGTTCTTAACTGCATTCACTTTAGACGGTTAGGAGACCCATTGGGTATTTATTTCAGTACTTTATTGGCATGTGTTTAAGTATACTTGTTATGTCCCTCTAAGGACCTGGTCTGCTGCCAGGTGTGCCTGTTCGTGAGTATTTACAGGAGCGCAGAATTGGAAGGATATAGATGCTTCGTGGATGTCTTCTCTTCGAGCCGTGATTGGTAGCTGGTACTTATATTGTTTGAGTGAGTTGTATTTATATTGTATTTACTTTTTCTATTTGAGTTGGTAGTGGATTTGTTTCCATCCAACTATCATCCTTAGATACTTCTTGTTGAGATCTAGTTTCATAGATACTGGTTATTCCTTTCTATATGATTTTGGTGGATGAGATTTATATTTTACCCTGTGACTTGTATTAAACTTTATACCACTTGTGGATTTGATATTCATATTACAGCGTACGTATGGGTTTGGCTTCCATATATTGGAGTTGTCATATCCATGCGGCTGGCATGCTTACGTGTCCTAGTCCTACGTATTTTTGGGACTGGGGCGTGACATGTTTTTGTGGTGGCCCATGCAGGTCTAGAGCATATTGTCTCGGTTACGTTACTGTGTCGAGCAAGCCTGCACCTAGGACTAGAATATAGGATCTCATCCACAATTGACTATGATTCATCTTCCTCCCCTCTGTTCTATCTTGAACAATTGCATCCTGCTTGATTCCTGTACTCCTCTAACAGTTCTTGAGTATAGCCTTCTGCTTGAATATAGGAACCCCTGTTGTTAGGATGGTAATTATGGTAGCACACCTATTTAGAATACAACGAGAATATAGATACACCACTAAGTTTAGAATATCTAGTGAACCCTAGAATTTCTTATCTTTAGATTGGTTTACCATTACCCCCTGATGTATTATGAAGACTTGAGAGTAGTATAGACACTACTAGAGTTAGTTAGAAGTTTACCATAATGTTCGACCCTAGTATTGAGGAACCAATAGAAAACCAAAAAATTTGAATATTAGGACTGAACCTAATCTTTATAGTTAGAAAGTATTGGAGAGCTATAAACTTAGATCATTGTCTTTATTATTAGTAGACAGCACCTTAGGAAGCTAAGAGCATTGAATATAGTATTTTCTTGATCATACCGCAAACACAGAGGGTAGCGTAGCATCTCCCCTTAGGAAACCATGACATTATCTATAGCCTCTCTATTTTAAATTTCATATATTTGTTCCTCTGCGACCTTAATGTTCGCTGATTGCACGACGAATAAATTATCTTCTACCCTTCTCCATCGTTCAGCTCATGCCACTTGACACCTCTACTTTTATACCAAGTGATTATATTTTATGATAGGAAATATATAGTTGCTAAGGTTATAATTGTAATCTTGAATTTTGAATTGTGTGCCTCATAGTTAGAACCGGATAGTTGAATTATTCAATTAGATTGTGATGATTACCCCTAGTTGTAGATCACGTAATTTATACCCCACCTAGATACAAGTTATATTCCCTTCCCTTGAGACTAGTAACATTTCTATTCTTGCTATCGACACTTGTCCTATACGCACTAGGACTAAGGCTAAAGACGACCATGACCTATGTGAAATAGGAGGATACCCTAATAGATACTAAGACCCTTTTCTCGTAGACCTTAACAATAGCTTCCACGGTATCCTTAAGACAATCATAGTATTAGTTTAATTCTTTTAAGTTGGGTAGTATGCCTTACAACCTAGCATCACATAGTCCACTTGACCCATCAAGGTAGTGTAACTGAATGCCATAAATTGTATGCTAGCTAAGACGACCATGTTTATTCAGACAATAGAATCTAGGGGTCCATGTCCCTATTTGGTCGACTAGCGACTTAGACAAGGAGGTTGTATGATAACTGTAGAGATTGTAGAGTCTTTATTATTATTGCATATTTTGTTTTATTTTGTGAACTTGAATTGACTTGTACCTCCTTTCATCATCATCTAGCGTACTTATATTTGTTGTACCCCCTTGACTTATGCTGTTATTATAGCCTAGTTTTTGCAAGCTTATTCCTCATCGAGCTTGTTCATGACATATGTATTAGTGGGTCGACACACTAATACATTTCAGAATCAGTGTATTACGGCCTGATCAACCATAGTGCGCTTGATTCGTCCTTCGCAATAATACCTTACGTGGATTGAAATATAAAATTGACTAGTAGACACCTGTACTTGCCCTCTAGATATGTCTGAGCGGGTCGTATCGGTTACATAACTGTACTGATATGAGCATACGAATATGGATTTACCAAATAGGATTTCAATCCACAACTGCCTTGACAAATTCCCAATTGAACTCTTTAAAGCGCCTTGATCCCCATACTTGCATTCTACTATCTCTCCCTTGAACTCTTTATTATTGATCTTCGTCTTTCCTTATCTCGGAAAGACGAAATATCTTGCTTGGTATAAGTTTGATATATAGATAGTATTAGATATACCCCACAAGCCAGTCGCATTGTTTGGTGACTATCTTTTATAAATGATTAAGGGCATATCATGGACGATATGTTTGGTGTTAAAGACTGGAGGATTCAATAACATGATTAAATAATTTGGGCCATAGCCTTCTTAGATGTATAGCCTTAGATGATAAATGGGTAAATTCTGAGTTGGGTAGAAACTACCATGTTAACTTAAGGAGAATTCTTTATACTGTAATCAAGTGAGGTTAGATAGAGAAACCCTACCCTAGTTTAATTTCGAGGACGAAATTATTTTAAGTTGGGTAGATTGTAAACCCCTTACCCAAAATTAGGGCTACTTGGCTTAGATAGTGAAATTAGGGCTAAATTGAACCAATTAGAATTAGAACACGATATTTAATTTAATTACGAAATAATTATGACACGTAGCGCACCTTATCATGCTTCGATAATTGGAGTACCTCACTAGCCATTGTCTATCTAGAAACTTCACGATCTCATCCTAGGCATGCCCATCTACGATTCCGACCCTTGTGCAACTTATAATATTGCTCCCTGATGCTATATTTTAGCCGTACAACAAACGTTGCAGACGTTATTTATTAATTATAAATAAATTTCCAATTTTGTACCCTTGTGCGTCCCAATTGAAATTGAGGACACAATCTGGACCATTTTGTGCAAACCGAATTTTATTAATATTCTACACTGTCCCCTCTATGTCCCTGACAATTATGGCCGTCTGATTTAATCCCATGTACTCATAATTAATTCTAGAATATCGTGCGCGGTTCAATTTAATTAATCAAATCCAATTTCTGCCTTTGTGCAATTTTCTAATTGTTGGAGGGGACTTTTATGCAAAAATGCATTTAGGTGTCTCCACCATTGGACAATTCACGAAGAAACTCAATTTTTCCCTCCACATGGATTTTTCGTAAATTTTGGGATGTGCAACGTTCACATCGCCCCATTTATTTTAAAGCACCATCCTGGTATTTTAAACCCTGTAATTTATAGCCAACATCTTCATGTGAGCCAAGTCCAATCCCAAGATATAGAGCCCAATGCCCACTCCCAGAAATGTTGACTAAGCCCTAATTCCTAGGTCAACCCAAACCAAAATTTTACATGTGTATAAATACATCTTCCTTACTTTTTCCTTTTTCCATTAATTATATACCTAAACCAAAGAGCAGCCGATTATTTCTTCCCCTCCCCTGTTCCCATCAATCCCCATTGAAGGAGATATAGAATTAACTATCCAAATCAATTCCTCCTCTATCTATCAATGAAGAAGGATCGAATCAGTAATGATGGTGGCGTTGTTGTTGCAGCAGCAGAGAGCAACAACACGAAGACGAAGAAGAAGGTCCGCGTGCCGAAGTATGCCGGTTCGATGACTACGCTGAACTCAGCTGACCCCTGCGTCCCCTACACCACCTTCAACATCTTGGCGCCCATATACAAGTAGCTCGACAAGGAGGATCAGAGTTGCAGAGAGAGTCAGTACAGAGCATATTGGCTGACCGGAACCGGAGCATCATCAACCGATTGCTCGACGAGAGGTCATCCATCATTTGTCTTCAGGAGGTCTGGTTGGGAAATGATGAGTTTGGGGATATGTATGAGAAGAGGCTCGGAGATTCCGGTTATATTGGTTTGAAGCTCGCCCGGACCCACAATCGTGGCGATGGTCTGTTGACTGTGTACATAGGGACTACTTTAGGATTTTAAATTATAGGGAGCTACTCTTTAATGACCTCGGTGATCGAGTGGCTCAGCTATTGCATGTAGAATCTGTTGTTCCTTTCTGGCAAAACAGAAACAGCAACAATCAGCAACAAATTCTCATTGTGAATACCCACCTCTAGTTTCCTCATAACTACAGCCTCTGTATAGTTCGTTTGCACCAGGTATATATGATCCCTCAGCATGTAGAATCTTATCAGAAGGAGTACAATCTTAATTCGATGCCTACTATACCTTGCGGTGATTGGAATGGAAGTAAACGTGGGCATGATTATAAGTTCTTAGATCTCAAGGTCTTGTATCATATGATAGTGCCCATCAATACACAGACAGTGATGCAGACGCTCACAAATGAGTTAGCCATCGCAATCATCGTGGAAATATATGTGGAGTTGACTTCATAGGGCTTCGCAATCCTGATAATCGTAAAATATCCTTGAGGACTAGCTGGAATCAATCTGTATTAGGGATTATGAAGGATATTGGCTTTGTTCTGCGCGACTTCTGGAGCAGGTTATTGGTACATTGCAGCTTCCTTGCCAGGCAAGTATACCTTGCCATTGTACTGTTATTCTTATTCCATATGTTGCACGCATCTTTATTTTCTGTCTTTAGTTCATATATTTTAATTGTTATATAAAATGCGCACGACGGTGACGTCGCGAATGTTTATTTATGTATTGCATTGACCTTGTTCATGAGACTATCCCATTATCATGTAGCACCATTAGGTTCATTGGCCGTGACACAGTGGTTACACGAGTATGAGTCTCATATAGATCACGGACTGCATGATAGGTCTGGCCTCCTGTACGTATGGGCCGTGCGATAGGGATAACTGCCAATAGAAACTTTGCATGCTAGTAGACCTGGCGGTTATTAGAGGTTTATCGTGTCATGGACATGACATGCTTAGGGCATTGGGTGGGGAGAACAACAAGTACCGTATTTGAGCTCCTTTACACTTTTTCTCCTGTACGCCCGGATTCTCCGCTGGAGATACGGGTCATGATGACCACTATATATTATGTACTATCAGGCGGGCCACCGGCGTTCAAAAGACGACGTGCCTTTTAGGCCCCTGGATCTCCAAAAGAGAACCATGCCAAATCCCAGTTTTCAGCCAGATAGCTCACTTGTAGGAAAAGTTATTCTTAACTGCATTCACTTTAGACGGTTAGGAGACCCATTGGGTATTTATTTCAGTACTTTATTGGCATGTGTTTAAGTATACTTGTTATGTCCCTCTGAGGACCTGGTCTGCTGCCAGGTGTGCCTGTTCGTGAGTATTTGCAGGAGCGCAGAATTGGAAGGATATAGATGCTTCGTGGATGTTTTCTCTTCGAGCCGTGATTGGTAGCTGGTACTTATATTGTTTGAGTGAGTTGTACTTATATTGTATTTACTTTTCCAATTTGAGTTGGTAGTGGATTTGTTTCCATCCAACTATCATCCTTAGATACTTCTTGTTGAGATCTAGTTTCATAGATACTGGTTATTCCTTTCTATATGATTTTGGTGGATGAGATTTATATTTTACCCTGTGACTTGTATTACACTTTATACCCCTTGTGGATTTGATATTCATATTACAGCGTACGTATGGGTTTGGCTTCCATATATTGGAGTTATCATATCCATGCGGCTGGCATGCTTACGTGTCCTAGTCCTACGTATTTTTGGGACTGGAGCGTGACAGTGATGTTTCCAAGCCACTTCTAGATCCATACTAGTTTATACTAGTCAATACTAGGTTAATACCTTGCTACACTATGTCTTCTAGGTCGTACTAAGGAATTCTAGTTTATACTAGTTAATGCCTAGCTAATTCTAGTTAGTACTAAGTATACTAGTTAATATTAGCTATACTAAATACTACTAGTATAACTTAACTAATATCCTACCTTACCCCAACTCACATCTTAGCTCATAAATGTATGTCACAATAATACCTTGGTCCCAGTCACTTGTTACTCCCACTTGACATTGGACTACTAGGATATTCTGCTTTGATATTAAGTACTCTACTATCCACACTGAGAGCCTCTTACCCTTGGCCTGGCACCTTGCACTTCATCCTTATACTTGCTCACTGGACTACAACCCATAGCAGTCACTCCTCCCTGATACCACAATATCAGTTCACTTCACAGCACTGTTGTGCTCTAATTGAACTGCACTGATCACTCTTGCCAATTAAATCCCTGATACCACAGTATCAGTTAAGGGCTGTATTGACATACAACAAGTGACCTGTGAACACCTACCCAATACTTGTCTATACCTTAACCCAAACACATGCCTGCAGACCCTAACTAAGTCTGTAACCTCTGATACTTTGCACTGCTGCTGCAATGGCTAAATCTTCCCTTCACTTAGTTGTTTTCAACTGCCCTTAGCTACTACCATGGCTCACAGCAGTGCTTGTTGCTGCCTTGCCATTGCTCAAGTATGCATGTGTTTGATACTGCTCAAGTGTGCACCAACACTCTCCCACTGCAGAAGATGACAGGAACCAATCTCCTCCTCACAGTGCCAACCCGACACCACTGCAACACATTGCCAGCTTGCCTAATGCACTAGGCCAAACTGAATTGAGTTCAGTTCCTGAAGCCTCATAGTTCAGTAGTGACTGTAAACCCCCAGATTTTGCAAGAATTTCAAATTGGGATTTTTCGCAATTTTCTGGAATTTTCTGTAATTAAAATCGGGGTTTTTATTTATTAAATGATTTTTATTTATTAATAAATAATGTTAAAATATCATGAAAATAACATTTTTGGGTGTAAAATGAAAAACTGGACTTAGGGTAATTTTTCTGGAATTTTTTGGACCCCGGACCTATTTTAAAACACCTAAAAACTATTTACTTATTTAATAATAATAATTATTATTATTATTATTATTATTATTATTATTATCATTTTTATTATTAAATTTAATATTCCGGCCCAGCCCAACCCCGAGTCCGGCCCAGCCCGGCCTGCGGCCCAACCCGCGGCCCGTCACCCTAACGGGTCGGGTCGGGTCCGCCTGAACCCGACCCGCCCGGACCCGCTGACCGCGTCCCCCCCCACGACCACGCCCGGCGCCGCGTTTTCCGCCGCCTCCGGCGGCCAGCCCCACGTCGGCCCCCTCTTCCGCAGCGCCCCGCCTCCTCCGCCACGTAGCCGCCTCACCCGGCAACCCCCTCCGCCTCCCTCGGCTCGACTTCCTCCCCCGCCCTCTATAAAACCACGCGCCCCCACCGTGCCGACCACCACCCTGCTCCGTCTCCGGCGCTCCGTCCCGCTCGCCGTGCCCCGCCGCAGCGCCGCCATCCCTCTCCCCGGCCTCCTCCTTCCTCCCCTCCTCTCCGCCGTGCAGACCCCGCCGTCCACCTCTTCCCTCCACCGCTCGACAACAGCAGCCGCGGCAGCAGCTGTTCGAGCTCGCTCCGGCGCCGCCGCCGTCGGTCCGAACCGCCGCCGCCTCCTCCAGCAAGCGCCGCCCTGCCCTGCCCTAGCCCGGCCGGCCTCCTCCGTCGCCCAATCCGCCGTCCTCGCCGGAGAAACCCTAAACCCTAATTTCCCAAATCTCCTTCCTGTGTCGGACACGAGACACAGGACACAGTGTCCTGTGTCGTGTCGGACACGTGTCGGACCCCGATTTTCGGGTCCCCTTCAGGTGCGTGTAACTTTCGTCTCGTAGCTCTGTTTTTATTTCCGTAAATTGCGTTGTGAAGCCTGTATGACCCTCTCGGTGTCCGGACAAACTGTTCGGGGCATCGCATCCTGTGGTGATCGCACACCGCGATCCAAAAACAGGAAAAACCAGACCCTGTTTCACCCCGGAACTGAGTACGCCCCGCCAAACGGGACGACTTGGTCGCGTGCGGTCTTCACAGATACGTGCGCCTCGTCGATACGGACGTGTGGGATTTCGTGGAAGCTGATTCGGGTGTGCGTGCACACCGGAATCAACGCGTATCCGCGGACACCGCCCCGTATCCGCCTTTTCGGCAATTCACCCTAACTTCGTGCACACACGTCAGATCGAGACGAAACTTGCGCCATCGGACTCGTAGCAATACGCTGGTCCTGTGGGTCAAGTTTGGTTCGATTCTGAGAACGTTGACGAAATCGCGTGTCGTGGGCCCCACAGGCCCCGCTCGACGGGTGATTTTGTGTTCGGCTCATCGGAATCCAAATCTGGAAGTTCCGTTGGGTTCGTACCAGCGTTCCTGACCTGTTGACACTAAGTTTGATGAATTTGGAGACCTTTGACCCGGACGCGTTTTTCGGTGCAAAACGGGCCCAACGGCGGACCCCGTTTTGACCCGAAACTGCCGTTTTCGCCCTTGTCTCCAAATTGGACCCAAGGATAGGCGTTTCTAGCTATTTGACATCTTCTGAGAGTGATGGTAATGTTTATTTCAGCTTTTGGACTCATCTCTGGATATTTTCCCCGAAGACCTATTAATCGGATCCAAACAAAGGCAAGTACCTGCATTTCAAGTTAATCTTTATATTGTGATCATTAATTTCCTGCTCTACTCGTACCCTTGCTGATTACACGTAGTGTTAGAATACTATATTTCATGTCTTGAATATTGGATTTCATGTCTTGTTTTCGTGTCGGGAGGGAGAATACTGAAAGGCATGTAGTTTACCCTGACCCGTGTCGTGAATAATAGCTGTTGGTACACGACTGTCCATCAGCCGGATCTCGATTATTCGTGAATAATAGCCGTCCATGGCGGCCGGTTTAACTTTATAGACCCCTGCATGCCAACTAGGTATTCTAAAAACACAAGTTCACACACATAGCTTCTTGTCTAGTTATGGCTCTTGTTGATTGTTGTAGTTTCATTCCTGTCTCATTTATTTCCTGCTTTTCTCATATTCCTGTTTACAGCATTAACTATGAGATAATGATGTCCCTCTATGCAATTTTCTCAATATGATATTCAATACTTAATTGTCATAAATATTTAGCTTAATCTTGTTGTGCATTGTGTACTTTGCTCCTTTCCTGACTGGATCTGTTGTTTAGGCGATGATGAGGACTTTGCCCTACCTATTATGATCCCTATGGCGTAGCAGGTGACACAGTTGAGAAGCAGGTTCCCACTCAGGAGATTACCTCCGAGGAGTAGTAGCCAGTTAGCTAGTTTTTCCCTTTTCAGCTCAGTAATCGGGTTTGTCCCCGCTTTATCTTCTGTTCATGTATAAACTATGGATCTGTTATCACAATCTGTTTTATAAATCAGCATTCCTATTTCCTGTTAATTTCCTTGTCTATTTACTTTATTTGTGGATGAGATAGATTTATTACCTGTAATCATGCCCTAGACAGCGTACTACCGCCGATTCTGCGGCGTAGGCTGGACGTACCCACGCACTCGTGCCCGAATTTCCGGTTGCGGGTCGTGACACATTTTTATGGTGGCCCATGCAGGTCAAACGACTAAATTGTTCGGTTTCAACTTAGGGACCGAACAGGCCTGCAATAAGATTGAGGATTTTAGGAAAAGCTCATCCACTTGATTGAATCGTTCTTGATATTCATATCGGTTCCGAATCATTTTATTGACTTGCATCCTGCTTTGATTTCTGTGCGTCTCTTATTGGTTATTTTGAATGCAGAAAATGGACCCACCAGCCAGCAACGAGGCTCGCGCAGAAACACCACAAGCCGTCGTGGTTAACCAAGAAGACAATGTAATGCCAGTCGTCCAATCATCACAAGGCAGTCAAGCAAGTCAGCCTACTCCACCGATGCCTTCCTTCCCACTGGGACCGCCTATGGACGAACAACAGATGTTCCGCATGTTCTACGTAATGATGCAAGCATATCAGAAGGTTCAACAAGAAGCACAGCAAAACCAAGCGGAGAACTTCGTCGACAAAATTAGCTCGGAGTCACGGAAGCCAAGCAGTTCAAATGCAATTACCTTCGACGAGGACGTTCTTACTGCAGCGCGACCTGTGGAGTGTACCACAAGGACCGAGTCCAGCCGGAAGCGGCCGTATGCGTCAGCACAAGACCAAGCACAACAGGAAAGAGCTGCAAAACGACCATAGATGAATCCAACCCAAGGGCAGAACCGACGAGTTCCCATTTGTAGTTTTTGTCGAAAACAAGGTCATATTTGGAAGGATTGTAGAAAGAGGCTAGGTGTTTGTCTACTTTGTGGATCAGCAGCACATCGAGTGAAGGACTGTGCCGCTACTCCAAGAACACGGACAAACTTACGCGATGACCGTGGAGAACGTGCAGACTCTTAGAGTCACTAATGCGCGTAAGTGATTTCCTTTAGCTACCCTTCTAGTATTGTTTAGCCCGCGCCTATTGGTTCGTGACCTCAGCCCCAACCTAGTAATTTTAAACTTGCTAATAACCTGGTATGCTTTTATATTTAATAACTGTAGAGATTGTAGAGTTTTCTGTTATTTTGCTTGTTATGTGAATTTAAATTTTGTACCTCCTTTCATCATCATCTAGCGCACTTAATTTTGATGTACTTTGTTTATGCTGCTATTCTATAGCCTAGTTTTGCAAGCTTACTCTTTATCAGGCTTGTTCATGACACGTGTATTATTGGACGCGTACACTAATACAAGTGTCTGTTCAGAATCAGTGTATTACGGTCTGATCAACCTTGGTGCATTTTGATTCGCACTTCGCACGACTACTTTACGTGGATTGAGATACGTAGTGATTAGTAGACAAACATACTTGACCTAGACATGCTGAGCATATCGTATCAGTTACATAACTAAACTAATACGAGCATGCGAATAAATGACTACCAGAATAGAACCTCAATCCATAACCGCCTGACAAATCCCACTAGAATTCTTTAAACGCCTTGATCCCTATACTTCTGTTCTATCACCCCACCCTTGAACTCCGTATTATTGATCTTCGTCTTCCCTTATTTCGGGAAGACGAAATCCTGTGCTTGATATAAGTTTGATACATAGATAGTAATAGATACGCCACCTAGGCCGATCACATACTTGAGGACTAAACCTTTCGTAATTGAGGACATATCATATGTGATATGATCGGCGTTGAAATTTCGAGGATTGAATGACATGAGTAACCATATTAAGGAATATTTTCTTAAAATATATAGTCTTTTGGTGATGAATGGGTAAATCCTAAGTTGGGTAGCAATACAATTGTCAACTCGAGGGGAATGTCCTTTGGATTGTGACCGAGTAAGGTTAGATTGGAAGAAGCAAGCCATTCCAAACTTTTTTTGAAAATTTAGAGGAGTGACTAAGATGATTAATAAATTGATATCGAGGACCCAATAGTTACATCCTAGGTGCATGATTTAAGTTTGAATATTGAGAGTAAAATCGTCAATTTGAATTTAGAGGGTATTATGATTCAGACGTGAACATTGGTGGACTACAGTTTACTTTTTTAATTTGATGATTCGAATTACAAATTAAAATTGGTGGTTGGACTACCTAGTTGGATTACTGAGGATGTGAATGAAATTTAATAAGTTAAAGCATACAGTGTGAATACTAGTAGACTCGAATCATTTCTAGAGGAATTATGATAGTCAGAACAGTGAGGCAAAATCATAGTCATGTGCAATCTTGAAAATGCTATATGAACTTAATCTAAAATCTGCCTGTGGATAATTTGAGGAAGTAAGAAGTGATAACCATAGGTTAAATTTTGATTGGAACAGTAGTCATCCTAATCATGAAGTGATTGCAGTGGACACGATTAGGATTTAAATTATCGCGAGAAGACTGCGATTGATGTACATGAAGGATTAACAGATTATGGCTTTATGTTAAATTAAATTTCGAGGACGAAATTTTTATAAGTTGGGTAGATTGTAAACCCCCAGATTTTGCAAGAATTTCAAATTGGGATTTTTCGCAATTTTCTGGAATTTTCTGTAATTAAAATCGGGGTTTTTATTTATTAAATGATTTTTATTTATTAATAAATAATGTTAAAATATCATGAAAATAACATTTTTGGGTGTAAAATGAAAAACTGGACTTAGGGTAATTTTTCTGGAATTTTTTGGACCCCGGACCTATTTTAAAACACCTAAAAACTATTTACTTATTTAATAATAATAATTATTATTATTATTATTATTATTATTATTATCATTTTTATTATTAAATTTAATATTCCGGCCCAGCCCAACCCCGAGTCCGGCCCAGCCCGGCCTGCGGCCCAACCCGCGACCCGTCACCCTAACGGGTCGGGTCGGGTCCGCCTGAACCCGACCCGCCCGGACCCGCTGACCGCGTCCCCCCCCACGACCACGCCCGGCGCCGCGTTTTCCGCCGCCTCCGGCGGCCAGCCCCATGTCGGCCCCCTCTTCCGCAGCGCCCCGCCTCCTCCGCCACGTAGCCGCCTCACCCGGCAACCCCCTCCGCCTCCCTCGGCTCGACTTCCTCCCCCGCCCTCTATAAAACCACGCGCCCCCACCGTGCCGACCACCACCCTGCTCCGTCTCCGGCGCTCCGTCCCGCTCGCCGTGCCCCGCCGCAGCGCCGCCATCCCTCTCCCCGGCCTCCTCCTTCCTCCCCTCCTCTCCGCCGTGCAGACCCCGCCGTCCCCCTCTTCCCTCCACCGCTCGACAACAGCAGCCGCGGCAGCAGCTGTTCGAGCTCGCTCCGGCGCCGCCGCCGTCGGTCCGAACCGCCGCCGCCACCTCCAGCAAGCGCCGCCCTGCCCTGCCCTAGCCCGGCCGGCCTCCTCCGCCGCCCAATCCGCCGTCCTCGCCGGAGAAACCCTAAACCCTAATTTCCCAAATCTCCTTCCTGTGTCGGACACGAGACACAGGACACAGTGTCCTGTGTCGTGTCGGACACGTGTCGGACCCCGATTTTCGGGTCCCCTTCAGGTGCGTGTAACTTTCGTCTCGTAGCTCTGTTTTTATTTCCGTAAATTGCGTTGTGAAGCCTGTATGACCCTCTCGGTGTCCGGACAAACTGTTCGGGGCATCGCGTCCTGTGGTGATCGCACACCGTGATCCAAAAACAGGAAAAACCAGACCCTGTTTCACCCCGGAACTGAGTACGCCCCGCCAAACGGGACGACTTGGTCGCGTGCGGTCTTCACAGATACGTGCGCCTCGTCGATACGGACGTGTGGGATTTCGTGGAAGCTGATTCGGGTGTGCGTGCACACCGGAATCAACGCGTATCCGCGGACACCGCCCCGTATCCGCCTTTTCGGCAATTCACCCTAACTTCGTGCACACACGTCAGATCGAGACGAAACTTGAGCCATCGGACTCGTAGCAATACGCTGGTCCTGTGGGTCAAGTTTGGTTCGATTCTGAGAACGTTGACGAAATCGCGTGTCGTGGGCCCCACAGGCCCCGCTCGACGGGCGATTTTGTGTTCGGCTCATCGGAATCCAAATCTGGAAGTTCCGTTGGGTTCGTACCAGCGTTCCTGACCTGTTGACACTAAGTTTGGTGAATTTGGAGACCTTTGACCCGGACGCGTTTTTCGGTGCAAAACGGGCCCAACGGCGGACCCCGTTTTGACCCGAAACTGCCGTTTTCGTCCTTGTCTCCAAATTGGACCCAAGGACAGGCGTTTCTAGCTATTTGACATCTTCTGAGAGTGATGGTAATATTTATTTCAGCTTTTGGACTCATCTCTGGATATTTTCCCCGAAGACCTATTAATCGGATCCAAACAAAGGCAAGTACCTGCATTTCAAGTTAATCTTTATATTGTGATCATTAATTTCCTGCTCTACTCGTACCCTTGCTGATTACACGTAGTGTTAGAATACTGTATTTCATGTCTTGAATATTGGATTTCATGTCTTGTTTTCGTGTCGGGAGGGAGAATACTGAAAGGCATGTAGTTTACCCTGACCCGTGTCGTGAATAATAGTTGTTGGTACACGACTGTCCATCAGCCGGATCTCGATTATTCGTGAATAATAGCCGTCCATGGCGGCCGGTTTAACTTTATAGACCCCTGCATGCCAACTAGGTATTCTAAAAACACAAGTTCACACACATAGCTTCTTGTCTAGTTATGGCTCTTGTTGATTGTTGTAGTTTCATTCCTGTCTCATTTATTTCCTGCTTTTCTCATATTCCTGTTTACAGCATTAACTATGAGATAATGATGTCCCTCTATGCAATTTTCTCAATATGATATTCAATACTTAATTGTCATAAATATTTAGCTTAATCTTGTTGTGCATTGTGTACTTTGCTCCTTTCCTGACTGGATCTGTTGTTTAGGCGATGATGAGGACTTTGCCCTACCTATTATGATCCCTATGGCGTAGCAGGTGACACAGTTGAGAAGCAGGTTCCCACTCAGGAGATTACCTCCGAGGAGTAGTAGCCAGTTAGCTAGTTTTTCCCTTTTCAGCTCAGTAATCGGGTTTGTCCCCGCTTTATCTTCTGTTCATGTATAAACTATGGATCTGTTATCACAATCTGTTTTATAAATCAGCATTCCTATTTCCTGTTAATTTCCTTGTCTATTTACTTTATTTGTGGATGAGATAGATTTATTACCTGTAATCATGCCCTAGACAGCGTACTACCGCCGATTCTGCGGCGTAGGCTGGACGTACCCACGCACTCGTGCCCGAATTTTCGGGTGCGGGTCGTGACAGTGACACCCACACACAACTCGACTCTTCTACCCTCTCCCACATCAAGCACAGCTAGAAGACACTATGAACACCAACACAGATAACAGTAGCTATATATATATATATATATATATATATATATATATATATATATATATATATATATATATATATATATATATATCGAGATACACCTATATATGCATACACTCACTCATATGCAAATAGATAATACACCAGTTTACATATACATATCATATGATACTCTAAGGCATAAATAGACACACACACACACAACCACTAGTCCAATTCACAAATATTTGGTGTGCAACACCAAGATACTCTAGGATACATCCTCCATACACCACACCACCATGATACCAACCCTCAATTCACATGGACATATCCAATATATCAAATATTGTGTGTGTGTCAGTGTGTGTGTGTGTGTGTGTCGTGTCAGTGTCAGTATCAGTGTCTGTGTGAGAGTGTGTGTGTGTGTGTCTGCGTCTGTGTGTGTGTGTGTGTGTGTGTATGTGTGTCTGCGTCTGTGTGTGTGTGTCGTGTGTGTCTGTCAGTGTTTGTGTACGTGTGTCATGTCTGTGTCACATATGAGAGAGAGAGAGAGAGAGGGTTTACCTAGAGTTCGATGAGGAGGAGGAGGAAGCCGTAGTAACCGCAGCCATGGAGAGCCGGTCACCGGAGGGGGGGTGGGGGAAATCGAAAGGTTTTAAAAACTTTCAAAATTTTTGACGGATGGGGGAAAAGAAAACTGAGCCCTAATTAACCAAAATTTAGCGACGTCAAATAAAAATGTCGCTAAATTAAAATTTAGCGACGTCAATGACGTCGCTAAACACGTTGCTAAATATTTTTAATATATACGTCGCTAATTACGACGCTAAACGTGGCTAAATTAGATATATTAGCGACGTTTAGCGACCTTAATTGAATTTATAGCGACTAATCTTTTAAAATCTTAATAAAAGTCGCTAAACGTCGTTAAATGTCGCCATTTAGCGACGTCTAGCGACATTTTTTATGGAGTCGCTAATTTAGCGAAATTTTTACATGGAGTCGCTAAAATGCGTCGCTAATCCCGCTTTTTCTAGTAGTGTATTAAATGGTTTTAAAATTTAAACATTGTTAAAAAAAACCTAAATTTTATAAAAATTGTTTTGCTACATTATAAATCATTTATAAGATATTTAACAATGATTATAACCCCAAGTTACCCAATGCTCAACCTATTTCATATATTTTTTTAATGATTTTAGAATGGTTCTCTATTTAAAATAAAACTAAAAAATTGTAATTTTTTAATTTGGCTTCTAGGCAAATGTTGAGACAACTAGTTCAATATCCAGGTGAGCATTGCTAGCGACCTCTCAAAACATATTTAAGCACTAGAGCGAGAGAATCATCCATATATGTTGGGCTTATCTAGATTCATCTTGCTCTAGCGAGGAGTTTGATGATCTCCTCAAATAAGATTGTATGAGGATCATACATAGTACTAGACTGCATTGATCTATATGACGACTACGGGAGGAATATTTTTTACACAACAGAGATCGATTCAATTGTGGCTTTGCTTACCAACAAGACGGTCATAGGGAATGTTCGTGCATGAGAGGAAATAATTTCAACTAGAAGGTCATTATTTTGATATTTCAAGGGGGATCTTAGCATCGAGGATGTAGAAAAAGCAGGATCTTTAGCTTGGTAGGATAGGCTGCAATATGAGTGTAGGCGGGTAAGAATGAGACATCACCTCATGAGGAAAGATGTAGAAAAAGCTGAAGACATGCTTCCTACACTACGACTACAAGCAACACTTTTTCCATCAATAGTAGAGGTGCGCTAAAGGGCAGCGTAGCATCAAAGAAGAGTTCTTGCATCATGAGAGAGAAACTATCTCGACGAGGCCAAAGGACAACAGATATCTTGCTTCATGGATGAAATCAAGCCAGCAATTGCGGATCGGATCCGAGCTCAATGGTTTCCTAACTTAAAGGAGGCCAAGAACCGAGCCTTGTAAGTCGAGCGGTTGCTACAAAAAAATGATCGTCAAACGATCGCAGTTGGATATGGTGGAGCGACCCAAGACCAAAGCAACGGATGAAGCATTAAAAGAGAATAGGGTGATGGAGAAGACGACTGGAAAGAAACCCATAGAGACGACAACTCGATCTATCATTATGTCTATCAAACTCATTCTTGGCAAGTATTTCAAGTACAAGTAGTCTGGTCATTGTTTGAGTGATTGTCCGCAAAGAAAGCATGTGGCTTATGTTGATCAAGAGGTATCCGATGAAGAGATGGATGGTGATATCAAATGTGGCCCGATACAACTAAGGAATAAGTGTCCCTTAGTGTGTTATGAAAGATCATGTTAGCACTTAGACAAGAAGATTCCTCGTAATGGACCAAGCTTTATCGAACCCATTGTACCATCAATGGTAAACGATTTTGAGTAGTGGCTGACAGTGGCAACCAAGAAAATATCATCAACTGATGGTCGACGTTGTAGGATTGACGTTGGAGAAGAAGAAAGACATGTACTCTGCCGGATGGGTTCATAAAGTATCAAGCATCAGGATCTTTATTTGTAATATCTATAAAAAATGTCTGACCAGAAATACGAATTAGATTTAGATTGTAATATCAATTACATTATATTGTCCAGCCCTTCAAACCAAACAAGCTCCAAGTCCATTTTTAGAAGAATACTACCAGTTATGGCGGCATAAGTGCCCTATGTTGTGGTTGCTTAATGCTAGTAATCCAATTGTGACAGTACATACTGGCAATATAGTTGGTTATACATACCACCTTGGGTACTTGCTGATACATGTCGACTCATCGACTCTCAATTCTTATTCTCATCAAATGTGACTTGTGCCCAATATCAAGGTTTCTCCACTCAGAAAAGGAGCCCGTACGTACATCCAACACAATTTGTAACTAATTAAGCAATCGTAACTGATGCTATTATTAATTTGATTTCTGTTATTTGGCATACGCGCGAGCACAATCGGTGCACGACGGAGTCGTAGGGGGAGGATGGAGTCGTAGGAAAAGGACGGAGCGGTAGGAGAGGCGGTAGCGGAGCAAACAACATTGAACGCCGGAGCAGTAGGGTGGGGAGGGAAGACGCCGGCGTCGACGTAGGAGGCGGCAATGGTGGCGGCAGAGCAGGAGGGAGGGGGAGGAAGGCATCGGAGGGGAGTTGGTGGTGTTGGAGTGGTTGGGGTTCCCAACCTATGTAAAAATTATCCCATAGTAGAATTGAGTATTACTACATATAATAGGAATACCTCAATATATTTGGATTGGATATTCCTAAATATAATAGAAATATCTCAATGGATTTGAATTGGATATTCCTACATATAATAGGAATATGTCAATGGATTTGGATTTGAATTTGGATTGGATATTCCTATCTATAATAGAAATGCTAGTTGTGAGTTTGAGGCTATATATAGGTGTCTCATGGCCCTAAAATATATATCTCTCTCTAAAAAAAAATAGCAATAATGAGAGAAAATGTGGCAAGAGTGTCATTGCAACATTGGAGAGGAGAAAGAAGGATTAGAGACGGTTTCGAAAAAGGAGATCAGTTTCGAGTATTTTTTGTTGTCTTTCTTCTTCGTGGTTATAATCTATTTTCTGTTCCAAAAGAGTTGTGGTGATCCATTTGGATCGGTGAGAAGTTTATAAGGAGTCGGTGTATTTCTTATTCCATTAGTGGAGGCTTTTCAGGGTTGGACTCCGATCGTCCAGTGGTTTTTTTCCGTAAGGGTTTTCTACGTTAAAAATCTTTGTGTCTGCAATTTGTGTTTAGCATTTTTGGTTTATGCGTTTTGCTCAGTTCTATCGTAGGTACTCTCTGGTTTAGGGAATGGTTTTCGCACTTTCGTTCCCTACAAAGTGGTATCAAAGCCAAGTTCTAAAATTTCAGAAGGGTGTCAAGAGTTGACAGGCAAACCAGGGAGGAGAGATGGATGCGAAGCCGGTGCGCATGGTAAACCTGAGCGGTACCAACTATCATTACTGAAGGAGCAAGATGAAGGATATGCTATTTGTCAAGAAGCTGCATCTGCCGGTATTTGCTTCCGAGAGGCCCAATAACAAATTTGAAGAGGACTAAAATTTCTAGCATATACAGGTGTGTGGGTACATCAAGCAGTTTGTTGACGAGAACGTATATAACTATGTTGCCAGTATTGAGCACGCGAGGACACTGTGGGATAAGCTAGAATCTTTGTATGCAAAGAAGACCAGTATAAATAAATTATTCCTGATCCGGATGATGATGGATCGGCGGTAAAAAGATAGGGCATCTATTATGGATCACTTGAGTGAGTTTCAGGGCATGGTTGACCAACTATCCTCTATGGAAGTCAAGTTCGACGATGAGGTTTAGGAACTATGGCTATTGTGTACATTGCCAGACTCGTGGGAGACCGTACGAGGACTCAGTGTGTTACTATTATGGCAAGAAGATCCACAACAAGCAAAACTGTTTTGCTTAGAAGAGAGGAAAGAAGGGTTACAAGGGAAAGCAAAGTAAGAACACTATAGCGGCAACCTCGATACATGGAGGCGACATGATCATTGTAGGTGATGAGGTTGTTATGAACATCGCCTGCGATGACAACTCTTGGCTGGTGGACTCATGTGCTTCAGCGCACGTATCTCATAACATGGCACTATTTGCTATATACACAATAAGCGACTGTAGAGTATTGAAGATGGGCAATATAGATGTGTCAAAGGCGGTTGCCATTGGAGATCTGCATTTGAGGACAAAGACAGGTGCAGTTCTTTTTCTCAAAGATGTCCGTCATGTCCCTGATATCCGTTTCAACTTGGTATAGGTTGGAAGGTTGGATGACGATGGTTTCTACAGTCACTTCGGGAATAATCAGTGAAAGCTTTCCAGAGGTTCGATGGTGATTGCTAGAGGAAGCAAGAGGTCCGGACTCTACTATATGGAAGGGAGCGCACAGGGGCCACAGGATGTTAACGCAGCTACTGATGCGTCTACTGAGTTATGGCACAGGCGGCTCATCTATATTAGGGAAAAGGGGATAAGCTACTTGGTGAACAGGAAGGTGATTCCAGGGCTAAAGTCTACAAAGTTGGAGAAGTGCACGCACTGTTTGGTAGGAAAGCAAAATATGGTGTCTTTCCAAAGTCACCCAAGTTCAAGGAAGCCGGTGTTGCTCGAGTTGATTCACTCGGATGTCTGCGGTCCTATGAAGAAAGGTTTGGGTCTATACCTTAAAGATCGAGGATCAGGTGCTGCCCACTTTCAAGGATTTTTATGCCTCTATTGAAAGAAAGACGGGCAAGAAGTTGCTTTGTGTTCAGTCGGACAATGGCGACGAGTATATCGGTCCCTTTGATGCTTATTGTAGAGAGCAAGGGATACGGCACCAAAAGACTCCACCAAAGATACCGCAGCTCAACGGTGTAGCAGAGAGGATGAACATGACGCTAATGGAGAGGGTATGGTGTTTGCTGTCAGAAGCAAACTTGCCAGGCAGCTATTGGGGTGAGACACTTTATACAGCTGCTTATGTTATTAATTTATCTCCTAGTGCTCCTTTGCAGGGTGATGTTCCTGACAAAGTATGGTACGGCAAAGAGCCGTCATACAATCACCTACGAGTGCTTCATTGTAAGGCCTTTGTGCATGTACCGAAGGACGAAAGATCCAAACTTGAGCAAAAGACGATACGGTACGTCTTTGTCGGCTACGGTCGGGATGAGCTTGGTTATAGACTCTACGATCCAGTAGGAAAAAAGCTCTATAGAAGCAAGGACATGGTATTCGTCGAGGATCAGAATATGACCAACACTCAGGATTCTGAGATGCCTTCTGTGGTTGAGGAATTGCCTGAGTTAGAGTAATTTCGCTTCAAGTAGTTTCCAGAGGACATCGTAGAGGATCCATTTATGGGAGAGCCAGTACATGGAGTTGTTCTCAACCTTGATCATTAGCCTGCTGATGGTGGTCAGGGTGACCCTCAGGAAGATGAGCATGCCAAGGAGGCAGTTCCGGGAGGACAGGAGACTGTAGATATACAGCTAGCACCAATGGTTCTGTTGAGTAGGAGCGATAAAAAGTGTCGACCATCTACGAGATACTCACCGGGTGAGTATGTGCTACTGACTGACGGGGGAGAACCCAAAATATTCGCAGAGACTGTGGAAGACGAACACAGGCAAGAATGGATCGAGGCCATATAGGAAGAGATGAGTTCCTTGGAGGCCAACTCTACTTATGATCTGGTGCAGTTGCCAAAGGGCAAGAAGGCTTTAAAGAATCGATGGGTGTTAAGAGTGAAGCAGACAGATGACGCTACTCGCCCTCAATACAAAGCGAGGCTGGTAGTTAAAGGCTACGGTCAGCGAAAAGGCGTAGATTATGATGAGATCTTTTTGTCAGTCATCAAACAGTCGTCTATACGGATGGTGCTAGCATTGGAAATCAGTTTCGACTTGGAGATCGAGCAAATGGACGTGAATACGACATTCCTCCACAGTGATCTTGAGGAGGAGTTGTACATGGAGCAGCCAGAAGGATTATGTAAGAAGGGCAATTCACATTTGGTCTACCGGTTGAGGAAGAGCTTGTATGGTCTGAAACAGGCTCCGAGGTAGTGGTATAAGAAGTTGAAGTCGTTTATGGGGGAGCATGGCTATGCACAGACGACATCGGATCATTGGGTTTTTGTAAGGTACTTCGCCGAGGATGATTTCATCATTTTTTTGCTTTATGTTGATGATATATTGTTGGTGGGTCGGAATGCCACTAGGATAGCAGAGTTAAAGTGCCAACTAGACGTGGCCTTCTCTATGAAGGATTTGTGCACAGCAAAGACTATTCTTGGGATGGAGATCAGTCGAGAGAGAGAGAGAGTCTAAGCTGCTCCACTTGTCCCAAAAGAAGTACATTTATCGGGTACTTCAGCGTTTCACGATGGACGGATCGAAGAAAGTAAGTAACCCCCTTGCGGCTCACTTTAAGTTCACTGAGGAGCAGTGTCCATCTACCAATGACGAGAAGTAAGATATGGAGCGAGCTTCACATGCCTCAGCCGTGGGGAGTCTTATGTATGCTATGGTTTGTACGAGGCCAGACATTGCTCACGCTATTGGCACAGTTAGCAGGTACACTTCCAATCCTGAAAGGGTACATTGGAGTGGGGTCAAGTGGATCCTACGATATCTTCAGGGTACTACTGATTGGAGACTTTCATTTGGTGGTGACGAGCCGAAGCTGGTTGGATATACCGACGCTGATATGGCTGGAGATGTAGAGACGAGGCGATCTACTTCGGGCTATGTGATGATGTTTGCTGGTGGAGCAGTATCGTGGTAGTCGCGTTTACATAAGTGTGTTGCCTTGTCGATAATAGAGGCAGGATACATTGAGGCGACGGAGGCTTGCAAGGAGTTTCTGTGGATGAAGAAGCTGCTGTAGGAAATTAGGATAAAGCAGGAGCATTATCCGTTGCTTTGCGATACTCAGAGTGCTATTCACCTTGTGAAGAACCAGATATTTTATAGCCGGTCCAAGCACATTGATATCCGATATCATTGGATATGGGATATGGTTGACAAGAAGGAAGCGGCGCTTAAGAAGGTTCATACAGATGACAAAGGAGCAGATATGTTCACAAAGGTTCTACCAAGGAAAAAGTTTGAGTACTACAGGCGGATCATCGGGATGACGACCCCCTACAGATAGTTGTTAAGGAAGGGAATTTGTTGGAGTGGGTGGGGTTTCCAACCTATATGAAATATACCCCGGAGCAGGATTGAGTATTTCTACATATAATAGGAATACCTCAATTTATTTGAATTGGATATTCCTAAATATAATAGGAATATCTCAATGGATTTGGATTGAATATTCCTACATATAATAGGAATATGTCAATGGATTTGGATTTGGATTTGGATTGGATATTCCTATCTATAATAGGAATGATAGTTGTGGGTTTGAGGCTATATATGTGTGTCTCCTGGCCCTAAAATATATCTCTCTCTAAAAAAAAATATATAGTAACAAAGAGAAAAAAAGAGGCAAGAGTGTCATTACAACAATGAAGACGAGAAAGAATGATTGGAGGCCGTTTCGAAGAAGGAGATTAGTTTCGAATATTTCTCGTTGTCTTTCTTCTTCTTGATTATAATCTATTTTTTGTTCCCAAAGAATTGTGGTGATCTGTTTGGATTGTTGAGAAGTTTGTAAGGAGTCGGTGTATTTCTTATTCCATTAGTGGAGGCTTTTCAGGGTTAGACTCTGATCGTCCCGTGATTTTTTTCCACAAAGATTTTCTACGTCAAAAATCTCTGTGTCTGCGATTTGTGTTTGGCGTTTTTTGTTTGTGCATTTTGCTTGGTTCTCTCGCAGGTACTCTCTGGTTTGGGGAACGGTTTTCGCACTTTCGTTCCCAACAGGTTGCGGCGCTCTGACAGTTCTCGATCGCGTACGTGCACCAACTGTACACGCGGACGTACCAAATATTTTTTTTATTATTGTTAATTTTCATACTAAAATATGAATCCTCCACATATTTTGGAGTGAGAGAGAGAGAACTTTCAACCCCTCCCACTTGGTTCATCAACATACTTTAAAAATTGCATGCAATACAAGTCATCTTCTTGCTAAGACATTTCCATTCGCATACTCATTCCATGTGCCCAGTCTGACCTTCAATCCCTTTGGGTTCTACACTAAAATAAGCTCAAGAGGGGTTGACATCTGATTTTATAAGCCTATCACATGATACTATTCTTCCATCTCTCCCATGACTTCAGCTAATTAACCATCAGCATCCCTTCTGACCCGGACTCTCCGAATGCATTTATTCAAATAAAAATTAAGTTGTGCACATAGGATCTTTGTTACAAAAACTTGCAACCCCAACCAATCTCCATCAAACATTAGTATAATTAATCAACAGGATTTCGAAGCATAAAAGTCTTGTATTCATTATTATAATTATTCAGTATATGATGACTAAATCTCTTAATACTACGGTGGTGATATCATAAACAATCATCATTCAATAATGGGATAGCTAGGGTACCGAGTAAGTAGCTTCATAAAAAGAATTGACGAAGTTGTATATTTGATCGGTTCAAACTTGACGTACGTCAATCCTTTTGTGTGTTGATGCCAAATGCTTAAATAAGGTTGCATCAATAGTCTAGCCTATCTACATGTTAATATTTGAGCCTATTGGATCACAGCTACCAACTACAACCTAGTCAATTCCATATCTATCATTATGGAGGAACACAAAAAATTAGAAGCTTTCTTAAATCCTTCAGAAAGTAGATAAAAAAAATTTTGCTTGTATAATTTTTTGTGAAGTGTTGGACCCTCAATTTGAGATAATTTAATATTTTTCTGTTATGCAAAAGGAGATGAAAGATTATGGGTGCTTTAGACTTTCTTAATTTGTTGAGACTTGTTAAGTTTAATTACTAATCAAACAAGCATGTTTGAAATATCAACTCATGTAATCAATATATCTCCTTTTCATTCTTAAGATAGTTTTTCTTCCATTGCGCTTGATCAGAATGGCTTAGACGCGAATCAAAGAACTTGAAGCGAAGATGATCGAGTTCACAAATTCAGAAGAGTCGTTACCAATGAGTTATAGGAAGAATTTGAAACTTTTTCTATTTCTCTTCTTCGTATTTCTTTATCTTCGCAAGCTGCATGCATGGCCTAATGATGGTTCTTATAATGTCAAATCTCTTTACAAGGTGATAAATTCGATTGATGCAATATGGTCACCAGTAAAAGGGCTGTGGAGAGCTCCGATACCTCTGAATTTGAACAAAGTTAACACAGAGCGGGAGGGTACCGCCGGCTCAACTTATTTTCGGGACCAGTGATTTAACATGTTTAGAGGAAATGCAATCGGTACATCTTCGAGGGACTTTTCTTCAATATTTTTGTTGTACAAAAAAATATAGATGTTAATATATATATCTTTGATCCCATATAACCTATTTTATAATCTTGATTAGATTATAGCTTTGTAATTTTCAAAATTATCAGTAAAATTTACCTTTTTTGGTATTTGTGTGGGTGTGATTTCAAAAGTACAAACCTTTTAGTACTTAAGATGACTGATAATATCATCAATCGTCATCATCTAGAACCTGACGTTAGCTCAGGCAACTAAGAAAGACCCTCAAACCTATTAGATATTTAGATGACATTGTTGATAGTTTCATGATATAGATTTACTTTGATCGGTTCGAACACTACTACTGTTAACATATATGTCTTATAACCTTATTTCTGGGAATATTTTATAAATTTTCAACCTGAATATTATTCGAAGTAAGCTTCTAGAAGCTTGAACTTGTCTTGATTGATATAGACAACTGAAAATTATCAAGATAAGCTTTAATGTTTTCAAGAAGTACATGAGCTAAACTTGCTGTGGAAATTGTCGGAGTTAACCATTATAGAAACTCCAAATGATCTTACAAGAGATACGTAAACACACACACAGCGAGAGCTGTATACCTTTCAAATTAACCCTTCCTGCCTCGAGAACATAAGTTTCTTAGGGTCATGCTAATTACACCATATGTCGCAGACGTGTCATTTTTTATTGGACGGCAGCTTTTTAGATAGAGCCCGGAACCCGGCGCAAATAGAAGGGACTGGCAGGGCATTTGTGGGACCGCTTTATACGGTGCATAAAGCATTACCGAGTTTCTTATTGTGAAACTATGTTTAATTTAGATCTCCTCTCATGTTTGTTTATGACCACGTGCCACTCAGAGTCGTTTATAAGTGGTGAAAATGAAACGCAAAAATTGTTTTTCAAATCAGAAAGTATCTACGAAAGAATCGAACAAAACGTACAAATCAAAAAACTATTAAACACAAATCGCAGACTCGAAAATTCTTACGTGAAAAATTCAGATGAAAAAAACCACGAGACGATCGGAATCCAACCCTGAAGAACCTTCACTTATGGAATAAAGAGATTACATCATCTACAAGCTCCTCACCGATCCAACACGGATCACCGTAACTCTTTGAAACAGAAAATAGATTACAACCACGAAAAAAAAGACAATGAGAAATAACTCAAATTGATCTCCTTCTCCGAAACGGCCTCTAATCCTTCTTTCTCCTCTCCAAAGTTACAATGGCAATCTTGCCACATTTTTTCTCTCTTATTTTTTCTCATGTGGTTATATATTGTATGAGACTTTATATAAACCCTTGTATGAATTATGGTTTCCATATGAAAATCTATATATGGAAGCCAAAAATATTTATGGAAATTCAATTACATTCAATCGTATATTTAATGGAAATCAAATTATAAATTAGTTTACCATAAACTCAAAATTTAATTATATGGAAAGTTAATATATGAAAGATCCAATCATAAATATATAATTAAAGTCAATGATGAAAATCCAATATAATATTTGCTTACCATAAATGTTCCAATACACGGCGCTCGAAGCACTTTTCGAGCTTTTACGACACACAGATGTCACTCGTCGTACCCCGGGGTATTCTCTACATAGGTTGGGAATCCCACATACTCCAACAAATCTTTCCCTTCACAACTATGTGGAGGGGGTCATCATCCCGACGATCTGCCTGAAGTACTGAAACTTTCTCCTTAATTGGAAGAATCTTTGTGAACATGTCTGCTCCGTTGTCATCTGTATGAACCTTCTCAAGCACCGCTTCCTTTTTTTTCACAACATCCCGTATCCAATGATATTGGGTCTCAATGTACTTGGACCGACTATGAAATATTTGGTTCTTCACAAGGTGAATAACACTCTGACTATCGCAAAGCAAATGATACTGCTATTGCTTTAGCCCAATTTTCTGCAACAGCATCTTCATCCACAACAACTTCTTTCAAGCCTCTGTCGTCGCAATGTACTCTTGCTTTGTCATCGACAAGGCAACACACTTCTGCAACCGCGACTATCACGATACTGCTCTACCAACAAACATCATCACATAGCCCGAAGTCGATCGTCTCGTGTCTACATCTCCAATTATATCAGCGTCGGTATACCCAACCAGCTTCGGCTCATCACCACCAAAAGAAAGTCTCCAATCGGTAGTGCCCTGAAGATATCGTAGAATTCACTTGACGCCACTCCAATATACCCTTACAGGATTGGAAGTATACCTGCTAACTGGACCACAACATGAGTGATGTTTGGCCTCGTACACACCAAAGCATACATAATACTCCCCACAGTTGAGGCATATGGAACCCGCTTCATATCTTTCTTCTCGTCTTCGGTAGATGGACATTGTTCCTAAGTGAACTTAAAGTGAGCCGCAAGGAGGTTACTCACTTTCTTCGACATGTCCATCCCGAAACGCTGAATTACCTAGTGAATATATGTACTTCTTTTGGGACAAGTGTAGCAGCTTGGACTCTCTCTCTCTCTCTCTCTCTCTCTCTCTCGGTTGATCTCCATCCCAAGAATAGTCTTCGCGGCGTCCAACTCCTTTATAAAGAAGGTCGCGCTCAGTTGATACTTTAACTCCGCTATTCTAGTAGAATTTCGACCCACCAATAGCATATCATCAACATAGAGCAGTAAAATGATAAAATCATCCTCGGCAAAGTACCTCACAAATACACAGTAGTCTGACGCCGTCCGTGCATAACCATGCTCCCCCATAAATGACTCAAACTTTCTGTACCACTGCTTCGGTGCCTACTTCAGACCATAAAGCTCTTCCTCAACTGGCAGACCAAGTGTGATTTGCCCTTCTCATAGAATTCTTTTAGCTGCTCCATGTACAACTCTTCATCAAGATCACCATGAAGGAATGACGTCTTCACGTGCATTTGCTCGACCTCCAAGTCAAAACTGGCTGCCAATGCTAGTACCACCCGAATAGATGACTGCTTGACAACTGACGAAAATAACTCATCATAATCTATGCCTTTTCGCTGACCGTAGCCTTTAACTACCAGCCTCGCTTTGTATCGAGGGCGAGTAGCATCATCTGTCTGCTTCACTCTTAACACCCATGGATTCTTCAAAGCCTTCTTGCCCTTTGGCAACCGCACTTGATCATAAGTAGAGTTAGCCTCCAAAGAACTCATCTTCTCCTACATGGCCTCCAACCACTCATGCCTGTGTTCGTCTTCCATAGACTTTGTAAAACTTTCGGGTTCTCCCCCGTCAGTCAGTAGCACATACTCACCAGGTGAGTATCTCGTAGATGGTCAACGCTCTCTATTACTCATCCTCAATGGAACCACCGGTGCTAGCTGTATACTAACAGCCTCCTTCTCAGGAACTGCCTCATCGGCATGCTCATCCTCCTAATGATCATCCTGACCACCATCAACAGGCTGATGATCAAGGTTAGGAGAAACTTCATGTACTGGCTTCCCCATGACTCACTACCAGAAAAAGTCAAATTAGCGACGCCTAAAAATGCCGCTAAATAATTAAAATACGTTGCTAAGTAAGTTTAGCGACGTAATTAGCGATGTTTTAAAGAAGTCAGAAAAAAGCAAGTCGCTAAAACAAAAAATATCGCTAAACGTCGCTATGCCGACATTTTTTAGCGACTTTAATGTGTCACTAAATTTAGCGACGTTTAGCGACGCAGCGTCACTAATTAGCGACGTTTATTAAAGTCGCTAAACGTCGCTAATTAGCGACTTATATAGCGACGTTACACCGACGTCTTTAATGACCTGGCAATACTGCCATGTCAGCAGTTTGCGACGTACAACGATGATTTTAGCGACTTCGTTAGCGACGTCTTTAGCGACGTGTAACAGCATCGCTAATTAGCGACGTAGTTAGCGACGTAAATGAACGTCGCTAAACGTCACTAAAAACGTCGCTAATTTTATAAAAAAAAATATATATTACTGAATTGTATTTCTGGGTTTGCCAACCCCCTTGGGTTCATTATCAGGTATATGATGGTAGTAGAAATAATTGAATAAGGGACACAGTAGCAGTACCAAGGGGGAAATTCTAGTGCACTGGGTAAATACAGGCCAAGTATCAGTCATCAGTTATAAACCAAAATATATTAGGAACTGTAGGAATATCAGTGAATTAAGACAGTACTATCTGTGTTGTATGTTGGTCTTAATGTGCTCAGAGATAGGGAGAGTATGTGTATTATAATTTAGTGTATTGAGTTTGTACAGGGACTGTGTATTATATTGCAACTTGTATCATTGAACTGGAAAAAAAAAGGAAAAATAGGCACTGAACACTCAACACCGGTAAAATAACATATTTAATATGAATAATATAATAAAATTTGAAGAAAAGAAAGCATCCAGCAAATCTCATCGTAAAGAATATGGCAAATTTATATCCATACAATCGCATCCTAAATAATAAAAAATTATAAATATCCAGTAACTAGCTATACTATTGCGGATCTGCAGGAGGCTGACCACCGGCGCGCTTGAAGGATAAGAACTGCTCGTACTTGTCCCGTGGAATCGACACCGATGTCGATGGAGAAGGCAGTGACGTCGGTGGAGTCTGTGTCGATGTAGGCGCACCAGGAGGTTGTCACGACCCAATTCCGTAGAATCACTTGAGGCATCCCCCGAATCGTGACCGCCGTGTGGGCCTGGAGTTGCGCCCGCACAAGGCTTTAATGATTTGCATAGCAAGCACATATTCAGAGTACGCAGATAAATTGAAATACAGATTTGAAACATAGAAAAGTTCTCTTTATTGATAATGAACATCTATTACAAACTCCTGAACGAGTCAGCTAATATGCCGAACGGCTTACAAAAGGGTTGACTCAAAATGAGATAACAGACCTGTACATTACATCCTTTTTATAAACTAAAAATGATAAAGACCTCCAGGCTGGAGGACGGCTTTGCCACGGAGCTGCATTTGTGTATGAAGAGTTGCAGCTTCGGACTTCAAAATGCTTCGAGGGCGCGGTGAAGATGCGCCAACAGTTGGACTAGATCGGGTAGACGACTTCGGCTCCTCGCTCGGTTCACCTTGGTACGGAGAACCTGTTTCAACGAGGGTCAGCATATCGAAACATGCTGGTGAAGGCGAGCTAGCCTGACTATACCAATCAACACGTTGTTTAGTGAAGCATGCATATTTTTGTGGGTTTCTAACTTGCCTTAGTTCATTTACAAGTAAGCAGCATATTGAATTTACTGAAAATGAACGTGCCACCGTTTGGTGGATATTTACCTGACCGTCTGAATTACCTGCACAATACTTACCATGCCTTCCCTGCCACGAAGACACAAGTTAGTATGCAACAGGTTTAAATATACACGTTGGGATCACTGCTAGGAGCCATAATGGACCGTTTAGTCTTTGAATGAAGATGGTGTACAACGAAGCACGTGAGGCGCTGCACGCCATCCCGTTCCCACGTGAGACTATCGTAAAGTTCCGTCCAGACCGGATCGGTGCCAGTGCCCCAGCGACCGTCTGCGGAACCCGTTACCTTGTGCACAAGTTGTCCGTGATCAATCGTTCGTGGCACGTTAACGTTGATGCAGTTGAGGCACGTGAACAAGATAAGCAACATTGCATGATTTGTTTACATTGCAACTACGTTATATTCATGCATCAGGATATACGTTTTAACTTGTATCTATGCATTTGATGAACATTATGAACGAACAAGCATGCAAAGATATAACCGTTCACAAGTTTATTGACAAGCATAATGAACCCAGTCTATTCTCTTTTATCTTGGTTTCTTTTATTATTACTTGGTATCGTTTGATCGGGGCAAAGGAGTGAAGCTTGGAAGCAGGGCTAGCTAATCGGGTTGGTAGCCACTCACTTAGATTTTGGAAAGAAGAAGGAAAGAGGCGCTTCACGACTCCGTTCGCAAGCCGCCTACTGCTCGTTCACCTGCACACGAACAGCTCGATTAATACTTCTTCCTCTCTTTCCAATCTCGGAATAGAAGTGCAAGTCAATGAACGAAAACAATGAAAACCATCGAAACCGTTCAAGAAAACAAGCAAGTCCCAAAACCAACTCAAAGCATGAAAGCAACAAGCGACATCGAAAACCGAGGCAATAAAAGATAGCAGCAGAGAGGTCCCTCCTGACTCTGCCGCTAAGCCGATCCTTGGGGCGCAGTCCACTGAATATGGGAATTGATTTCGAAGAAACAAATCCATAACGAGGACGAGTTCTTAATTCAATATATCCCGATCGAACGATACCGTTTGTGTTTCTTAGCCGCGCTTCCCGCAACGGGGGAACGGGGCGCTACATCCTACCCAACCAACTGGAAGTTTCATCCCGAAACTTAAGAACAATGCTTACCGTTAAGGGTGATGAACAGAATAGTTTGGGCAATCACGGATTCGGTGGGTGGAGTCACCGCAAATGAGACATTGCCCGAGTTTCTTGCGGCACTTATCGGACGTGTGCCCTTGTTTCTTACAGAAATTGCACGAAGGCCCTGGGTTTGCTCGTTGTGGACCGCCGTGGTTAGGGCGCTTTGCAGCGGTGTTTCCTCTATCGTTGCCTTGGCGTTTGTGATTGTAGGTATGCACAGCGCCGGTGGAAACGTGAGGATACTGCGGTTCCAGAGATAGGGCGTGATTCATGACTTCACGCATTGTTCCGTACTGATTATTGACTACGTGCGAATGGATGGCAGGGCGTAGTCCACCTTCAAACCTTCTAGCTCGACTCGCTGCATCAGGTAAATAGGCCCTAGCGAATTTAGAGAGTCGGTTGAATTCGGCGGAGTACTCTTTAACTGTCATCCTGCCTTGCCTCAGTTGCACGAAGTCATTTTCCATTTAACGTTGTACTGGAGGCGGTATAAACTCCTCTTCGAACGCGGCACGAAAGGTCATACACAAGATCCCCTCTTCTCCGTGATCAAATTGGAGAGATAGTCGATGCACGTCCCACCAATCGTGTGCGTTGAGGTGGAGCTGTAGTTGCGCGCAGGCGACGCGCTTATCTTCGGGGACCTCTAGCAGAGCGAAGTGATCTTCAAGTTCTGCTAGCCAATCTAGAGCTACTACTGGGTCCTCAGTCCCGTTGAACGGGGTGTTGCAGACTTTCTTGAAGCGTCCCAAGTTGAAGGCAGTCACGTCCCTCGGCCTTGGAATTTGTGGCGTCTCTACTTCAAGCACGGACTGTTCCACCGGAGTCGTTGCTGTTGCGGCGGAATGGTTGGCAGCCAAAGTCTGAACGATCTGTTGCAGGGCATCTACCTGCTTTTGTTGGACTGAGAATCGGTTCTCTAGATTACTCTCGAGCTTGGCTTGGCGAGCATCGTCTCGTTGTCGTTGCGATTCTAACATTTGCATTACCCGCTCAAGCGGGTCGACTTGAGACATGCCTCGTTGGCTCCGAGAGCTTCCCGAAGTACCCGAACTGCTTTCTTGTGTTTCGTTCAGTGGTTGCGCTGCAGATTGCGCTGGATCCATTCCTTCAAAGGAAGGTAAATTACATTAGGATCATAATGTATTATGGACTTATTGCATGAACGTATCTCATTTTGGTCTAGCGAGTTCAAGAGTTCGCACAGGAATTTAGATCGTTAAAGGAACTTTTCCAGCACGAAGTCTAAGGAACTTTGAATCTGTGCTCTGATACCACTATGTCATGACCCAATTCCGTAGAATCACTTGAGGCATCCCCCGAATCGTGACCGCCGTGCGGGCCTGGAGTTGCGCCCGCACAAGGCTTTAATGATTTGCATAGCAAGCACATATTCAGAGTACGCAGATAAATTAAAACACAGATTTGAAACATAGAAAAGTTCTCTTTATTGATAATGAACATCTATTACAAACTCCTGAACGAGTCAGCTAATATGCCGAACGGCTTACAAAAGGGTTGACTCAAAATGAGATAACAGTCCTATACATTATATCCTTTTTATAAACTAAAAATGATAAAGACCTCCAGGCTGGAGGACGGCTTTGCCACGGAGCTGCATTTGTGTATGAAGAGTTGCAGCTTCGGACTTCAAAATGCTTCGAGGGCGCGGTGAAGATGCGCCAACAGTTGGACTGGATCGGGTAGACGACTTCGGCTCCTCGCTCGGTTCGCCTTGGTACGGAGAACCTGTTTCAACGAGGATCAGCATATCGAAACATGCTGGTGAAGGCGAGCTAGCCTGACTATACCAATCAACACGTTGTTTAGTGAAGCATGCATATTTTTGTGGGTTTCTATCTTGCCTTAGTTCATTTACAAGTAAGCAGCATATTGAATTTACTTAAAATGAACGTGCCACCGTTTGGTAGATTTTTACCTGACCGTCTGAATTACCTGTACAATACTTACCATGTCTTCCCTGCCACAAAGACACAAGTTAGTATGCAACAGGTTTAAATATACACGTTGGGATCACTGGCTAGGAGCCATAATGGACCGTTTAGTCTTTGAACGAAGATGGTGTGCAACGAAGCACGTGAGGCGCTGCACGCCATCCCATTCGCACGTGAGACTATCGTGAAGTTCCGCCCGGACCGGATCGGTGCCAGTGCCCCAGCGACCGTCCGCGGAACCCGTTACCTTGTGCACAAGTTGTCCGTGATCAATCGTTCGTGGCACGTTAACGTTGATGCAGTTGAGGCACGTGAACAAGATAAGCAATATTGCATGATTTGTTTACATTGCAACTACGTTATATTCATGTATCAGGATATACGTTTTAACTTGTATCTATGCATTTGATGAACATTATGAACGAACAAGCATGCAAAGATATAACCGTTCACAAGTTTATTGACAAGCATAATGAACCCAGTCTATTCTCTTTTATCTTGGTTTCTTTTATTATTACTTGGTATCGTTTGATCGGGGCAAAGGAGTGAAGCTTGGAAGCAGGGCTAGCTAATCGGGTTGGTAGCCACTCACTTAGATTTTGGAAAGAAGAAGGAAAGAGGCGCTTCACGACTCCGTTCGCAAGCCGCCTACTGCTCGTTCACCTGCACACGAACAGCTCGATTAATACTTCTTCCTCACTTTCCAATCTCGGAATAGAAGTGCAAGTCAATGAACGAAAACAATGAAAACCATCGAAACCGTTCAAGAAAACAAGCAAGTCCCAAAACCAACTCAAAGCACGAAAGCAACAAGCGACATCGAAAACCGAGGCAATAAAAGATAGCAGCGGAGAGGTCCCTCCTGACTCTGCCGCTAAGCCGATCCTTGGGGCGCAGTAAACTGAATATGGGAATCGATTCCGAAGAAACAAATCCATAACGAGGACGAGTTCTTAATTCAATCTATCCCGATCGAACGATACCGTTTGTGTTTCTTAGCCGCGCTCCCCGCAACGGGGGAACGGGGCGCTACAGAGGTCGTGCCCACTCCAAGTCTGCGTGGTTCTGGTTGTAAGAATCCATGGTAGATAATAGCCTCGTACTGCTATGAACCATTGAATCCTGCATCATCGTCAGCCTCTCGTCCATCGTTAGCTATGATGCATGCAGCTCCATGATGTTGCGGTCTGTCGAGGCTCTAATATCATTTGTCAAATCCCGGAGCTCCGTTATGCTGCGGTCGAGCATATCGAATCGTGCGATAAGCATCGGATCATCCGCATGCGGCTGGGACCGAGGCTGCTCCTCCATCCTTTGCAGCAACTCGTCACGGAGAGACGCAATCTGACGGTCAACGGCCTCCTGGACTCTGGCCGACGACTGCGAGGGCTGTGTAGAATACGCAGCTGTCGGGGAGGCCCTAGATGACTGCGTCGCAACCAGGGCGTCATAGGAGCCCGTACCGTAGTACGTACCCCTCTGGAGACCACCAGCTGCGATCACCCACAGGTCGTCCGCCGACGGAGCTGGAGCGGGCTGCGACGAAGTACCAGCCTCTCCAGGTGTAGGTGCACTAGCAGTCGTCCGCTCACGCAGCCTAAGATACTCGGCCTAGAAAGGTTTGGAAACTCGATAATTGCCTAAGTTATATTAAAATAAACACAAAGTAAAGTAATACTTACATAGGTCTGTGAGGCCCTCTCATCAATGAGATTTTCGTCCTTGCGATGGGTGGCCAAGAAGACGGTCACCATATTTGCATCCTCACCCCTCTGTACATGTTAAAAATATATTATTTATTACTAAACTTAAATATTTTTTTAAGTACCATTTTATGGTACTTACATTAAAATAATATATTTTAAAAGAAAAAATATACCAAACGACGAAAATGTTCCGTCATCGGAATCGAGCCACCACACCACTTGGCAGCATTCCGCCTAGCCGCCTTGGCCTTCTCAAACCTTTCCTTGTAGCTCAGATCGTCGAATCTAGCCCTCATCGCAGTCCACTGCTCAGGCATGATCCAACCTTGGATCAGTTTTCCAGCACGATCACGAGCCTTCTGGTCATCCAGAGCATCTCGGATAAGCTTGGCGGCAACGGTAGGAAAGAGCCGCTCGATCAACTCGGCCCAGTGCGGAGGATAAAAATACGTTTGCTACAATAAATAATTTAGTAAGTTAGCATCACGGATAAGTTATATAATATGCATAAATTAGAGGATTTATTTAATATACATTTACCTAGAAGTGCGCAAACCAGAATGCCTTCCTCTCCTCCGGAGCCTCAGAGTAGTTGATCCAAGGGCCACCGTAGTTGTTCCTCAGAAATTGGCCCAGACGTCTCTGAACCGACGATGGACGATATCTATACAGATATAATAATTTAGAATACTGAAAAAGTCAATATACGATGAATAAAGAAATATACGATATATATTATACTAAACCATCTAATTGACTTACTTTGTACCGTCGGCCCAAATCTCTGTCCTCGTCTCCTCCGGAGGTGCGCATGGAGGATCTTGCTGATGCTGGGACAACGTGGGCACGACCTCCTCGACATGCTCATCTGTCCCCATGGTTCCGTCAGCAGGAGGAACGCTGGACGAGGGTGTACTATCACGCCTGGAACTACTTGTCCCAACACTCGGAGAGGTGAGTGATCGATATACTGGAGTACTGGGCGACGATGATCCGGAACCAACAATAGGCAGTACCAGAGGAGCACTCTGTCTACCTCAGGACCTGCCGAATCCTTCCGTCGTCCTGTCATATCTGATAACAACATATGATGAATATAGAGAAACACAAATATATAGTACATTCTACAGTCGAAATGTGATACATATCTCAAAGCATTCTACAGTCAAAATATAATACATATATTCGTTAAAATAGTACATCTACTTCGTCAATTTTCCAACCTTGATCTACATTCTACAGTCAAAATATAGTTACATTCTACAGGCAATATATTTTATTTTCAATCATCTTCAGAAAATTTATCTTGTTCGCCTTCCTCCTCCTCCTCTTCCTCCTCCTCGTCTTCACTTTCATCTACTTCGTCTTCCTCTTCGAATAATTCTGCATCTTCTACATTATTACTCGTGTAATAAGTAACTTCCGTTGAGTCCACATCTACAATATTTGTTACAAGAGGTAGATCGTCCTCCTGATAAGCTATTTTGTCAATGTCAAAGATATTTCTAGCTTTAGTCTTGCATACTGCCCACCAATCCGACCTCGCTGTCCCCCGTCTAGGATAAGTTGTGAAGTACATGAGCTGAGCCTGACTTGATAGGATAAATGGTTCGTAGCCTTGATATCTACGCTTGTAGTTTATATCCACAAGGCCATGCTTGTCAATTTTCCAACCTTGATCTTGAATCGGATCGAACCATTCACACATGAATAGCAAGATATTAGCAGGTTTTGTGCCATAATTATATGTCAACTCCATAATCTCTCGTAAGATGCCAAAAAAATCATTGTCCGGATTGACGTCTTTATAGTTCGAAGATTTGATAAACAAACAACTGTTTTTCGTGGAATCAAGATCCAGAAAGCTGTCTCTGATAGGAGCATTTGTTGACTTGAAGCTGAATCCATTCACACAGAAACTTGGCAATATTTTTACGGCAGTAATTGGTCCCTTGGCTAGAGTTCTAATAGATTCAGTCTCGGGTGTTATTAGACGATCGACCTAAATACCAAAGTAGCGATAGTAAGTTATTTATTTTGCAAGTGCAGAAATAAAAAGTAATTACCAAGCATCTTACATATGCGCTCAACCAAGAAGGAAAATTGTATCTCATATCTTGTTCTACTTCTTCGTCTGTTATGTAGGGTCTAACCGACCTTAACTAATCATTATATGTGCTAAAAAATGGATGATCCTTCGGCAAAAATTGTCGATGACAATCGAAGAAGCACGGTTTGCCTCCGTATTTCAAACGAAAAGCCTGAGTACGGTCCATGCAATACGGACATGAGAGACGACCATGGGTGCTCCATCCCAATAATATTCTATAGGCCGAAAAGTCGTTAATGGTCCACATAAGTGCTGCACTCATCTGAAAATTTTGCTTTCTAGAAACATCGTACGTATTGGCACCTACTTCCCACAGCTGATTCAACTCATCTATCAAAGGCTGTAAATATACATCGATGTTCCTCTTCGGATTGTTCTGACCCGGGATAATAACGGTTAGAAACATATACGGAGTCTTCATGCACATCCAAGGCGGTAGATTTACGGAGTGACGATCCCAGGCCAACACGAATATTGGGAGCCCGAAAGTCCGAATGGGGTAAAACCGTCAGAGGAGAGCCCCAATCTGACATTACGCGCTTCCTCGGCAAAATGTGGATACTCTCGATCAAAGTGATTCCATGCTTCTCCATCGGATGGATGATCCAATACTCCTTCGATCTATTTTCGCCTGTGCCAACTCATATTTTCTGCAGTCTCCTTAACCATAAACAACCGCTGCAACCGCGGCATCAAAGGCAAGTAGTGCATCGAATCGGTAGGCTTCCTTGCACCGACAGACTTTCCTCTAACAGTGGCCTTGTAGCGATCAACACCACAAAATCTGTACGCATCTTCATCCTTGTCGTTTTTATAGTACAACATGCACCCGTTGCGACATGCATCAATTTTCTCGTATCCCATCCAAAGCGATCTCACCATCCTCTTAGATCGATAGAAGTCTTTAGGCAACTTTGCACCCTCGGGCAAGATCTCTATAATCAAATCGAGCAGTCGATTATAGCATTCTTGCGACATGTTAAAATCGGACTTGATGCTCAATAATCTTGTAACCACCTCCAACGGTGAATAATCCTCACAACCAGGATATAGTGAGTCCTTGAATTCTCTAGCAACTCCATAAACTTTGCAGCATCGGCATTCGATACCTCCTCAGCTGCATCATAATTGTCCGGATTGAAACTAAGTCCCGCCGTATCATAATTGTCCGGATTGAAACTAGGCCCCGCCGTATCATAAACCATATTCACCAACCCGTCATCGTAAGCATCGTGGTCGTGGACATCCATATACGGCTTCACATAGGACTCCGACTCCGATGCTAGAGATACAAGTTCTCCGTGCGCGGTTCACTGATAGTAATTCGGCGTGAAGCCCTTCGAGTACAAATGATATGTAACTTCCACTTCTGGATGATATTTCCTGTTGCGATATCTCATACACGAACACTTAATTTTGGTACCTTCCATGTACTGAGGGAACGCCTTGGCGAACTGCAGGAACTGCTGTACACCCTCAATGAATTCATCCCGTACACCGTACATATCATCAGAATGACGGTTGTACATCCACGAACGATGACGCAGATAGTAATTCATATCCATTTCTAGACACTTCTGCATAAATGACAGTATATATCATATAAATCATTACATACAGTGGTTTATCACCTAACTTCATAACTTAACCGTACTATAAAAATCATAACTGATATAATACATACTTTCATTTATCAAAGTCTAAAATAAGCAATATTCAAAACAACTGACCATTTATCAAAGTCTAAAATAAGCAATACTTTCATTTCATAACTGATATAATATATACTTTCATTTATCAAAGTCCAAGAGCCCTAGATATGGAATATAAATGTTAATGAGTGTTTTGAAATGATAAACAAGGTTAACTAGTTAATGGTGATGTTTCTAAGCCACTTCTAGATCCATACTAGTTTATACTAGTCAATACTAGGTTAATACCTTGCTACACTATGTCTTCTAGGTCGTACTAAGGAATTCTAGTTTATACTAGTTAATGCCTAGCTAATACTAGTTATTACTAAGTATACTAGTTAATATTAGCTATATTAAATACTACTAGTATAACTTAACTAATATCCTACCTTACCCCAACTCACATCTTAGCTCATAAATGTATGTCACAATAATACCTGATACCACAGTATCAGTTCACTTCACAGCACTGTTGTGCTCTAATTGAACTGCACTGTATTGATCACTCTTGCCAATTAAATCCCTGATACCACAATATCAGTTAAGGGTTGTATTGGCATGCAAAAAGTGACCTGTGAACACCTACCCGATACTTGACTATACCTTAACCCAAACACATGCCTGCAGACCCTAACTAAGTCTGCAACCTCTGATACTTTGCACTGTTGTAGCAGTGGCTAAATCTTCCCTTCACTTAGTTGTTTCCAACTGCCCTTAGCGACTGCCATGGCTCACAGCAGTGCTTGCTGCTACCTTGCCATTGCTCAAGCATGCATGTGTTTGATACTGCTCAAGTGTGCACCAACACTCTCCTACTGCAGAAGATGACAGGAACCAATCCCCTCCTCACAGTGCCAACCCAAAACCACTGCAACACATTGCCAGCTTGCCTAATGCACTAGGCCAAACTGAATTGAGTTCAGTTCCTGAAGCCTCATAGTTCAGTAGTGACACCCACACAACTCGACTCTTCTACCCTCTCCCACATCAAGCACAGTTAGAAGATACTATGAACACCAACACAGATAACAGTAGCTATATACCTATCTATATATATATCGAGATACACCTATATATGCATATACTCTCTCATATGCAAATAGATAATACACCAATTTACATATACATATCATATGATACTCTAAGGCATAAATAGACACACACACACACACAACCACTAGTCTAATTCACAAACATTTGGTGTGCAACACCAAGATACTCTAGGATACATCCTCCATACACCACACCACCATGATACCAATCGTCAATTCACATGGACACATCCAATAGATCAAATATTGTATGAATAAACTAATAGTTGACAATATTGAATAAAATAGATGTATAGTAATCAATCCTGATCAAAAACCCTAACCCTAACCCTAGGTCAAAAAAGCTAACCCTAACCTTAGGTCCTGATCAGTGTTTATGTCAGTGTGTGTGTGTGTGTGTGTGTGTGTGTGTGTCTATGTCAGTGTCAGTGTCTATGTGAGTGTGTGTGTGTGTGTGTGTGTGTGTGTGTGTGTATGTGTGTGTGTGTGCGTCTGTGTGTGTGTGTGTCGTGTGTGTCTGCCAGTGTCTGTGTGTGTGTCGTGTCTGTCATGTATGTGTTGTGTCAGTATCACATATGAGAGAGAGAGAGAGAGATAGAGTTAGGGTTTACCTAGAGCTCGAGGAGGAGGAGGAGGATGCCGGAGTAACCGCAGTCGTGGAGAGCCGGTCGCCGGAGAGGGCGGGGTGGGGGAAATCGAAAGGTTTTAAAAACTTTCAAAATTTTTGAAAGATGGGGGAAAAGAAAACTGAGCCCTAATTAACCAAAATTTAGCGACGTTTAGCGACGTCAAATAAAAACATCGCTAAATTAAAATTTAGCGACGTCAAAGATGTCACTAAACACGTTGCTAAATATTTTTAATTTATACGTCATTAATTACGACGCTAAACGTCGCTAAATTAGACATATTAGCGACGTTTAGCGACCTTAATTGAACTTATAGCGACTAATCTTTTAAAATCTTAATAAAAGTCGCTAAACGTCGCCAAATATCGCCATTTAGCGACGTCTAGCGACATTTTTTATGGAGTCACTAATTTAGCGACGTTTTTAGATGGAGTCGCTAAAATGCATCGCTAATCCCATTTTTTCTAGTAGTGACTGGATCCTCTACGATGTCCTCTAAAAACTGCTTGAAGTGAAATGAATCTAACTCAGGCAATTCCTCAGCCTCTGAAGGCATCTCGAAATCCTAAGTGTTGGTCATGGTCTGATCCTCGACGAATACCACGTCCCTACTTCTGTAGAGCTTTCTTCCCACTGGATCGTAGAGTCTATAACCAAACTCATCCCGACTGTAAACGACAAAGACGCACCGCCTCGTCTTCGGCTCAAGTTTGGGTCTTCCGTCTTTTGGTACATGCACGAAGGCCTTGCAACCAAACACTCGCAGGTGATTGTATGATGGCTCTTTGTCGTACAATACTTTGTCAAGCATATCATCCTGTAAAGAAGAACAAGAAGATAAATTAATAATATAAGCAGTTGTGTAAAGAGCCTCACCCCAATAAATGTCCGGCAAGTTTGCTTCTGACAACAAACACCGTACCCTCTCCATCAGTATCCTGTTCATCCGCTTCGCTACTCCATTGAGCTGATGTTTCTTTGGTGGAGTCTTATGGTGTCTTATCTCTTTCTCTCTGTAGTATGAATCAAAGGGACCGATATATTCGTCGCCATTGTCCGACCGAACACATAGCAGCTTCTTGCCCATTTTTCTTTCAACAGAGGCTTGAAACTCCCTGAAAGTGAACAACACCTGATCCTTGGTCTTTAAGGCATAAACCCAAATCTTTTTAGAACAATCATTAATAAAAGTTACAAATTAAGAGGCACCACCAATGGATTTTACCTTCATAGGACCGCAGAAATTTGAGTGAATCAACTCGAGCAACGTCGGCTTCCTTGAACTTTGGTGACTGTAGAAAGATACCTTATTTTTCTTTTCCTCCAAACAGTGTGTGTACCTCTCCAATTTTGTAGACTTTAGCCCTGGAATCACCTTCCTATTCACCAAGTAGCTTATCCCTTTCTCGCTGATATGGTTGAGCCATCTGTGCCACAACTCGGTAGCATCAGCAGTTGCGTTCACCTCCTGTGTCCCATGTGCGCTCCCTTCAATATAGTAGAGTCTGGATCTCTTGCTTCCTCTAGCAATCACCATCGAACCTCTGGAATGCTTCAACTGACTATTCCCTAAGAGATTAAAGAAACTCTCATCATCCAACATTCCAATCGATACCAGATTGAAATGGATATCAGGGACATGACGAACATCTTTCAGAACAAGTACTGCACCCGTCTTTGTCCTTAAATGCACATCTCCAATGGCAACTGCCTTCGACACATCTCCATTTTCCATCTTCAACTCTCCACAGTCGCCTGTTGTGTAAGTAGCAAATAGTTTCCTATTGTGAGATACGTACGCAGAAGCACCTTAGTCTACCAGCCAAGAGTTATCATCGCAGGCGAGGTTCATAACTACATTATCACCTAAAATAATCAGATCGTCTCCATGTACCGAGGCCGCCGCTGTAGTATTCTCGTCATGCTTCCCCTTGTCGTCCTTCTTCTCTCTCTTCCAAGCGAAACAGTTTCGCTTGATGTGGACCTTCTTGCCAAAATGGTAACACTTCGAGTCCTCGTACCGACCCTTGGACCTTCTCGTACTTTTTTCTGCTACCGTCTGGATTCCTGCTTTTATCCCTTTCGTGGCTCTCTGAAACAAGCGTCTCTGAGTGGGATGTGAATGAAGTAGCCTGAGAACGTCTCTACATCTCTTCATAAAGTACCCCGCTCTTGAAAAAATCCAGACTGACCACTCCTTCTGGAGCAGAAGCGATCATAAACACTCATACGGTCTCCCACGAGTCTGGCAATATACACAACAGCCATAGTCCCTGAATCTCGTCGTTGAATTTGGCTCTCATCGAGGATAGCTGGTCAACCACGTCCTGTAACTCACTCAAATGATCCGTAAACTACCAGAAAAAGTCAAATTAGCGACGTCTAAAAATGTCGCTAAATAACAAAATGTCGTCGCTAATTTGGTTTAGCGACGTAATTAGCGACGTTATAAAGTTGTCAAAAAAACCCAAGTCGCCAAAAAAAACGTCGCTATACCGACGTTTTTAGCGACTTTAATGTGTCGCAAATTTTGACGACGTTTAGCGACGCCAAGTCACTAAATAGCGACGTTTATTAAAGTCGCTAAACGTCGCTGATTAGCGACGTTACACCGACGTCTTTAATGACCTGGCTATACTGCCATGTCAGCAATTGGCGACGTATAGCGACGTCATTAGCAACGTATTTAGCGACTTGTTACAGCATCGCTAATTAGCGACGTATTTAGCGACGTAACTTAACGTCGCTAAACGTCGCTAAAAATGTCGCTAATTTTAAAAAAAATAGTGTCCAGAAGCAAACACCTTACCACAAACACCACATTGGTGATTCCCTGCAGTTTTAGCCTTTCTACTGTGGACAATTGTCGGATCGACGACATCCAATGGGCTAGTAGTACTCTCGCCTCCTCTTCTGCAGCATCCCTCTTTGAGCCTCTTGTGGCTCGCACGGTGCCCGCCTAGAGCCTGGTAGGAGTGGAAGCTCTTCTTGCAAGAGGCACACTCGTATCGGCTCTTCCCCAATCTAGTACCGTAACCATCTTCATCACACACACCAACATGATCCAATCTAGTCCTCCTCCTCCTCCATCTCCTCTTCTTGACACCACAAGAACCACCCTTCTTCGACTCCTCCTCGTCCGAATCACAGTAGAATTCGCCATCTTTGTAGCTGTTTGGCTTCTTCAACTCATTCCAATCCCTATCCTCCTCCAAGATTGCAGAATTCTTGTCCGACGACTCGGCAGGATTAGATCCCCAGTATCTGGCGTCTCTAGAGAGCATCATGAGACTAATGGCAACATCCTCCTGCTCATGCTCCTCTTGTCTAGATCAATCTTCGGTTAGCTTTTGTTGAATGCAAGATAACTATATAATCCAATTAAATTAAAGACCACAAGAAGCATTGTTGAAGTATCAATCCAATTAAATTAAAGACCACAAGAAGCATTATTGAAGTATCAATCCAATTAAATGTGGATATGCAAGATAACTATATAATCCAATTAAATTAACTAAAAAATTAAAGACCACAAGAAGCATCATATATCATGCCTATTGTTGAAGTATCAATAATTCATAATATACAATCACATCCTAAATAATAATAAAAATAACTATACTACTGCGGATCTGCAGGAGGCTGACCACCGGCGCGCTTGAAGGATAAGAACTTCTCATACTCGTCCCGTGGAATCGACACCGATGTCGATGGAGAAGGCAGTGATGTCGGTGAAGGCCGTGCCCGCTCCAAGTCTGTGAGTCGCTGGTTGTAAGAATCCAGGGTAGATAACAGCCTCGTACTGCTATGACCCATTGAATCCTGCATCCTCGTCAGCTTCTCGCCCATCGATAGCTGTGACGCCTGCAGCTCCAAGATGTTACGATCATTGGAGGCTCTAATATTATTTGTCAATTCCCGTAGCTCCGTCATGCTGCGGTCGAGCATATCCAATCGTGCGATGAGCATCGGATCGTCCGCCTGCGGCTGGGACCGGGACTGCTCCTCCATACTTCGCAGCAAGTCGTCATGGAGAGACATAATATGACGGTCAACGGCCTCCTGGACTCTGGCCGACGACTACGAAGGCTGCGACTGCAAGGTGTGTGTAGAATACGCAGCTGTCGGGGAGGCCCTAGATGACTGCAACGCAACCAGGGCGCCATAGGAGCCCGTACCGTAGTACGTACCCCTCTGGAGACCACAAGCTGCGGTCACCCACAGGTCGTCTGCCGACGGAGATGGAGCGGGCTACGACGAAGTACCAGCCTCTCCAGGTGTAGGTGCACTAGCAGTCGCCCGCTCACGAAGCCTAAGATACTCGGCCTAGAAAAGGTTTGGAAACTCGATAATTGCCTAAGTTATATTAAAATAAACACAAAGTAAAGTAATACTTACATAGGACTGTGAGGCCCTCTCATCAATGAGATTTCCGTCCTTGCGATGGGTGGCCAAGAAGAAGGTCACCATGTTTGCATCCTCACCCCTCTGTACCTGTTAAAAATATATTATTTATTACTAAACTTAAATATTTTTTCCAAGTACCATTTTATGGTACTTATATTAAAATAATATATTTTAAAAGAAAAAACATACCAAACGACGAAAATATTCTGTCATCGAAATCGAGCCACCACACCACTTGGCAGCATTTTGCCTAGCCGCCTTGGCCTTCTTAGACCTTTCCTTGTAGCTCGGATCGTCGAATCTAGCCCTCATCGCTGTCCACTGCTCAGGCATGATCCAACCTTGGATCGGTTTTCTAGCACGATCACGAGCCTTCTGGTCATCCAGAGCATCTCGGATAAGCTTGGCGGCAATGGTAGGAAAGAGTCGCTCGATCAACTCGGCCCGGTGCGGAGGATAAAAATACGTTTGCTACAATAAATAATTCATTAAGTTAGCATCACGAATATGCATAAATTAGATTATTTATTTAATATACTTTTACCTGGAAGTGCGTAAACCAGAACGCCTTCCTCTCCTCCGGAGCCTCAGAGTAGTTGATCCAAGGGCCACCGTAGTTGTTCCTCAGAAATTGGCCCAGGCGTCTCTGAACCGACGATGGACGATATCTATACAGAGATAATAATTTAGATTAATGAAAAAGTCAATATACGATGAAAAAAGAGAAACACAAATATATACTAAACCATCTAATTGACTTACTTTGTACCGTCGGCCCAAATCTCTGTCCTCGTCTCCTCCGGAGGTGCGCATGGAGGATCTTGCTGATGCTGGGACAACGTGGGCACGACCTCCTCGACATGCTCATCTGTCCCCATGGTTCCGTCAGCAGGAGGAACGCTGGACGAGGGTGTACTATCACGCTAGGAACTACTCGTCCCAACAGTCGGGCATGTGTGTGATCGATATATTGGAGTACTGGGCGACGATAATCCGGAACCAACAGTAGGCAGTACCGAAGTGGCACTCTGTCTACCTCGGGACCTGCCGAATCCTCCGCGTTGTCCTATCATATCTGATAACAACATATGATGAATATAGAGAAACACAAATATATACTACATTCTACAGTCGAAATGTGATACATATCTCAAAGCATTCTACAGTCAAAATATAGTTACATCCTCCGCGTCGTCCTGTCATATCTGATAACAATATATGATGAATATAGAGAAACACAAATATATACTACATTCTACAGTCGAAATGTGATACATATCTCAAAGCATTCTACAGTCAAAATATAGTTATATTCTACATGCAATATTTTTTATTTTCAATCATCTTCAGAAAATTTATCTTGTTCGCCTTCGTCGTCCTGCTCTTCCTCTTCCTCGTCTTCACTTTCATCTATTTCGTCGTCCTCTTCGGATAATTCTATATCTTCTATATTATTACTCGTGTAATGAGTAACTTCCGTTGAGTCCACATCTACAATATTTGTTACAAGAGATAGATCGTCCTCCTGATAAGCTATTTCGTCAATGTCAAAGGTATTTCTAGCTTTAGTCTTGTATACTGCCCACCAATCCGACCTCGCTGTCCCCCGTCTAGGATAAGTTGTGAAGTACACGAGCTGAGCCTGACTTGATAGGACAAATGGTTCGTAGCCTTGATATCTACGCTTGTAGTTTATATCCACAAGGCCATGCTTGTCAATTTTCCAACCTTGATCTTGAATCGGATCGAACCATTCACACCTGAATAGCACGATATTAGCAGGTTCTGTGCCATAATTATATGTCAACTCCACAATCTCTCGTAAGATGCCAAAAAAATCATTGCCCGGATTGACGTCTTTGTAGTTTGAAGATTTGATACACAAACCACTATTTTTCGTGGAATCAAGATCCAGAAAGCTGTCTCTGATAGGAGCATTTATTGACTTGAACCTGAACCCATTCACACAGAAACTTGGCCATATTTTTACGGCAGTAATTGGTCCCTTGGCTAGAGTTCTAATAGATTCAGTCTCGGGTGATATTAGACGATCGACCTAAATACCAAAGTAGCGATAGTAAGTTATTTGTTTTGCAAGTGCAGAAATAAAAAGTAATTACCAGGCATCTTACATATGCGCTCAACCAAGAAGGAAAATGGCATCTCATATCTTGTTCTACTTCTTCGTCTGTTATGTAGGGTCTAACCGACCTCAACTCATCATTATATGTGCTAAAAAACAATGAAGCAACTGCTGATTAGTAGCATAATAGTATCTTATACTATTACATTGAGATGATGTAAACGTGGACGTATTAATTACTTACCCCTCTAGCTTCTCCACTTTATCCTCGTCGCAATTGAGTAATATATAAAATTGAGCAGCCCTTAGCTCATCGTCATTCAAATATCTCTTCTTAATTTTTCCCGAAGGCTTTTCGGATGCATTGAATACTTTGAGTATTGCATCATTAGATTCCTGATATGCATCGTCATTTCTGGGAGCTTTCGTCCTATTAGTAGCAACATGCGGTTTGAAATAAGTCGAGCAAAAGTTTGTAATCTCCTCGAGAACATAAGCTTCACAAATAGAGCCTTCAACCCGTGCCTCATTTTTCACCTTTCTCTTTAGGTGATTCAGATGGCGCTCGAAGGGGTACATCTACCGATAACCGACAGGACCACCAACATGTGCCTCATAGGAAAGATAAATTGGCAAATGCTCCATAGAGTCAAAGAATCCAGGAGGAAACACCTTCTCGAGCTTACATAGTGTTACCGTAATGTCCCTCTCTTGCTTTTCTAGATGATCGACGAGCAACTTAGTACAACAAAGATCTCTGAAGAATATGCTCAGCTCTGTCAATGGGTCCCAAATGACCTGCGATAAGCATTCCCGAAATGCAATCGGAATTAACCTCTCCATGAATACGTGACAATCGTGGCTCTTCATACCTACTAGTTTGTTCTTCTTGAGGTCGACGCATCTTCTCAAGTTTGACACGTACCCGTCTGGAAACTTTAGACCCTGAATCCACCTACAAAGTCTACCTTTATCCTCTTTATCCAGTGAGAAAACTGACTTAGGTTGCTTTAACTTTCCATTCCTCTCCTCTATCAAATGCAATGCAGGACGTCTACATATGTCTTCTAAGTCCAACCTGGCCTTCGGATTATCTTTTGTCTTCCCCTTTACATCTATTACAGTATTAATTATGTTATCAAACACATTCTTCTCGATATGCATGACATCAAGGTTATGTCTGATCAGATTGGTGCTCCAATATGGCAGATCCTGGAATATACTCCTCTTCGTCCAGTTATGGGTGCGACCAAATCCGTCACACTTGTACCCCTTAGCAGGCTCTTCGATAGCACTTGATAAATCTTTTATCTCTTCCCATATCGTGCATACGGGCCACCTTGGCGGTGGATTGGCCTTCTCCACAACTTCCGCACGAAAAGCATTCTGATTCCTCCGGTACGGATGATCCTTCGGCAAAAATTGTCGATGACAATCGAAGAAGCACGGTTTGCCTCCGTGTTTCAAACGGAAAGCCTGAGAACGGTCCATGCAATATGGACATGAGAGACGACCATGGGTGCTCCATCCCGATAACATTCTATAGGCCAAAAAGTCGTTGATGGTCCACATAAGTGCTGCCCTCATCTAAAAATTTTGCTTTCTAGAAATATCGTACGTGTTGGCACCTACTTCCCACAGCTGATTCAACTCATCTATCAAAGGCTGTAAATACACATCAATGTTCCTCTTCGGATTGTTCGGACCCGGGATAATAACGGTTAGGAACATATACGGAGTCTTCATGCACATCCAAGGCGGTAGATTGTACGGAGTGACGATCACAGGCCAACACGAATAATGGGAGCCCGAAAGTCCGAATGGGGTAAAACCGTCATAGCAGAGCCCCAATCTGACATTACGCGCATCCTCGGCAAAATGTGGATACTCTCGATCAAAGTGCTTCCATGCTTATCCATCGGATGGATGATCCAATACTCCTTCGATCTGTTTTCGCCTGTGCCAACTCATGTTTTATGCAGTCTCCTTAACCATAAACAACCACTGCAACCGCGGCGTCAAAGGCAAGTAGTGCATCGAATCGGTAGGCTTCCTTGTACCGACAGACTTTCCTCTAACAGTGGCCTTGTAGCGATCAGCACCACAGAATCTGCACGCATCTTCATCCTTGTCGTCTTTGTAGTACAACATGCACCCGTTGCGACATGCATCGATTTTCTCGTATCCCATCCAAAGCGAACTCACCATCCTCTTAGATCGATAGAAGTCTTTAGGCAAGTTTGCACCCTCGGGCAAGATCTCTATAATCAAATCGAGCAGTACATTATAGCATTCTTGCGACATGTTAAAATCAAACTTGATGCTCAATAATCTTGTAACCACATCCAACGGTGAATGATCCTCACAACCAGGATATAGTGGAGTCCTTGCATTCTCCAGCAACTCCATAAACTTTGCAGCATCGGCATTCGGTGCCTCCTCAGCTGCATCATAATTGTCCGGATTGAAACTAGGTCCCACCGCATCATAATTGTCTGGATTGAAACTAGGTCCCGCCGCATCATAATTGTCAGGATTGAAACTAGGCCCCGCCGCATCATAAACCATGTTCACCAACCCATCGTCGTAAGCATCGTGGTCTTGGACATCCATATACGGCTCCACATAGGGCTCCGACTCCGATGCTAGAGATACAAGTTCTCCGTGCGTGGTCCACTGATAGTAATTCGGCGCTAAGTCCTTCGAGTATAAATGATATGTAACTTCCACTTCTTGATGATATTTTTTGTTGCGACATCTCACACACGGACACTTAATTTTGGTATCATCCATGTACTGAGGGAAAGCCTTGGCGAACTGCAGGAACTGCTGTACACCCTCAATAAATTCATCCCGTATACCGCACATGTCATCAGGATGATGGTTGTACATCCACGAACGATGACGCAGATAGTAATTCATATCCATTTCTAGATACTTCTGCAAAAATGACAATATGTATCATATAAATCATTACATACAGTGGTTTATCACCTAACTTCATAACTTAACCGTACTATAAAAATCATAACTGATATAATACATACTTTCATTTATCAAAGTCTAAAGTAAGCAATATTCAAAACAACTGAAAAGAGGCCAAGTCTCTTAGTTTTTTAATATTTTATACTATTGGTAAAAGCTTGGGTTCTTTACTGTATACAATGCTTACTAGGACATATAGTTACTTAGATAACTATTAACAAAATCAAGTATACCAGTAAGTAACTATTTAACTACACTAACTATGTACTAATTTAATACTAAACTGATACCCTTAACTTCTACAATATGCTTTGCACATCTGACTGCACACTGGTGATACTTTCCTACTGCTGAACTTCTTCCTTTATATTGTGCCCTTGCTGCATTGCTGCAGGGCTCGACTGATACACTGAACTCCTACTGCAACACCAATACCCAAGCACAATGTTGCATTGGCCCTTCTTACTGCTGCTGCTATTGCAGTTAGCTACCTTGTTGTGCATCCCCTTCATAAAGTTGTACATCTCTTTTGTCACTGACTGCACGAACAACCCTATGCATTTCTGGGTACAATGACTGCTCCTTCTCGAGGCTGACTCCACGTTGCTGCTCATCGCAAGCTCCTCAACCCGATCCCCCTCGACCACTAGTACACTGTGCACACCATAGTGAAACCGATTCCCCCCTGATACACTGGCATACTGATGCACAGTTTTACGGCCCGAGCTTTCCCTCCCTCACACAAAAATATTAAGTCACTGAACTTACTCACTCACTCACTCATTGATACACTAAACTCACTGATACACTAAACTAAACTAAACTCACTGATACACTAACCTCAACATAGCCCTACCTTCATGTAAAGTAACAAGCTCTCCACTGACTGATACACTGAGGTATCAGTGCCAACACAGTGCACATACAGTGAAGATACAGTAAAGAACGATGATGCTCCCTGTGTAAATCAGTCCCATGTCAGTGTCTGTGTGAGTGTGTGTGTGTGTATCTGCGTCTGTGTGTGTGTCGTGTGTGTTTGTCAGTGTCTGTCTGCGTGTGTCGTGTCTGTGTGCGTATGTCGTGTCTGTGCGTGTGTCGTGTCTGTCCAGTCATCAGTGTAAACCCCCTGATTTTTCAAGAATTTAAATTTGGTTTTTCATAATTTTCTAAAATTTTCTAGGATTTTTTTGTAATTTAATTCAGGGTTTTAATTATTAAATGATTTTTAATTGATAATAAATAATATAAAAATATTATGAAAATAATATTTTTGGGTGTAAAATGAAAAACTGGACTTAGGATAATTTTTCTGGATTTTATTGGGCCCCGGACCTAATTTATAAAACCCAAAACTATTTTTACTTATTATTTATTTATTTATTTATTTATTAACCAACCCAGCCCAAAACCCTAAAACCCAACTCACCCCGGCCCAAACCTCGGCCGAGCCCACCCGTGGCTAGCGGGTCGGGTCGGGTCGGCCAGACCCGGACCCAGCCGCCCGCGAACCCGACCAGCCTTCCCCAGCCCACTCCCCGCACGACCCGCGCTGCCGCCGCTCTCCCCGCCGCTGCGCGCTTCCTCCGCCGCCCGCCCGCGGCCACGTCGCCCGCCCGCGCCCCGCTCACCCCACGACCCCCTCCGCTCCGCCTCGCCCGGAGCCACAACCGCCTCACCCAACCCCTCGCCCCGCCTATAAATTCCCCCCCCCCCTCCCGTTCTCTTCTCCGGCCACCCCCTACTCGACGAACCCTCACCGGCTCCGCCTCCCACCTCTGGTCTCCCCCTCTTCCAGCGCCGCCCAGGCCCCGCTGCGCCACCGACCGACTCCGATCTCGCTCCTTCCTCCTCCTCATTCTTCTCCCCCGGCGGCCCCCACGACCCAGCAGAAGCCGCAGCACCTCCGCCCGTCCCCCGCCCGCTCTGGCGCGCCGCCAGCGCCGCCGCCTCCGGCCAGCGCAGCCCCCAGCTCCCTCCAGCCGGCCTCCCCTGCCGCAGCGCCGCCCAGCTTCGGCATCAGCCCCGAAACCCTAACCCTAATCTAGACACGTGTCGGACACGAGGAAATCCTAATTCCTGGAGCCCTGTTCAGGTACGCGTATCTCTCGGCTCGTTGACCCATTTTTGATTCTGTCAGTTGCATCGCGAACCCTGCGTGACCCTCTCGGTGCCCGTGCAACCCGCTCGGTGCATCGCGTCCTGTGGCGATCGTGCACCGCGATCCAAAAACAGAAAAAAATAATGCCCCGATTCACCCCGGAACTGGATACGCCCCGCCAAACGGGACGACTTGGTCGCGTGCGGTCTTCACAGATACGTACGCGTCGTTGATACGGACGTGTGGGATTTCGCAGAAGTCGACTCGGGTGTCCGTGCACACCGGAATCAACGCGTATCCGCGAACACCGTCCCGTATCTGCACTTTCTGGAATACGCCCTAACTTTGTGTACACACGTCGGATCGAAATAAAATTTGCGCCATCGGACTCGTAGCGATACGCTGGTCCTGTGACCCAAGTTTGGTTCAATTCTGAGAACGTTAACGAAATCGCGTGTCATGGGCCCCACAGGCCCCACTCGACGGGCGATTTTGTGATCGACTCATCGAAATCCAATTCTGGAAGTTCCGTTGGGTTCGTATCATCGTTCCTGACCTGTTGACACTAAGTTTGGCAAATTTGGAGACCGTTGACCCTGACACATTTTTCGGTGCAAAGCGGGCCCACATGTGGACCCCGTTTTGACCCAAAATTGCCATTTTTGTCCTTGTCTCCAAATTGGACTCAAGGACAGGCATTTCTAGCTGATTGATATTTTCTGGATCTAATGGTGATATTTATTTCAGCAACCGGAGTACCGCCTGCAATTCCAGCTGAAGTCAGAGCCACAATTGGAACCGGAACCGCAGGCAAGTGTACCTTGCCAAACTTGCAGTTGTTGTTAATTATTCCTTTGAATATATATATTATAAATATTATACATGCTCAACCCTAGGGCCGTGTGACGTGCTTAGCGTCCGATTATAGTCGGGTGCCAACACTGTACGCGGGGTTGTGTAACGTCACTTAGAGATGGATATCGTGACATTTACATTCTCGTACTTGTCTTATCAAGTACATCATAACCCAGGACACTTGACACTATTCATGCAGGCAGAATCTTTCTGAGATATTCATGGTGATTCTGTATAGGATACAGACTTTATGGCATTGATATTATATTCCTAGATACTCTATGACTTGCTGCATTAGATATGATTGTGCGTGTCATGGACATAAGACATATGATTACATGGGGTGGGGAGAGTATTACCATATCAAGGCTGATTATAATATAAATAATGTTATCTGGAGGTGTCTTAGTCTCTGATACAGAGCTTTGGTACCTTACTGGCCCTTCGAGAAAATACTGCTATGGTTTCTTCGACACTGATCCTGTAGTAGTCTCAGCCTGAGTATGACTAAAACTCTCAACTTGCATATCACTTAGCTGGTTATATAGTTTACCCTATGGTTTCATTTATTGTTGCACTGCATTTATTTTGGCTTGTATTTTTTGTACCTTGTTATGTCCCCTGAGGACCTGGAATGGACTATGTCCCCAGGTATAGCCGAAGAGATCTACCCCGAGGTGTACGGAACAGGAGCACTTCTCGGAACAGAACAGGAACCTGAGGACGAGATCGTGGCAGAAGACTTCTCCTGAGTACCGGCTCCATATACTCAGTATTTCTATTTCCAGTTGATTTATTTCCTGTCTATTTGCATTCGATGTACCAGACATATTCTCGGATTGTTCCCGAGACACTTATTTGAGATTGCTTATTTATTCTATTGCATTATTTCTGCCATTTAATCTGTGATTATCTGTTGTGGATGAGATTAGTATAGACTGTGACTTGTACTATTGTTCTATTTCCTGTTAGACTACAGCTTAAGCATGCCCTGATGGATCCATTAAATTGGGTTGTCCATCGGTGAGTGCTGCTGGCCATTGCCACGCATCCAGTCCCTCGACATTTTGGGACTGGGGCGTGACAATCATTTGTGTCAGTGTCACATGAGAGAGAGAGAGAGAGATTACCTAGAGCTCGAGGAGGAGGAGGGGGGTGCCGGAGTAGCCGCAGCCGTGGAGAGGCGGTCGTCGGAGAGGGGGGGGGCGAGGGAAATCGAAATCTTTGAAAATTTTCGACATATGGGGGAAAAGAATCTGAGCCCTATTTAACCAAAATTTAGCGACGTTTAGCGACGTCAAATAAAAATGTCGCTAAATTTTAATTTAGCGACGTCAAAGACGTCGCTAAACACGTTGCTAAATATTTTTGACATTTACGTCGCTAATCAAGACGCTAGACGTCGCTAAAACAGATATATTAGCGACGTTTGGCGACCTTAATTGAACTTATACCGACTCATCTTTTAAAATATTAATAAAAGTCGCTGAACGTCGCTAAATCTCACCATTTAGCGACGTTTACAATGGAGTCGCCGATTTAGCGACGTTTATACCAAGAGTCGCTAAAATACGTCGCTAATTCCGCTTTTTTTAGTAGTGATATGGACGTCCTATCTTTGTATCGCCGACCCATCATTATCCGGATTAGGAACAATTTATTTACCCCGGTCTTCTTCGCATACAAAGATTCCTGCTTATGCCACAGTGTTCTCACGTGCTCAATACTGGCAACATGGTTGTACACGTTCTCGTCAACGAACTGCCTGATGTACCCACAAACCTATATATGCTCAAACTTTCAGTTCTCTTCAGATTTGTCACTGGGCCTCTCGGAAGCAAATACCGGCAGATGCAGCTTCTTGACAAATACAAGATCCTTCATCTTGCTCCTCCAGTAGTGATAGTTGGTACCGTTCAGGTTTACCATGCGCACCGGCTTCGCGTCCATCTATCTTTCCTTGTTTGCCTGTCAACTCTTGACACCCTTCTGAAATTTCAGAACCTGGCTTTGATACAACACTGTTGGAAACGAAACGCAAAAACCGTTCCCCAAACCAGAGAGTACCGGCGATCGAGAGAACCAAGCAAAATGCACAAACCAAAAAATACTAAACACAAATCGCAGACACAGAGATTTTTACGTGAAAAATCCAGATAAAAAAAATTACGGGACGATCAGAGTCCAACGCTGAAGAACCTCCACTAATGGAATAAAGAGATTACACCCTCTACAAGCTCCTCACCGATCCAACACGGGTCACCGCAACTCTTTGGAACAGAAAATAGATTACAACCACGAAGAAAAAGGACAATGAGAAATACCCAAAATTGATCTCCTTCTCCGAAACGGCCTCAAATCATTCTTTCTCCTTCCAAATTTGCAATATATGGAAGCCAAAAATATTTATAGAAATCCAATTATATTCAATCATATATTTAATGCAAATTAAATCATAAATTCGCTTACCATAAATTGGAAATCCAATTATATGGAAAGTTAATATATAAAAAGATCCAATCATAAATATATAATTAAAGCCAAAGATGGAAATCCAATATAATATATACTTACCATAAATGTTCCAATATATGACGTTCGATGCATTTTTCGAACTTTTTTGATCCACGGATGACGCTCATCGCACTCCGGAGTATTCTCTACATAGGTTGAAAATCTCACCCACTCCAACCATAAGCACGTGCAAAGACGATAAAAACCTAAAGATCCCAAAAAAATTTAACGTACGCATATGTCACTAATGCAAAAGTTCTATTTTTAGATTTTGGCCTTTCTATTTTTTTTTGTGGGAAGAAGGGGAGTAGTTCAGGACCAGCCCAGAAGTAAGGCAGGTAATATTTCAGGTTTGGACAAAGTCCTCTGTTTTGGACAATCCTTTTATGCTTAGAATAACCCATAAGTGATCTTCATCGTGAATGACCCTCCATGATCGACCCACAATTAAGATTAAGAGGACAATTAAAATTGGCTTCGAAACGATCCAGCAATCCAATCTTCTGAATCGTTCCTGAATGCAGTGGGGGTTTCAAATTTGCGTCAACTACTACCACATAATAACTAAAATTACTTGGAAAGCTTCCACTGACTGTTCCCGAAGAGATTGAAGAATCTCTCGTAATCCAACCTTCCAACCGACACCAGGTTGAAACGAATATTAGGGACATGACGAACATCTTTCAAAAAAAGAACTGCACCCGTCTTTGTCCTAAAATGCACATTTCTAATGGCAACTACCTTCGACACATCTCCATTGTCCATCTTCAACACTCCACAGTCGCCTATTGTGTAAGTAGCAAATAGTTCCCTGTTGTGAGATACGTGCGATAAAGCACATGACTCCACCAGCCAAGAGTTGTCATCGTAAGCGAGGTTCATAACTACCTCATCACCTAAAATGATCAGATCGCCTCCATGTGCCGAGGCTGCCGTTGTAGTGTTCTCGTCATGCTTCCCCTTGTCGTCCTTCTTCTCTATCTTCCAAGCGAAACTGTTCCGCTTGATGTGGCCCTTCTTTCCACAATGGTAACACTCTGAGTCATCGTACCAACCCCTGGACCTTCTCCTGCTTTTGTCTATGCCACCGTCTGGACCCCTGCTTTTACCCCTTCCACGACTCTCTGAAACAAGTGCCTCTGAGTGGGATGTGGATGAAGTGGCCTGAGAACGTCTCTGCATCTCTTCATTCAGTACCCCGCTCTTAGCAAACTCCAGACTTACTACACCTTTAAGAATGAAGCGACCATAGACACTCGTACGGTCTCCCATGAGGCTGGCAATATACACAGCAGCCATAGTCCCTGAACCTCGTCGTCGAACTTGACTCCCATCGAGGATATCTGGTCAACCACGCCCTGGAACTCACTCAAATGATCCGTAATGGACCCCTCCCCCATCTTTGTACCACAGACCCATCATCATCCGGATCAGAAATAGTTTATTTACCCCGCTCTTCTTCGCATACAAAGATTCCATTTTTTCCCACAGTGTCATCGCGTGCTCAATACTAGCAACGTGGTTGTACGCATTCTCATCAACGAACTGCCTGATGTACCCACACACCTGTATATGCTCGAACTTTCAGTCATCTTCGGATTTGTCACTGGCCTCTCGGAAGCAAATATCGGCAGATGCAGCTTCTTGACAAATAGAAGATCCTCTATCTTGCTCCTCCAGTAGTGATAGTTGGTACCATTCAAGTTTACCATGCGCACCGGCTTCGCGCCTATCTCTTCTCCCTGGTTTGCCTGTCAACTCCTGACACCCTTCAGAAATTCCAAAATCTGGCTCTGATACCACACTATTGGAAACGAAACGCGAAACACATTCCCCAAACCAGAGAGTACCTGCGATCGAGAGAACCAAGCAAAATGCACAAACCAAAAAACACCAAACACAAATCGCAGACACAGAAATTTTTATGTTGAAAATCCAGATAAGAAAAATTACAGGACGATCAGAGTCCAACCCTGAAGAACCTCCACTAATGGAATAAAGATATTACACCCTCTACAAGCTCCTCACTGATCTAACACGGATCACCACAACTCTTCGGAACAGAAAATAGATTACAACAACGAAAAAAAAGGACAATGAAAAATACCTCAAATTGATCTTCTTCGCCGAAACGGTCTCCAATCCTTTTTTCTCCTTCCAAAGTTGCAATGGCACTCTTGCCACCTTTTTTTTCTCTCTTATTTTTTTCTTATGTTGTTATATATTGTATGAGCCTTTATATAAACCTTTGCATGAATTAGGGTTTCCATATGGAAATCTATATATATAAGCCAAAAATATTGATGAAAATCCAATTACATTCAATCATATATTTAATGGAAATCAAATCCTAAATTAGCTTATCATAAATTGAAAATTAATCCAATTGTATGGAAAGTTAATATATGAAATATCCAATCATAAATGTATAATTAAAGTCAAAGATGAAAATTCAATATAATATTTGCTTACCATAAATATTTCAATACACGGCGCTTGATGCACTTTTAGAGTTTTTCCAATACACGGATGGCGCTCGTCGCACTTCGGGATATTCTCCACATAGGTTGGAAATCTCACCCACTCCAACAATAAGCACGTGCAAAGACGATAAAAACCTAAAGATCCAAAAAAAATATAACGTCCGTATATGTCACTAATGCAACAGTTCTATTTTTAGATTTTGGGCTTTCTATTTTTTTTTTTTTTGGGGGGGGGGGGGAGAAGGGGACTTGTTCAGGGCCAACCCAGAAGTAAGGGAGGTAAAATTTCAGGTTTGGACAATGTCCTCTGCTTAGGACAATCCTTCTATGCTTATAACAACCCACAAGTGACCCTCATCGTGAATGATCCTCCATAATCGACCCACAATTAAGATCAAGAGGACAATCAAAATTAGCTTCGAAATGATCCTGCAATCCAATCTTCCGAGTCTGTCCTGAATGCAGTGGGGGTTTCAAAATTCGCATCAACCTAATAACTAAAATTACTTGGAGGACCAGCATTCTAGTGATCAAAGAAATGCACCTGCTGCTGACTGTCTCAAATTTCAAGGTTAGATGATGGGCTCTAAACTAAAGAGTTTTTGGTTAGGTTTGATTACTTCACTACACATCTCCCATAGATGTGGTCGACACTTCGTACCAGTTTTTTGTTTACTATTTCTAGTAGGTGTTGCTGATGCTATCAAAAATTAATCTCAATACTGTTATAAGATGTCTTATAACCTTATTTCTGGCAATATTTTATGAATTTCAACCTGAATATTATTCAAAGTAAGCTTCTAGAAGCTTAAACTTGTCTTGTTTGATACGGACAAGTGATCTTCCAACATAGAGAGAGAGAGAGAGCGCGCGCGCTGCATGTACAGTTCAAATTAATCCTTCCTGCGTGGGGAACATTAGTTTCTTTATTGTGAAACTAATGTTTAATTTTGATCTCCTCTGGATAGTTTATGAGCATACTGTAACGTATACGTATATTGTACGTACGTAAAAAAATTATTAAATTTTTTTAATATAAAATTATTAAAATTGTTTAAAAGATAAATATAAAATTATTATAAATATTGTCATTTCTAGAAATCGAATTCAAACAACAACAAAAATATCTGTTATTTATACTACTTGAGTTAAAATTGTTTAGTTGTAAATAAATAATATTATATAGTTAAATAATTATTTATTTTTTTAAAATATAGTTAGTGAAATATTTATAAACTACTTAAATAATTTAATTTTTAGTCGTTTTTAAGTCTCATTATAAGAATAGAAATATTATTCAGTATCGTTTATGAGTATGTGCAAGCTGTTGGATGACATAAAACAATTGCACAGAATGTAAAATCGAAAAGTAAAAAAAAAATGATATCCAATGTCATGAGACTTTTGTTTTTGCTGGATTAGGTTCCCGCTTAAGTGGAGTTGGTGGTGGGGTGGGGTGGGGTGGCGTGGGCTTGGTAGGGAAGGCGGGGGTTTTCAAAAATCACGTCAACTACTACATCTAATAATTCTAAAATTACTTGGAGAACTGTTTGACGCACCATATATATATATATATATATATATATATATATATATATATATATATATATATATATATATATATATATATACATTTTGATCAAAGAAATTCACCTGGAGCACACTGTCTCAAATTTCAAGGTTAGATGATAGACTCTAAATTAAACTAAAGAGTTGGTTAGGTTTGATTACACACCTCCCATAGATGTGGTCAAATCATCATACCAGTTTTTTGTCTACTATTTCTTGTAGTTGCTGATGCCATCAAAAATCAATTTATGTAACCATTAATTACATTTTCAATAATTCCTTCTTTCTTTTTATACAGAAGCAAATCAAATGCTCCCCTTAGGATGTCGAATCCAGCTAAAACAGTTTGTTTTTCTTTATAGTGAAAGTATTTCAAGACTGTCCAGTTTCAGCAGGGTGTGTTGGACCGGATTTGATCGATTTCGGACCATGTCAGCCCAGCTCAGAGAAATCCTAAACCCAATTCTAGTTCGAACCAGATTAATCTAGAAATTTTCAGGCCAGACTTTATCTGGCTGGGCTCGAGCTGGTTCCGGGTTGACCCGGTTTAAAAATTGGACTTTAGCATTTAAAATATGGACAAAGTAGTTTTGGGCTTAAAGAATTAAAATAAATAAAATTTGGACTTATAAAAAATTAAATGTAAATAAATAAATTTTATTAAATTTTAGTATTTATTTCAGAAATTTAACATGGAGTTTTTTTTTTTAAATCTGAAAAAGTGAAATACAAAATTTATACTTAATTTGATCTTCAAGTCGTCGGGCTTCATGTTCATCGTTTTTTTAATATTTATTGTCGTTTCATTGTTCAGCTCCAGTAGGATCGTCCATATAAAGATTGAAAGTTCAGTTAATTATTCAGCACATTCATCTCTAAAGCGTTGAGTCCTTTTTTTCGTATGAACCCAATCTTGAATGCAAATGCAGCCTTCCAAAATATTCGGTAGCATCATGCTACTCTTCATGCTTATCGTTCTTGAACATGTACTAAAATAAGATTTTTGATGTTATCGTGGATATCGGGACTATTAGAAGATCACGTGCTAAAGAAGAAAGTATATGATAAGTTTTTGTTGTCTTTTTCATCACTGTAAAATGGAAAAAATATGATACATAATCGTCATCTTCATCATATGAGTTTAAATACAAAGACAATTCTTGAGTTGGGAGAAAAGATTAGTTTTGTTTCTTTCTTTCTAAAATTTTTAGCATGAGATAACTTAGAAATTAAACCAGAACTACTACTACCACCTTGAGCGGTTGTATTGGATCGGTTTGATACGACATTTTTTTTCATATAAACTAATTAGAGTATCGAAACGTTCTTTAATTTAAAATTTTATACATCAACTTTCATATTATCATAAAAATTATCTAAAAATAAAAATAAACAATCTAATTTTATTTTAGAATCTAAAATTGCAGTCAAACAATATAAAAGAGATATTTTATATCAATATCTTAGAAATTTTGTTTTTATTTTAGAAAAACATAATCAAAACCATGGTCATTTCTATATTTTACAAATAAATAAGAAATATTAATATATATTTTTTTTAAATTAAAGGAGAAGTTGGATAATAAACTCAAAAAATACATAGAACATTATAAAAGAATTCTAAAACTCATCAATTGAAGTAATAACTAACCAATCATTCTCAGTTATTATTAATCAATATTTGAATTTAGATTAATATAGTTTGTAATAACATATCTATATTAATACAAGATTTCAATAACAAATAGGTATATCCTCACGTGGTGCACCATTAACAAATCTCCTAAATGTCAAATCATATTATGCATGTAAAATTTTAAAATCTTGTTATCTACTTGATGAAGTGTTCAAACTTATTAAACATATTCTACTATTTTCTAAATTTGCTTAATTTTTGGATGACATTCATGTACAATTAAATTAACAATAGGACAAGCAAACTTAGATTAAAATGGCGTCCTTCTAATACAAGTAAAAATTGAGATTTTAAAATATTCATACAAGAAGTATTAGTACTAGTATTATAAAAAAATTAAAAAATTTATTATGAATATCATATTCACGTGAAACTTGTAATATCGCACTGCTGACAATAGATCTAGTATGCGAGAATTCCAACGATCTTAGAGAATGAATTCATTTTTGTAAAAATTATTTCGTGTCTAATTAAGGCATCGTGATATCAATAAAAGGATAATTGTGTTTACTAGTCCATATATCAGAAGTTAAAAAAATTTCGTCATATTTTTAAAACATTTTTCAAAGCTGTTTTTGCTCTAATAGTAGATCTAGAAACCTTAGTAAAATAAGTATTTAGTGTACTACTTGCATATAGTCATAATATGATTCACTCTTACCAAATTTAAAAGATTGTTGTCACTCCCCGTTCCCGAAATACGTATTTTGGGATATATTTATTGCTTGCTTATATTTATTTCTGCTTAGAGTATTTCTTGCTCACATGATCATTAGGTTGCATGCATGGAGACTAGACACATTCTTTAGTTTAGCATGGTTCATGGTTTATTTGTGGGTGGGGTTTATTCATGAATTTGAACCCATGGTCTAAACCTCAAACCCTAGCTATATAAGCTAACATGTTTCTCTCTCTTCCCTCATTCTTTATTTTCCCTCTTTCTTTCATTTATAGGCAAGTACACCTTGCACAACAGAGAGAAATTGCTTGATTTTTGATTCTAGCTTTTTCTTGCATTTTATTAGTCTATTATGTGCTTATGATGATTCTAAACACTTTTAGTACTTGGAGTTTTAAATTTTTTTGGGTGAATTTGTGTAGATCTGCTTTTATAACTTAGGGTTTCATGGGTTCCTTGAGTTTTTGGTGGTTTTGATATACTAAAACATAGTATTTTTGAAAAATAGTTTTTGGGATGGATGGAGCACTTTATTTCGAGCATTTTGTCTTTTGGTTCACTCAATTAGGAGTTAAAACGTAGCTTTTATGAAGAAACAAATTTTCGATTTTGAAGATTTTACCATGGTTGAACCTGCTGTTTGGAACGATGAAGATCTCATGCGGCCAGCACCATATGCGGCAGAGAGGGCTATGTGGCATAAAAATGCTATGCGGCCTGGACTCTTTGTCGTATAGCAGCATGCGTCCATCTCTTTTGGACGCATTACTGACTAATACACATGTGTTCTGAAAGGACTTCTTGTGTTTAGTCGATGAACGAATGAGAAATTCGCTAAGTCCAAACACTCAATGCGGCATCAAATCCCATGCCACATCGACACTTATGCGGCAAGTAGAGTATGCGGACACCATCCTTGGACGCATGACTCTAAAATTATAGCACATCTTTTCATGGTTTTAAATTTTCTTTCTGACATACTTTATGTCACATCACACATTATGTCACATCACTGACATTTTATTTATTCTCCGTCGTCTCATCACTTATCCCGAGGAGTAGACCTAGCCCTGGCTCTATGCGGCATGACTCTATACGGCATGACTCTATGCGGCATGGTTCCATGCGGCCAGGATTGTCATGTGGCCTGACTTCTCATGCGGCATTGATCCTTCTGCGCACATGCGACCCCTTGTACACATTTTATTGTACTAGTTTTGGTGAATGTTCCCTTGGACTTTATAAGTTGTATATGTGACTTTGATGACCACAAAAGTATTAGACCCGTCTATGCGTCATAAGCCGACCACTTGTATCTGTGCTGATACACTTTCTACGTGTTATGTGTTCCTACATGCTAAGTTTTGCTACGTGATTATTTTATACGTTTGTACTGCGGTGTACCTATGTGCTACGTGACATGTGATATGACTCAATCTCCAGCATGGACATAAGGGTTAGTCAATGACCAAGCGTGACTAGGATCTGTTGATTTTTGTATTACTCTGGGGTAAAACCAAATTGAACTATCAAGTGACAAAGTTAATTTGTATCTAGCGTGGTCGTACTAAGCTACATCATATAAGGGGAATACCATGTGACCACGCCATGAGATTCTAGTAAATATTAGGGTTAACTAGGCAACTAAACTTGTAAAGCATTGGGAGGGAATAAAATCTCGAGATCGTGCCTAACTAGCCACCTCCAGTCATCTGAATTGGGGTGTGCAGGCTAGTCTCCATAGATATTATTTAAATCCCCATTAGTAGATGGCAATATCCGAATACTACATGATAGTATGTGTTCTATGCAATCTTAGCACGGTGGCCTTACGAGGGACCGGTGCATACTACTATGTGCAATGCGACAATTTATGTCTCGGCTAACTCTGCTAGTACCTGGTTCGATCTGAGGATTCCTATATGCATAATATCTGTGGGATAACCCATAATCCATTAAGTAAGCCATAAAAGTGATTGGTCGATTATATAACTGAGCGTATTGGTGTTGTATCTGCTATAAAATAGTCTAGAGACATGGACTATCATGGTGCGATAGTTTAACCATTATCCTTGGTTGGTTGTAGGGTTATATTATTGTGTCACAATAGGCTATGAACCGAAACTATGAGACATGATTACATATATATATATATATATAATTTTTTTTTCATAATATAGTTTTATTTCTGCATTCGTGCTTCCTTTGTGGTACTTGTTATTTGGGGTCTAACCCCACTAGTTTTGCCTGGCCAGGTCTAGAGCCAGCATCCGAGGATTAAGCGCACTCCCCTGAACAATGGCACGCACCAAGCGGATGGCCACTGAGGGAAACGAGTTGATCTCTTCTTCCCTGCTCATTATTTTATATTTTTCTTATTTTGGACGTTTAGCCACCGGCACTTGTTAGCCGTGAATCTGGATATTTAGTTCCCTACATGATTGTAATTAATCAAACTGCAGCTGATCATGGACATGTACTCTTGTTACTTTGTCAGCCTTCTTATTTTTGCTCAGCTAGTTTCTTGAATGTTGTGGCAGGGCGTTTAGGACGCCTTACTTCCTTGTCATATACGTTCTATGTTTACTGTTCTTATTTGACTGATTGAGATATTAGATGTTCTATGTGACCCTAAGTGACTTGCTTGTAGTATGCACCACCTTGTCTAGTTACAACCATGACCGTCGTATGAGGTTATATACCTTGTACGGGGGAGCAGGCCATGTCCGTCTCTGTATTCTGGTACTAGGGCGTAATAAGGTTTTAGTGGTGGCCCATGCAGGTCTGTATTTTCAGACTTGTGGGGTGTTATTGTAGTGCCTCAAATCCCGATCCGACCGGGATGTGCACTATGTAATTGGGCTTGTGGCTAGTCCGTCTGAGTCGTAGTTTAGATCTTCGGCATCTTCTTTCCACGGACAAAATACAGTGATCCTGTCCAACTCATGGATAGGCCTCTATTGAAACAAGTCCAATAGTTTTCGTGCTTTGTTGCTTGGTTTTCTTGATTGCCGCTTTGGGATTTTGATTTGGTGTTGCTTTCGATTTGCTTGGTTTTTGCTGCTGGTTTTATCATTTGGAACTTTGATTCTTGGGGAGTTCGGCAGGAAGGATATGTAAGAATTCAAACTCGGTGCTCGTGCTGTTGCAGGTCCGCGTAACTTACGTTTGATCGTCGCTAGGCGGGACTCCTTGTTTCAGCATTTTTCCCTTAACCAGTGAGTGGTTCGGACCCTTCTTTCCTACTTCTTCATGCCCACATCTCTGATGATGCCAGGTTGGACGCCTAGGAAATCCTTAGCCACAATGCATGCCAGCCACTATGAAAGGAACATGGGATTGTAAACTAACTTAATTATATGCTTGCACACCTTATATAACTTGAGCTTCTTTATAAGGAATTTGGTTGTTGGTTGCGGCCTGGTGCCTCAGATAGAGTTTGGACCTATGGGATACCAAAATCGGAACACGGCTTGAGAAAATATGAACTGTTGCATAAGATATATATTGCTGCTTTACTTCTTCTGTTTATTTTGATGCATTGTATGATATATGAATTGTTCATGCATTTGCATGGTCTGGGACAACTTGTGCACAAGGTTTGGCATTTCCTCAAAACAGTATTCCGGGGCACTGGAACCGTATCGATCCGGAGGAAAATATTTGATCGTGCTAGTCGCGATGCATTGCGGGACCTTCAGCAGGGCTTGCTACCCGGGCTGACAGGGTATACCGCAATGCTTGGAATAAGTACCTAAGGTGTCGATCACACCAATGACCGCATAGAATAGAACACATGCTAATTTATTGTCTTGTTTAGATGGTAAGTATACTTATGTTTCATTGCAGGGAAGGCGTGCATCAGTTGAGTAAGCAACCGATGTGCTAGTTAGATTATATGTTATTTTCATTCCTATCAAAACAAGCAACTGATATGAGTTGAATTCACTTGCTTCTCTATAGAAAGATCATCTTAATGCATGCTCGCCCCTAATAAGCTAGTGTCGATTTAGTCGAGTGGGTTCGTCCCGCTCACCAGTACAAGTTGAGTACTGACCCACGTTGTGGGCAACTATTTCAGGTGCTCAGACGGCACAACGCTAGTGGATAGACGAGGAGGCGTTAGGAGCACCTCTATTTTGAAGTATAGTTGGAGTCAATTCATTTTGGAGGCATGGACTTTCAATCCATACAAGGGCGTAATATATGAACGACGTGGACTATCTGATGGAGCGCGCCCTGCCTTTTGAGTTATCCTTTGTAATGCAAATCAAGTAGCCGAGAGGCGCATCAAATGTAAACTCTATGTAAATTACTCTAAATTATCAATGAAAAGCATATTTCTTCCTATACTTGTATTCAAATATATGTGAATGTGTTTTCTAAATTGTGTTTCAAAATGGGTTCATATCACTGCACGTTCTTGTCTTGTGCGAGTGCAACTCCAGGCTCGCACGGTATCACGCCCCAGCGAGGACGATCGGTTTCGATAAAGAATCCAGCGAGGACGATGGACCCTTTCGGGATCGGGGTATGACATATAAGTATACTTGTGTTTCGTTGTAGGGAAGGCGTACATCGGTTGAGTAAGCAACCGATGTACTAGTTGGATTATATGTTATTTTTATTTCTATCAAAACATGCAACTGATATGAGTTGAATTCACTAGCTTCTCTATAGAAAGATCATCTTAATGCATGCTCGCCCCTAATAAGCTAGTGTCGATTTAGTCGAGTGGGTTCGTCCCGCTCACCAGTACAAGTTGAGTACTGACCCACGTTATGGAAAACTATTTTAAGTGCTCAGACGGCACAACACAGTGGATAGACGAGGAGGCGTTAGGAGCACCTCTATTTTGAAGTATAGTTGGAGTCAATTTATTTTGGAGGCGTGGACTTTCAATCTATACAAGGGCATAATGTATGAATGACGTGGACTATCTGATGGAGCGCGTACTGCCTTTTGAGTTATATTTTGTAATGCAAATCAAGTAGCTGAGAGGCGCATCAAATATAAACTCTATGTAAATTACTCTGAATTATCAATAAAAATCATGTTTCTTCCTATACTTGTGTTCAAATGTCTGTGAATGTATTTTCTAAATTTTGTTTCAAAATGGGTTCCTATCACTGCACGTTCTTGTCTTGTGCGAGCGCAACTCCAGGCTCGCACGGCATCACGCCCCAGCGAGGACGATCGATTTCGATAAAGGATCCAGCGAGGACAATTGACCCTTTCGGGATTGGGGCGTGACATATTGGTATCAGAGCACGGCTTCACTTCCTTGGGATTTTAAAAGTTAATATAGGATTTTAATGTATCTCTCAATTAAGTTGCGTTCGGCATCCGCTGCATGAGACGAGTCACCTATACAATGAGCCCATAGATATAAAATATATCATTTTTGGATTGTTAACAAGCTACTCTCTTTTGTAGCAATGGCTAAAAAAATACTTCCACTGCAAGCAGTGCTCAACCCATTCAGAGCGATCCAGCAAGTTCTGGAGAATCCGGAGGAGCGGGTTCTAGCGATATGGCCGAGCGACTTATGCATCTCATGGAGGTGCAGCAGCAGCAAGCTGTTACCCAGCAAGCACAAATTCAGGTACAGTTTGCTGCTCAACAAAAGCAGATGGATACCATGATGTAGTTGATCGCATCCTTGGTACCCAGCAACGAAGGAGCAGCAGTGACGCCTATCACGCCGCCGGTTGTGGCGGTAGAGGATAAGTCAGAAGAAACACAGCCTCCCGCTAGGAATACTTGCCGAGCGGCGGAGTTCACTAAAATGCATCAACCAATATTCAACGGGCGAGCAGAACCGGACGTAGTGATGGGATGGATTGCTAAGCTAGAGGGACTCTTTAACTTGGTTGGAATTAAGGGATCCAAAAGAGTTGGTTGTGCATCAGTTCAACTAGAACTGCGTGCGCATGATTGGTGGAAAGCCACTAAGCAAGGGATCTATGATGCCAATCCCAACTGCAAAATTACCTGGAAAATATTCAAATCTTCCTTTATTGAAAAATATATTCCTCGGGCTGTGCGGCAACAGAAGGAAGACAATTTTAGCAATCTGGTACAAGGAAGTATGTCTATTGATGATTATGACTCAGTGTTTGCTAGACTGGCTAAGTTTGTCGGGCACTTCTTGCCTAACCAACAGGCATGGTGCTACCGCATTCAGAAAGGTTTGAATGACGATTTGAGTAGGGACATCATCAATCAGAAATGTCAAACCTACAGGGAATGTTACGAAGCTACCCTGAATAGCGAGCGGATCTTTGGGCGCAATCCACCGAGAGTCGATGTGCAAACCTCCCGTACCAACAACAAAAAGTGGCCTCAGAAAATGGAAGGGTTTGGAGCACAAAAGTGTTCGCACACATCCGAACACAGGGGTCCGTCCCAGGCACCGTACTGCCATCGGTGCGACAAATTAGGGCATTGGGTGAATGAGTGCCGGGTTGTTGGGTGTTTCAAATATGGTCGTCTAGACCATAAGGCTTTTGACTGTCGAGATCCAAGACCGATTGTCAGGCCACAGCCGAATCAGAACAACGGGAATCAGAACAACGGAAATCAGAATAAGGGACCTCCAGCAAATGGTGCCAATGTTGTGCCAGTGAACCCACGACGTCAGGGTGCTCAAGGCCGAGTCTATGCACTGACTAAGGATGAGGCATCTGTCTCCGATACTGTTGTAATAGGTACTTTCCTTTTCATAGAATTGCCCGCTATAGTCTTATTCAATTCAGGTGCTATGCATAGTTTCATATCTGCTGATTTTACTGTTGAGCATAAATTAGCTTCTACTCCTTTAAATATGAATCTTTGCGTGAGTATCCCTTCGGGAGTCGACACGCCCGCCCATACGATCTATAGGGATGGTTATATTTGCATCGGAGGAAGGAATCTTTCCTTATATGTCATTGTACTAGACATTAAGGATTATGATATTATTCTCGGAATGGACTGGTTGGGTGCTTGACATGCAACAATCGAGCGCACGGAGAAGCGAGTCGTATTTCGTCTACCCGGCGAGGTAGACTTCTACTATTCGTGCAGCCCTGCACCGAAGACGGCAATGGTGATATCAGCAATTTCGGTTAGGCGTATGTTACATTCGGGCTGTGAAGGGTACTTAGCCTCTGTTTGAGACACCCGGCAGAAAAGTGCAGATGCAGCTCAGGCTGAAGTCATAGCAGATTTCCTCGATGTGTTCCCAGACGAGCTGCCTGAAATGCCTCCTGATCGTGAGATCGAATTCTTCATTGACATCTTTCCGGATTTGCGACCGATATCGAACGTACCTTATCGAATGGCACCAGCAGAGCTGAAGGAACTGAAGGTATAGTTACAAGATCTGTTGGACCGAGGATACAGTTGTCCAAGCGTTTCTCCATGGGGCGCTCCGGTGCTGTTCGTGAAGAAAAAGGATGGATCCATGTTGTTGTGCATTGACTACCGAGAGCTAAACAAGGCGACCGTGCGGAATCAGTACCCATTGCCAAGGATAGATGACTTGTTTGATCAGTTACAAGGTACAACAGTTTTCTCTAAAATTGGCCTCAGGTCAGGCTATCACCAGTTGAAAATCAAATCAGATGATATTTAAAAATTTGCATTCAGAACTCGATACGGATATTATAAATTTTTTGTGATGTCGTTCGGCTTGACGAACGCCCCTGCAGCTTTAATGGATCTGATGAACCGCGTGTTTCGGCCGTTTGTGGACAAGTTTGTGGTCGTGTTCATTGACGACATAGTAATCTATTCCAAGAACGAGGCGGAGCACAAGGAACACCTGAAGATCGTGCCGTAGACATTACAAGAGCATCAGTTGTTTGCTAAGCTTAGCAAGTGTGAGTTCTGGTTGAATAGTATGGCATTCCTTGGACATGTCATCTCGGCAGAAGGCGTCACCGTAGACCCAAAGAAAATAGAGGCGGTGGTGGACTGGAAGCAACCTACGTCAGCCAGCGAAGTTCGAAGCTTTCTGGGCCTAGCGGGATACTACCGTAGGTTCATGAAGGATTTTTCTAAACTGGCCTCGCCTTTGACTCGCCTTACTCAGAAAGGGATTATATACAAATGGGGTGATGACTGTAAAGCTAGCTTTCGGGAACTTAAGCGGCGTCTCGTTTCAGCTCCGATTCTTTCACTTCCAGATGGGGTAGAGGAGTTTCAGATATACAGCGATGCTTCGGGACTCAGCTTAGGGCGTGTGCTAATGCAAAGGGATAAGATAATATCGTACGCCTCCAGACAACTGAAGCCGCATAAAAAAAACTACCCGACACATGACTTAGAATTGGCGGCAATTGTGTTTGCACTGAAGTTGTGGAGGCATTACCTTTATGGTGTTGCTTGCAAAATCTTCACAGATCATAAGAGCCTCAAGTATCTATTCATCCAACGGGAACTGAACCTCCGGCAGCGGCGTTAGCTAGAACTGATTAAGGACTATGACCTAACGATTGCATATACACCGGGCAAGGGAAACGTCATTGCTGATGCTTTGAGTCGGAAGCACGTGGGCTCATTATCCATAAACAACCGTTTACTTTGGGATCTAGAGGCGATGGGCATCGAGTTTCGAGTTCAGCATCAAGGAGTGCAGCTGGCACCACTCTACCTTGAATGGAGTTTACGTGATAGAATCAAATCTACTCAGGAGGGTGATTAGTTCCTAGCGAAGGTACGCGGTCTGATCTCGGCGGGTAAGATGTCTGACTTTGTGGCAGGCAAAGATGGGGCCTTACAGATGAAAGGAAGGCTATGTGTTCCTAGCGACCCAGAACTCCGAAGGGAAATTATGACGGAAGCACACTATGCGAAGTATTCCTTGCATCCGGGGAGCACCAAGATGTACATGGACTTACACAGGACCTTCTGGTTGCATGGTATGAAGTGGGATTTGGCGACCTTTGTGTCACAGTGCATGGCCTGTCAACAGATAAAAGCTGAACATCAAAGGCCCGACGGAGAGCTGCAGAACCTCGCTATTCCCGAGTGGAAATGGGACAACATCACTATGGATTTCATTATGGGATTTCCGAATATGCCGCAAGGGCACGATGCGATTTGGGTCATAGTTGATCGTTTGACCAAATCAGCCCACTTCCTCCCTATGAAAGTTACTTGGAGCGTCGATCGGTTAGCACAGATTTACATAGACGAGATTATTCGATTACACGGAGTACCTGCCTCAATCTTCTCTGACCGTGACAGACACTTCTTATCTCATTTTTGGACTTGCCTACAGTCTGCTATGCGAACCAAGCTAAAGTTCAGTACTGCATACCACCCACAGACTGACGGACATACAGAAAGGACCAATCAGATACTTGAAGATATGTTCTGGCTGTGTTCAATCGATTTGAAGACTAGTTGGAACATGCACCTTCCGTTGGCGGAGTTCGCGTACAACAACAGCTACCAATCGAGCATCCATATGGCATCGTACGAAGCACTTTATGGGCGTAAGTGTCGATCTCTAATCTGTTGGGACGAAGACGGTGAGCGGCAGGGACTCGGGCCTGAGTTGCTAGAGCAGGCAGTTGAGAAAGTTTGCTTGATTCGGGAAAGACTCCGTACAGCGCAGAGCCGACAAAAAAGTTATGCTGATGCTCATCGTAGATCTTTGGAGTTCATGGTCGGGGATCATGTCTTCTTGAAAGTAACACCGATGCGTGGGGTGATGCACTTCGGTGTTAAGAGCAAACTGAGTCCCAGGTTTATTGGCCCCTTTGAGATACTGGAACGAGTGGCAATTGTGGCATACAGGATTGTGCTAACTCCCATCTTAGCCGACGTGCACGATGTTTTCCATGTTTCCCAACTTCGAAAGTACGTGCATGACCCGACCGTGATGTGCACTATGTAATTGGGCTTGTGGCTAGTCCGTCTGAGTCATAGTTTAGATCTTCGGCATCTTCTTGCCACGGACAAAATACGATAATCCTGTCCAACTCATGGATAGGCCTCTATTGAAACAAGTCCAATAGTTTTCGTGCTTTGTTGCTTGGTTTTCTTGATTGCCGCTTTGGAATTTTGATTTGGTGTTGCTTTCGATTTGCTTGGTTTTCGCTGCTAGTTTTATCGTTTGGAGCTTTGATTCTTGGAGAGTTCGACAGGAAGGATAGGCAAGAATTCTAACTCGGTGCTCATGCTGTTGCAGGTCCACATAACTGACGTTTGATCGTCACTAGGCAGGACTCCTTGTTTCAGCATTTTTTTCTTAACCAGTGAGTGGTTCGGACCCTTCTTTCCTACTTCTTCACGTCCACATCTCTAATGTCTCAAACGTTCACTTGATGATGCCCGATTGGACGCCTAGGAAATTATTAGCCACAATGCATGCTAGCCACTAAGAAAGGAACATGGGATTGTAGACTAACTTAATTAGCACACCTTATATTACTTAAGCTTCTTTATAAGGAATTTGGTTGTTGGTTGCGGCCTGGTGCCTCGGATAGAGTTTGGACCTATGGGATACCAAAATCGGAACAAGGCTTGAGAAAATATGAACTGTTGCATAAGATATATATTGCTGCTTTACTTCTTCTGTTTATTTTGATGCATTGTATGATATATGAATTGTTCATGCATTTGTATGGTCTGGGACAACTTGTGCACAAGGTTTGGCATTTTCTCGAAATGGCATTCCGGGGCACTGGAATCGTTTTGATCCGGAGGAAAATATTTGATCATGCTAGTCGCGATGCATTACGAGACCTTCAGCAGGGCTTGCTACCCGGGTTGACAAGGCGTGCCGCAATGCTTGGAATAAGTCTCTAAGGTGTCGATCGCACCAATGACCGCAAAGAATAGAACACATGCTAATTTATTGTCTTGTACATATGGTAAGTATACTTGTGTTTCATTGCAGGGAAGGCGTGCATCGGTTGAGTAAGCAACCGATGTACTGGTTAAATTATATGTTATTTTCATTCCTATCAAAACATACAACTGATATGAGTTGAATTCACTTGCTTCTCTATAAAAAGATCATCTTAATGCATACTCGCCCCTAATAAGCTAATGTCGATTTAGTCGAGTGGGTTCGTCCCGCTTACCAGTACAAGTTGAGTACTGACCCACGTTGTTGGCAACTATTTCAGGTGCTCAGACGGCACAACGCTAGTGGGTAGACGAGGAGGCGTTAGGAGCACCTCTATTTTGAAGTATAGTTGGAGTTAATTTATTTTGGAGGCGTGGACTTTCAATCTATACAAGGGCGTAATGTATGAACGACATAGACTATCTGATGGAGCGCGCCCTGCCTTTTAAGTTATCTTTTGTAATGCAAATCAAGTAGCCGAGAGGCGCATCAAATGTAAACTCTATATAAATTACTCTAAATTATCAATAAAAAGCATGTTCTTTAAATAGTTGTGTTCAAATATCTGTGAATGTGTTTTATAAATTGTGTTTCAAAATGGGTTTCTATCACTGTACGTTCTTGCCTTGTGCGAGCGCAACTCCAGGCTCACACGACATCACGCCCCAGCGAGGACAATCGATTTCAATAAAGGATCCAGCGATGACGATTGACCCTTTCGTGATCCGAGCATGACAGTTATGGTCATGGGAGTTTCAATCAAAATTGCCCCTTGATATCTTGCTTCATCTTCCCCGATACCACCGTTTAAACTATTAAACTTCTTGCCTAGTTGATTCTTCCCGTCCTATTCTTGATGGTTCTTGTCCTTTTCTTTAGGACTTTTTCAGTCGTTGGAGCAGCATTCATGGCAGGATAGGGTTCCCCTGGGCAACAATCGGAGGGAGCACCTGTTCAGTGTCAAATTTGAATAGAGCCAGAAATTGAATAAGCAGTACCAGTGGTACTTGATACCCCGACATTGCCAAAGATCCTCCAGGGAATGATGGCTACACAGAAACACCAGCTGGCGGTACAACAGCATCAGCAGTTCCAACAGCAAGAACAAAATATCTTATTGAGTCAGAGTTTGCAAACGGCCCTGGAAAGAGGAGGAAGGACTAATTCGGGAGCATCGGTTAGATTTTGCTGACTTTACCCAAGGTACTTCAATGGCATAGAGGAATCCATCACAGCAGATGCTTGGTTACAGGATATTAAGGTCATTATGGCAGCAGCAAGGGTTTCGGCTAATGAACAAGTTGATCAAGTTTGATTACAGCTTCAAGACCTTGCCCGTGACTGGTGGGTGTCAGTAGAGGTTGGCTTGAGGCATCCCATCTCTTGGGATAGTTTTAGGGCTCGATTTAGGGCTAAATATTTTACAGTCGTAGCACAGTATGAGCTCCAACAGAGATTTATCGATCTCAAGCAGGACGGTAGAACATTGGATGGATATGCAGTCGAGTTTTATAGGCTGAGTAGATTTGCTCCAACTATGGTGGCTGCAGAGTCGGATAGAGCAATGAGGTTCCAGCAAGGACTTCATCTGGAGATTTTACAACTGGTAGAGGGCCACAACTAACAAACTTATGAAGAGGTACTGATAGCAGCTCGGAGGTACGAGCTTACCATGCAAAGGCTATCGGCAAGGACAGAAGGCCAGAAGAGGTCTCATGCTCAGAGTGGAGGAGAAGGTGGAGGAGTACCTCGAACATCAGCACCATCACCTGGTGTTCGCATCCATAATTCAACACTGAAGAGGGCAGCAGTTTCGACGGCAATAGTACCGGCTCGGCAGCAACCTAGACAACAATAACAACAACAGCAATGCCAGGAAGTACCGGTGGGTTGCACTTACTGTGGCAAGGGAGGCCATACTAGAGATGTATGTAGGACAGCCAATGGGTTGTGTATGAGGTATGGCAGTCCAGATCATCGAATTTCTAATTGCCAAATAATGTAGAGGCTAGGAGGGCCAGTCCAACAGTTACCAGCACTGTCAGCACCAGGGGTATCCCAATAGAGAGGGCCAGAAATAACAGTAAGTCCATTATCTCAGCGTCCGTTACTGATGCAAGCTGAGATATACCAGCAGGAGCAGAACCAGCAGCAGGGCCAGCAGAGGCCACAACAACGTCACCAAGGGACACAGCAGCGAGGTGCACATAGGGCCAAGGGAAGGCATTCACCTTGTCCTTGGATGAGGCTTTAGCATCGGGCGAAGTGGTGGCAGGTAACATTTCTGTCGTTTCCTTTCCTGTTGTAGTATTGTTTGATTCAGGCGTATCTCATTCATTTGTATCTACACAATTCGTGACACATATTGGACTTGAGATCGAGGCATTGCCAAAGAGGTTGAATATAATCACTGGTAATGGGCTCGTAGGAGTTAGTAGAATATGTATACCGTGTCCGATCATAGTGTGCGGGCGTTCACTACTAGCACAATTGATCAAGTTCGCTATAGATAACTTTGACGTTATCTTAGGCATGGACTGGCTGAGAGACAGTCATGCTACGATAGATTGCCCTAAGGGTAAGAAATTATTTAGTATCCCGGGCATGAAAGGTTTCACCTTCGACAGATCTGTGGAAGACCAACATGAAGAGAAGATCGCAGCGACAAAGTTAGTAGAGAACAACTCCCTGAGATAGTTAAGGAGTTATTAGACATCTTCCCGGAAGAACAACCAGGGTTACCCCCAGTAAGAGACGTTGAGTTTTGTATAGAATTGATCCCTGGGATAAGGCCAATATCTTATAAAATTTACTAAATGGCACCATCAGAGCTAGACATACTGTACCAATATTTAGAGGAACTGAAGTCAAAGAAGTTTATTCGAGCTAGTGGATCACCTTGGGGAGCTCCAGTGGTTCTAGTAAAGAAGAAGGATGGTTCATCACGCTTATGTATCGACTACAGACAGTTGAAGGCTGTAACAGTGAAGAACAAGTATCCATCACCAAGGATCGATGATTTGTTTGATCAGCTGAGTAAAGCCAAGGTTTTCTCCAAGATCAATCTTCGATCAGGGTATCATCAAGTAAGAGTTCGGGAGCAAGACATACCCAAGTCAGCATTAAGGTCACGATATGGGCAATAAGAATTCTTAGTTATACCATTCATACTGACTAATGCTCTAGTGATATTTATGGATTTGATAAACTGTATTTTTATGTCATACCTAGATCAGTCTGTGGTAGTTTTTATAGATGATATTCTTATTTATTCCAATAGCGAATAGGAAAATGAGGGACACCTTCAGAAGGTCTTACATATTCTAAGAGAACACCAGTTATACGCAAAGCTCAGCAAGTGTGAGTTTTGGTTGGATCACGTTTCATTCTTAGGTCATATTATCTCTGGAGCATGATTAACAGTAGATCCGAAAAAGGATAAGGCAGTAGAGAGTTGGCCAGTTCCTAAGACAGTAGCTGAAGTACGTAGTTTTCTGGGATTGGCGGAATACTACAGAAGGTTCGTAGTATACTTTGCAAGAATTTTAGCACCTTTGACTCGATTAACGCACAAGGAGGCTAAGTTCGACTGGTCAGCAGAGTGCTAGACATCATTTAAAGAATTGAAGAAGAGATTGATTTCAGTTCTAATTCTTATGCTTCTAATAGGTTCTGGAGGGTTCACAGTGTATTGAGATGCGTTAGGCAAAGGACTTGGGTATGTATTAATGCAACACGGAAGAAAGATAGCTTATGCATCATGATATCTTTGAGATCACGAGAAAAATTATTCGACTCACGATTTGGAGTTGGCAGCGGTAGTATTTATACTTAAGCTATGGAGGCATTACTTGTATGGTGATCGGGTAAAAATATTTACAGATCACAAGAGCTTAAAATATGTATTCATCCAAAAGGACTTGAACATGAGAGAGAGGAGGTGGCTAGAATTGATAAAGGACTTTAATGTGGAACTTCAGTACCATCCAGGTAAGACAAATGTGGTATCGGATGCTCTTAGCAGGAGAGGTAGTACATTTATGTTAACATCGTAGTGGCATATCTTAGGAGATCTTCGAGAATTAGGAATTGAGATAGTACTTCCATAAGATGTAGGAGTATTGGATAGTTTACAGGTGCAATCTACTATTATATAGAGGATTAAGGCAGCTCAGGCAGAGGATCCAAAATTTTAGAAGCTTCAGGCGGAATGTGAATCTGGTCTCAAGAAAGAGTTGACTATTCATGAAGACAGAACTCGTAGGTTCAGAAACCGTCTCTGTATACCAAGTGGAGATATTCGGCAAGAAGTAATGACCGAGGTGCACAGTTTCCAGTATTCAATTCATCCAGGAGGTACCAAGATGTATCAAGACATCAAACAACACTTCTGGTGGAATAGGATGAAGAGGGAGATAGCACAATTTATTTCTCGGTGTTTGGTATTGTCACGCCCCAGTCCCAAAATACATAGGACTATGACACATAAGCATGCCAGCCGCATGGATATGGCAACTCCAATATATGGAAACCATAACCCATACGTACGCTGTAATATGAATATCAAATCCACAAGTGGTATAAAATGTATCACAAGTCACAGGGTACAATCTAAATCTCATCCACAGAAAATTAATATAAATAAATAACCAATATCTATATAACTAGATCTCAATAAGAAGTATCTAAAGAGGATAGTTGGATTGAAACAAATCTACTACCAACTCGAATGGAAAAGTACAACACAACAATCATAATATAAGAATATCAGCTAATGACCACGGGGCTCGAAGAGAAGACATCCTCGAAATATATGTAACCATCCAAATCTGCGCTCCTGCGAATACTCAAGAATAGATACACCTAGAAAGGGACCAGGTCCTCAGAGGGACGTAACAAGATACATAGAAGCAAGCCAATTGAATACAGTAAACATGCATAATATTTGAAAATAAATAAGTACGCTGTACAAGACAATCTATATAAATGCAAATAAGAACAATCTTCCGATGTATGGGCAAGGGTAGGCTACTCGATCTAAGCCTCAAACCTCACACACCCGTCTAGAACATCAGAAATCGACATACCTCGGGGGTAGCGACCAGCGCAACTCTACAGAAATCGACATACCTCGGGGGTAGCGACCAGCGCGACACACGCCCGTAGTGTGAACTCTATACTACGGTTTACCAGAGTGGTTAAAAGCCCTTACGCCTAATGATTGTCCTCTCATGATACTAGGTGTCAAGTGTGTGTCAACATATATAATATATAATAATGACTAAAAGAACTACACATGCAAAAAATATACAAAAATACAATGAATATACAGAAATAAATAAGCATGCAAAATACTGTAAATAATTTGGCAAGGTATCTTGCCTGGTAGAAAGCTGCAAAGTGTAACGTCCAGAAGTCCAACACACAGGATCAAAAGCTATGGCCGCAGAACAAATATCTCCGGATGCTGAAATAGATATCACCAACATTCCTAGAATAAGAAAAATAGCTAGAAAGCACTTCCCTTTCGTCCAATATGGACACAGGGGCAAAACGATAATTTCGGGTAAAAGTAGGGTCCACGTGTGGCCCACTTTGCACCAAAAAATGTGCCAAGGCTAACAGTCTCTAAATAGGACAAATTATAGGTCAAACAAACTCTAGATGTCAATAAGAACCCAACGGTATGTCCAAATATGGATTCCGAAGAGCCGAACACAATTTTGCCCAAAAAGTCAACCGTGGGGCCCGTCAATTGGCGACTTGGTTAACTGTCTCAGAATTATATAAAAATTGGGTCACAGGACCAGCGCGTTACCACGAGTCCAGTGGCATAAGTTTCATCGTAATCTGACGAGCGTGCATAAAATGCACGCGACTTTCTCAAAAGTTACGACACGGGATTTGTCCGCGGATACGGGCTGATTCCGGCGCGCACACGCGTCCGAATCAGTTTTCGCGAACTCCCTCGTGTCCGAATACACTGCGTGCACCATTTGCTATACTTGGTACATGGAGGAGCTGTCCCGTTTGGCGGGGCGTGCTCTGTTTCACAACTTTTAAAAATCTGGAAAAAGTGTGTTCGTGGGGTTTTCCAACTAATTTAATTCTGTCTACAGCAGTTAATAATCTAGGGTTATTTAACAAAAATTAAACTAGGTCAAGTGGTCTACGTATACCAAAAAGAATCATCGAATTCGGATCTCTGTGGTGGGAGATACGAATCCGGGAACATGGGTGATCACCGCAGTTTTCTACGATCCCAGAAATTGGTCTATTTCTGCCAACTTTGGCGCTATTTTCGCATATGGTTACGCGTTGTTCTAGGGCTACTATTACACAGATAAGGAAGAGGGTTAAGGGGTGAGCATACCGGTGAAGACGGGGTGGCGTTTGATTGAGCGAGGCGACGGAAAACAACTCTGGAACACAGGTACCTCGCTGCAGAAATCTGCAGTGCACGGGGTGCGCGAGGTCGCGGTCGTCGAGATTGGTTTGGACGGCCTGGCACGGTTCTCCGGCTACGGTGGCGGCGCTCTCTAGGTCTAGATAGGAAGAGAAAGAGTTTGGATTGATCTAGGGTTAGGGTTTTATTGAAATAAGAATATATATATATATATATATATATATATATATATATATATATATATATATATATATATATATATATATATATATATATAAGAGAGAAGGGGGGTCGGTTAACGCGGGGTGTATTGGGTTGTGGTGACTTGCTGCAAGGGGTGGGTTTTTCTTACAAAGGGGCGGGAAGGCTAGCTCACAAATGGGGGGGGGGGGGGGGGGGGCTGAATATAAGCAGCAGGTGGCTGGTTGTTAGGTTGGGTAGTGGTTTAGTTAGTAATGGTTTAAAATTTTATTTTATTTTCTTATCTTTTTCTAATCTCTTATATTTTCTTTATATATATATATATATATATATATATATATATATATATATATATATATACTCATAGAAAATTCTAGAATTACACTAATACATACCATTAAGCTAGCAACTGCCCAAAGGGTCTCCTACATGGAATAAATTCGGAAAATTTTCTAATGGTCCCATAAATCTTCTAAGTTCACCAACACCTAAAATAAAATTTAATAAAAATCTATTTCTCCTAATTAGCCACTAATTACTATAATTAAATTAATAATTAATAATTAAAAAGGGTATATACGGTTTTTTGGAATAGGGGTTTTACATTCTACCCAACTTATAAAAATTTTATCCTCGAAATTATAACTAAGCCACGATAGAATGTCAAGGATGGTATAAGATTTGCATTGTTTAAAATATAAGGCTAGGTTTAAAGGAGGACGATGTTGCACGACCAAAATATAGTACAAGGGAGCTTAATTATAAGTTGTACACATGTCGGAATAGAAGATGGGCACGTCTAGGATAAGGGTGTGGAATTTGTAGAAAGGCGGTGGCTAGTGTAGTGCTCCAATTATCGAAGTACGGTAAGGTGCGCTAAGTGATATAATTATTAAAAAATTAAATAAAAAATAATATCGTGTTCTATTTCTAACTGGACTCAATCTAGCCTTAGTCTTACTATCTCAGCCAAGTAGGTCTAATTTTGGGTGAGGGGTTCACAAACTACCGAACTTAAAATTTATCCATCTATCACCTAAGGCTGTACATCTAGGAAAACTATTCCTCAAATTATTTAATCATGTTACTTAATCCTCAAAGTTTTAACACCAAACATATCATCTATAATATGCCCTTAATCAATTATAAAAGAGAGTCACTAAGTTATGTGATTAGCCTTATGGGGTATATCTAGTACTATCAGTGTGTCAACTTATACCAAGCACGAGATTTTGTCTTTCCGAAATAAGGGAAGACGGAGAGCAATAATAAAGAATTCAAGGTGGAGGTGATAGAATACAAGTACGAGGTTCAAAAAGATTAAAGAATTCGAAAAGAGAGTTGTCAGGACAGTTGTGGATTAAAATCCTATTTTGGTAATTTCCTATTTACATGCTCATATTAGTACAGTTATGTAATCGATACGATATATCAGACATGTCTAGGGGCAATTATATTCGTCTACTACCATATATCTCAATCCACATAAAGTAGTCATGCGAAGAGCGAACCAAGCGCACTAAGGTTAGCTAGACCTTAATAGACCGATTCTGATTAGGCAATTGTATCATTGTGTGCACCCAATAATACATATGTCATGAGCAAGCTCGATAAAAAAATAAGCTTGCAAAAACTAGGCTATAATAGCAGCATAAATCAAAGTAGTACAGAAAATATAAGTACGCTAGATTATGATGAGAGAAGTTATAAAATAATCCAAGTTCTCAAAGAAGATAAGACTCTTGCAATCTCTACAGCTGTCATACTAACTCCTTGTCTAAGTCGATAGTCGACCAAATAGGGGTATGGGCTTCTAAGTTCTACAGTCTGATGAAATATTATCTTCTTATGCTAGCATACAATTAATGTCATTCAACTACACTTCAATAATAGGTCAAAAGTCTATGTGATACTAGGTTGTGAGGTATACTACCCAACTTATAACAATAACTAATACTGTAATTGCCTTGAGGAAATTCTTCAGAATAACCTGGTCCTTGTAAATAAAGTATAAACTATTGTTAGGGAAAGATCTTGGTACTTATTAGGGTATCCTCTTACATTACATAGGTCATGGCCGTCCTAAGTCTTAGTCTTAGTGCAAGTGTCAATAGTAAGAATGGAACAGTTACTGGCCTCAAGGGAAAGGGAATATAACTCATATCGAGGTGGGGGTACATGTTACGCAATTTAAAACTAAGGGATAAGCACCAGGTCACAATCTACTGAATAACTTAAAACTATCCAGTTCTAACTACCAAGCACACAATTTCAAAATTTAACATTTACAACTATAATCCCAGCAACTATATGTCCTTAACACAGAATAAATTACCTGGCCTACAATCAGAAGTGTCAGATGGCACGAGTTGAAAGATGAAGAGTAGAAGAACAAAATTTAGTCGTCGCGCAATTAGCGAACGTTAAGGTCGAAGAGGAACAACATATGAAATTAAAATAGAGGGCTCTAGATAACATCATAGTTCTCTACGGGGGAGTGGTATGATAGTTGCTATGTTCGAGGTATGATCAAGGAAAAAAAGTGTTTGATTATATTTCTCTAGGCTTCCTAAGGTGTTGTCTACTAATAATAAGACAATGATCTAAGATTATAGTTCTCCAATACTATCTAACTATGAAGGTTAGGTTCAGTCCTAATTTTAAATTTTGGTTTTCTATTGGTTCCTCAATACTAGGGTCAAATATTATGGTAAAACTTCTAACTAACTCTAGTAGTGTCTATACTACTCTCAAGTCTTCATAATACATCAAGGGGTAATGGTAAACCAATTTATAGATAAGGAATTCTACGGTTCACTAGTTATTCTAAACTTAGTGGTGTGTCAACACTCTAGTTGTACTCTTAATAGGAAGGTTACCCTACTTATCATCTAACAACAGGGACTTCTATATTCTATGAGGGGGCTATACGCAAGGAATTATCAGGAAAGTACATGAATCAAACAGGATTCCGAAAGTGCCACTCGGTCTAATGCGACCGAGCCAGCATGCGAAAGATGTAAGTTGGTGTCGCTGCAGTGGCACCGAAGCTAGACCGATTACCGGAAGAAGGTACAGTCTGGGGGATGAGTCTCCCACGTACCAGAAGAACGGTTAGCAATTACAGCAGCCATCACCGCTAGCAGGGGGTTTCCCGGGTGATGGGACAAAGAGAGTGAATGGAATCAGACGATCTGGTTTAGTATCAAGGTGATTCTTTTTCCGTTCCTATATATATGGGTCCGTGCAGCATTTCCACGATATCGTTATGATCAATTAATGGGACCTGGCCGGAAAGTGTTCTTGCCTCTATCATTAGCTCGGGTAGTCCCCGTTTCTGGTGTTTCAGTCACCTTTCGATGGCTCCCTTAATGTATGTGCCAGGAAGTTTCTGAAGAAGCGGGCTACTCCCCGAAAATGCCCCGCCCCTTTGTTCGTTTGTCGTTGGGGATTCATTGCTCGTTCTGCGGTTATCAGTAACGTGGCCAGCCTAATTTATAGAATAGGGCTGCGGGCAGGAGGGCTTTGTTTTGTTTGTGCAATGTTGCTCGCAACACCTCTCCTCTGGCGACAAAAGGAAAGGGAGAGGTACTTAATGAAATGGGGGAAATGGAACATTTTACCGATATTAAAGCGCCATGGCCACACTATCGAGAAATGTTGGACACGTCTTCAGTCCAATGTTGCTACCTCATCTACTCCTCCACCTTTGGAGGATCATAGATCTCATAGAGTTGCAGGGTGCTGTGCTTATTTGTATTTTGCTGTTCCTTCTGAGTCAGGTCCTATTACTCTAGAGACTCTTAAGCAATTGATGTCGATAGGCCTCCTTCCCCCTTTGCTGCTTGAAACTAAGGGTCTTCGTTCTTTTTCTTTCCCTTTCCACTGAAAAAGCGGTGCGTCTTCGGTGCATTCGCTTCTTCATCTCATTTTGTATTTGTTTACGCAAAAAAAGAACTGCTTATAGCGACACTTCTTGCTCCGATCGAGACGCTTTTCTGGTTGATCTTTGGATTGCGGAAATTGATGGAGAGACCGCTGGCAAGTTCGAAAGAGTAAAGGCTCTCAGGGCATTCTCCGCCTATTCTCTTTCTCTTTCTATTCATTCGTATCTAAAGTATGTCACTTCCGGATAGCTAGATTCGATAGCAACCTATGCTAACATGGCATCAGTCTTAGATGTTCGATAAGGCCTCCTATCTAAGAGTTTTCAATTTCCCTTTGATGTCCTAAATGTTCTCTTTAATAAGGTCCCCTTGACCGGGCTCTTCACCGTAGAACCTTTACCCGTTCAACTGGAGCACTCATAAGCTACTAGCACGAAAGCCTTGCCAACTACGTCTACCTTACTTACTAGCTAGCCTAACAAGAGAAGTACTCGCCAATGGAAGACCCTTCCCGTCTCAGCTTATCCACCACTACCTTCATCACCAGCACCAGCACCAGAGACGGTAGCTTCATAGGTAGCTTTGCTAGTCGGTTCAGTAGCAGTCGCAGGAGAAGTGGACTGGGAGGGGCTTCCTACCGTGTCACAGGCGCCTGTGATAATAACTTGTCTAGGCGCTGGAAGCGAAGACAATTATTCAAATAGAATGGATTGGAAGGAAAGTGAATCATAGTCAATAGTGGATGAAATCCTATATTCTAATCCTATTTACAGGCTTGCTTGATACAGTAACGTAACAGAGACAATATGCTCTCGACCTGCATGAGCCACCATAAAAATATGTCATGCCCCAGTCCCAAAATACATAGGACTAGGACACGTAAGCATGCCAGCCGCATAGATATGGCAACTCCAATATATGGAAATCATAACCCATACGTACGTTGTAATATGAATATCAAATCCACAAGTGGTATAAAATGTATCACAAGTCATAGGGTACAATCTAAATCTCATCCACAAAAAATTAATATAAATAAATAACCAATATCTATATAACTAGATCTCAATAAGAAGTATCTAAAGAGGATAGTTGGATGGAAACAAATCCACTACCAACTCGAATAGAAAAGTACAACACAACAATCATAATATAAGAATACCAGCTAACGACCACGGGGCTCGAAGAGAAGACATCCTCGAAACATATGTAACCATCCAAATTTGTGCTCCTGCGAATACTCAAGAACAGATACACCTGGAAAGGGACCAGGTCCTCAGAGGGACGTAACAAGATACATAGAAGCAAGCCAATTGAATACAGTAAACATACATAATTTTTGAAAATAAATAAGTATGCTGTACAAGATAATCTATATGAATGCAAATGAGGACAACCTTTCGACATATGGCCAAGGGTAGGCTACTCGATCTAAGCCTCACAACTCACACACCCGTCTAGAACATCAAAAATCGACATACCTCGGGGGTAGCGACCAGCGCGGCTCTACAGAAATTGATATGCCTCGGGGGTAGCGACCAGCGTGACACACGCCCGTAGTGCGAACTATATACTACGGTTTACCAGAGTGGTTAAAAGCCCATACGCCTAATGATTGTCCTCTCATGATACTAGGTGTCAAGTGTGTGTCAACATATCTAATATATAATAATGACTGAAAGAACTACACATACAAGAAATATACAAAAATATAATGAATATACAGAAATAAATAAGCATGTAAAATACTGTAAGCAATTTGGCAAGGTATTTTGCCTGGTAGAAAGCTGCAAAGCGTAACGTCCAGATGTCCAACACACAGGATCAAAAGCTATGGCCGCAGAACAAATGTCTCCGGATGCTGAAATAGATATCACCAACATTCCCAGAATAAGCAAAATAGCTAGAAAGTACTTCCCTTTCGTCCAATTTGGACACAGGGCAAAACGGTAATTTCGGATAAAAGTGGGGTCCAAGTGTGGCCCACTTTGCACCGAAAAACATGCCAAGGGTAACAGTCTCTAAATGGGACAAATTATAGGTCAAACAAACTCTAGATGTCAATACGAAACCAACGATATGTCAAAATATGGATTACAAAGAGCCGAACACAATTTCGCCCAAAAAGTCAACCGTGGGGCCCGCCAATTGGCGACTTGGTCAACTGTCTCAGAATTACATGAAAATTGGGTCACAGGACCAGCGCATTATCACGAGTCCAGTGGCGCAAGTTTCGTCGCAATTTGACGAGCGTGCACAAAATGCATGCGACTTTCGCAAAAGTTACGACACGGGGTTTGTTCGCGGATACTGATAGATTCCAGCGCGCACACGCGTCTGAATTATTTTTCGTAAACTCTCACATGTTCGAATATGCTGCGCAAACCATTTGGTACACTTGGTACATGGCGGGGCGGTCCCGTTTGGCGGGGCGTGCTCCGTGTCACAACTTTTAGAAATCTCGAAAAGTGTGTTCGTGGGGTTTTTCAACGAATTTAATTCTGTCTGCAGCAGTTAATAATCTAGGATTATCTAACAAAAATTAAACTAGGTCAAGTGGTCTACGTATACCAAAAAGAATAATCAAATTCTGATCTCTGTGGTGGGAGATATGAATCCGGGAACATGGGTGATCACCGTAGTTTTCTGCGATCCCAGAAATTGGTCTATTTCTGCCAACTTTGGCACTATTTTTGCCTATAGTTACGCGTTATTCGAGGGCTACTATTATACAGATAAGTAAGAGGGTTAAGGGGTGAGCATACCGGTGAAGACGGGGTAGCGTTTGGTTGAGCGAGGCGACGGAAAACAACTCTGGAACATAGATACCTCGCTGCGGAAATCTGCAGTGCGCGGGGTGCGCGGTCGTTGGGATTGGTTTGGACGGCCTGGCGCAGTTCTCCGGCTGCGGTGGCGGCGCTTTCTAGGTCTAGATGAAAAGAGGAAGAGTTTGGATTGATCTAGGGTTAGGGTTTTATTATTATAAGAATATATATATATATATATATATATATATATATATATATATATATATATATATATATATATATATATATATATATATATATATATATATATATATATATATATATATAAAAGTATATAAGAGAGAGAAGGGGGGTCGGTTAACGCGGGGTGTATTGGGTCGTGGTGACTTGCTGCAAGGGGTGGGTTTTGCTTACAAAGGGGCGGGTTGGCTGGCTCACAAATGGGGGGGGGGGGGGCTGCTTATAAGCAGCGGGTGGCTGGTTGTTAGGTTGGGTAGTGGTTTAGTTAGTAATGGTTTAAAAATTTATTTTCTTATCTTTTTCTAATCTCTTATATTTTCTTTTATATATATATATATATATATATATATATATATATATATATATATATATATATATATATATACTCATAGAAAATTCTAGAATTACACTAATATATACCATTAAGCTAGTAACTGCCCAAAGGGTCTCCTACATAGAATAAATTAGAAAAAATTTCTAATAGTCCCATAAATCTTCTAAGTTCACCAACACCTAAAATAAAATTTAATAAAACAAATATTATGTAACGCCCGCAACCGCACGGTACGTTACGCTGAGTCGGATTGAATGAAACAAATACTGGTTACATTTGATTTGTTGGATTTTGGGAAAAAGTATTGATTGAGTTGGTTTTATGTGCAGATGGCTAGCGGAGTTCGATTGGATTCAGGTGTTCGTTCAGAACAGTACTGAGATAGCTGGATTGGAGCGATAATATCGTCTTCCTTAGTTCGATCGGTCGGATGATTTGGAGAGCACGGCCTGCTCGCACGGTCGTACCAGTTGAGTAGATCGCACTTGCATCGGACCACGGGTTTTAAGGGATTGGCCGTATCGGCAAGACATGATGCTTAACGGAATCAAACATTGTGAGTGGGCTCTTTCCCTTCTCCTATACTCCTTCATGCCTAATAATATGGAAAACACGTTATAGGCTTGAACACTTGGACTAAAATATTGGGAATCACTACACTGAGGCGTTCATAGAGTGTACGTCATTTGTTTGGATAGGATTATGGCTTGAATTAGTTTGCGCGTTGGATAGTTGGAGCTAGAGTTGGAATATTTTATTTGAGGCAGTTGGTTGAATGATTGGGATTATGCTTGGACTGTTGGATATCTTGGTTGGATTATTGGGATTTGGGCGAGCGAGCGTGCATCCGTACATGAGTATCATTTGGGCGCTTTGTCAAGCAAAGCACGCAGTTGTGGTTCAAAATCGAACAACTGCATCGGCGCGGAGATTGTGCCATATTTGGGGCATTGTGCCATGGGATAGTTTGAGAAGGGTGTTGCACCATTGGAAATACTGTGTTGAGAAGAGGCATTGTGCCTATTGAGGTAACTTGGATTTGGTGCCTTGGGCAATATGTTGGAAGAATGGTTATGGATATTTTGGTTGGATAATTCATGGAACGAGTCTAGGATCGCTTGGTGGGGCGAGAATGTTCGATCCTCTCGTCATACCTACTTCCTGTCTGCATGTAACGGACAACCTGTGTTGCACGGGGTTTGGTCTCCTCGAACGGGAAGGCTCCGGGGCACCGGGACCGTTCAGCCATGGAGGAGAAAACTTGGTAACGTGCTTTGGACGCGGTGCCGACGGTTGGATGCGATCCAGGTGGGTTAGCTACTTAGCGCTGTTTCGAGTAGAACTGCATTTAATCAGTCCGATCAACGTCCTTTATGGCTTGGCCAGTGACTTCATATAGATAAGAGTTGGTTTGTTTTAATTTTGTTGGTTTGGCTTCGTGTAGGTGCGGCCACCTTGCCTCGACAAGAGTGTGCACTATGAGATTGGATTGTAAACTTTGGTTGAGGACGGATATTGAGGCATTGGATTATTGGTTCGATAGTCGCGTTGCTTGGGCTTTGAGTATGACGGTTTGCATGCTAGTTTCCTTCGAGTTGGTTATATATTGCTTGTCGGTTGGATTGAGTTGAATGCTTGCATGCTTAAACTGTTTTACAGCTTTCCTTAACATGTCATCCCTATGCCATGAAATGAATCTAGGATTCAACTAGAAACATCACCATATAACTGTTTGCATTCACTATTTTACTTAGTGTCGGCTTAGACGAGTGGGTTACCCCGCTCACCAGTACGGCTGTGTACTGACCCACGTTTGTGGGCATTATTTCAGGTACGCAGGTGTAGTGGCACTGCTTGGATATACGGGACATGATGTATGAACTGTAAGTACCTTTGTGGGATAGAGAAAAGAGCAAGAGTATTTTATCCCCTTCGTGGCATCGCCTTCGTGGCATTGCCTTCGTGGTATTTTATTTAGACCCTATCGAGAGCTTCGCTGCGTATTACTCTAATGTGTGCTTGGTACACAATACTTGACTTCCGCTGCAACTTGGTCGTTTCGATGATAACTTTGGTGTTTGACAACGTCGCCTTGTACGAGCGCAACTCCAGGCTCGTACGGCATCACGTCCCGATAAGAACGATTGTCCTACGGGAGAGCTATAAACGTGGTAATTCACGTTCAGCGGGGACTATCAAGCTTGCGGGAGATTGGGGCATGACAAATTGGTATCAGAGCGCCTGGTTCATTTTCTCGGACTTGGTCCTTCGTTTCATCACAAACTCTAAATAACTTCCGCATGTCGTCTAGCTCTTGACTCTACTCAGTGCCGCATTGGATGTTTTATGCAATAAGTCTATAAATTATTGGTTGTGGCTGCATGTTGTGCTTCGGTGTGTTACTTTTGTTGTTTTTTGTTAGATCGCTTAGCCTCGTTAGGCGTTGTTGCATTCGTGCAGCAAGTTGGATGGCGTTGTTTTATTTGTGCAACAAGTTGAGAGCTGTCGTTGGGTTGGCTTGGCTTGTCGTTCAGGGAGTTTCTGATTGCATCAGTGGATCAGTTGGTTGGCATACGAGATTTGGTTATGCGGCTTGTTGTGAGTAGAAGCATCGATTGAGAGTGGATCGTTGCACGAGTTTCTCGTGTGGCGTATTGGTTGAGCAAGGTTTGAGTTTGGCTTGGGAATATCAGGATAGTTTGCATGAGTTGCTCGTACAACAAATGTGTGGAACAGTTGGGTATTGGGTCAGATTACTTGGATGAGAGCTCGATGCATGAGATTGCTCGTGTTGCGAAAGTATCAGACGGTTTGAGAATAGCTGGAAACATTGAGAATGGAACATAGCACAAGTTTCATAGCGAGATTGATGGAAAGATTTGGATAATTCAGATATTGCCTGAGTTTTTATGTCAGACTTGAGTTAGGCAAGGCAGGATCTCGCATAAGGAATAGCCAGCACGGATCTTGGATCAGTGTAAGAAATCGTAATGCGAGTAGCGACTTGATTCGAAGTGGTATATGGGATACCACATATAGAGCAAGACATTAAAATATTTTGGTTGGACATCAATAGGAATTGCCTGAACGGACTCGGATAACAGGAATACAAGTTGGTTGGTGCACATCGGTTGAGTTGGAAAGAATGAAAAATGGAGCAAGCGAATATTGAGTTGAGCATATCGAGCACGGACTACGATTTTTGGGCAACACATTTGAGCTGTTGGTTGAGCAATGAAACACGAACTTGGCTTGGAGGGACAATGCGATGGATTCACACAAACTTGAAAGATTTTGGATATTGCTGCTCGAGAAGTCGACTTAGGTTTAGCGGAAGTGGAATTTTGGGCAAAATGGTGCAACAATGGTAGACGGATTCTCTGGAAGACGTGAACGAATTGTGGCAACAACGGAAGGCAAAGATTATAGCGGACAGACTTTAGAAGATAGCTAAACGAGGGAGCAATATCGGAGCAAATCACTGTGCTATTTGAACAAGTTGGACGTGCACTGTGAAATGCGGCAAACGGATAAGAATTGGAGCAAGTCTTTAGTTTCGAGAATCATTGCAAGTCGTAGTGAGAGTAGACGAACATGGCAATTCAGAAATTTGATGGATTCAGGACAGAACGACGGATTGATGGAAGACGGTTTCAACGAGCGCAGTTCTCGAACTGTGGCTTGGATAGATAGCAAGACTCTAGGTGGTTAAGTGGCATTGGTTAACAGATCATCAGAGGTAGTACATGAAATGCGCGTATTCGGAATTTTGCTCGGATGGAATGGTTGGATTATGGTTCGGATTTCCAGATGAGATATAGCATGGTTCATAATAACTGTCCATCGTGATGACTTACAATTATCGAGCGTAGCTTTGGGACACCTGACCCTAGCGACTTGCCCGCCAGATCAGAGATGAATATGGTAGACCCATAGAACGACCCTTGCGATGGCGTATTTGGGGATGCGTCGAGGGTGGATGTGAGCGATAAGATTTGGCTTATTGACTGAGTGTTGGATTTGAGAGACCCTTGAGATAGCCTTCAGCTGAAGATGCAGCCAGAAGACCGAAGCGATGGTGGGATTGGCCTAAGTCAACTGATGAGATTCAGAGTCGCAGATTTTTGTAGATGGCATCGTCTCTAACTCATCGTGCCCTGGAAGGGAATAGCATTCATATGAATTGACGACTGTGAAACTAGCTCGTGAAGTTAAAGCAACGGCTCGTTCAGATCAAATCCTTGCGAATATTGGAAGGGACAAGCGTGCCTCAGATTTACAAGATGCATCGGAACTTAGTCTGGGAAGCGTGCTCGTTCAGAAGGCAAAGGTGATATCCTATGCTTCAAGGCAGTGGAAGCAGCGCGAAGAACTATTCCATGCGCAATCTAAAAATTATGGCGAGTGTGTCCACGTTGAAATCATGGCGACACTATCCCTTTGGAGTGGCGGCAAGATCTTTATGGATCACACGAACCTCAATATAGATGTTCACCCAGCGAGATATTGAGATTGAGATGGCAGTAAGATGTGTTTGGCTGAGATGATCTAAAGGCAAAGTTGATATTTGGGTAAGTCGCCTAGTTGGGGTAGTATCAGTTGAGTTGATCGTTCGGTGCATGAGATATAATTGGAGATGTTGCTAGTGCAGATTCAGAAATAGTTGGATGGATTGAGTTGGAACACGAACTGATTGAGTCGGTGGGAAATTATCATATTTGAGACTAGTGCTCAAACGAATATGTTGGAATGGAAATCATGATTGGTTCAATTGGGAGTAAAGCAAATGGATGCCTCGGACATAAAGATACCCTTGTAACTTGTTAAAATTTGCTATCGCAAAGCTCGGCTGAAATGCATGTATTTTAGGGACGCCTTAAATATGTGTACGATCCAAAACTAAGCGAAACGAGAAATTCGTATTGAGCTGCAAGGAGGATGAGGAAATATAGAATTTGTACGAGCGTTCAGCAGAGCGAGATGTTGAGACAAGATCGTAAGTATGAGAGTTGCATAGAGCAGAGTTATGAATTGGACGAGCGGCATGTGATTGGAATGAGTACCAGCACGGTTCGTGGACGAACCTGATTCTAAGTTGTATATTATGTAACACCCGCAACCGCACAGTACGTTACGCTGAGTCGGATTGAATGAAACAAATACTGGTTACATTTGATTTGTTGGATTTTGGGAAGAAGTATTGATTGAGTTGGTTTCATGTGCAGATGGCTAGCGGAGTTCGATGGGATTCAGGTGTTCGTTCAGAACAGTACTGAGATAGCTGGATTGGAGCGATAATGCCGTCTTCCTTAGTCCGATCGGTCGGATGATTTGGAAAGCACGGCCTGCTCGCACGGTCATACCAGTTGAGTAGATCGCACTTGCATCAGACCACGGGTTCAAGGGATTGGCCGTATCGGTAGGACAGGATGCTTAACGGAATCAAACATTGTGAGTGGGCTCTTTCCTTTCTTCTCTACTTCTTCATGCCTAATTATATGAAAAATACGTTATAGGCTTGAACACTTGGACTGAAACATTGGGAATCACTACACTGAGGCGTGCATAGAGTGTGCGTCGTTTGTTTGGATATGATTGTGACTTGAATTGGTTTGCGCATTGGATAGTTGGAGCTAGAGTTGAAATATTTCATTTGAGGTAGTTGGTTGAATGATTGGGATTATGCTTGGACTGTTGGATATCTTGGTTGGAATATTAGGATTCGGGCGAGCGAGCGTGCATCCGTGCACGAGTATCATTTGGGCGCTTTGTCAAGCAAAGCGCGCAGTTGTGGTTCAAAATCGAACAACTGCATCGGCGCGGGCATTGTGCCATATTTGGGGCATTGTGCCATGGGATAGTTTGAGAAGGGTGTTTGTAAAACCCCCTTCCTAGAAAATTGTATATACCTTTTATTTATTTATTATTAATTAAATTGTAGTAATTAGGTCTAAATAGGAGAAATAAATTTTTAATAATTTTTATTTGAGGTGTTCGGACACTTAGATGACTTATGGGACCATCAGAAATTTTTCGGAATTTATTCCATGTAGGAGACCCCTTAAGCAGTTGCTAGCCTAATGTTGTGCATTACCCTAATCTATAAACTTTCTTATGAGATTATATATAATATATATGTATACACAAATATATATATATATATATATATATATATATATATATATATATATATATATATATGTATATATATATATTAGGAAAAGAAAAGATTAAGAAAGGAATAATTAAATAAGAATTTATTAATAATAATAATATAATAATAATACTAACAATGCTAAACTACTACTACTAAAAAGCAAGCAGCCGCTAGCTAACTAGCCATGCAATTTTTCATTCCACTAGCAAACACAATCCGAGCAAAGCCAGCACTCGCTATTATTACAAAGAACCCTCCCTTCACGCGGACCGAACCCGACCCAACTTCTCTCCCTCTCTCCCTATTAAATAGATATATATATATATATATATTATTCCAAAACCCTAACCTAAAACTCCAGACCTCCTCTTCCCATCTAGAGCCGTCACCGCAGCCAGAGAGCCCCAACAAGCTATCCAACCATCCCGACGACTCCGACCTCGCGTCCTGCAGAATCCCACTCGAAGCACCTTCGCTCCGGAGTGATTTTCCGTCGACTCGCTCAACCAAACGCTGTTCCGTCTTCACCGGTATGCTCACCCCTTAACCCTCTTCCATATTTGTTTTATAACCAATCTCGGAAAACGTGTGCCCCTAGGTGAAAAACAGCGTCCAAAGTAGTCGGAGCAGACCCAATTCTGAAATCGCAGAAAACTGCGGTGACCACCTATATTGCCGAGTTCGTATCTCCCACCACATAGATCCGAATTCGGTGATCCTTTTTGATACCTGTAGAACACTTGACCTAGTTTATTTTTTGTTAAATAACCCTATGCTATTAGTTGCTGTGGACATAGTTTAATTCGTCACAAAACTGCACGCACCCACTTTTTCCAGATTTTCAAAAGTTGGAAAACGGAGCGCGCCCTGCCAAACGGGACCGCCCCGCCGTGTGCCAAGTGTACCGAATGGTGCACGCAGCGTAACCGGACACGTGAAAATTTATGGGGACTGATTCGGACGCGTGTGCGTACCGGAATCAGGCCGTATCCGCGGACACATTTCGTGTCGCAACTTTTGTAGAACTCGCGCGTATTTTGTGCACGCTTGTCAGATTGCGACGAAACTTGAGCCACTGGACTCGTGCTAACGTGCTGGTCCTGTGACCCAATTTTCACACATTTCTGAGACGGTTGACCAGATCGCCAATTTGCGGGCCCCACAGTTGACTTTTTGGACAAAAAATTTGTTTGGCTTATCGGAATCCACATTTGGACATACCGTTGGGTTCGTATTGACATTTAGAGTTGTTTGACCCATAGTTTGTCCCATTTAGAGACTGTTATCATCGGCACGCTTTTCGGTGCAAAGTGGGCCACACGTGGACCCCACTTTTGTCCGAAATTACCGTTTTGCCCCTGTATCCAAATTGGACGAAAGGGATGTGCTTTTTAGCTATTTTGCTCATTCTGGAAATATTGGTGATGTTTATTTCAGCATCCGGAGACGTTTGTTCGGAGTCCTTAGTTCCAGGTTTAGTGTCCTTGACATTTGGGCGCGTACACTTTACAGATTTCTTGCTAGGCAAGTATACCTTGCCATTGTACTATTTTTATATTCCATATGAGGCATGCATGTTTACTTTCTGTTTATTTAGTTCATTTATTTTAACTGCTATATAAACTACACGTCCAAGGAAACTTGGGTGCAACGACGGTGTCGTCGTACTATATTTTTATTTATGTATATGCATTGGACCTACTTTATGAGACTATCCCATTTTCATGAGGCATTTATGTTTTATTGGCCATGACACTATTCTTACACGAGTGTGAGTCACATGTAGGACACGGGCTTGGGTTCTCGGCTGGCCACCGGTACGTATAGGTCGTACGACGGATAGGGATAATTGCCAATAGAAACTTTGCATGCTAGTAGACCTGGCGGTTATTAGAGGTATTATCGTGTCATGGACATGACATGCTTAGAGCATTGGGTGGGAAGAACAACAAGTAAGACATTTGGGCTCCTTTGCACTTTCCTTGTGTAACCCGTACGCTCCGCCGGAGATGTACGGTCATGATGACACCTATACTACTTGGCGGGTCTCCGCCGTTCAAAAGACGACGTGCCTTTGTAGGCCCCTGGATCTCCAAGAGAACCATGCCAATCCTATTTATGGCCAGATAGCCCACTTGTTAGAAAGTTGTTCTCAAACTGCATTCACATAGATGGTTAGGCGACCCCAATGGATGTTTATTTTCAGTAATTTATTGGCATGTGCTTTTTGTATCTTGTTACGTCCCTCTGAGGATCTGGTCCCTTCCAGATATAGGTGAGCAGGAGTACCCGCAGGAGTATGGACCTGGACCTGACGCTTCCTATCAGTCTGAGACGATCTTACCTTCTGATTATATGTGATTCATTGCAGCTGTTTAGAGATTTTAGTTGCTATTCCTTTCGAGACATTTATTCTTATATTAGAGTTTATTCTCTTCTCTCTTAGTAGTTTATTATAGTCGATTTGCAGTGGATTTGTTTCCACCCGACTATCACACTTTGAGATTACTATTTGAGACTGCTTCTTTCATATTCATTTATTGATTTCCGTTATTCTATTATTTGTGTTGTGGATGAGATATAGAACTGCATGTGACTTGTTGTGACATATATTACCACTGTGGATTGGATATTCATGTACAGCGTACGTGTGTATATGGTTTCCATATATTGGAGTTCGTATACATACGGCTGGCGTGTTACGTATTCCTAGTCCTACGTATTTTGGGACTGGGGGGTGACATATTTTTGTGGTGGCCCATGCAGGTCAAGAATATATTGTCTCGATTACTTAACTGTACCGAACAAGCCTGCGTATAGGAATAGAGTATAAGGATCTCATCCACGCTTGACTGAAATTCATCCTTCCTATTTAATACTTGCATCCTGTTTGATTCCTGTACTTTTTCTAATCGTTTCATACGTCAACTACAGAGAGATGAATTTGCAGAATGGATGTACTGCCACCGATGGCGACACAACTTCTGGAGTCAATGGTCAGACTCAAGGAGGAACCCCAACGATTCCTAGGCTTTCGGGACCAGATGGACAGACTCACACCCCAGTTCCATCTGATCTTTTTGCTTCACCTATTGGGAACCTTTCACCTGTCTCAGTACCGCAAGATGGCCAAGCGCAGATGTTCCAATTCTTCCAGATGATGATTCAGGAACAGAGGTAGCAGGCAGCCGAGCAGAGGCAAGAATTTTTGGCAGCACTGGAGAGGATGGCTGCACAGGCTGCTGTACCAGCCCAAGCACTAGCTCATGAGGATGGCTGCACAGGCTGCTGTACCTCGAGCTAGGGTTGGATCAGTAAAGGATTTTGTTCAGATGGGTGCAAGGCAGTACAAGGGTACTGAGAGCCCGGAGGAAACTACCAACTGGATCACTCACATGCAGAAGCTACTGGAGGCATCACAGTTACTTACGGAACTATGGATGATGGGTGTACGGACGCTTCTAGATGGTAATGCTCATCACTGGTGGGAATTCATGGAGCGCCAGTTGGGTACTTACCAGACTTGGGAGCAGTTCTTAGAGTGCTTTGAGGGAAAGTACTTTCCGGACACTGTCAGGGACACCTTGTATGATCAGTTTCTTCACTTGGAGCAGGGGAACCGAACAGTGGACGAGTATGATGCCGAGTTTAGTCGACTCAGCAAATATGGTGCTGCTTTGATACCAAATAACTTGGCTAAGGCTAAGAGATTTCATTGAGGACTGACCCAGGAGATACAACATTATACAAGCTCGCAGTCCCGAGTCTCTTATGCTGAACTACTAACAGAGGCCAGATTTCAGGAAACCATTAGCAGAGGAAAAGGAGGTCAGCTGGGGACATAACAAGGATCAGCAAGGATACAGCAGGGACCGGCAGGGACACAACAAGGAGGACCTATCAGACGTCCTTTGGCACAGCAGCATCAGCAATACAGAGCGGGACCATACCAGAATCCAGAGAAGCCCTACTACAATTATTATGGGAAACGTGGACATGTATCGAGAGATTGTCGGACTCGCTTGGGTCAGTATCTGAGATGTGGCTCCGGGCAGCACATGGCGAGAGACTGCCCAATACAGATATCGACACTCCCACCACCAGTTCAGAGACTAGCGCTTCCAGCACCGAAGCCAGCCCAGCAGATGACCGGACCGGGAGCACCCCGTCCCCCAGCAGCAGGAGGATTTCAGAGAGGACCACCGCTACCCACTCAGGAGGAGCAGTATATGAGGACCGGACATGGACAGCCGCAGAGGAACGAGCGAACTTTTGCATTGGAGGTAGATGACATGGATCATGAGATGGATGTCATAGCAGGTATTACCCTTGCTTTTACTTTTCCTGCGGTGACATTATTTGATACGGGAGCCACCCACTAATTCATATCATCTAGTTTTATTGCCAAACACAACATTGCTTCCACACCATTATCTAGTTGTGTTAGAATTCTAACCGGAGGAGGAGTTGTACCAGTTAGTCGAGTTTGTAGATCGGGCCCTATAGTGATACGTGGCAAAGAGATGAATGCCCAACTTTTAGTCCTTCCTATGCCGTCTTTTGATATTGTGCTTGGAATGGACTGGCTAAGCAAGTACCATGCTTTCTTCGATTGCTTTAGAGGAAACATTCTTTTTAAGGTACCAGGCCAGCCTGAACTTGAGTTTGTCCGAGGATCCACAGAAATCCTTGATGGTATGCAGCTCGCAATGGACGATGTTGTCTATCACCCTATTATTTCAGAATTTTTAGACGTCTTTCCAGAGGATTTTCTAGGACTACCCCTAGACAGAGACGTAGAGTTTTCAATTGAACTATCACCCGGAGCAGCACCTATAGCATCACATGTTTACAGACTAGCAAAGAAGGAGATGGACGAGCTGAAGGCACAGTTAAAAGGGCTAGAGGAGAAAGGTTTCATCCGACCGAGTGCATCACCCTGGGGAGCACCAGTGTTGTTTGTACCCAAGAAGGATGGGTCAGTGCGTATGTGCATTGACTATAGAGCCTTGAATGCAGGGACAGTGAAGAACAAATATCCATTGCCACGCATTGATGACCTGTTTGATCAACTTAGTGGAGCTAAGGTATTCTCGAAGATAGATCTGAGATCGGGATATCACCAAGTGAAGGTACGGAAGCAGGACATTCCGAAGACCGCATTCAGAACAAGATATGGACACTACAAGTTTTTGGTCATGCCATTTGGATTGACCAATGCTCCAGCGATCTTCATGGACTTGATGAATCGAGTCTTTCACCAGTACTTGGATCAGTTCGTGGTCGTCTTCATAGATGATATACTTGTCTATTCGAAGAGCCACGAGGAGCACGAGGAGCACCTGCGGATTATTTTAGAGACTTTAAGGAGAGAGCAGTTATATGCTAAGCTCAGCAAATGTGAGTTCTTCTTGGACAGAGTTTCATTTCTTGGACATGTTATTACAGGAGATGGTATTTCTGTTGATCCAGAGAAGATCTCAGCAGTTGAGACATGGCCTGTTCCTAAATCAGCAGCAGAGGTGAGGAGTTTCCTTGGACTTGCGGGATATTACCGACGGTTCGTGGAAAACTTCTCAAGAATAGCGGCACCTATGACTCGTCTGACTTGTAAGGACCAAGAATTTATATGGAATGACGAGTGTCAAGCAGCCTTTGAAGAGTTGAAGAAACGACTGACTACAGCTCCAGTATTGACGATTCCGTCAGGATCAGGAGGTTATGTGATCTACAGTGACGCATCAGAAAAAGGCTTAGGATACGTATTGATGCAGCATGGCAAGGTGATTGCATATACATCTAGGCAGTTACGAGTACATGAAAAGAATTATCCGACTCATGACTTGAAACTTGCAGCCGTTGTATTTGCTCTGAAGCTATGGAGAAATTACTTATACGGGGAACGAGTGGAAATCTATACAGACCACAAAAGCCTCAAGTACGTCTTCACGCAGAAGGAGTTAAATATGAGGCAACGTCGATGGCTCGAGTTGATGAAAGATTTCGAGATAGAGCTACATTATCATCCAGGCAAGGCTAACGTGGTAGCAGACGCGTTAAGCCGGAAGCCAGCAGTTTACTTCTTGACAGCACAAAGGAAACTATTGGAGGACTTGCAAGAGCTTGGCATTGAAGTGATATTACCCGGAGCAGATGGGACACTAGCCAACTTACAAGTTCAATCATCATTGGTAGAGAGGATTAAGGCAGCTTTGCCTACAGATGCCAGATTCAGGAGACTAAAGGAAAGAACAGAGGCCGGAGAGCAGACCGGATTGCGCATTCATGAGAATGGGATATTACGATGTGGTGATCGTCTTTATGTTCCAAATAGAGAGATTCGACAGGAGCTGATGACAGAGGCTCATAGTTCGATTTATTCTATTCATCCTGGAGGCACCAAGATATATCGCTACTTACGACAACACTTTTGGTGGCATGGGATGAAGAGAGAGATAGCTCGCTTTGTAGCTAAATGTCTGGTATGTCAACAAGTGAAGGCGGAGCACCAGAGGACAGCAAGATTATTGCAACCACTTCCGATTCCAGAGTGGAAGTGGGAGCACATCACTATGGACTTCGTCACGGGTTTTCCCAAGAGTCCAAGTGGGAGAGATGCAGTATGGGTAATAGTGGACCGACTCACCAAGTCAGCCCATTTCATACCTTTTAGAGTGGGTCAGTCGACAGAAGCTTTAGCTGACTTATATATGAGGCAGATTTTGAGATTGTACGGCATACCAGTCAGCATTGTATCGGACAGAGATTCGTGCTTCACATCGCACTTTTGGAGGAGCATACAAGAGAGTCTGGGTACTCGTCTGAAGTTCAGTACATCTTACCACCTGCAGACAGATGGGCAGTCGGAGCGTACTATTCAGACCTTGGAAGACATGTTGAGGGCTTGCATGTTAGATTTCGGAGGATCATGGGAGGACCACCTACATCTTGTAGAGTTTTCTTACAACAATAGTTATCAAGCGAATATTCAGATGGCTCCGTTTGAAGCATTGTATGGAAAAAAATATAAGTCTCCTGTGTGTTGGAGTGACGTGGAAGAACGTCAGATTTTGGGACCCGAGTTGGTGGTCAACACCGTAGAGACAGTCAAGAAGATTCAGGGACACTTGCGAGCAGCGCAAGACAGGCAGAAGCAGTGGGCAGACCTTCATCGTCGTCCCTTGGAGTTCAAAGAGGGCGATCACGTCTTCTTGAGGATATCACCGACCAGAGGCACCATCCGATTCGGAGGGCACGGCAAGTTGAGTCCAAGGTATATTAGACCATTTGACGTGCTCGAGAGAGTCGGAGAGGTGGCATATCGACTTGCGCTACCACCTTCACTGGAGGGAGTACATGACGTATTCCATGTGTCGCAGCTCAGGCGATATGTGGCAGACAGCAGTCATGTTCTCGACCATTCGGAGATCACCATTGGGCCGAGCTTGTCTTACCAAGAGAAACCCGTGGGAATCCTTGATCGTCGAGAGAAAGTGTTGAGGAACCAGTCTATTCCCTTGGTTCGCGTAGCATGGAGGCATAGCGCGCCAGGAGAATCAACTTGGGAGCGCGAGGACGACATGCGCAAGCGTTTCCCGAACCTATTCGCAGACCAAGGTATGAATTTACATTATTAATTTATATCTTATACCATCAATGCATTCTATCGAGGCTTAATTTTAATTTCGAGGACGAAATTTTTACAAGTTGGGTAGAATGTAAAACCCCCTTCCTAGAAAATCGTATATACCTTTTATTTATTTATTATTAATTAAATTATAGTAATTAGGTCTAAATATGAGAAATAGATTTTTAATAATTTTTATTTGAGGTGTTCGGACACTTAGATGACTTATGGGACCATCAGAAATTTTTCGGAATTTATTCCATGTAGGAGACCCCTTAAGCAGTTGCTAGCCTAATCTATAAACTTTCTTATGAGAATATATATAATATATATGTATAAAAAAAATATATATATATATATGTATATATATATTAGGAAAATAAAAGATTAATAAAGGAATAATTAAATAAGAATTTATTAATAATAATAATATAATAATAATACAAACAATGCTAAACTACTACTACTAAAAAGCAAGCAGCCGCTAGCTAACTAGCCATGCAATTTTCCATTCCACTAGCAAACACAATCCGAGCAAAGCCAGCACTCGCTATTATTACAAAGAACCCTCCCTTCACGCGGACCAAACCCGACCCAACTTCTCTCCCTCTCTCCCTATTAAATAGATATATATATATATATATATATATATATATATATATATATATATATATATATATATATATATATATATATATATATATATATATAAATATATATTATTCCAAAACTCTAACCTAAAACTCCAGACCTCTTCTTCCCGTCTAGATCCGTCACCGCAGCCAGAGAGCCCCACCAAGCCATCCAACCATCCCGACGACTCCGACCTCGCGCCCTGCAGAATCCCACTCGAAGCACCTTCGCTCCGGAGTGATTTTCCGTCGACTCGCTCAACCAAACGCAGTTCCGTCTTCACCGGTATGCTCACCCCTTAACCCTCTTCCATATTTTTTTTATAGCCAACCTCGGAAAACGTGTGCCCCTAGGTGAAAAATAGCGCCCAAAGTGGGCGGAGCAGACCCAATTCTGAAATCGCAGAAAACTGCGGTGACCACCTATATTGCCGAGTTCGTATCTCCTACCACAGAGATCCGAATTCGGTGATCCTTTTTGATACCTGTAGAACACTTGACCTAGTTTATTTTTTGTTAAATAATTATATGCTATTAGTTGCTGTGGACATAGTTTAATTCGTCACAAAATTGCGCGCACCCACTTTTTCCAGATTTCCAAAAGTTGGAAAATGGAGCGCGCTCCGCAAAACGGGACCGCCCCACCGTATGCCAAATATACCGAATGGTGCACGCAGCGTAACCGGACACGTAAAAATTCGTGGAGAGTGATTCGGACGCGTGTGCGCGCCGAAATCAGGCCGTATCCACGGACACATTTCGTGTCGCTACTTTTGTGGAACTCGCGCGTATTTCGTGCACGCTTGTCAGATTATGACGAAACTTACACCACTGGACTCGTGGTAACGCGCTGGTCCTGTGACCCAATTTTCACGTATTTCTGAGACGGTTGACCAGATCGCCAATTGGCGGGCCCCACAGTTGACTTTTTGGACAAAAATTTTGTTCGGCTCATCGAAATCCACATTTGGATATACCGTTGGGTTCGTATTGACATTTAGAGTTGTTTGACCCATAGTTTGTCCTATTTAGAGATTGTTACCCTCGACACGCTTTTCGGTGCAAAGTGGGCCACACGTGGACCCCATTTTTGCCCGAAATTACGTTTTTGCCCCTGTGTCCAAATTGGACGAAAGGGATGTGATTTTTAGCTATTTTGCTCATTTCGGAAACGTTGGTGATATTTATTTCAGCATCCGGAGACGTTTGTTCGGAGTCCTTAGTTCCAGGTTCAGTGTCCTTGACATTTGGGCGCGTACACTTTACAGATTTCTTGCCAGGCAAGTATACCTTGCCATTGTACTATTTTTATATTCCATATGAGGCATGCATGTTTACTTTCTGTTTATTTAGTTTATTTATTTTAACTGCTATATAAACTACGCGTCCAAGGAAACTTGGGTGCAACGACGGTGTCGTCGTACTATGTTTTTATTTATGTATATGCATTGGACCTACTTTATGAGACTATCCCATTTTCATGAGGCATTTATGTTTCATTGGCCATGATACTATTCTTACACGAGTGTGAGTCACATGTAGGACACGGACTTGCGTTCTCGGCTGGCCACCGGTACGTATAGGTCGTGCGACGGATAGGGATAACTGTCAATAGAAACTTTGCATGCTAGTAGACCTGGCGGTTATTAGAGGTATTATCGTGTCATGGACATGACATGCTTAGAACATTGGGTGGGGAGAACAACAAGTAAGGCATTTGGGCTCCTTTGCACTTTTCTTGTGTAACCCGTACGCTCCGCGGAAGATGCGCGGTCATGATGACACCTATACTACTTGGCGGGCCTCCGCCGTTCAAAAGACGATGTGCCTTTGTAGGCCCCTGGATCTCCAAGAGAACCATGCCAATCCTATTTATGGCCAGATAGCCCACTTGTTAGAAAGTTGTTCTCAAACTACATTCACATAGATGGTTAGGCGACCCCAATGGATATTTATTTTCAGTACTTTATTGGCATGTGCTTTTTGTATCTTGTTATGTCCCTCTGAGGACCTGGTCCCTTCCAGATATAGGTGAGAAGGAGTACCTGCAGGAGTATGGACCTGGACCTGACGCTTCCTATCAGTCTGAGACGATCTTGCCTTCTGATTATATGTGATTCATTGCAGCTGTTTAGAGATTTTAGTTGCTATTCCTTTCGAGACATTTATTCTTATATTAGAGTTTATTCTCTTCTCTCTTAGTAGTTTATTATAGTCAATTTGCAGTGGATTTGTTTCCACCCGACTATCACACTTTGAGATTACTATTTGAGACTGCTTCTTTGATATTCATTTATTGATTTCCGTTATTCTATTATTTGTGTTGTGGATGAGATATAGAACTGCGTGTGACTTGTTGTGACATATATTACCACTGTGGATTGGATATTCATGTACATCGTACGTGTGTATATAGTTTCCATATATTGGAGTTCGTATACATACGGCTGGCGTGTTACGTATTCCTAGTCCTACGTATTTTGGGACTGGGTCGTGACAGTGTTGCACCATTGGAAATACTGTGTTGAGAAGAGGCATTGTGCCTATTGAGGTAACTTCGATTTGGTGCCTTGGGCAATATGTTGGAAGAATGGTTATGGATGTTTTGGTTGGATAATTCATGGAACGGGTCTAGGATCGCTTGGTGGGGCGAGAATGTTCGATCCTCTCGTCATACCTACTTGGTGTCTGCATGTCACGGACAACCTGTGTTGCACGGGGTTTGGTCTCTTCGAACGGGAAGGCTCCGGGGCACCGGGACCGTTCGGCCATGGAGGAGACAACTTGGTAACGTGCCTTGGGCGCGGTGCCGGCGGTTGGATGCGATCCAGGTGGGTTAGCTACTTAGCGATGTTTTGAGTAGAACCGCATTTGATCAGTCCGATCAACGTCCTTTATGGCTTGGCCAGTGACTTCATATAGATAAGAGTTGGTTTGTTTTACTTTTGTTGGTTTGGCTTCGTGTAGGTGCGGCCACCTTGCCTCGACAAGAGTGTGCACTATGAGATTGGATTATAAACTTTGGTTGAGGACGGATATTGAGGCATTAGATTGTTGGTTCGATAGTCGCGTTGCTTGGGCTTTGAGTAGGACAGTTTGTATGCTAGTTTCCTTCGAGTTGGTTATATATTGCTTGTCGGTTGGATTGAGTTGAATGCTTGCATGCTTAAACTGCTTTACATCTTTCCTTAACATTTCATCCCTATGCCATAAAATGAATCTAGGATTCAACTAAAAAGATTACCATATAACTGTTTGCATTCACTATTTTACTTAGTGTCGGCTTAGACGAGTTGGTTACCCCGCTCACCAGTACGGCTGTGTACTGACAACGTTTGTGGGCATTATTTTAGGTACGTAGGTGTAGTGGCACTGCTTGGATATACGGGACATGATGTATGAACTGTAAGTACCTTTGTGGGCTAGAGAAAAGAGCAAGAGTATTTCATCGCCTTCGTGGCATCGCCTTCGTGGCATTGCCTTCGTGGCATTTCATTTGGACCCTATCGAGAGCTTCGCTGCGTATTACTCTGATGTGTGCTTGGTACACAATACTTGACTTTCGTTGCAACTTGGTCGTTTTGATGATAACTTTGGTGTTTGACAATATCGCCTTGTACGAGCGCAACTCCAGGCTCGTACGGCATCACGTCCCGATGAGAACGATTATCCTGCGGAAAAGCTGTAAACATGGTGATTCACGTTCAGCGGGGACTATTGAGCTTGCGGGAGATTGGGGCGTAACAAATAGTATATTGTATCACAAAATTAGCTCACTTTTTTTCCTTCCGAGTAGGGCAATCCACAGAGCAGTTAGCGGAGATGTACATGCTATAGATAGTAAGACAACACAATATCCCAGTAAGTATCGTATTAGATCGAGACACTTGGTTCACTTCAAATTTTTGGAAGAGTTTGCACTAGAGTTTGGGCACTAAGTTGAGATTTAGTACCGCTTATCACCCTCAAACAAACGGGCAATCAGAGAGGACCATCCTGATATTGGAGGATATGTTGCGAGCATGTACTTTAGACTTTGGTGGGTCTTGGAAAGATCACCTACATCTCGTCGAGTTCTCATACAATAACAGTTATCAGGCCAGCATCCAGATGACACCTTTGGAAGTGTTGTATGGGAGAAAGTATAGGTCACCATTGGCATGGGATGACATTGTCGAACGAAAGATGTTAGGCCCTAAAATGATCTTGCAGACAGTAGAAATTTTTAAGCAAATCAGAGAATGATTTCGGGTTGCGCAAGATAGGCATCGGCATTGGACAGATCAACATCGGCTTTAGATTTAGGATTCGCGGAAATCTTAGTCCACGATACCTCGGTCCGTTAGATATTCTCGAGCGGGTAGGCGATGTTGCTTATCGTCTTTCCCTTCCGCTTTTAAACTATTCATCTTGTCCGAGTTGCTTGGGGTCATCACCTTTTGGGAGAGTCAACATGGGAGCGCGAGGATGATATCCGGTCTCGGTATCCGCACCTATTCGACTCGGAATGTATATTCATTCTTATGTATTCGTATCTCGAATCTCGTAATTCGTTTATCCATGCTATGTGACACTGTTTCTTCATATGCTTGAATTTGATTGCATGATCTTGTAGTTAGCGTAGTGCTTGTTCTGATTTTTCTAGTTAGCCTTGTGTTTGAATTTCGAGGATAAAAATTTTCTAAGGTGGGTAGAGATGTTACTCTCCGTTCCCGAAATATGTATTTTGGGATATATTTATTTCTTGCTTGTATTTATTTTTGCTTATAGTATTTCTTGCTCACATGATCATTAGGTTGTATGCATGGAGACTAGACCCATTCTTTGGTTTAGCATGGTTCATGGTTTATTTGTGGGTTGGTTTATTCATGAATTTGAACCTATGGTCTAAACCTCAAAACCTAGCTATATAAGCTAACTTGTTTCTCTCTCTTCCCTCATTCTTCATTTTCTATCTTTCTTTTATTTATAGGAAAGTACACATTGCACCACATGGAGAAATTCCTTAATTTTTGATTCTTGCTTTTTCTTGCATTTTATTAGTCTATTATGTGCTTATGATGATTCTAAACACTTTAAGTATTTAGAGTTTTCAATTTTGATGGGTTGATTTGTGTAGATCTACTTTTATAACTTAGGGTTCATGGTTTTCTTGAGTTTTTTGTGGTTCTGATCTACTAAGACATATTATTTTTGAAAAAAAAATTTGGGATGGATGGAGCACTTCATTTCGAGTGTTTTGGCTTTTGGTTCACTCAATTCAGAGTTAAAACGTAGTTTTTATAAAGAAACAAATTTTTGGTTTTGGAGATTTTGCCATGGCAGAACCTTCTGTTTGTAACGATGAAGATCTCATCCGGCCAGCATCATATGCGGCAGAGAGGGTTATGAGGCATAAAAATTCTATGCGGCCTGAACTCTTTGTCGTATACCAGCATGCGTCCATCTCTTTCGGACGCATGACTAACTAATACACATGTGTTCTAAAAGGACTTCTTGTGTTTAGTCGCTGAATGAATAGAAAATTCGCTAAGTCCAAACACTCTATGCGAGATCGAATCCCATGCGACACGGACACTTATGCGGCAAGCAGAGTATGCGACCACCATCCTTGGACGTATTGTTTGGATAAACAAAATTTATACGAAACTTTTGCTTACAAACGAGAAAAGAGAAAAGTACAAATAATCCTATACGAGAATATTAAGTACAATAAAATGATTCTCGATCCCCAGCAGAGTCGCCATTTTGTTTGGATAAACAAAGTTTATATGAAACTTTTGCTTACAAACGAGAAAAAAAAGTACAAATAATCCTATACGAGGATATTAAATACAATAAAATGATTCTGGGAAAGTATTGCTATGGAAGTCTGATCTGCAGTCGATCACTTTGTTCCTTGGACTACACGATGATGAAGAAGTGCTGTAGAAAAAGCTTCAAACTTTCTCTGAACTGAAGGCAAAAGCCGGCCAAAGGAAAGTTGCAAGTAGGATTGAATTCTTGTTGCCAAAGTTGTCAGCCAAAACCAATTCCTTCCCCCCCCCCCTTTTTACCCTGTTACCAGGGGTCTCTATTTATAGAGATCAATCCAGTAGCTGCCTGGTTGGCGTAAAAGCCAAATGACTGTCTTGTTGGCGTAAAAGGCCAAACTGTGAAGAAGATTGCCTCTTTTACACTGCGGTTATGACAACTGCTATCCACGTTCAAATAATCTTCTGAATCTGCATATGACACGTATCCTTTTATAAGGTAACGCGTATAACTGCTTCTCGAAGATCATGGCATGCAAGCCACGTAGGTAATTGCCTGGTTGGCGTAAAAGCCAAATGACTGTCTTATTGGCGTAAAAGGCCAAACTGTGAAGAAGATTGCCTCTTTTATGTTGCGGTTATGACAACTGCTATCCACGTTCAAATAATCTTCTAAATCTACATATGACACGTATTCCTTTATAAGGTAACGCGTATAACTGCTTCTCGAAGATCATGGCATGCAAGCCACGTAGGTAACTGCCTGGTTGGCGTAAATGCCAAATGACTGTCTTGTTGGCATAAAAGGCCAAACTGTGAAGAAGATTGCCTCTTTTACGCTGCGGTTATGACAACTGCTACCCACGTTCAAATAATTTTCTGAATCTGCATATGACACGTATCCCTTTATAAGGTAACGCGTATAACTACTTCTCTACAATCATGGCATGCAAGCCACGTAGGTAACTGCCCCTGCGTAAAACTTGATGATTCATAAATAATAGATAACCAGCGTAAAATAGCCAATTATCCTTCACGACTGAGGTCTTGAGCGTATTCTGGACTAAGTAGCCTTATCAACGTACCTTTGCAAATATAACCGAGTTGGCATATTTCGCGGAGATAGCATACGACATACTCCTATAGTTGAAAATAGCCTAGTTGGCGTAGAATGCAAGGATGGTGATGTGAGCGTATTAGTCATAGTCTTAGCTTTCCCAGTCATGAAATATTTTTAAAAAATAGAACAAAATCTCGTGCATTAAATGCAGAGATATGCCTCAATCTCGTGCAAAAAATACAGAGATATGCCTCGAGCTCTGTACAAGAAATAACTTTTGACGTGGCGTCTGATTTTGTCTTCTCTTGAGCGTAAAAACTCATTTATGTTAATGTAGAATAGGCAGCGTATTCAGAAGACTCTATTTTTCTTCCTTTGAATGCGTAAAAATAACTTGTATCAAAAATATGTCACAAAATGACAACTTGGGTCTCTGTGCAAAATTATCATCACAGCCGTTCTCTCGATCATCGTGCAGTACTTTTGTCAAATGTCAGGTTCACTGATTTGACTGACAAATTCATCCGAGGAATACGAAGAGTTCCTCATACAACTTTACGCTGTATTAAAAATAACGTATTTTAAACTTTACGCAGGAAGGTATAGCAACCTTTTATGCAGAACAGCCTTGAAGCACTGCTTTACGCGGACAGCCCTGAAGCCCTATTTTACGCCAAACAGCATTGAAGCACTATTTTACGCGGACAGCTCTGAAGCCCTATTTTACGCCAAACAGCCTTGAAGCTCTGTTTTACGCAGATAACTCTGAAATCCTATTTTACGCCAAACAGCCTTGAAGTTCTGTTTTACGAAGACAGCTCCGAAGCCCTATTTTACGCCAAACAGCCTTGAAGCTCTATTTTACGCAGGGAGGGACTTCATGTATGTTGGGGATTTTGACTGTAAAATATGCGGACAATTACCATCATTTTTTATGCTTCTACACATATGACTCTGAAATTGTGGCACATCTTTTCATGGTTTTGTCTTTCTTTCTGACATACTTTATGTCACATCATACTTTATGTCACATAACTGACACTTTATTTATTTTTTGTCGCTTCATCACTTATCCCGAGGAGTAGACCTAGCCCTGGCTCCATACGGCATGACTCTATGCGGCATGACTCCATGCGGCATGACTCTATGCGGCCAGGATTGTCATGCGGATCGACTTCTCATGCGGCCTTGATCCTTCTCCGCGCATGCGACCCCTTGTACATATTTTATTGGACTAGTTTTGGTTGAATGTTCTCTTGGACTTTATGAGTTGTATCTGTGACTTTGATGACCACAAAAGTATAAGACCCATCTATGCGTCATGACCCAACCACTTGTGATCCGTACTGATACACTTACTACGTGTTATGTGTTCCTACGTGCTAAGTGTTCCTACGCGATTATATTACATGTTTGTATTACGGTGTACCTATGCGCTACGTGACATGTGATATGACTCAATCTCCAGCATGGACATAAGGGTTTGTTAATGACCAAGCGTGGCTAGGATTTGTTGATTGTTACATTACGCTGGGTGAATCCAAATTGAACTATCAAGTGACAAAGTGGATTCGTATCTAGCGTGGCTGTACTACGGTACGTCATATATGGGGAATACCATGTACCACGCCATGAGATTCCAGGTAACATTAGGGTTAACTAGGCAACTAAACTTGTAGAGCATTGGGAGGGAATTGAATCTCGAGATCGTGCCTAACTAGCCACCTCCAGTCATCTGAATTGGGGTGTGCAGGCTAGTCCCCATGGATATTATTTAAATTCTCATTAGTGGATGGCAATATCTGAATACTATATGATACTATGTGTTCTATGCGATCTTAGCATGATGGCCTTACGAGAGACTAATGCATACTATTATGTGCTATGCGATGATGTGTGGCTCGGCTAACCCTGCTAGTACCTGGTTCGATATGAGGATTCATATATGCATAATATCTCTGGGATAACCCAGACTCTATCTAGTAAGTCGTACAAGTGATTGACCGATTATATAACTGAGCGTATTTGCGTTGTATCTACTAGCAAATAGTCTAGGAACATGGACTATCTTGGTGTAATGGTTTAACCCTTATCCTTGTTTGGTTGTAGGATTAGATTATTGTGTCACGATAGGCTATGAACCGAAACTACGAGACATGACTATACATATATATGTATGTATCTATTTCATGATCTGCTTTTATTTCTACATTCGTTCTTCCTTTGTGGTACTTGCTATTTGGAGTCTAACCCCAATGGTTTTGCATGGCCTGGTTTAGAGCCAACACCGGAGGATCAAGCGTATTTCTCCTGAATAATGGCGCGCACCAGGCGGATGGCCACTGAGGGAAATGAGTGGGTCTCTTCTTTCCTGCTTGTTATTTTATATTTTTCTCATTTTGGGCATTTAGCCACCAACACTTGTTAGCCGTGAATCTGAATATTTAGTTTCTTACATGATTGTAATTAATTAAACTGTAGCTGATCATAGTCATGTACTCTTGTTACTCTGCCAGCCTTCTCATTTTTGTATAGCTGGTTTCTTGAATGTTGTGACAGTGTATTTGGGACGCCTTACTTCCTTGTCATATACGTTCTATGTTTACTGTTCTAATTTGACTGATTGAGACATTAGATGTTCTATGTGACCCTAAGTGACTTGCTTGTCTAGTTACAACCTTGACCGCCGTACAACGTTCTATACCTTGTACGGGGGAGCTGGCCATATCCGTCTCCGTATTCCGGTATTGGGGCGTGACAATTGTTCATCACAAATAATATATCTCGTTAAGGTTGTTTTGTTACGAGCAGCAGAATAAATAAAGTTTCAAATTGAAGATTATTGAGGAACGATACTTAACTATGTTTTTCTAGCATTAACTATGTCCTTGGCATAACTTTCATTGCATATCTTAGAGTTCCTATGCCATCATTTTTTTATTTTAAAGTTTTTTTTTGTATTTCTTGCATTGTGCATCTCTAGGTATTGGTTTTTGTTCTTTAGGATCTAAAACTTCCTTTTTCATATTATCTATGAAAATTAGTTTAATATAACTGTTCCATAACATCGATATTTTTCTAGTTAAAATATTACTATTAGTGCTTCTAACTTCTGGATGTAACATTTGTGTTATTGGTAGTTTATTTCCTACAAGGTTATTAACATAATAAATATTATCAAAATTACTAAAAAAATTGTAACAATTTTCTGAAAGAGTTTTATAGTGTTGGTTAGAATTAGCATCATCATAAGGTCCATACTATACCCCCGGATGGTTAGAATTAGCAGCATCATAGTGTTATAAAAGATTATAGTTTAAAAAAAATCAATTTTTAATATCAAAATTAACTAATTTATCTTAAATTTTTTTTTTTTTTTTTTACCTAAACCTCAACTTTACCTGGGTTTAGAATTGTTATAGCTAGGTGGTGGTTGATCAAGTTGAAGCTACCAAATTTTTTGGACTATTGCAATTTTTCTTTTACTTCAGTCTCCAGAAAGTAGCTACTTCACTGAATATAACACTAGATTGCTTGTAAGTATTAGAAGAGAGGGAAGAAATATTTTTGTGATAATCTGAATGAATTAAGTCCAATTTATCGAATTTTTTTGGGATACCAAATGACCACCAATACCCTTATAATATAGTTGCTTTGGAAATATTTTAATCATTTTTAGCAAAAGTACCAAAATATCCCTTATTAATATTCAAAAATGGCTAAAAAATTAGAATATTTGATAATAAAAAAACTTCTCACCACAATAATATGGTTGTTGGAAGTTTTTTTTTTACCAAAATATCCCTCCCAACATTTATCTAACTGTTATAGCGGTATTTTGGTAAAACAATCCCCAAAACAATTAAAAACCAAAACTGGTGGGTCGGAGGAGTCGACTCGGGCTTGGGACCGAACATGATCGGGTCGCCGACCGAGCTGGATCCGGTCGACTGATTTTGGGGGTAGGGTTTGATTCGAACTGGATTTTTAACCGGATCGAACATGCACGTTGAACTCAGCCTGAATCCAGGTTCTAGTGGACTGAACCGAATTGGTCCGTTGATCGGGTTCGATCAGACCCAGCCAAAATTTCAACAGACCGTCCGATCCAATACATACCTTGAATCTAGTCACTATTTTTTTTTTTTTTTACTAATAATGTATGATCCGGAGAGAATCAGATGTATAGAGTCTTGTACTCTAATACATGTCGAGACTATTTTTGATCCATAATCTTTCATGATCCAAACGCCACAACACACTGTCTGAATAATTAGTTTGACATATTCGGCTTGAATCTTTCAGAGAAATTACTTGGTCATTGGTAATACATAGAAGCAGTAGGGATTTGGCTCTAATGGGGTTACAGGAGAAAGGAAAGAGGTCAGAAGCAGCTCAACTGCTCAATAACCCAAAATTTAAGGAGTACTGTACACACAAAACAGAGTAGTTGTCTTCCCATGCCAACGAATCCAGTTTTCCGAATTCCCATTACTTTTATGCAGTCAACTGCTCATTTTATAAAAGGTTTTGCGTGAACCCCAACGCTATATCTCTCTTAAGCTAAAAGTCAGAACCAACGGGCCTCATCTCATAAATGGAAAACTGAGATTCATAAAATAATTTAACAAAGCGGCAGTTTATGCATATAACATCCTCAAACTTTGGCTTTTTAGTTATCAACAATTCTTTATTTATGTTTTGCATATTAGTTCACTAAGTTATCCATATCCATAATCCTAGCAACTAATTTGACCTTATATGCTTTATTGAAAATTAGTTAGTGTTGTACATGTTCAAACAACACTAAATATCCATCGCGTGTAATTGTCCTCTTGTTAGCTTTCCTATAGAAATCCACATAAATCTGTCTTGGAGACATATATATATATATATATATATATATATATATATATATATAGAGAGAGAGAGAGAGAGAGAGAGGAATCGACATTTTCGCTATATTTGTATTTTCGTCCATTTCTAAAATATGAGTCGTTAAATGTTGTTTAAGTCATCCAATCTTAACCGTTGAGTTGAATGATTCAATTTTACGGTTAAGATTAGATAACTTAAATAAGATCCAACGGCTGTGAAAAAATAAATAATTGTGGAGAATGTGGATCCCTCCTCTCTCTCTCTCTCTCTCTCTCTATATATATATATATATATATATATATATATATATATATATATATAAAACTTTGTTATCATAAAAAAAATACATGAAAGTGTCTCATAATCTATAAAATGTTAAATGACTGCATATATAAACAATTTCATTGCATACGTAAAGTGCAAACCATAAGACAGTACCATATTGTTTATGCAACTTTAAATATATGAAGTTTAACGATATTACAAGTTGAGTTTTGATTTAATACATACTCTTTCCAAACTAAATTTCTAACCAAGCATATGGTTATATGAATTCGCACAGTTCACCTCCACACACAGACACACACATACACAGCTAAGCTTTGCAAATCCATTGACCTTTGAATTCTTCCTCTCTCTCTCTCTCTCTCTCTCTCTCTCCTTATATATACATGTATCTCTTCATCTTCTTCCAAACTCACGAAATTAAGCAATCCATAGGAGATCGAGCGATGGAGGATGAAGAAGCTCCCCTCCTGTTCCGATGCCCGATATCGATGGAGCTCATGGAGGACCCGACGACCCTCTCCACCGGCGTGACCTACGAGCGGAAGAACATCGAGAGGTGGCTCTACTCCTACAAGAAGTCGACGTGCCCCGCCACAATGCAGCGCCTCCACACCTTCGACCTCACCCCCAACCACACCCTCAAGCGCCTCATCGACTCGTATCAAACCGACGTAGCTGCTTTACACGCAGCACATCCTCCTACCACACCCGCCGCGGCCGAGGAGCACCACAAGCTCGTCTCGTTGCTAGCCGACGTCCAGACGAGCCCATTCAAGGTCCGCTCCCTCAAGAAGCTCCAGTCCATAGTCCAGACGAGCCTCGAGGTCCAAAACGACTTTGTTAGGTCGGGCGGCATACAAGTTCTAACACGTGTCATGTCTCAAGTCATCGTCTGCGAAGGGGCCGGCGGCGACTTCTCCTCCTTCCGAGCGTGCGAAGAGTCCGTCGGCGTCCTCCACCGCCTCCCCATTGCCGACGCTGCCTCCGCCGATCTTCTGTCGAGGCCGGACTGCATCAAGCCCATGATGCTGCTCCTCCAGCAAGGGAGCGCGGAAGCCAGAGTCCACACCATGATCATCTTACAAAAGCTCTCCATGGCCAAGGCCGGATGCAGGTGAGATCATGTGGGATCAACTGATTCGACTGAAAATAAAATATTATATATACGCACACTACATTACTGGAAAAATATGTTTTTTTTTTTGCTAGAAAATAGTAATCACTAAGAATATGAAATTAGATTTGGTCTAAAATAGAATTTAAATTGGTAAAGAAAGGAAAAATTGAACATTGGACATTGCTGATAATATATATATATATATATATATATATATATATATATATATATATATATATATATATATATATATTTGAATTTTTTTTTTTAAATTTCTGCGTTTGTCCGCTGTCCAGAGCCAACAAAGACTGGATGCTGTCGGATCAAGAAACCGAAGACGTCTCCCGATCCTTGCTCGAGCTGCTGTCGGACGAGGTCTCCGTGAAGCTGAGCTCGTGCTCGCTCGACGTGCTGGTCGAGATCGTAGCGGCTTCGAAGAAGAACAGGCAGAGGGCGATCGAGGCCGGTGCCGTCCGCGTGCTCGTCGAGCTGCTGCCCGACGCCGCGAACAAGCACAAGTGCGAGAAGATACTGCTGCTGCTCAAGATGCTGTGTGACTGCCCGGAGGGGAGGGCGGCGTTCGTCGACCACGGACTCGGCGTGGCGGCGGTGTCGAAGAAGATGCTGAGGGTGTCCGAGCTGGCCACCAAGCTGGGCGTGAAGATACTGTCTCTGGTGTGCAACTTCCTGCCGACCGGGAAGGTGATCGACGACATGGTGGTGTTCGGCGCGGTGAGGAAGTTGTTCTGCTTGCTGCACGTCGACGGGAGGTCGGCCACGAAGGAGAAGGCGGTGAAGATGATTAGGGTTCACGGGGGTGTCTGGAAGATGTACGCTTGTTTCCCTCGTGAATTCGACGAACATCTGAAACTAGTACGTAGATGCTAATGATACAAATATATATGTTACAATGTTCTCAAGTTCTTTGTATGAGTGACGAGTGACTGATGGGGTTTTTTTTTTTTTTCTCCTTTAATTTGTTTCTTCTTTGAAGCAAAGTTGATGGATATTCGTAGAGAGAAGTACTAAAATGATGTTTTTTTGGTAGTATCAAGATAGCAAATTTTCTTCATAGATTGGAATTTGGCGACAGAAGAAAAATATATATTAGAGGCTTCTTCTGTTAACCTCAAATTGCTAATAACTTATTTGCATAATTCTTTCATTTTTTTTTTTTTTTTATTAGTGTTACCCTTCCAATTAGACAAAAATTTTGGGAAGGTAAGTATAATTATCATTGACAAACTATAAATACATCGGGTAGTAGTAATTTAAAAAATAAAGGGGGCAGTGGAGTTAGGCTTAGGAATTGGGAGGGTAATAGTAATTAATTCTATTTAATATTCAGATTCAGATCAACCCCACTTGTAGTATGTCAAGGTGTTAGAATGGGAGGACGGTCCGGAACCCGGTCCAGGCCGGCCCGGACCCGGTCAACGGACCATTCCGGTCCAGCCCACTCCCCCCACCCTCCGGGTCCGGGATGGGTCGGAGGATCCTACCCGCAAGTCCGGCCCGTTGTTTGTCCCGTTTGGACCGGGTCTAATTCGGACGGTCCGATCGGCTCGGCCCGGACAAGTCTGGTTTGGTTGATGATTTTTTTTTTTGTGTGTGTGGAATATAACCGTTAGGTATACTCCCGTTTTAATGACAATTTTTGACCATTTTAGGGATATTTTGGTTATTCTTCTAAAAATGACCAAAATATCCATTATAAAAACTCTTTTTTGAGGGTATTTGGGGTTATATGGCCCCAAAAAAATTCTATAAATAGTCCATAATTCATGAAAAATAAACACAACACAATTTTTTCTCTTACAAATTTCTTCCATCTCTTACATAGTTTAGAAACAAGACAATTACAAAGTTTAGAAGCAAAGCAATTACTCGAGTCCAACTTCTTCCCTCTCAACACAGTTTCTTGCAATTTCTTTTGGAGGTTTCTAGCAGATGTTACAAGTAACTTTAATATTACAGATTTTTTTTCCTGATTTGATATTTTTTTTTCCTCTCTCTCTCTCTCTCTCTCTCTCTTGGAAGAGAAGTAATTAATTTTTCTCTAAATTTTTTTGAATTTTTTTTTTAAATATGGACGAACAAGGTTCAAACCATCCTTTTGAAAATTATGAATATATAATAATATGTTTAAAACTAATTCTATCGCTGATTCTGCGCCACCAAAATAAATGTCACCTCATGAAGTTGGAAGTATGACTACAGCTACAAATGTTGACAATAGAAAAAAATTATTTTATGGAATTATTTTACAAAAAAATTTATAGCCGTAGTCATACTTCTATAAAAACTAAACTAAACGCTCAATGTGCATGAAAAGCGATTATCATGACCGTTACAAAATATTTAAAAGAGAACGAGAATTACTGAAAGTTTCTTTCATAGTCATCTTTTCTTGACTATTTTATAAAATGAGTAGTAAGCAGCAGAATCTCGTCCTATTCGGAAAGATTGTCTCTTCCACAGGTGGTAGCGCTCTAGTTAGCTAAACCGAAACTCATCGCAAATATATGTTTGGAACCCTAGTAGGAGCCGAGACATATCCCTATTTAGTAAGGTGATAAGTGGAGCTGGTTGACCTGGATTATGTGGTTGCACATTACCATTATGTACTTTCTACGACTACAAAACTATGTCACATCTCGGTCCCAAAATATCTGGAACCAGGCTACGTGACAATATGTAAACACCCGAATTTTTCTAAAAATTTTAAATAAAAAATTTTGGAAATTTTCAGTAATTTTTATTTATTTAAAATAAATGTTCTTTTCAAGGATTAATATTTTTATGTATTAAATTAAGTATTATAATATTACAAAAATAATATTTTTGAGTGTATAATTAATAATAAGTTGTTGTGTAATTTTTTCTAGAATTTATTGGGCTCAAAAACTATTTTTAAATAGCTAAAAATCTTGTGTTTAGATAAATCAGACTGAACCAAACCAAACCCAATTGAACCCAACCCAACCCTAACGGATCGGGTCATACCCGACCCGACCCGCTCCCACACACCCACGACTCCCCCAACCCCGGTTCCTGCGAACACCCCCTCCGTGACCCCTCTTCTCCTTCAAAAAGCCACCATATACCTCACTTGTACACACCCCACGACCACCCCGCAACTCCCCACGACTCCCACGACCACTGCCAGCTACCGCATGCCGCCGCACGTCGACCGCGAACACCGCCGCGGACACGCCCTGTCATGAACAACAACGAGGTATGTCCCTTCCCAGTCTCGTATCTCCCTGTACAGTTATCCAAATTTCGTTCTGTCGAATCTTATGTGAAAACCACGTGACCCTCTCGAACCCTGTGTAATTAGTTTGGGGTATCGCGTCCTGTATCGGTCGCAAATCGCGACACAAATCAGAAAAAATAAAACATTTTTTGGTTCAGAAAACTGTTCCGGAGCCCCATGTTCACGGACATTTTTCTCCTAACCTGTTTAATATTTTCGAATTCTGTTTGAACAGTAAATTAGACAACATAACTGAGATTAAACTCCTATAATTAGTTTACTTTAATTTGCTGTATTCTGTATTTTATTCGTGGTTAAAGTTGACCAAAAATTTGGTTTGGTTCTAATGGGTCGGGTTAGCGGGTCGGGTCCTGGATTCGGGTCCGGATCCGACCTGCTAGGGTACGGGTCGGGTACGGATTGCGGGTACGGGTCGGGTACAGATCCGACCCGATCCATTAAGATTGGGTCCGGTTTAGGGTGGGTTGGTTCAGTTGGTCCGGTTCGGTTTGGTTTAGAATTAAACCGGTTTAATTTTGATTTATTTTAAAAACTTATTTTTTTAGGTCTTTAAAAATAGTTCTGGGGTCCAATAAATTTCAGGAAAATTATCCTATGTCTAATATTTTATTTTACACCCAAAAATATTATTTTTATAATATTTTAATATTTGATAAAATCATCTAAAATTATTTAATTCAGAAGAACATTTATTTTAATTCCTGAAAATCACAGAAAATTCCGAAAATTCATTTTTAAATTCCTGAAAAATCTGGGGGTTTACAACCAAGTCCTTTTAGATCCGGTATTCACTCCTTATTAGTAGCCATTAGTTGGGGCTTAGCTTATCTATATATGTTTTCTTCTCAGTTGAGAAGGATATACAATTTTCAGCACCTATGTATTATTTCGATCCTCTATTCCAAAAGTAAAAAATTGTTCTTATGTCCAATCTTCTTTTATTCGTTCTGAGCAAAGCTAAGTTCGAGTCACTCTCTCGAAGCTGTGTACAGTGACGAGAAGCCGGTAGCACAGAGATTTTACCTCTAAGAGGATTCGAGAACAAGTATACACATAGACCTTGAATAATCTATTAGGGTAGTATATAGTGCACGACTTTCCCAGAGGCCGGTAACACTACCTTCTTATTTTTGTTTACAGAAAATCAAGATAATATTTCTAACACTAACCACCACCACCACTACAACCTCTACCACCTCCTCATCAATCTCACTCTCCACCTCCTCCCATATAACCACCACCTCGTTGGTCCTCGCCGACGCCCTCCTCTACTATGCGGCCACCACCTCCTCCGCCGGAAACAGCTGCATGCCCGAGCTCGTGCTATCTCCCAGACCATACGACGCCCTCAACCACATCGGAGGCACCATCTTCCTCGACGACAACGAGTACTACGTCATCCACTACGAGAGAAAGCACCCCACCGCCGTCGTCGAGTACGAGACCAAAACTGCCACTAAGCACGTCGACTGCCCCGACCACGCCGACTACGTTACGTGATCACCGGTGTCGACTAGATAGACGGCACCATCCTCATCGGCTCCGACGCTGCCTAGATGGACGGCACAATCCTCATATGCTCCAGCGCAGAAGGCCCCATGTCCCAAACCAAATAACACATCCTCTTGGCAAACCCAACTGGGTCGACAAGATCTACGAGCTCATGGACGTCGCCGACAGCGCCTCCGTCGTTTCCAAATCGTTGACCCCTCCGCATCTGCGAAAAAGGAGGCGTCACCCCCTCCTCCCTAGGGTTTCCATAAGTTGGACACAAAATTTGGGTGTGGACATTGTAGGATCGGACCCAAGGCTGGACACAAAATGTGTCCGGCTAAACACAAAAATTATTTTCTGAAATTTTTTTATCAAACGAAATTTTAAACTTTTGTTTCTTAAAACTATTTTTCAGATGAAAGTAACCAAACGCAAACTCAGAATTTGTATACTCAGAAAATAACTTTGTAACTTCATCTTTAAAAACCATTTTCAAAATAAAATTTCAGAAAATATATCCAAACGGACCCAAAATTTTCTATCATTTACTTTCCGCGAACCAAATGAGGTCAAAGAACAAACCGAGTTGATTGCACAATATAAGACATGCACCGAATGACTTAGAAGTGATGCCTCTTATTACTTCAAGGGACGAACCTTGCTGAAGTTTATTCTAAGTCGGCTACAACCAAATGGATGAGATGCTGGGGCGGCCCTGGCCCAAGGCAGACTAGACGACAGTCCAGGGCCCAAAGACTAAAGGGACACAAACATTGATGTATCTAACAAGGATGTACTATGGGTCATTCTTAACTAAAAATAGTTGTGGTGTAGTAGTTATCATGTTAGATTTATACACTTGAGGTCCTTTAGTTCAATTCTTGGGTAGTATAATTATTTGTTATATTTACTTTTATTTTAGTTACTTAATTTTTGATATCATGTATGGACTCTTTTTATGATTTTGCCTCGGGCCCCCATCAGTGTCAGACTTTAGATTTTGAGACTTTATACGAACTCTAAAAGTAGTGCGCTCAAAACTTAGTATTCATGTTTTTTTTTCATCAACGATTATACAATAGTATTATCAGTACAAATTCAAGAAATAAAACAAGAAATAAAATATAATATTCAAAATAATATATGTCATTACGAAACATTAATAAAATTGAATATGTTCTAAACCAAAAAATAAAAATGATATCCAGAAAAATAAATAAAAAGAAAGCTAACAATGTTTGGGATAGTTCATAATGATGATAATAATAAGGAAAAAAAACCTTAGGCCATCAAATGCATCCGCAAAGGCATCATATTTAAAAATTGTTTACTCTTAGGCCTATAATGACGGAAGGGTAGAGAAGATTGAAAGTGTCAGACTATTAGAGCGACAGAAGGGATGAGAATTTTGACAATGACTGCACACACACAAAAAAAAAATTAGCCTAACTAACTGATTTGTCTCTTTATATTCTTGTATATGACGTTTAGATATCCTAGCTATTATAAATAAATAAATAAAATCTTTTTTACAAAGACTAAAAAGATTATAATGAGTTTAGTAATTTTTTTGTTCAGAATTAAATTTACATATATTAGATAATATATAATAATAAAAATTGGTGTCCTCTAAATTTTTTTTATCAGAGGTAGTCATCTTATGAGCCTCATATCAAGTCCGGATGCTCGGACCTGACCATGACCTCAGGGCCGATCCTGATGATGAGATGTACTCGTCCAAAATGCCACACATTGCACAGCTTCCATACTACTTTCATCGATGATCTAACATTTGTTGTCATCGCCGTTGCTATACTGAGCGCGATTATACAAATGTACTACATAAAACTGAAAAGCTGATGATGTCAAATTGTAGATCTCTGTCAAATATATACACAGGGTCAGTCCTAATCCAGAACAGTCAGAACAACCGTCCAGGACCCTATGGGCTATGAGGGCCTCAAAAAAATTCAGTTTAAATATATAAATAATTTTGTACCGAAAATAGAACTAATATGTACGATGGTTCTTTCTTGTCACAAAATATATTTAGTGTAGTAATTATTATGTTAGATTTGCACATAAGAGATTTCTAGTTCAAATTTTGGTGGAGACTTTTTTTTTTTTTTTCATTATATATGAGGACCTTATTTTGAAAATTTATCTCGGTCCCCATAAACTCAGGTCGGACCTGTATATATACGTTTACGGCTGATAGTACAATGGCATGTGTTGTAATGTTTGGATGTAGAGATATATAAGCTACAGTCTGACACTAAATCGATAACTTGGACGTCCCTTTCTCTTTATAAGAGTAATGTTATTGCTACGTAGTTATCTACTCTCTCTAGAGAAAACAATCTCCTCTTTGCTTCTTTCGTTGACGAAAAGTTCAACAAAACAAACTATAACAACGCACCAAGCATAAAATAACATAACTGTACAATTTCTTTGAACTAATTTATTGTCATATATAGGTTTGTCAGTGATATTCGATTAATTGAATAATAACACGATCTGCAAATTTTTTAATAATTTATTTTGCTTGTACAGGTTGCGCTAGCTGTATCCTACCATTATGAGAGTCAGTAAATACGTGTGTTGTACGTAATTTTTTTTAATATTATTATAAATTAGTTTATATATTTAAATATATTTTAATTATATTTGTTATTGGTATATTTAAATATTTTTTTTCTACTTTTTATAAAAAGTCTTAAAAAATCTAGTCTTCTAAGTTGTACATACATCCTCACGTAATTAAAAATTAAAAAAAAAATTTAACTATTCGTTTAACTACATAATGTTATATAATTATAGCCAAACACTTTTCTACCTTATGTGGCTAATGTGGGAGACATTCTTCTTGGTTGGTCAAATTTGATTCTCTATTACGTTATTTATTTATAACAAATTTAATTCTTTTAATATTTTTTACGTAATATTAATTCTTGAGAATTTTCAATCGACTTATACGACTTACTTTTGAGCCATTTTGAAGACTCATTATACAAGTAGAGACAGAGATGAGCCACAGTCAAAGGTTAAGACAAAAATCTTTATTAGCATAATCCAATAATTAGAAGTGACTAATTAAGTGAGTTCTACATCTCGCTTTTGAAATTATTTTGCTAATTTTTGTATGTCATTAAATTGGTGTCCTAAAATTGCCTATCATTGTCTTGAAAGGTGTATCGATATGTTGTGTATGATCTTATCTCAAGGTATAAAATGCTTTCTAAAGTACTAGATAAAATAACACGAGGTTACAATCACATGACGAATGAATCTTTGTTGTCTTAATCAAAACATCATGTCTTATTCAAAGCATCATATGACGATTCAAGACATTGAACTTTAATGGGGTTTGATTATCTTCTATTCACATGAACAATGTGATGATTGAAAGGAACATCACAATTATTAACCTTGTAACTAATTACCAAATTTTAGTTTAATTATAGTTAGTCCCAAGATAGGAATTGATCCAACCTCCCAACTGTCAGGCCTAGTTTTGGAGCTAGAAGAGAGAGAGAGAGAGACTGACTGGGCTAGTGATCTAGAAGACCATGCATCCATGTTCGTTTATGATTTTATACTAGTTAGGGACCATCTCCTGGCAAAGAAAGAAGAAGACTGTATATATTTGTCTACTATGGAGGCAGAGTACGTGTCAGCTTCTATAAAGATGGTATCGTATGTTGGAGACATTGTAACTCTCTGTAGTAACAACATGTCAGGGATTGCATATGTAAAGGATCCCAAGTACCACGTATAAACCAAACACATTGAGATTCATCATCATTTTATAAGAAAAAAAGTGTAAACCCCCTGTCCCAGATTCTCGACCTTTTTATTCTCAAAGTTTTTTTAAGCTTTGTGTTAGATAATTAAATAGCTAAGTAAAATAAAATAAATACCTATTTAGTCATTTACTGATTAATTCAACAAGGCTAATGGGTATATATATATATATTATATAACTAAGTTTTAAACTAAAATAGTGATAATGATGTATATTAGAGTTAAACAGTATTCTAAATAATAAATTATTAAGGATATCGAACTAAAACTAAGTTTTACTTAATTGAATCTACAACACCAACCCTAATCCCATCCCACATCTATCTAGATTATATATGTAGAATAAGCTAAATTCTATTTGGCATTGGGAACCGACCTACTATCTCCTAACTTATACAAATACATCAAATCCTATAAGCTAATGAGAACCCATTCGCACCCCTATTATCTCTCAACCCTTATTCTTTGTTCTTGACTTCTTATTCTTCTTTATCCCCCTGAAATCAACCTTCCTGCCGCCTCATCATCCCCAAAGGTGGTCACTCTTCCTTTTGCACTTGTTGACTTGCTTCTCATCTTGTTCTTGCTGGACTTATATGTTTCACTGTGTCTCCATTATGCACATCATTCTTTCTATTGGGACAGTTGAGGCTACCTCCCTTGACTTACTCTTGTGGTTTTCCTTAGTCATTTCTAAAAAGGAAATAACTTACATTAGTACTCATAAAAATTTATTTGCTTATTGTATAAAACTATTATTTCATGCAGCACATAACGAAAAGCATTCAACCAGGAAATCTCATCAAAACTTCCCAAAAAAATTAAAAAATTAAAATTCAAGGAAGTGAATCATGCTCTGATATCATTATGTCAACGACCCAATTCTACTAAATCTAAATCGACATCGAGCATGATGTCATACAAGTCTAAACTGCACTTGGGCAAGGCAAGAAAGTGCACAAGTGATAATTCTTTTGGACAAAAGGAAGCTACAGAAAGTTAAAGACACATTATAAGAAGAAAATAGCTTTTCGTTAACAATTTGAAGCGGAACCTAAGATCTAAGTACATTGAAATATTGTCTTGGCTTACATTCATGAAATAAAAAAAGATCGACAAACTGTCATAAAACAGTACTTGTTATTCCATACATGTAAACCCCCTGATTTTTTCAAAATTTTCAAAACTGGATTTTTCACAATTTTTTGGAATTTTCTGAGATTTTTCTGTAAATTAAAAATAGGGTTTTAATTATTCAATGATTTTTAAATGATAATAAATGATATTAAAATATTATAGAAATAATATTTTTGGATGTAAAATGAAAAAGTGGACTTAGGACAATTTTTCTGGAATTTATCGGACCCCGGACCTATTTTTAAATGCCTAAAAAGTATTTTATTATTTATTTAATCAATTAATTATTTACTGATTTTATTATTATTATTATTATTATTATTTTTATATTTTTTCGGCCTGCGGCCCGTTGGGCCGGCCCGGCCCAGCGAAACCCGAGCCCAGCCCTAGCGGGTCGGGTCGGATCCGCCAGACCCGACCCGCAACCCGCTAGCCCGACCCCCCCCCCCTCTCTCCCCACGACTCAGCCCCTCTTCCCCGACTCTTCCGCCGCCTCCGTCGCCGGAGGAGCGCCGCCCGGCCAGCCACCACGTCCCCGCCATCTCCTCCCCTCTCCCCGCCTTCTCCGGCCACGACCAACCCCCGGCCACCCTTTAAAACCCCCACTCGTCTTCTCCTCCGCCCTCACTTCCACCTCCCCCGCCGGAACCCTAGGCTACCGGCTCCCCTCCCCGTCGACACCACTCCGCCACCGCCACCACCGGACAGCCACCGCTGCCCAGCGCCGCCGTGCCGTCTCAGCCACCCCACCGCCTCCTTCTTCTCCTTCCTCCTCTTTCCCGTCGACGGCCGCAGCAGCAGCAGCTTCCCGAGCTGCCGGAGCCGCCCGAGCTCAACGCCGCCGCCCCTCGAGCGCCGCCGCCTCCGGCGAAGACCCGACCACCCCGCATTCCTCCGGCCGGCCGCCCCCGCCGGAGCTCTGCCTGGGAACCCCCAAGCCCTAACCCTAACAGTATCCCCTGTGTCGGACACGGACACGGGACACAGTGTCCGTGTCGTGTCGGACACAACTCGACCCTGTTTTCGGGTCCCATTCAGGTGCGTGTAACTTTTTGCTCGTAGCTCCGTTTTCGATTCCGCAAATTGCGTTGCGAAGCTTGTATGACCCTCTCGGTGTCCGGACCAACCGTTCGGGGCATCGCGTCCTGTGGTGATCGCACACCGCGATCCAAAAACAGGAAAAAACCAGACCCTGTTTTACCCCGGAACCGAGTACGTCCCGCCAAACGGGACGACTTGGTCGCGCGCAGTCTTCACAAATACGTGCGCATCGTCGATACGGACGTGTGGGATTTCGCGGAAGCTAATTCGGGTGTGCGTGCACACCGGAATCAACGCGTATCCGCAGACATCACCCCGTATTCGTACTTTCTGGAATGCATCCTAACTTTGTGTACACACGTCGGATCGAGACGAAACTTGCGCCATCGGACTCGTAGCGATACGCTGGTCCTGTGGGTCAAGTTTGGCTCGATTCTGAGAACGTTGACGAAATCGCGTGTCGTGGGCCCCACAGGCCCCGCTCGACGGGCGATTTTGTGTTCGGCTCATCGGAATCCAATTCTGAAAGTTCCGTTGGGTTCGTATCAGCATTTCTGACCTGTTGACACTGAGTTTAGTGAATTTGGAGACCGTTGACCCGGATGCGTTTTTTGGTGCAAAGCGGGCCCACCGGTGGACCCCGTTTTGGCCCGAAACTGCCGTTTTTGTCTTTGTCTCCAAACTGGACCCAAGGACAGGCGTTTCTAGCTGATTGATATTTTCTGGATCTGATGGTAATGTTTATTTCAGCAACCGGAGTACCGCCTGCAATTCCAGCCGAAGTCAGAACCGCAAACATAGCCGGAACCACAGGCAAGTGTACCTTGCCAAATCCTGCAGCTTGCTAATTATTTTTTGGATTTAACTATGCAATAATGGACAAGTAAAGCTTGCCAAAACTCAGTAATTCTTGACATAGTATTTTAATAGATTTCCTGTGGAATTAAATGTAAACTTGTTTTAACTGCTTAACCTAGGAAGCGGGTGACGTGCTTAGTGTCCGATCATAGTCGGGTGCCAACTTCGTACGCGGGGTTGTGTAACGTCACATAGACATGGTTAACGAGATCCGATAATTCTCGTACTTGTCCTATCAAGTACACCAGAACCCAGGACACTTGACACTATTTCATGAGACAGAGTCTTCCTGAGACACTCAAGGTGGTTCTGTATAGGATGCATGGTTATGACATAGAATTTACATTCTTAGACAATTGATTCATAGCTATCAGACTTACTGCATTAGTTATAATCGTGCGTAACATGGACATGAGGCATCGTGGACATGAGACGTGGGATTTCATTGGGTGGGGAGAGACACACAGACTACAGGCTGATAACATATATAAAACATAGTATATATCATAGTGTAATTCATAGTTATTGCCGCTACCCGGCTCCCCGACACAGAGCTTGTAGTGGCTTCAGCCTGAATTCTAGTGCTGCTCTCATATTGCATATCACATAGTTGGTTACTTAGTTTACCCTGATGATTATTTTATCTGCTGCACCTTATTTATTTTGGCTTGTATTTTCTGTACCTTGCTGTCCCCTGAGGACCTGGATCCGGATTATGTCCCCAGGTACAGCTGAAGAGAACTACCCAGAGGTGTACGGTATCGGAGCACTCCTTGGAGCAGAACAAGGAACAGAGGACGAAGTAGTGGCCGAAGATTTCTCCTGAGCACCGGCTTCAACTACACAGTATTTCCATTTCCTGCATTTTATTTCCTGTCTTTTCTCCTTAATTGTAACAGAATAATTTCTCGGATTGTTTCCCGAGATAACCTTATTTGATATTGCATATTTATTTCTATTGCATTTATTTCCTGGCATTAATCTGTGTTATTTCTGTGGATGAGATTAGAAATACCTGAGACTTGTACTTAGTACTGCTAGACTACAGCTTAAACATGCCCTGATGGATCCATTAAATTGGGTTGTCCATCAGTGCGTGCTGCTGACCATTGCTCACGTGCTCAGTCCCTCGGCATTTTGGGACTGGAGCGTGACATGGTTTTTGTGGTGGCCCATGCAGGTCTACGACTAAATTGTTCGGTTTTAACTTAGGGACCGAACAGGCCTGCAATAAGATAGGATAAGTTTTTAGAATCTCATCCACTTGCTTGAATCGTTTTTGATATCTGTATCGTATTCGAACTAATTTGAACTTGCATCTTGCCTTGATTCATGTACGCCTCTTACTGGGTATTTTGGATGCAGGAAAATGGACCCACAAGAATGCAATGAGACTCCCGTCGGAACACCCCAAGCTACAGGTGTCACCTATGACAACGAAGTGACACCAGTCGGAGGAATTCCCACAACTCAACAGAGCCAGCAGGCAGGTCAACCTACCTCCCGATTCCGACGCGATGACATTCCACCTCCGCCGCAGTTCGTTCCACCAACGTCCGTACTCCCACAAGAACAGCCAATTGACGGGCAGCAGATATTCCAAATGATCTACGCGATGATGCAAGCTCAGCAACAAGTCCAACACGAGGCTCAGCGTCGCGAAGCTAACTTCTGGAGGGACAGTATCGTAACTATACTGGAGCAGGCCAACCTACCAACTCGACGGCCAACTACAGGCTCAATCACTGACTTCCGCCAACTGAAGCCCCGCACCTTTTCTGGAAAAGAGGAGCCCACCGAAGTTCATGAGTGGTTCACCAACATACGGCATCAACTTGAAGCAGCTGAGCTTCCACGGGAACGCTGGATGACTGCCGTCCGAATGCAATTGACAGGCAACGCGCACCACTGGTGGTTGTCTGAGGAGACGCGACTCAGACCAGACCGAGTCACTTGGGAAGAGTTTTCCAGGCTCTTCCAAGAGATGTACATTCCGGCTATTGCACCATCCGAACTGCGGGACAAATTCAATCGCCTCACTCAGGACTCTATGACGGTGGAAGAGTACAACGCGGAATTCATTCGTCTGAGCCGCTTCGCCCCAACCCTGATCCCGACAGAGGAAGAGAAGGCCGAGAAGTTCTTCGACGGACTGAACTTCGAGCTACAGAGACTCATCGGATCCGTCGCACCTACCTCCTACTCAGACGTTCTCGCTGCAGCCCGACGCATGGAACGCATCACCAGGAGGGAGTCTCGCCACAAGCGGCCAATCACCTCAGCACCAGACAGAACATCACCAGGAGAATCTGCAAAGAGATCTCACACGCACCAGCCACCGAGGACAGCTTCGCAGACCCTTCCTACCTGTCACTACTGCGGCAAGATAGGCCATGTCGAGAAGGACTGCAGACGCAAGTTGGGACTGTGCCTGATTTGCGGCACCAATCAACACATAGCCAAGGACTGTCCCCAGCATCGAGATGGAGCACCAAGGGCAAACCAACCAGCTTCACCAGCACCGAGGCCACCTCTGGCACCTCAGGCGACACTCTTCCAGCAAGCCCAACAGCAGCAGAGGAACCTACCACAAGGACGAGGGCAAGCTTATGTGCTGACTGTGCAGGACGCTGATGCGAGTAAGTGATTCGTAGTTATCCGTTTCTAGTCTTGTTGTAGCTCGTGCCTCTTGGTTCGTGACCTCAGCCCCAACCTAGTAATTTGCAACTTGTTAATAACAACCTGGTTTTGATAAAAGTTATAGTTTTAACTAGATTTTCCTGGAAAGTGTAAACTTTCAATTTCTAGGGAAATGGTACTTCCCTAAGTATCTTGTGATGTGTTTTCAAACGAGGTTTGCAACCGCGTCATCTCTGTTGACCGGTTATTCTTTGATTGCGAGGACGCAATCCTCTTAAGGGGGTAGATTGTAAACCCCCTGATTTTTTCAAAATTTTCAAAACTGGATTTTTCACAATTTTCTGGAATTTTCTGGGATTTTTCTGTAAATTAAAAATAGGGTTTTAATTATTCAATAATTTTTAAATGATAATAAATGATATTAAAATATTATGGAAATAATATTTTTGGATGTAAAATGAAAAACTGGACTTAGGACAATTTTTCTGGAATTTATCGGACCCCGGACCTATTTTTAAATGCCTAAAAAGTAATTTATTATTTATTTAATCAATTAATTATTTACTGATTTTATTATTATTATTATTATTATTATTATTATTATTATTATTATTATTATTAATATTATTTTTATATTTTTTCGGCCCGCGGCCCGTTGGGCCGGCCCGGCCCAGCCCAAGCCGAGCCCAGCCCTAGCGGGTCGGGTCGGATCCGCTAGACCCGACCCGCAACCAGCTAGCCCGACCCCCCCTCTCTCCCCACGACTCAGCCCCTCTTCCCCGACTCTTCCGCCGCCTCCGTCGCCGGCGGAGCGCCGCCCGGCCAGCCACCCACGTCCCCGCCATCTCCTCCCCTCTCCCCGCCTTCTCCGGCCACGACCAACCCCCGGCCACCCTTTAAAACCCCCACTCGTCTTCTCCTCCGCCCTCACTTCCACCTCCCCCGCCGGAACCCTAGGCTACCGGCTCCCCTCCCCGTCGACACCACTCCGCCACCGCTACCACCGGACAGCCATCGCTGCCCAGCGCCGCCGTGCAGTCTCAGCCACCCCGCCGCCTCCTTCTTCTCCTTCCTCCTCTTTCCCGTCGACGGCCGCAGCAGCAGCAGCTTCCCGAGCTGCCGGAGCCGCCCGAGCTCAACGCCGCCGCCCCTCGAGCGTCGCCGCCTCCGCGAGCCGCCTCCGACGAAGACCCGACCACCCCGCATTCCTCCGGCCGGCCGCCCCCGCCGGAGCTCTGCCTGGGAACTCCCAAGCCCTAACCCTAGCAGTATCCCCTGTGTCGGACACGGACACGGGACACAGTGTCCGTGTCGTGTCGGACACAACTCGACCCTGTTTTCGGGTCCCCTTCAGGTGCGTGTAATTTTTTGCTCGTAGCTCCGTTTTTGATTCCGCAAATTGCGTTGCGAAGCTTGTATGACCCTCTCGGTGTCCGGACCAACCGTTCGGGGCATCGCGTCCTGTGGTGATCGCACACCGCGATCCAAAAATAGAAAAAAAAACCCGACCCTGTTTCACCCCGGAACCGAGTACGTCCCGCCAAACGGGACGACTTGGTCGCGCGCGGTCTTCACAGATACGTGCGCATCGTCGATACGGACGTGTGGGATTTCGCGGAAGCTGATTCGGGTGTGCGTGCACACCGGAATCAACGCGTATCCGCGGACATCGCCCCGTATCCGTACTTTCTGGAATGCGTCCTAACTTTGTGTGCACATGTCGGATCGAGACGAAACTTACGCCATCGGACTCATAGCGATACGCTGGTCCTGTGGGTCAAGTTTGGCTCGATTCTGAGAACGTTGACGAAATCGCGTGTCGTGGGCCCCACAGGCCCCGCTCGACGGGCGATTTTGTGTTCGGCTCATCGGAATCCAATTCTGAAAGTTCCGTTGGGTTCGTATCAGCGTTTCTGACCTGTTGACACTGAGTTTGGTGAATTTGGAGACCGTTGACCCGGACGTATTTTTTGGTGCAAAGCGGGCCCATCGGTGGATCTCGTTTTAGCCCGAAACTGTCGTTTTTGTCTTTGTCTCCAAACTGGACCCAAGGACAGGCGTTTCTAGCTGATTGATATTTTCTGGATCTGATGGTGATGTTTATTTCAGCAACCGGAGTACCGCCTGCAATTCCAGCCGAAGTCAGAACCGCAAACATAGCCGGAACCACAGGCAAGTGTACCTTGCCAAATCCTGCAGCTTGCTAATTATTTTCTGGATTTAACTATGCAATAATGGACAAGTAAAGCTTGCCAAAACTCAGTAATTCTTGACATAGTATTTTAATGGATTTCCTGTGGAATTAAATGTAAACTTGTTTTAACTGCTTAACCTAGGAAGCGGGTGACGTGCTTAGTGTCCGATCATAGTCGGGTGCAAACTCCGTACGCGGGGTTGTGTAACGTCACATAGACATGGTTAACGAGACCCGATAATTCTCGTACTTGTCCTATCAAGTACACCAGAACCCAGGACGCTTGACACTATTTCATGAGACAGAGTCTTCCTGAGACACTCAAGGTGGTTCTGTATAGGATGCATGGTTATGACATAGACTTTACATTCTTAGACAATTGATTCATAGCTATCAGACTTACTGCATTAGTTATAATCGTGCGTAACATGGACATGAGGCATCGTGGACATGAGACGTGGGATTTCATTGGGTGGGGAGAGACACACAGACTACAGGCTGATAACATATATAAAATATAGTATATATCATAGTGTAATTCATAGTTATTGCCGCTATCGGCTCCCCGACACAGAGCTTGTAGTGGCTTCAGCCTGAATTCTAGTGCTGCTCTCATATTGCATATCACATAGTTGGTTACTTAGTTTACCTTGATGATTATTTTATCTGCTGCACCTTATTTATTTTGGCTTGTATTTTCTGTACCTTGCTGTCCCCTGAGGACCTGGATCCGGATTATGTCCCCAGGTACAGCTGAAGAGAACTACCCAGAGGTGTACGGTACCGGAGCACTCCTTGGAGCAGAACAAGGAACAGAGGACGAAGTAGTGGCCGAAGATTTCTCCTGAGCACCGGCTTCAACTACACAGTATTTCCATTTCCAGTATTTCATTTCCTGTCTTTTCTCCTTAATTGTAACAGAATAATTTCTCGGATTGTTTCCCGAGATAACCTTATTTGATATTGCATATTTATTTCTATTGCATTTATTTCCTGGCATTAATCTGTGTTATTTCTGTGGATGAGATTAGAAATACCTGAGACTTGTACTTAGTACTGCTAGACTACAGCTTAAGCATGCCCTGATGGATCCATTAAATTGGATTGTCCATCAGTGCGTGCTGCTGGCCATTGCTCACGTGCTCAGTCCCTCGGCATTTTGGGACTGGGGCGTGACAATACATCATGCCACTTTATACATCGAACCAAAATGCCATCAAAAGAAACATAATCAAAATACTTCAGAAGATAGGAAGAGCTTAGAGATGCTTTTCGAGACTTCTACTAGCTTTGAACACTCGTTTCATTCATGGAACCTGTGGAGGAGAGGGTCAATACATTAGAGAATACATTGGTGAGAAAAATCAAACCCAACTAAACTAGACCGGAACTGTAATTGTGTGAAGCATATAATTTATTAAGTGATCTTGTAGAACTAGGATTGATTGACATTTCATAATCAATAAAGTAAAGTGAAAATAGGATACGCATATTATATCACTTATAAGTGAATTTCTTACCAACAGTCGAATTGCCCTTCCCTACATAAACTGAGATTTAATACTTGTTGCTTCTGCATAAGGTAATAATTAGCATGAAATATTTCTATATAAGGTCATTGGTGAATTCGATATCATAAAGAACTATTAAGTGATATTGCAACGCACCCTTTCAGTTCTGGTAGTTAGCCCCACTAAAGGTCATGCAATACCTCATACATGAAGCACGTTCCACATAATTTTTTTCTTAAGTCGATTTAGTTCTAGTTTCATGTATATCGTTTTAAGAAAAAATTAAATCTTTTGCACAAGTTGTCCATAACCATTAATGGTAAAAAATGAAATAAAGCAATATAATTATCTACTTGTATATCAGTTCATTCTTATGATTCAGTGTTGTTCCGCTTGGCAACCCATTGGTCCCAAACATTTTCGACAATTCGGTGGTACTGTATCGCATATGTCTCACTTCTCATATGAAGTCTACTACAAAATTCTCGTGCATAGATGCGCTCAAGATTTACAGTTATTCAGTATTCTAATTTTTAATGTTAGAACATACATGTAGCTTTCATTTATTTAACTAGGCATCATCGATCTAAAGACGTCATAAGATGACAAAAAAAATCTTTTGGTAAGGTTTGAAGGAATCGAAGAGAAGAGCCATAACCACATACGGTTAGAGAATTTGTCTAGATAATTAGAATTGCTTTACAACGATCAAAACTCCGCTATGCGTCCTCGTGTAGTGGTACCAACATCAAATTAGTATGCTTCCTCTATCATTCTTCTCTCTCAAAATTCTAAGAATGAATGCATAAATCGGTAAAAGCGGACAATAAAAACAATCATCGAAAACCAACACAAAAGTGTATTCATCAAAATCAAGCATCAAAAATATCTACAATAAAAAGATATGGAAAGAGGCTCTTATATGGGACTCTATGCATTCGTCCAAATCAATTAGATGCTAAATATTCCTCAACAAGATCAGTTCTGACTGAGTCAAAAAAAGCACGTCTACACATAGGGTGCCTTTTGGAGCGGGGCACTACAGGAAGCCCGACCGAGCTCTACCGCTCTCGCCATAGTGAGTTGTCTATATAGCAATAGACGTTGTCTCTGTCTAGTTGAGGCCAGCCTCGCTACCAAACTCATGTATCCCCTTATTACTCTCCTCTCATGTCGAACTTTCGGTGGAGAAGTGTGTGTGAGAGAGAGAGAGAGAGAGAGAGAAGAAGAAGCAGATTCCTGCTCCTTTGCTATAATTAAAACTTCGCTGCTATTTAATATTTTAGGCAAGGCTTTCATATAAAACCCTATTGATTCAATAATTGCATCATAAACCCAACCAATAAGTAATTGCAAGAATATTTTTTGTACGTATTTACATAACTAACTAAATCATGAATGTTTAAGATTAATAATATATTTAAGTAGTATATTTCAGTTTAATGTTAAGTTAAATGATATATTATATAATTTGCAAGTTAATATTTATTACTAGTTTATTTAACTTTTAGGTAAATAAAATAAATCTAATGTATTTTTGTTAGACCTAGGGGTCCTTAATAATTATCAATTAAAAGCATGATGTATATTAATTAAATAGTTAATCTTAAATAAATATTTGGTTTTGAATAGGATTTTAAATAGATATTAATATTCTCATATAGTACTCATAAAACCCTGAAAACCCAGAAATAGGGGATATCGATGAATTATGATTATTTTCCTAACTTGATAAGTTAATCAGACAAGACCTAAATCTAAACCGACTAATGACAAACTTACTTGTCGAAGCTTAAATTCTGATTCAATTATGTTTGTTTGTGATCTTGCGGGACTATAGGAACCAATTAGATCATAACTTATGGATGGATTATGGATCACGTGATCTGGAGTATCAATTATCGTATCGCTTAAATGACAAATAAGTTTACATGAATGATTGCACCTTACTTTATTACTAGCATGTTTGTTTTACTACTGTCTTGTTGTCTTTATTTTCCTAAGATTTACATGTCTATATCATCTTATTGATCGCAACACTCATACATGTAGAGTTATCATATGGTTTTATATATTCAGTCGTCCATGACTACATACTCGTTTACTTATTTTATTCGTTACTCGTTCACTTGGATGATTGATCTATTAGAACTGTGTTATAACTGGGATAGAGGATTATACTAGTAGGTTATGGATTTCTACTTGTATACCTGTTAGCCCATCCTACTCGAATAATAGCCGTCTGGTATGCTCATGCACTTAAGTACTGGATTAGTCCCTCACAGTCCATATACAAAACACTGTGTTTTAAAGGACACATGTTATATGTAGCTACTGCTACTTGTCCCTCTAGTTGATTCATGTTATTCTCAACATTGTTATCATAATTCATTGTTATATATCTTCGCCATCACCTTGTTGTCATACTACTTGTTCTTCTAGAGTCTTATGATAATATTATTGTATAGCGTGATTTCTTTCATGTTTAGTTGATCCAATCCTGACTGGATATGTTGAATATTTTATGTGTATATTCTTTGCTCTATGATCTATGTGGCAATCATACTTGTTCCTATAGTGGTGCAAAACCTGAAGTGGTATATTTTCTTTCGTATACCTTTGGTCTATTTTTAGTTGGTAGTTAGTATAACATAGTGATCATTAAGGCCTCTTGTTCATTTTTGTTCTAATAGCTTAGTTGTTGTGGATATATATAGTATGATATTGTGTTATGGAATATTGAGATAATAAATAATGTACTACCGTCGACACTACGATATAGGTTGGACTTGGCGATGTATTCGTATCCCAAAAGTGGGAACGGATCATGACAAGAAAAAAAAAAAGCAAAGTCAAATTGAAGCATTTAGATACCAAAGAGATTATCTTGGATCCCCTCGCAAAAGGGATTTTAGAGGACCGTTTTGTGGCGCATACTAGATATATGGGACTTCGTCCTTGGTAATATGCTAATAGTAGACACTTGTACTGAATCTGTAAAGGAAAAATTTTATGCGGATGATTTTCTTATATATTTTATTTTATTTCAAAGTTTTAGCATTATGTTGATCATAGACATGTATAAGGAAATTTGTTAATTACATATTGAATGTCATCTCAATATGTCGAAAAGGGACAAGGTCGATTCACTCACATAAATGATCGCCTTTAATGACATGAGGGTACATAGAGGATGAGGCAGAGTATCCTATGAATATATTGGGAATATCAATGGTGGGCTAAGGATAGAGGCAATAGTGGGAGCATTTAATAGGTCTGAAAAGTCAGGATGAGGTTGTGTGAGACCCATCTCACTATTTTCGTATTTGTAATATGGTATACGTGTGCTATTGTTGTATAATTGTTTCCCATATATTTTTTAGGATTTTTAGCTTCTTTGTACAATTTCTAGAATGGTGAATAGTGTTAGCCAACCCTTGATATATATATATATATATACCCCTCTCTTTCTCTCTCTTCCTTATTCTTTCACTTTTTCTCTTTTCTTTTTCTTTTCTCTTCCCTCTTCCCTCTCCTTCCTTGACCAAACCCGAGCACCCTCCTCTAGCTGTGGACCCTCCCCTTCGTGGTAGTAGTGGTAGTAGTTTAGTAGTAGGTTTAGGAAAGTACATCTTGCCAATGAGGAAGAACATGTACATTTACATGTCTTTGGTTTTCTTGTATTTTATTTGCTTATATTGTGCTCTATGGAGTTCTCTACATATTTACTTCTTGGTATTGTGGGTTTTGAGGTCTTGATTGGAGTAGATCTGGGTTCTAAGTTTTTTGGTGTCCTTGAGATTTATATGATTTTGATGCCATAAAACTTGTTGTTTTCAAAATCTAGTAGTTCTATGTTGTTGAGCATTCAATTTCAAGTATTTTAGAACTTTACTTTGCTGGATTCGGACTTGAAATGAGGGTTTTACATGGAGCTTCCATGTCAGGGACTTGCTATTGGAATGATGAAGACTTTATGCGGCCAGAACAATATGCGACTGAGAGAGCTATGCGGCCAGCTTGTCATATGCAGCCTGGACTCTCCGTCTCATTCCTTTGCAGCATGTGTCTATCTTTTTAGGCACGTGACTGTTTCACTGGAGTTTTGAAAACTAAGTGCCTGAAAAATTCTAACAGAACTCTGGTGCATGCGGCTAAAGTATTCATGCAGCCAAACAAGCATGCAGCTAGGAAAAATGTTCTCTTCTCCTAGGCGCATGAATCGGCACCGACCTTGCACTCATTTTCATAGTTTTGTCTTTTTTTTTGACACGCATTAATTGGCTAGTCACATCGGTCACTTTTTTGATGCGGCCAGTCAAATCAGTCACTTTCGGCACGTCCCTAACATGTATTAATGACCCGTCACTCAGCACTTTAACCGAGGAGTGGAGTTTTATATTTTTCCATGCGGCCAGCTTGCTGCATGCGGCCATCTCTTCCATGTGGCCAGCTTCTTGCATGCGGCCCGAGTTTTCCATGCAACCAGCTTGCTGCATGCGGCCATCTTGTCATATGTGGCTAGCTTGTTCCCTGTGTCTATCTTACCCCATGCGCCTATGATACTTGCAGTAGTTTTACTTCTTATGATATATTTTTATGTGGTTTAACTGTTTAGCCTATTCTGCTTAATTCTTGTGAATTCAAGTTTTTTCTAAAATGCTTATAACTTGATTGTGGAATTTAGCAGAACATAAATTCCATAAACAGGAATTGTATTAGCACTAATAATCTTGAACTCCTGAAACCAGACTTGTACTGATAATCCTGATAATGGCTTATCATATCGAGATAACCTGACATGTACTATCGATATCCCTGATAGTGACTCGACGTAGCGTACTCCTGACATGCTAGAATTTTCAGAACTGAATTTCTTGATCTGTTAAGATAAATTCTCGTAGTTGATTTGCTTGTTCATGTCCTGAATGTGCTTGTCAAGCTACTGTCATGTCATATCCTGCATCACGTCCAAGGCAAATTCCTGAGTACCACGGTCAGAAATTCTTGATAACTTGTCCAGTATAACGACTAGAATAATGAATTAGAAGCATCTAGAGAGATTTCCTAGCTACATACCATCCTGGTATCCCAGCGACACCGGATGGATTTGGAGCACTCCGTCATGAGGGGCACACTTCCAGCACACCGTCGAGTGTTGCATTTACCTGTAAATTACTATACCTGATATAATCTATTATATGTATCATTGCGCCTAAATAATCCGGATAGTTTGCAGGGCATGTGGCTGTATAGAATCTCAACTGCATGTGTTAGTAACTAGGACTGTGATAACCGTAGTTAGTTAATTTTTACGTCTCGCTCCCAGAATACTAGGTAAATACGAGGACTGACATTACCAACCACACCTTGCAGAATACTGAAGTAAGCCGCAATATGCTAAGGTTGTCTATAAGACAAATGTGTGGACTCTAGCATGCTATGACGTCATTCCTAAGGCCAAAAAATCCTAGTATCTCAATCCATCAACAACAATTTCAAGAGTATATCATACATGAAAGTAAAGAGGCATCCCAAATTATATGTCACATATGATCATGAAGCTAGTGAATACAAAATGTTGTACTAGCAGAGTATAATTATACATGATCAAATATACCAGCCATAGTCAAATATATGTACACTATATTGACCGAATTCAGAGAAGTAATCTCGGAACAAAAGGGCTAATACTGGCCCTTGCTAAATACCACAGAACGAGATAACACTACGAGAGGTAGAAGAAGAAAACATACTCGCAAGCTTCAGCTGCAGTCCTACGAGTGCGAGCCATCTTGATAGAAGTACGATGGATCATGTGTCTCCTCAGGGTAATCTGGCCAAAAAAACTAGTGGGGCCAGAACCCCAAGCAACAAGTACCACAAAGGAGCTCAAGGTGTTAACCAAAACCAAAATTAGCAGAAAAAGAGACAAATAAATAACTAAATAAATGCGGGTCGAGCTTTGTACGGTACTAATGTACTTATCTCGATAAAATAACTATAAAGACTAGTTCATTGATAACAAACTAACTATAAAGAAAGATAAGGCGACGAGCGTCAAGAGGGCATAGGAACTACTCTGGATCAGAAACACAACCCTTAAACCAAACAAAGACCGGAGTTGCAGACCTTCACCCGAGCAGAACTTTGCACTCTGACCATGCGCCAAAAAAAATAGAATATAACAGGGCAAGCTTGTCAGACAAGGCAAACAACATATCACGGCTAAATATGCCTACGGCTTGTTATAATATAACTAACTAGGGTTATAACAAACCTAGTTACTAACAAATACATATTTTGAAGAATATTGCTACCACCTGCAATACAGTCAATCTGGATGGACAAGGGTACGCTAGTCTAGTACTTATAATGCATATCAAAAACAATGATGGATAAAGAACTAAAGCAAATAACTGATAGCATAACACAACATAACGTAGGAATAAACTAGTTTTTGAAAATATAAATAAAATTTATAAATTAGATTGGTTTTGAAAATATGAAGAGGTTTTATAAATGAAACTGGTTTATAAACTGTCATGACCCGCACTGGAAAAATCGGGCATGAGTCGTGGGTACGTCCAGCCTACGCCGCAGCATCGGCAGTAGAACACTGTCTAGGTCTATTATTTAGCTAACAATCTCACACAATAATATAAGTACATGTCAAGGTCTCAACTCCAAACGAAGGAGCAATATGATAAGATAACACAAGTACTCAATCACGAATCTAAGCACGATAAGATAACAAAGAAGTCTAACAACTACCAAGTCTAACCAACAAATACTACTAAAACAACAACAAATAATAATAGTACAATAATATCCAGAATCAAATATAGGAATCCGCAGATCGTGCTATGATACAGCAGGCTAGTCGAACCAAGAAATAGTCGCGTAGCACGTAGTATATACACCAGTCCCTCGTAAGGCCACCGTGCTAAGATCACATAGAACACATAGTACATATAAAAATCAGATACTGCACTCCACTAGTGCGGATGATATATAGTATCTGTGGGGGACAGCCGACATTCCTGAATGTAATATTCGAGGACATCTATCATGCACGATCTCGAGATATCGTTCCCTCCTAATGCTTCTACCAGTTTTAGTTACCTAATTAACCCTACAGTTATATAGAATCACGTATCGTGGTCCCATTATCATCCTCCTAGAATGTCGTACCGTAGTACGAGTACGCTGTGTACGAATCCATATTGGTTCCCGTCGGTTCCAACCTATATGTCATCCAGAGTGTAATGCAACAATCAATGCATATCACATCTAACCATGCTAGGCTACGATCATTGACCAACTACGTAGGTACCCGTGTAAGAGAAATTGAGATCATATAATATCACATGTTGCGTAGGATCAAATGGAACCTCAGTGCACAACCGAAACATGTAACATATAACGCATAGGAACACATAGCATGTAGTAACTGTATCATCACGGATACAAGTAGTCAAGTCAGGATACACGATAAGTAAATCAGTCAGTAAAATCCTCTACTCACATCATAGCATGTATATCAGATCAGTTACACAGGAATAATCGGTATGTCGATTAATCAGATCGGCCTATTTATCAAGTCGGTCCGATAGTCGAATCAATCCATCAATAGTTCCTCCATCCACGATGGGATATAAATATCAGGTCAGGAAAATATGATCACAACTACTTATCTAATCACCATGAACAATGCCAGACCCTCGGCAGGCTCACGAGAATCAACTGAACCAGTGATCACATACTATCAGTCAATAAGTCCCATAAATTCTGGGATATAAAATATAGATTCTACCTAACAAGGTCAGTCATTTATAAGTACTAAAACTATAAGTTGCTAGGCGGTAAGTCAATCACGTATACTCCTTGATCCACCATGTCATGTACACAACTCTTTGATCCACCATATACAGGTATATACTCCTTATCAAATAAGGGAGAAAACCATTCATTATTGCGTTAGTCAACCACACAAGATCACTGAGGTATACCAAATTATAGAGGTAACAGGTATTGGGTACTTGGAAAGTCAGATAAAATCATATACTGGACAACCTCAATAATTGTCTCGTTCCGTAAAATACTTGCACAATAATCCAAGTCCAAGAAAGCCAATAATAACAATATTATGCTTATACCCCAGGCCTTCCAAGTCCGATAGAATACATAAGAGATTGCCAAGTCAATAACCTAAGATCATACTTCAAATGAAAAATAATAATTAATCCTCGAATTTATTCAAAGTTTACAATCCCGATATAGGGCAACTTCTAGTCTAATCAAGTTAATTTATAACAACACCTGGAAAAAATATTATGGAAACAAGAATCTAATAATGAATGCCACCGGACAGTGGTAAGGAAATGCATGAATAATTCTGGAGCAGATGTAAACCCCCTGATTTTTCAAATTTTTCAAAACTGGATTTTTCACAATTTTCTGGAATTTTCTGGGATTTTTTTGTAAATTAAAAATAGGGTTTTAATTATTCAATGATTTTTAAATGATAATAAATGATATTAAAATATTATGGAAATAATATTTTTGGATGTAAAATAAAAAACTGGACTTAGGGCAATTTTTCTGGAATTTATCGGACCCCGGACCTATTTTTAAACACCTAAAAAGTATTTTAGTATTTATTTAATTATTTATTATTTAATTAATTATTTATTTATTAATCTGATTTTTTTATTTTTATTTAAAATTAAACCCCCAGCCCGCGGCCCGGCCCATTGGGCCCGAGCCCGGCCCAGCCCCCTAGCGGGTCGGGTCGGATCCGCCAGACCCGACCCGGACCCGCTAACCCGGTTTCCCCTCACCCCGTGCACGAGTCTTCCGCCGTCCACCGCGCCGCCCGCCGCGTCCTCCGCTCCGCTCCGCCCGGACCACCACCCACGTCTCGCCACGCCGCCCCGTCCGCCCCATCTCTTCGCCTCCTCCACCCGCTCGACCCCTATATAATCTTCCCTTCCCCGTTCACTTCTCCGGCCACCGCCCCACGCAGCGCCACCCACCGCCGACCACCTCGACCACCGCCGCGACGCTGCGCCTCCGCCGAGCCGTCCCAGCCACCCCGCTGTCACGCCCCGAGGCGTCCCCCGAGTCGCGACCGCCGTGCGGGCCTGGAGTTGCGCCCGCACAAGGCTTTAATGATTTGCATAGCAGACACATATTCAGAGTACGCAGATAAATTAAAACACAGATTTGAAATATAGAAAAGTTTTCTTTATTGATAATGAACATCTATTACAAACCCTTGAACGAGTTAGCTAATATGCCGAACGGCTTACAAAAGAGATGACTCAAAATGAGATAGCAGTCCTGTACATTACATCCCTTTATAAACTCAAAACGATCTCCAGGCTGGAGGATAACTTTGCCACGGAGCTGCATTTTTGTATGAAGAGTTGCAGCTTCGGACTTCAAAAGGCTTCGAGGCGCGGTGAAGATGCGCCAACAGCTGGACTGGATCGGGAAGACGACTTCGGCTCCTCGCTCGGTTCGCCTTGGTGCGGAGAACCTGTTTCAACGAGGGTCAGCATATCGAAACATGCTGGTGAAGGCGAGCTAGCCTGACTATACCAATCAACACGTTGTTTAGTGAAGCATGCATATTTTTGTGGGTTTCTATCTTGCCTTAGTTCATTTACAAGTAAGCAGCATATTGAATTTACTGAAATGAACGTGCCACCGTTCGGTGGATTTTACCTGACCGTCTGAATTACCTGCATAATACTTACCATGCCTTCCCTGCCACGAAGACACAAGTTAGTATGCAACAGGTTTAAATATACAGGGGATCACTGGCGGGATGCCATAATGGACGGGGCATAGTACATGAATGAAATAACAAGTAACGGAAAGTTGAACAGGGCGTCACAAGTTATTTCATCCGATACAGGCGACTATTCAGGAGTTCCGTCCGGATCGGATCGGTGCCAGTGCCCCAGCGACCGTCCGCAGGAACTAAGACCTTATGCACAAGTTGTCCATGATCAACATATACACTAAGTTAGCAGTTGAGGCAAATCAGGGCAATAACAGGTACGGGACAGTAACAGGAGGAGAGCTACTTTGGCATAGTCTCCCTATCAGATTATTGCATTCAGGATAAGTTATATTCATAGCATAATTTAAATAAGAGCATACATTCTAACTTGTATTATGCATATGATAAATATTTTCGAGCGAACACGCATGCAAGTAAGTAACCGTTCACAGTTTGATTGACAAGCAGTATTAACCAAGTCTATTCTCTTTTATCTTGGTTTCTTTTATTTTACTTGGTATCGTTTGATCGGGGCAAGGAGTGAAGCTTGGAAGCAGGGCTAGCTAATCGGGTTGGTAGCCACTCACTTAGATTTTGGAAAGAAGAAGGAAAGAGGCGCTTCACGACTCTGCTCGCAAGCCACCTACTGCTCGTTCACCTGCACACGAACAGCTCGATTAATCTTTCTTCCTCTCTTTCCAATCTCGGAATAGAAGTGCAAGTCAATGAACGAAAACAATGAAAACCATCGAAACCGTTCAAGAAAAACAAGCAAATCCCAAAACCAACTCAAAGCACGAAAGCAACAAGCGACATCGAAAACTGAGGCAATAAAAGATAGCAGCGGAGAGGTCCCTCCTGACTCTGCCGCTAAGCCGATCCTTGGGGCGCAGTCCACTGAATATGGGAATCAATTCCGAAGAAACAAATCCATAACGAGGACGAGTTCTTAATTCAATCTATCCCGATCGAACGATACCGTCTTGTGTTTCTTAGCCGCGCTCTCCGCACCGGGAGAACGGGGCGCTACATCCTACCCAACCAATTGGAAGTTTTGTCCCGAAACTTAAGAATAGGACCTACCGTTAGGGAGCATTATGCTTAGCACGGAGATCCGGGAGGGGACAAGCATCTAGCTGGTGGTTGGAATCACCGCAACGGAGGCAATGCCCAAGCCGCTTACGACAATTGTTCGCTGTGTGCCCCGGCTTGTTGCAGAAATGACAAATTAGCCTCCGATTTCCTTTTTGTGAATCGACGTCGTTGTGACGCTTTGCAGCGTTGTTTCCTCCCTCGTTGCCTTGGCGTTTGTGATTGTAGGTATGCACAGCGCCGGTGGAAACGTGAGGATACTGCAGTTCGAGGGATAGGGCGTGATTTATGACTTCACGCATTATCCCGTACTGATTATTGACCACGTGCGAATGGATGGCAGGGCGTAGTCCACCTTCAAACCTTCTGGCTCGACTCGCTGCATCAGGTAAATAGGCCCTAGCGAATTTGGAGAGTCGGTTGAATTCGGCGGAATACTCTTTAACTGTCATCCTGCCTTGCCTCAGTTGCACGAAGTCATTTTCCATTTGACGTTGTACTGGAGGGGGTATAAACTCCTCTTCAAACGCGGCACGAAAGGTCGTCCACGAGATCGCCTCCTCTCCGTGATCAAATTGGAGAGATCGTCGATGCACGTCCCACCAATCGTGTGCGTTGAGGCGGAGCTGTAGTTGCGCGCAGGCGACGCGCTTATCTTCGGGGACCTCTGGCAGAGCGAAGTGATCTTCAATCTCGGCTAGCCAATCCAGAGCTACCACTGGGTCCTCAGTCCCGTTGAACGGGGTGTTGCAGACTTTCTTGAAATAGCCCAAGTTGAAGGCAGTCACGTCCCTCGGCCTTGGGATTTGAGGCGTCTCCACTTCAAGCACGGGCTGTTCCACCGGAGTCGTTGCTGTTGCGGCGGAATGGTTGGCAGCCAAAGTCTGAATGATCTGTTGCAGGGTATCTACCTGCTTTTGTTGGACTGAGAATCGGGTCTCTAGATTACTCTCGAGCTTGGCTTGGCGAGCATCGTCTCGTTGTCGTTGCGATTCTAACATTTGCATTACCCGCTCAAGCGGGTCAACTTGAGACATGCCTCGTTGGCTCCGAGAGCTTCCCGAAGTACCCGAACTACTTTCTTGTGTTTCGTTCAGTGGTTGCGCTACAGATTGCGCTGGATCCATTCCTTCAAAAGAAGGTAAATTACATTAGGATCATAATGTATTATGGACTTATTGCATGAACGTATCTTATTTTGGCCTAGCGAGTTCAAGAGTTCGCACAGGAATTTGATCGTTAAAGGAACTTTTCCAGCAAGAAGTCTAAGGAACTTTGAATCTGTGCTCTGATACCACTATGTCACGCCCCGAGGCGTCCCCCGAGTCGCGACCGCCGTGCGGGCCTGGAGTTGCGCCCGCACAAGGCTTTAATGATTTGCATAGCAGGCACATATTCAGAGTACGCAGATAAATTGAAACACAGATTTGAAACATAGAAAAGTTCTCTTTATTGATAATGAACATCTATTACAAACTCTTGAACGAGTTAGCTAATATGCCGAACGGCTTACAAAAGAGATGACTCAAAATGAGATAGCAGTCCTGTACATTACATCCCTTTATAAACTCAAAACGATAAAGACCTCCAGGCTGGAGGATAGCTTTGCCACGGAGCTGCATTTGTGTATGAAGAGTTGCAGCTTCGGACTTCAAAAGGCTTCGAGGCGCAGTGAAGATGCGCCAACAGCTGGACTGGATCGGAAAGACGACTTCGGCTCCTCGCTCGGTTCGCCTTGGTGCGGAGAACCTGTTTCAACGAGGGTCAGCATATCGAAACATGCTGGTGAAGGCGAGCTAGCCTGACTATACCAATCAATACGTTGTTTAGTGAAGCATGTATATTTTTGTGGGTTTCTATCTTGCCTTAGTTCATTTACAAGTAAGCAGCATATTGAATTTACTGAAATGAACGTGCCACCGTTCGGTGGATTTTACCTGACCGTCTGAATTACCTGCACAATACTTACCATGCCTTCCCTGCCACGAAGACACAAGTTAGTATGCAACAGGTTTAAATATACAGGGGATCACTGGCGGAATGCCATAATGGACGGGGCATAGTACATGAATGAAATAACAAGTAACAAAAAGTTGAACAGGGCGTCACAAGTTATTTCATCCGATACAGGCGACTATTCAGGAGTTCCGTCCGGATCGGATCGGTGCCAGTGCCCCAGCGACCGTCCGCAGGAACTAAGACCTTATGCACAAGTTGTCCGTGATCAACATATACACTAAGTTAGCAGTTGAGACAAATCAGGGCAATAACAGGTACGGGACAGTAACAGGAGGAGAGCTACTTTGGCATAGTCTCCCTATCAGATTATTGCATTCAGGATGAGTTATGTTCATAGCATAATTTAAAGAAGAGCATACATTCTAACTCGTATTATGCATATGATAAATATTTCCGAGCGAACACGCATGCAAGTAAGTAACCGTTCACAGTTTGATTGACAAGCAGTATTAACCAAGTCTATTCTCTTTTATCTTGGTTTCTTTTATTTTACTTGGTATCGTTTGATCGGGGCAAGGAGTGAAGCTTGGAAGCAGGGCTAGCTAATCGGGTTGGTAGCCACTCACTTAGATTTTGGAAAGAAGAAGGAAAGAGGCGCTTCACGACTCCGCTCGTAAGCCACCTACTGCTCGTTCACCTGCACACGAACAGCTCGATTAATCTTTCTTCCTCTCTTTCCAATCTCGGAATAGAAGTGCAAGTCAATGAACGAAAACAATGAAAACCATCGAAACCGTTCAAGGAAAACAAGCAAATCCCAAAACCAACTCAAAGCACGAAAGCAACAAGCGATATCGAAAACCGAGGCAATAAAAGATAGCAGCGGAGAGGTCCCTCCTGACTCTGCCGCTAAGCCGATCCTTGGGGCGCAGTCCACTGAATATGGGAATCAATTCCGAAGAAACAAATCCATAACGAGGACGAGTTCTTAATTCAATCTATCCCGATCGAACGATACCGTCTTGTGTTTCTTAGCCGCGCTCTCCGCACCGGGAGAACGGGGCGCTACACCCGCCGTCCTCCTCTTCCCTCCACCGCAGTCGACAGCAGCAGCCAGAAGCAGCGGCGCCACCTCCGGCCACCGCAGCGCCGACGAGCCCGGCCGCCGCCTCGCCGCGCTGCCACCGGCCCCCTCCGCCTCAGCCTGGCCGCCCAGCCGCCGTCCTCCGCCGCATCAAAGCCGAAACCCTAACCCTAATTCCTATTTCCTGTGTCCGGACACGTGTCGGACACGTGTCGGACACGATTCGCCCCCGGTTTTTCGGGTCCCCTTCAGGTGCGTGTAACTTCTTGCTCGTAGCTCCGTTTTTGATTCCACAAATTGCGTTGCGAAGCCTGTATGACCCTCTCGGTGCCCGAATAAACCGTTTGGGGCATCGCGTCCTGTGGTGATCGCACACCGCGATCCAAAAACAGGAAAAATTAGACCCTGTTTCACCCCGGAACTGAGTACGCCCCGCCAAACGGGACGACTTGGTCGCGCGCGGTCTTTACAGATTCGTGCGTGTCGTCGATACAGACGTGTGGAATTTCGCAGAAGCTGATTCGGGTGTGCGTGCACACCGGGATCAACGCGTATCCGCGGACATCGCCCCGTATCCTTACTTTCTGGAACGCGCCCTAACTTTGTGTACACATGTCGGATTGAAACGAAACTTACGCCATCGGACTCATAGTGATACGCTGGTCCTGTGGGTCAAGTTTGGTTCGATTCTGAGAACGTTGACGAAATCGCGTGCCGTGGGCCCCACAGGCCCCGCTCGACGGGCGATTTTGTGATCGGCTCATCGGAATCCAATTCTGGAAGTTCCATTGGGTTCGTATCATCGTTTCTGACCTGTTGACACTAAGTTTGGTGAATTTGGAGACCTTTGACCCGGACACATTTTTCGGTGCAAAGCGGGCCCACAAGTGGACCCCGTTTTGACCCAAAACTGTCGTTTCTGTCCTTGTCTCCAAACTGGACTCAAGGATAGGCATTTCTAGCTGATTGATATTTTCTGGATCTGATGGTAATGTTTGTTTTAGCAACCGGAGTACCGCCTGCAAATCCAGCTGAAGTCAGAACTGCAAACAGAGCCGGAACCACAGGCAAGTGTACCTTGCCAAACCCTGCAGCTTGCTATTTATTTTCATTGACTTGTTTATACATCAGTGGACAAGTAAAGTTTACCATTAGCAGTAATTTCTGTTCTAGAACTTGCCTGAATTCTTGTTTAAATGCATATAAACCTGTTTAACTGTTAAAACCTAGGACCGAGTGGCGTACTTAGCGTCCGATTACCAGTCGGGTGCCAACTCCGTACGCGGAGTTGTGTAACGTCACATAGAGATGGATATCGAGACCCGATAATTCTCGTACTTGTCTTATCAAGTACTCCAGAACCCAGGACACTTGACACTATTCATGAGACAGAGTCTTCCTGAGACATTCATGGTGATTATGTATAGGATACAGGACTTGACAGAGATATTTTATAGACATTATGACTTGCTGCATTAGCTATAATCCCGCTGACATGGACATGAGACGTTATGGTCATGATATGCGTGATTACATTGGGTGGGGAGAGACACACAGGCTACAGGTTGATGTTATATTATGCCGGCGTCTTAAGTCTCACTACGAGCTAGACAACTACATGATATCACTGCTACCGGCTCCCCGACACAGAGCTTGTAGTAGTTTCAGCCTGAGTTCTTGTACTTCTCTCATATTGCATATCACATAGTTGGTTACTTAGTTTACCCTGATGATTATTATTTATTGCTGCACTGCATCTATTTTGGCTTGTATTTTCTGTACCTTGCTGTCCCCTGAGGACCTGGATCCGGATTATGTCCCCAGGCATAGCCGAAGAGATCCATCCAGAGATATATCGTACAGGAGCACTTCCAGGAGCTATACCAGGACCGGAAGACGAGCTCGCACCAGAGGACTTCTCCTGAGCATTGGCCGTATGTAGTCAGTTATTTCTATTTCCAGTTGTTTATTTCCTGTCTATTTGTATCTGTTGTACCAGACATATTCTCGGATTGTTTTCCGAGATATTTATTAAGATCAGCTTATTTTATTTGCATTACCCTGTCCTTATCTGTGTTTATCTGTTGTGGATGAGGATAGAATAACCCGTGACTTGTAATAATTGCCCTAATTCCTGTTAGACTACAGCTTAAGCATGCCCTGATGGATCCATTAAATTGGGTTGTCCATCGGTGCGTGCTGCTGGCCATTGCCACGTATCCAGTCCCTCGATATTTTGGGACTGGGGCGTGACATGGTTTTTGTGGTGGCCCATGCAGGTCAACGACTAAATTGTTCGGTTTCAACTCAGGGACGGAACAGGCCTGCAATAAGATAGGATAAGTTTTTAGGACCTCATCCACTTGCTTGAAGCGTTCTTGATATCCATATCGGCTTCGAATTAATTTCTCGACTTGCATCCTGCCTTGATTCCTGTGCGCCTCTTATTGTTTATTTTGGTTGCAGGGTTATGGATTCACGAGCAAACGACGAGACTCCCATAACGTCACCACGAGATGCTGAGGTAACCAACGAAGATGAAGTAACACTAGTGGATAAAGGACAGTCAGCTCAACAACATGCCTCGAGAATCCAGCAAGATAACATTCCACCAACGGCGCCAGTTACTCCATCAATGCCCGTAATTCCACCAGGGCAGGCCATGGACGGACAGCAGATGTTTTCAATGGTCTATGCAATAATGCAAGCTCAACAAGAGGCGTTGAGTCACAACCTAATAACTGTACTAGAGCAGGCTAACCTACCAACTCGACGGTCAACAACGGGCTCTATCACCGACTTTCGCCAGCTGAAGCCCCGTACATTCTCAGGCAAGGAAGAGCCCACTGAAGTTCATGAGTGGCTTACCAACATTCAACATCAACTAGAAGCAGCTGAACTTCCAAAGGAACGTTGGATGACTGCCGTCAGAATGCAGTTGACGGATAATGCGCATCACTGGTGGCTATCTGAGGAAGCACGGCTCGGACCAGACCGAGTCACTTGGGAAGAGTTCTCTAGACTCTTTCAGGAGATGTACATGCCAGCTATCGCTCGATCAGAACTTCGGGACAAGTTCAATCACCTTACTCAGGACACTAAGATGGTGGAAGAGTACAACGCTGAGTTCATTCGCCTAAGTCGCTTCGCTCCAACCCTGATCCCGACTAAGGAAGAGAAGGCCGAGAAATTCCTCGACGGACTGAACATTGAGCTACAGAAACTAATTGGATCCGTTGCACCTACTTCGTACTCAGACGTCCTTGCTGCAGCGCGACGCATTGAGCGCATCATTAGGAGAGAGACTAGTCTGAAACGGACTTCCACTTCAGCACCACAGGAAGAAGTTGCAAAAAGACCTCACATACACCAGCCACCAGAAGCATCTCCGCAGACAATACCTATTTGTCCATATTGTCGCAAGCGAGGCCATACTGAAGACGAGTGCAAACGAAAGAAGAGATTATGCATAGTTTGTGGATCGAGTCAGCATTTATTAAAGGAATGCCCTGAGCGTCGAGACAGAGCACCAAAGGGTAACCAGCAAGCGTTACCAGTACCGAGGTCAGCCTCTCCAGCATTGGAAGTACCGCAAACGGAAGTTCAAGGAGTCCTACCACCAGCTTCAGCAGGGTATCAGCCGAGTCCACCCTTGATACCCAAGGAACTACTCTTCCAGCAGGCTCAACAGCAGAAGAATCGACTGCAAGGACGAGGACAAGCCTATGCGATGACTGTGGAGGACGCTGATGCGAGTAAGTGATTCGTAGTTATCCGTTTCTAGTCTTGTTTAGCTCGTGCCTCTTGGTTCGTGACCTCAGCCCCAACCTAGTAATTTGCAACTTGTTAATAATAACCTAGTTTTTTAAAAAAAAATTGTAGTTCTTTTGCTTTAGCTCTGGAAAGTGCATAACTTTCATTCTTAGGGAAACGGTATTTTCCTAAGTATCTTGTGATGTGTTTCGAACGATACTTGTAACCGTGTCATCTCTGCTGACCGGTTATTCTTTGATTGCGAGGACGCAATCCTCTTAAGGGGGGTAGATTGTAAACCCCCTGATTTTTCAAAATTTTAAAACTGGATTTTTCACAATTTTCTGGAATTTTCTGGGATTTTTCTGTAAATTAAAAATAGGGTTTTAATTATTCAATAATTTTTAAATGATAATAAATAATATTAAAATATTATGGAAATAATATTTTTGGATGTAAAATGAAAAACTGGACTTAGGGCAATTTTTCTGGAATTTATCGGACCCCGGACCTATTTTTAAACACCTAAAAAATATTTTAGTATTTATTTAATTATTTATTATTTAATTAATTATTTATTTATTAATCTGATTTTTTTATTTTTATTTAAAATTAAACCCCCAGCCCGCGGCCCGGCCCGGCCCGTTGGGCCCGAGCCCGGCCCAGCCCCCTAGCGGGTCGGGTCGGATCCGCCAGACCCGACCCGGACCCGCTAACCCGGTTTTCCCTCACCCCGTGCCCGAGTCTTCCGCCGCCCACCGCGCCGCCTGCCGCGTCCTCCGCTCCGCTCCGCCCGGACCACCACCCACGTCTCGCCACGCCGCCCCGTCCGCCCCATCTCTCCGCCTCCTCCGCCCGCTCGACCCCTATATAATCTTCCCTTCCCCGTTCACTTCTCCGGCCACCGCCCCACGCAGCGCCACCCATCGCCGACCACCTCGACCACCGCCGCGATGCTGCGCCTCCGCCGAGCCGTCCCAGCCACCCCGCCGTCCTCCTCTTCCCTCCACCGTAGTCGACAGCAGCAGCCAGAAGCAGCGGCGCCGCCTCCGGCCGTCGCAGCGCCGACGAGCCCGGCCGCCGCCTCGCCGCGCTGCCACCGGCCCCCTCCGCCTCAGCCTGGCCGCCCAGCCGCCGCCCTCCGCCGCATCAGAGCCTAAACCCTAACCCTAATTCCTATTTCCTGTGTCCGGACACGTGTCGGACACGATTCGCCCCCGGTTTTTCGGGTCCCTTTCAGGTACGTGTAACTTCTTGCTCGTAGCTCCGTTTTCGATTCCACAAATTGCGTTGCGAAGCCTGTATGACCCTCTCGGTGCCCGGACAAACCGTTTGGGGCATCGCGTCCTGTGGTGATCGCACACCGCGATCCAAAAATAGGAAAAACCAGACCCTGTTTCACCCCGGAACTGAGTACGCCCCGCCAAACGGGACGACTTGGTCGCGCGCGGTCTTCAGAGATTCGTGCGCGTCGTCAATACGGACGTGTGAGATTTCGCAGAAGCTGATTCGGGTGTGCGTGCACACCGGGATCAACGCGTATCCGCGAACATCGCCCCGTATCCGTACTTTCTGGAACGTGTCCTAACTTTGTGTACACACGTCGGATTGAAACAAAACTTGCGCCATCGGACTCGTAGTGATACGCTGGTCCTGTGGGTCAAGTTTGGTTCGATTCTGAGAACGTTGACGAAATCGCGTGTCGTGGGCCCCATAAGCCCCGCTCGACGAGCGATTTTGTGATCGGCTCATCGGAATCCAATTCTGGAAGTTCCGTTGGGTTCGTATCATCGTTCCTGACCTGTTGACACTAAGTTTGGTAAATTTGGAGACCTTTGACCCGGACACATTTTTCGGTGCAAAGCGGGCCCACAAGTGGACCCCGTTTTGACCCAAAACTGTCGTTTCTGCCCTTTTCTCCAAACTGGACTCAAGGACAGGCGTTTCTAGCTGATTGATATTTTCTGAATCTGATGGTGATGTTTGTTTCAGCAACCGGAGTACCGCCTGCAAATCCAGCTGAAGTCAGAACTGCAAACAGAGTCGGAACCACAGGCAAGTGTACCTTGCCAAACCCTGCAGCTTGCTATTTATTTTCATTGACTTGTTTATACATCAGTGGGCAAGTAAAGTTTGCCATTAGCAGTAATTCCTGTTCTAGAACTTGCCTGAATTCTTGTTTAAATGCATATAAACCTGTTTAACTGTTAAAACTTAGGACCGAGTGGCGTACTTAGCGTCCGATTACCAGTCGGGTGCCAACTCCGTACGCGGAGTTGTGTAACGTCACATAGAGATGGATATCGAGACCCGATAATTCTCGTACTTGTCTTATCAAGTACTCCAGAACCCAGGACACTTGACACTATTCATGAGACAGAGTCTTCCTGAGACATTCATGGTGATTATGTATAGGATACAGGACTTGACAAAGATATTTTATAGACATTATGACTTGCTGCATTAGCTATAATCCTGCTGACATGGACATGAGACGTTATGGTCATGATATGCGTGATTACATTGGGTGGGGAGAGACACACAGGCTACAGGTTGATGTTATATTATGCCGGCGTCTTAAGTCTCACTACGAGCTAAACAACTACATGATATCACTGCTACCGGCTCCCCGACACAGAGCTTGTAGTAGTTTCAGCCTGAGTTCTTGTACTGCTCTCATATTGCATATCACATAGTTGGTTACTTAGTTTACTCTGATGATTATTATTTATTGCTGCACTGCATCTATTTTGGCTTATATTTTCTGTACCTTGCTGTCCCCTGAGGACCTGGATCCGGATTATGTCCCCAGGTATAGCCGAAGAGATCCATCCAGAGATATACCGTACAGGAGCACTTCTAGGAGCTGTATCAGGACCGGAAGACGAGCTCGCACCAGAGGACTTCTCCTGAGCATTGGCCGTATGTAGTCAGTTATTTCTATTTTCAGTTATTTATTTCCTGTCTATTTGTATCTGTTGTACCAGACATATTCTCGGATTGTTTCCCGAGATATTTATTGAGATCAGCTTATTTTATTTGCATTATCCTGTCCTTATCTGTGTTTATCTGTTGTGGATGAGGATAGAATAACCCGTGACTTGTAACAATTGCCCTAATTCCTGTTAGACTACAGCTTAAGCATGCCCTGATGGATCCATTAAATTGGGTTGTCCATCGGTGCGTGCTGCTGGCCATTGCCACGTGTCCAGTCCCTCGATATTTTGGGACTGGGGCGTGACAGCAGATCCACGACCCTTGAACAAAATAAGGACCGGGGTCGCACACCCTCCCGAGTAGAACTACACCCCCTACTCTATCCGACGAACAAGGGTAAATAAGTACTAAACATATAATATAAATCCAAATCCTGAGTCAATTCTCCAAATTGAATTCCCGAATCAAATCACGAATCTCGGAATCAAGTTCCCAAATCAAATCCTTTATCAAGTATTGAATCAAATCCTGAACCAAGATCCTAAACCAAATCCGGCCCTAAACCAAATTCTAAATCAAATTACTGAATAAGTTTTCCAAAACTTTGAATCAAGCCCTCGAACAAATCAAATCTACGAATCCAATCCCTAAATCAATTTTCTAAATCAGAATCCAAATCAAATAACCGACCAAAACTATAAAAAAAATTGGCAGAACCTCCCCCAAAATTCTAGGACCAAAACATAATCTGTAAAATAAAACAAACAGAATATCCACTCGGCGTAACCCATCGTAGAATTCCAAGTCGAGAACACTAATTCTCAACCTCCAGCAGCGCTACATTGCGTACTGGGCACCAAGCCAATCACACAACAAGAATCGCCACGTAGGACGTACAACCACAGAGTTCTCTGTCCTTAACCAAACCACAATGCACAAGACCAATAATCTAGTGCCAAATCGTAACTCGATCGCGAGTCGGACACGGGGCATATAGGGACGACGATGCTCATAATCAGGTCATGCTCATGTCCTCGGATGCATGGATGTCCTGTCCAAGTTGTTCAATATAGGTGTCGACCCGATATCGAACCATTCTATACTAATAGCAATAATTACCAGTCCACTATAAATATACAAGTACAAGTACAATAATTTATAATAAATGAATGCAGGATGAGAAGCGCATAGGCGCAAAACCCTCACAGGAGCAAGGGGTACTTGCCTAGAGGGCTCGGCTAGATAAGCAAATCTTCGACAAATCAAGATCCAAACTGCCATGTCCATTGGGGTCCTCAGAGCAAACAACAAACAAACATCAACATCAAAAAATAAAATATAAACTAAATCACAAGAGATGGAACGAGACTATACCGTGTGGGTCCTGCAAGCGGTATAAGGATCTGGCACGGAAACTGAGGCACACAAATCGATTCGAGCATGCATATCGAGAGGGGCAAGTAGATCGAGACGTATACGAGATTTGAAGTAGCACAAATATCGAGACGAAGGGGAAACAGAATATACAAGTAAATCGAGATATACACAAACTCCCAGGAAAATAGGAAGCGCACAAATCAATGTGACACGCAAGTCAGCGCGCACCCAAAAATCAGTATGGCATGGATTACGAGAAAAAGGCACAAGGCTGAGGGGCACGAAGATCAAGACGACACACAAATCGAGATGACACTGCGCTCAAGGCAGCGCGGGGCTCAAGGCATCCCGCTGCCCAAGGCAACACGTGGATTATGGTGGCACGAGAAAACAAGGATGGCACGCACACCAACGTACACGTATCCCAAGGGCCCGTACTCTGAAAAGCGCATACCGAAGGTACGCTGCCAGAGAATGGCACGGAGCACGAGGTCGGTTCACAACTTGAGGAGCGTGGTTCCAAAAAGAGGGTAGAGAGACCGAGAGAGGAAGGATCAGAGAGAGTGAGGCCTGGTGAGAGAGCAGCGAGAGAGAGAGAGAGCGAGCAGACCGGGGGGTTTTTATCTGCAAAAGAGAGAGGAGAGTGAGAGATCGTGAGAGAGAGGGGGCGGGAGGGGGAGTGATCCAAGAGGAGAGGGTTCTGCGAGCATGGAGAGGGAGAGAGAGAGGGGAAGGGGGCGGCTCCAGCGGTGAGTGAGAAAAAGAATGGCGGAGCGATTGTGAGAAAAAGGGGGTAAGGGATTAGGTTAGGGTTGGGATTAAGGGAATATGGGTTTAAGAATAATAATGGTAATAATAACAATATTAATAACAATAATAATAAAAATTTAAATTTAAATTTAAATAATAATAGCAATACAATAAATTAAACCCAATTCCAATAATAAAACAATAAAATAAAATAAAATAAAATAAAATAATCAACGATAGGAACAATAAGAAATCAGGTCTCAACAATCAAGATCTAGCAACTAGAATAAATTTTTTTTAAAATATATAGAATTGGAAATCCTCCAAATACAAAATACAGCCATATAAATATTTATAAAAGCAAGATTATGACAGATTGTAGAGTAAATCCTCACATGTCTAGACAGCCGTGACCGTACCTCGGACAATTGAGTACTCTGGTGTACGTAGTTGGCTTTGTCTTCCCCCGCTCTCCAATATTCTGGTTATGGGTCGTGGCAGGTTGTTGACTATCATGTATGGTCTGAGCGATATATAAGTGTTCTACCTTCTATGACCTGTTACAAGCTAGACTGATATATTACGGTTGTTGCCTATGGGGAGACAACAGAAGGGGATCGGTTAGCCAAACGCCAACAAGCGATTGGGATAGGACTGCATGATATTTTTATGGAGATAGACGTACAGTCTATAGGTGAGTCACCCTATCATGACGTATTTTTGTATGGCGTGTGCTATGACAACAGCAACAAAAAATGAGGAATTAATATCTGCTTTCTGACTATGTGAGATCCAAGGCTTGCATAGGATTGTTGTGCACTTGTATGCATAACAATAGTATCCTTGAAGACCAATGTCCATACGGTGAAGCTCGAAGTCAATGCATGCTACTTTAACACGCCTCCTTGTATAATGAATAAGTAAAGTACATTAAAGGAGTGTGATTTGGAAAGTAAGTTGATAACGGGAATAATTAAAGAAGATAAGAGGAAGGTCATGATGTGTGTCTTATGATCAGCCACTGAGCAAACTTTAGGCGCATCATGGATTGCGAGAAAATGTCACCAAGTCACAACGTAGCCATGGTATTTAAATATGCTCTCTCTCTCTCTCTCTCTCTCTCTCTCTCTCTCTCTCTCTCTATGAATTCTTCCACAAAGTTTTCCTTTCATCTTTGTTCTTCTGCAACAGTTTTTCTCCTTCACACAAGCCTTCTCTTTGCAAAACCTCCCCTTGTTTCTCTTTCTCTTTCTCTTTCTCTCTCAAAATATAGAATAGAATAAAATGGTGGAGCAAAGAATAAATGAAGGGAAGGGTGTCTTATATAGGCTTCCAAGTTTGTTACACAAAGATAGAGCTCCCATATCCAAATAAAACAATCGCATCCATCTAGGTCAAATACATTGAAGATAGCCACATTCTGCACTTAAGAGATAACAAAAAATATATTATGCCAATTAATATTATATTTAATAATAAAAATATTCCAAAAAATATGGTTCAATAAATCTAGCCATATTTCCAACATAATAAGAAATAATTAAGGCAAACCAAATATCCTTCAAGCTATCATACCACCAAGATATTGTAAGGTTTACATAATCCTCCAAGATACTACAAGATCCTCAAGATCTCAAAAAAAATCTTGAAGATCTTCTAGGATATCTAATAACATTCTTGGTTTAATGGGCGATACACATCTCAAAGTAGAACTCACCAAATTGCATCATATATCCAAGTCATTAAGCCAACTCGTTAAGCAACCCAATAAGCCATTAAAATTCATTAGGACAGTAAACTCAAGTCTAATCCAACATAAGGGACAACCATTTTAAATCCAAGGTCTAACCATCTTAGACCAATCCAATCCAAAAGGATCAAGCCATAACTAACCCATTCCAAATCCAGTCCAAGGGTCTAAGCATAGTCAGGCAGGGTCGGCTCTGGGGTAAGCCGGACAAGCCATCGGGCTTGGGCACCCCCCCCCCCCCCCCTCGTTAGGGCAACCCCACATACCCTAAATACCCACATCTCTATCAATAGAGCTTCTGCGGTCCACCCCAACTCATCTGTCAGTTGAACTAGCAATCTAGCAAGACAATATTTTGAGTTCCCACTAAAAATGTCTAACTCGAAATCAAAGCTCCACGACGCCGTCAGAATCGAAGACTTCGACGCCGATGCCAACCCCACTCGCTATCAATTTTTTGATATGAATCGAGGGCAAGGGGCAACCAAATTTTACTTCGGCTAGGACAACACAACCCCTTGGGCCGGCCCTGAACATAGTCATAAACTTAGGAAGTCCAACTAAGTCACAAACAAAGGATTAAGTCCAATTTATGCCCAAGGGTGGAGCCATGATCAACCGATCGATTCTTGAAACCAAACCAATTTGCAAGTCTAATTACCAAGACTAGGTAAGCCATAATCTCCATCAAAGTCTAAATCAAATCTTTATTCATCAAAGTTGAATCGGACATAATAATTACTGGTCCAACCAAACTAAAGTAAACTCCAAAAGTAACCAAGAATTAAGTGCATAAAATTAAACTAGAGTTCGGACACTATAAGCACATTCTTGTTAGCCAATGAATCCATATTTTTACATGCATGCAATTTGCTACAATACAAAAGCACAAAAGCCGCCCTACTATGTATCCCCTAAATCCAAAGCTTATCCAATTAATTAATTAAACCCTCTCCATTTAAGCAATGCTCTATTAAAGGATAAATTATTCAGTGGATATATGTCACCATTGTCATGTGGCCAGGCCGGCTCCCTAAATGTTTTTTGCTATTGAAAAATTATGAAGTAGGCTGGTATCATCATATAACAGTAGTGAGACATTGTTCTCTATCAATAACAACTATGATACATTATTTTTGTAGTGCCTTATCTTAGCTTTATTTTGTGGTGTGTTATACTGCTATTGATAGAGAGCAAGACATCATCACTGCCATATGGTGAGACCGGAACCAACCTCACCATATGGCAGTGATGAGTTCTTACTCTCTACCAATAGTATTACACACCACTTTTGTAGTGTCATACTTTGGTTCCCTTCTATGATATGTCATGTTGTTATTGGTGGGAAGATCGATTTTACCACTGCCATGTGGGAAGGCTGGCCAACTGAATAATTTCCAATTTTGTCCTATAATATTTTGGCTCTTCTCATAGAGAAATTGTTGTATATGTCGACCTCAATGCACTTTTTTTTCTCTCCAACCGTTAGATTGTATGAAAATATTACACATGCAAGCATCTTCTTGACAATCTAATAGTGGATGGAATGAAAATAATATACCGAGACTGACATATACAATAATTTTTCCTTCCCATATTTGAGCATCTCTAATCCGGTTGTGAGTTTAGAAAAAAATGGTTGCCACATAGAAATTACGGCATATTATTTCAAAATTCTTGTTCAATGCAAATGTGAAGTTGGTTGTGAAGTTGACATAGCAATGACATGACAAGGACAATCTGAAGTTGGTTATCTAGATCTAGACAATGGACTTCACAGTGACTTTATTCCACATCATCAATTATGGAAAAAATATTTATAAAAAAAATGAATAAGTGAAAAAGTTGCCTAAGAAGTTGGACAAAATAGTTTTTATTGTCTTTTCAATACTTTTGCATTAGAGAACACTTGTCTAACTCATTGTCTTGTATGAATATATTATTGTCACACATAAAAGATATTATCTTGTATCTCATGCACAAAACAAGACAATAGGGACAGAGATGCTCTTATGCTGATGGTGGAAAACATGACGTCACCATTGTCCTTTGAGGCCGGCAAAGTCAATAATTCTCTCCTGTTAAAGTACAAAATACAACTGCCCAACTTCTATAAACCTCAAAGTCGCACACACAACACACCTATTCTTCTTCTTCTTCTTCTTCCATCATTATCGTCATCAATGGCAGCAGCTGCTGCTTTAGTCCCACCATCCACAAGAGAGGCCATAGAGGAGATCATGCGCATATACCGCTCCCTACCCCCGAGGCCCTCCCTGGAGGAGGTCGAAGCAGCCGCGGCCGTCCTCAAGGCCTCGGCCGCCGAGGAGGAAGCGAAGCTCGAGGAGGTCGGGAGGCTCCCCAAGCCCCCGGGCCTCCCGGAGGAGCTCTTCTCCGCGCTGCAGGAGGCGCGGAGGGGCTCGGCGCTCCTCCGCGGGGCGGAGGAGAGGGGGGAGGCGCAGCGCGTGGCGGAGCTGGACCGGAGGCTCGCGGCGTTCGACGAGGTGATACGGAGGGTCTCCAGGATTGTTTCCTTCGCCGTCGATTCGGACGGGGGCGGGACGGAGGGGGAGAGGAAGAAGGGGGGCTTAGCCGGGTTTGTGATTCCGGTGCCGCCGCCATCGCCTGAGGCTACTCAAGCTCAGAGTACGTTTTTCGCCTTGGATACATTAGGAGACTAGTTGAAAAAGACAAATGATAAGGACACTGCCGTAGTTGATAAGGGCGCTACACTTTTGAATTTGTAGATGTTGTTATTTTAGGTCTGTCAAAATTTGGACAGTTTTGATTTTGTATAGACTGTTTTGGCAAGTTCTGGATATGTACAGGACGTCAAAATTTTGACAATCCTATACAGTCCTGTGTTTTTTGAAATCTTAATACTTCTGTTTTTTTTTTTTTTTCTACTACCAAAAACTGTGATGTCCTCTAATAATTTCGCCTTGAAACAAATCTGCAATATTGATTTTATTAATAAATATTATAAAAGAGCAATACAACTATGGAAAACGAATTTATATCCGTATAGAAGAAAAAATTTGTATCCTTCAAATTCAATCATAAATCTAATTAGTATCTAATCCTAAATCTAATCTAATTAATCTTAACAGCTGGTTGAAAGAAGAGGTGACATGACTAGGGTCAGGGCAGTACGAAGAAACATGGTTTTTATCGTTTGAAGTGATAAAAGAAAATATGATTTTTGTTAGCACTACAGTAGACATGGTTAAGATTGAAAGAATGGAATGAATAGAAGAAAATGGATTTGGGTAGCCGGCGTCGAAATATAGGATAAAGGCTTTGGTTGTTGATTTGATGTTGTTCACTATGGGTGGGAGAACCCATTTTAGTTTATGGGCTAGAGATGAACACACATGAACCGTTTTGTTGAAGTATTTTGTGGGTTTTTGGAGAAACTTTCCAATATGGTCAAGGGACTTTGTGGATTTCCTTTTTGGGGTATCCCAAGTTGAGCAGAACCATGTGTTGTTTTTTTGAAATGTTAATGGTTAAACCCATAGTTTTGTTTGTTTGGTTTTTATAGATGTGCTATCAGTCTTGTAACTGATAAGAGGATCAAGATTTCCTTCCAATGATGAAATAAATGTGGCCAAATTGTCCCCAATTCTATCTATTGACATGGTCACATATTTTTTTTTCCCCTGTAGTTTTAGCTTAGGTAACTGATTGCTGTTCAGTATCTTTTAGAAGTAAATATGATATTTCTGTTGTATTGATTCGTGGTAGAGGAATAAATCCTTTTGGAAGTTCCTTGTGACTAAAGTTTATAGTGGTCAACTTTTCAATTTTGACTATTTGAAAAATTAGAAGATAAAATTTCAATTTGGAGATGTCTTATATTTTTCTTTGACGATGTCAAAAGCTTAACAAGTTCGAGTTTGCTTCTTGTGAAGACCCTTGTTGTCATGTTCTTTCTGAGCTTATTTTCTTGCTGTTTGTTAAAGAGTAGTCCACTTTCAAGTTTCAACCAATGTTTTAAAAACCGGACCAATGAATGAACCGAAATTTTTTTGTATAGATCGGATCGGGGTTCAACCGGGAGTCAAATAGGCCCATTACGAGAATCAAATCATATAAGATATCCATATTTACTTCTTGATTTGGTTTGGTTCTTAGTATGTATGGTTTGGTTTAGTTTGGTTTGGTTTTACAACTATAAGGTCTCTCAAAACCAAATCAGGTACCAAGTAGCCAAATCTTACATGGTATTTTTTTTTGAGTTTTTTAAAATAAAATAAAAAAGACCAAAATGGCCGGTTCAATTGTGAACCGGTTCGGCCGGTTCATCAGTTAAATCCGATTCAGGGAAAAAAATTGTCGGTTCTTTAAAATATCTGGTTCAGGTCAGACCGGACCGATTTTTTGGTCAGGTTCGGTCTGACCCGGTTCAACCGCTGGTCTGGCCCGGTTTTGACAACACTGGTTTCAACACAGTTTTTGATGTGCATCAAGAAGAGGACTTGTTTTAATCTATTCTCTCTTTCTGTTTTTGTTCGGTATGCTATTGCTGGCTAGCACACAGTATTGATCTCTAGGTAGGAACATATGGGGAAAAAAAAACTCTTCTCACATCTGTTGACTATATATATTGAAATTAAAAACCAACAGCAGCATCTTTTGATAAAACTTACTTCATAACCTTCGCTTTTGTATCCATCAAGATTTTAAGGCATCAAAACCAAGGTTCATATTATCGGTATCGGAATATGCATCGAACCATTCATATGAATATCGGAATTGACAGTATTGGCAGTTTCGGATGGGAGTATCAGATTTTTTGGTATCGGAAAGAAAATAATTATTAATAAATTATTAACATTTTAGAAAATATATTTTATATATTTAGATATAATTTTAAGTATTTATAGTGTTGTTTCTTAGTTGTTTTGAAATTGAATGAAATAGTAGTCACCCTTCCCAATTGTTTTAAATACGACAAATAAGTTTTCTTTGTTTACATGCTTTTACATCTCTGCTGACTGGTCGTTCAAATTTTTTTTTTTTTTTTTTGCCAAATTGACCGAAAAGGAGACTCACAATGTCAGTATCGAATCGGGACATGTCAAACCGTATCGGTATTGGCCGTATCGGATTGGTATTGGCCGATACGGCAAACTATGATAACGTTTTCTTCTAATAGAGTTGAGCTAGGCGTCAATTATCATGACTAATGATGTTTATGCATGTTCTTTCTTGGCAATATCATAGATCAATTAGTCCACATGTCTGGATGTTACTAGTAAATCTCATGTTGTCAGTGTTATAATTTGTATTCGTTATATCAGGTTTCCAAATATTAATTTATCTGGGGTGTATACTTGGTCTCAAGGAACTCTACCTTTGAGCATTCCATGCAGTTGTCTGATACTCTGGTTTTCTTTTACTGATAGGCGGCGGCGACACGGACAAGTTGAGTCTCATCAAAGTAGCAAGCTTGATAGAGACATCGGCGAAAGATGGGGCTGTGGTTCTCGACCTGCGAGGAAAGCTGATGGACCAGATCGAGTGGCTCCCCCTGTCCCTGGGGAAATTACAGCACATCGGCGAGCTAGATTTGTCCGAGAACCGGATCATGGTACTGCCACAAACAATCGGCGGCCTAAGGTTCCTAACGAAGCTCGACGTCCACTCGAACCAGCTCGAAAGCCTGCCCGAATCATTCGGAGAGCTGTCCAGTCTGACGGATCTCGACCTGCATGCCAACAGGTTGAAGTCCCTGCCCGACTCTTTCGGAAACTTGGCAAAGCTGATCAATCTCGACCTGAGTTCCAACCGCTTGTCGCTTCTCCCCGATACGCTGGGGGACCTGACGGGCTTGAGAGAACTGAAAGTCGAGACCAACGATCTCGAAGAGCTTCCTTACACAATTGGGTCCTGCTCTTCTCTGGTTGAGCTCAGGTTGGACTTCAATGAGCTAAAAGCACTGCCGGAAGCAATCGGTAAGCTTGAGCAGCTTGAAGTTCTGACAGCACACTATAATAGGATCAAGGGATTGCCTACTACTATGGCTTCACTTACGAAGTTGAGGGAACTGGATGTCAGCTTCAACGAGCTCGAATCGATCCCCGAGAGCCTCTGCTTCGCCACGAATCTCGTGAAATTGGACGTCGGGAGGAACTTTGCGGACTTGAGGTCGCTCCCGAGGTCGATTGGAAATCTTGAGAATCTGGAGATATTGGATATAAGCAGCAACCAGATCAGAGTGCTGCCGGAATCGTTTCGGTTCCTGTCGAAGCTCAGGGCGTTCTCTTCCGACGAGACTCCGTTGGAGCTCCCACCGCGAGAAGTGATCAAGCTCGGGGCACAGGTGTTTTGCTAGAACTATGGTTGCTATTTAAGTTACCACTTTTTGATTTATTCTTAAAAGAGTAATGTCGTATGTATGTATGTATGTATATTTGTTCTTCGTGCAGGCAGTGGTTCAGTACATGGCTGATCTTGTCCGAAGTTCCCAACCTGCCGAAAGGAAAGGTATCTGGTTCTGGTTTTGTTCTCTGTTCCGACCTCGCCAGAAGGAAGACTAGCTCTCACCCCCGTCCGGAGGAGTTGGATTGTCTTAGCCGGAGCTAATATTTGGTTGTTTTTCACCCCTATAGAAAAGATATAAATTTTAGTATGATTTTGGGTTTCGCCGTTCATAAGAAAAACCAAAAAAAAACAAATGACATGGAAAATGTTATGTGGGTTGGGGTTGTCTGAATCCAAAATTTTGTCAGACGTACTCCTGGACCAACTCTGCTCTTACCTGGTCTGTACAAAAGTTTGAGCCTTCGAGCGATAATTTCGTGGTTTAATTTATTATTTTATTGCCGTTTAAACCACTTTTTACCTCGGAAAAAATGTGTTGTTTAACCACTTATTTGTTTGTAATAGTTCTTAATGGATTGTTTAGCTTTTTGTGTAATCATACAGTACTTTTCAAGATGTAATTAACTCGGAAAAGTTTGGAACTTAATTCAGGAATGTACGTCACTTGAACCATTGAAGAGAAGGAATTCTATTTAGAGTTCATTTCTGTTCATCCATCAAAATTAGAGTGTTTGTTTATCCTCCACTAAAAAATAGACACATGTCAAATTAAATATCAAAAGTATTTTGTATGTTCACAAAACTACTTCCAAAATAATTTTGTATTGGATGAAAATGACACGTATCCATTTTTTAGTGGAGGATGAACAAATATTCTAATTTTGGTGGATGAACAAAAATGAACTCTTTTATTTATGCTATGATCGTTTCCAATTCTACATCAGTTGCACTTTAACATATTTTGATACAATTTGATACAATTTGATGACTATTATATTTTTTTTTCTTTGTTCTTTGGAAAAGTTCACTTAGAATAGGATTAGAAACATTCTTGGTTACACCTATGTGCTCAAGAGATCAGATCTGTTATTCTACTACTTTTGTTCTATATTCTATTTCTATTATATTATATGTGAATCTTAAGCTAATATGAAACAAAAAATAGGTTCACATATAATAGAATAAGTGTTTAAGAGATTAGATTTGTTGTCGGACTATTTTTATTTTATATTCTGTTTTTATTCTATTATATGTGAATCTTAACTAATATAAAATAAAAAATAAGTTCACATATAATAGGATAAAAAAAATATATATCAGACAGAAATAGTCGGATAGCAGACGTGGTCTCGTGTTCAAATGAACAAAGAGGACAGAATTTAAGTTGGTGGTCTGGGGATGTGGTACTGTGAGCTATTTATTGGTTCGAAATCAGTGCAGGAATTTCTAATACCAAAGTTTTCTGTCAGTCACCAATAGCAAAATTTTCTGAAAGCTGCTTCTGGTCATCATGCCATCAGCATCTGGCTGCTTCTGATCATAATAAAAGTTTTTCTTTGGAGTTCGTCTCATGGACCAATTTTATTTAAAAAAATTTGGAAAACTAACAGTCTAAATGTTTTGATTATTGAATTTTTATCGAAATCTCTCTCTAAGATGTACAACGAGGAAAGAGATGGAAAAGAAGACCAATAAGTAATTTTCTTCAAAAGAATTTATAGTAAACTGTGAGTTAAGATAATTTTCGCCAAAAGTAAAAATATTCGTACATTATAGTGAAATAGTAAATTACATCTTGAATAATGATAAAAAAAATTGGAATACAATTCAAATTTTTTCTTTTATTTTATATCTGCAAGTCGCAGGTTCAAATCATCAAAACAATTTTTCCACATAATGAATAAGGTTGTGTATGTTAACTTTTCAAAAAGTGCAGAAATGGAAGGGATATTTAGTTTTAGGATTTTATATAGACTAAATTTTAACTTAATACTCTAAATTTTAATATTAGATACTTAATATCTCCTCTCTAATTGTCCAACTGAATATTCTAATTGTGTTAACGAAAAATTCTAACTTACAAAAATTTTCTAGCGGCTGCAGCGACGACAACATCGACGATAGTGACAACAGTGACAACAACAACAGTGGGTAGTGGTGTCGGCAACGAGAAGCGGCAGTGGCAGTGAGGGGAGGAGGGATAATTTGGTAAAAAAATTATTTATGTTTTTGAAATAAAAAAATTAATCCAGGGTATCAACTTAAAAATATTCAATAGTTTTTTTTATTTTTACTTCCCGACATAACGCACGGGACCCCGCGTAATGCTCAGGACTTTTGTGCATATTGCATTGTATGCCTTTAGGCCCACTGTTCCCCAACTCCCACCATTTATAAATGGAAGGAATAATACGCCCTCGTAGCTCGATCCACTGACCTTCTGCCACCCAGCCGGGATCTTATACCTCTCATCGGTACCACAAGAGTCTCTCGAGTTCGGTAAAACATTCAATAGTTGAGAGTAGTGATTGGTATGATATTAAAGTTTAGGGTATCAAGTTAATTTAATAGTTAAAGGTATCAACTTGAAATTAAACTTTTGTATAATATTAAAATTTTGTGTTTAGGTTTTCATATTGTTCAGAAAATATGATTTGGATCTCGTACTAACTATTGACTTGGCTGACTGTCCAAAATGAAAATCTACACACATTTTTTTTACCCTAACACTAAACACAAATATGTGAGGATTGTGTGACTTGGGTTATTTTGTTTTGCATAGTGGAGGTTGTGTGACTTGGGTTATTTAGTTTTGTCATGACCAATTCGAAAATCAGATTTGTGACATTGTTATTTGCTTCTATCATGATCTCAGTAGCCACACAATCCTCATGGCGACAATTTCGATAGGGACTACTTGGGCATCGTATATCGTCATATATTTCTCGTCTCGGTTGTTGGGAATCAAGTCTGCTGAAGGGGGCAGAGTTCGGTCCCAACTCGGTCCCTGGCCGAGTTCGGGCCGAACTCGGTGTGATGTTCTAGAACCTCAAAATCGAAGTCGGTCAGAGTTCGGTGTCGGTGGCTGCTGCTCGAGTTTTGGAGTTTTTAGGTTATATTTTGGACCGTTGGATGCTTGTGTACGGCTGGATCTTTTGGTTGGCTATTTTTAGGGTTTTCTAACCCTAAAATATGTTTCTCATCCTATAAATAGGAATGAGAGTGGAGGCACAAAGAAGAAGCACAAATTGGAGATTCGGGGTGCTCGTCCACAGAAAATCTAAGAGAAAGTCTGTGCTTTGCTCTTAGGACTTCGCCATCCAAGATAAAAGGAAGAAGAATATCTAATCGAGGAGTCATCAACTTCGGTTAGGGAAATTACTACGGGTTGGCGAGTGATTTCAATTTTAATCTTCTTCCTTTCTTCTTGAGTGTGGTGAGGGGGTTGAACCTATTAGGGCAAAGGGTTTCAACATTAGTTTTTACAATCTTGTAATTTAATCTGAGTTATAAATGTTAGAATTTGTCCAGGTGACGTAGTCACCGCCATATACTTGTCTTCATCTGTACTTGGTGTTCGTAGATTGGTTGGTCATCTCAGGTGGGTTGGCAAGCGCTTCTTCCGCTGCGGGACCAACACGTGGTATCAGAGCGCACGTGTTCCTAATACGTGGTATCAGAGCTAGGTTCTTCTCGAGAGGAAAGGTGCAACTATATCTACGGAGCAGATGAACACTCGTATGATCACCCTCAAAGGAGAAAATTGGACAATTTGAAAGCCAATGATGGAGGATCTACTCTGGTACAAGGGCTTGTATGGTCTGATGGAGGGCGACAGCGCAAGGCCGACGGACAAAGGTGTTGATGACTAGAAACGACTGGATCGGAAGGCTGTTGGATTCATCCGCCAATGGCTGGACGACTCGGTGTTTCATCACGTGTCCATGGAGAGTTCTGCAAAAGCATGATGGAAGAAGCTACATTCGTTGTATGAAAAGAAGATGGCTAGCAACAAGGCATTTCTGATTTGCCAACTCGTCAACTCGAAGTACACGGAGGGTGCACCGGTGGCACAACATCTGAACGAGGTTCAGGACATCATCAATCAGTTGTCTGCGATAAAGATGGTGATTGAGGATGAGCTTCAGGCCATTCTTCTTTTGAGTTCTCTGCCAGAAAGCTGGAAGACGTTGGTGGTGTCGGTGAGCAACTCCGCTCCTGATGGAATTGTTACGATGGAGGCAGTCAAAAGCAGCTTATTGAACGAGAAGATCCGACGTAAGCAAGTAGAATCATCACAAGAGTCTGTTCTGGTGGCTTCCTACAGGAAGGGAAGACCCAAGTCATAGGCGAGGACATGAGAGAGTTCTCGGGATCTTGCGATTGTGGACCGCAAGGAGGGATGCTATCACTGTGACAAAATGGGTCATATCAAGAGGAACTGGATGAAGCTCAAAGCTGAGAAGGCCAAAGGCAAGGATGATCAGGAGGATCTTACGGCTATGGAAGATCTCATTATCGCAGCAACCGACACAGAAGAACCTTGTGGCATGTGTCATGATGACGACTGTGTCATGGACACGGGGATATCGTATCACGCCACTCCATATAGGAGGATCTTTACGTCATACCATGGCGGTAGGTTTGGACGTGTGAAGATGGGCAACAAGGGGATGGCTATAGTTGTAGACATCGGTGATGTGCACTTGACAACGGAGCTTGGTGAGAAGCTCATTCTCAAGGATGTGCGACATGTACCGAGTTTGCACTACAACTTGATTTCGGTAGGGAGGCTGGCGGATGATGGTTGTCGCAGTTTGTTTGGGGACAAAGATTGGATGCTTACGAAGGGTTCCTAGCAGTTAGCTCGAGGATATTTGTGTTGTGGCATGTACAGGCTCAAGCCGGTGAGGTGTACAAGCAGGCCACAGACATCGGATAGAGGCTCGAGGGATATTCGACAAGAGGTAGATCGTCAAAAACTTGTCTTAGAGGAGCTTCGAGATAATTTGAGGGATACAGAGGATTTGGTTCATCAAGACAAAGCGTAGAATGGTGATAAGTCAAAGATTGAGGGTCAGTCTGTCGGTCCCAAGACAGCTGGTAGGTCTCCAGGTGAGAGTTGTTCCACGGATCCGATTTTGGCGACGGGTGGTTTGCCAAAGCTTCACAGAGCGACATTGGTTTCAGCAGTTCGAGGCCAAGGAGGAGATCAAGGTTTACAGCAAACTCAATCTAAGGTAGAAGCATCATCATTAACACAGTTCAGGAGAAGCTGTAGGTTATCGACGTCATGCACAGTGCGTAATTTTCTGCTCGAGGACGCATGCGTATGGGGGAGATTCAAGTTCGGACACGAAGGTGGGCAGATTCAGGAGTTCGAATCTCGAGAGAATTGCACCGTCCGCTTGGTTGGGCCAGCCAAGGGTGAAGAAGCTCGTCGAAACGTTAACACGTTTCGGTGGAAGACTTGCTGATCGTCAGGGACTTCAGTCTTGGCCGTATTATTTATATCGTCAGGATCTCAGTGGTGCAGGAGGTGCTACGCATGACAGCTACCGTCGACGTGACGGTCGATGATATGGAGATGATGAAAGATGCAAAGCAACTCGGAGGATCGTAGATCGGTGGCATGGGGGAGCAGGATTTCTGTCGCGGGACGACATGCATAGAGTCCAGTTGAGGAGCCATGGAACCAACACCTCTCATCAGATTGGAGGGGGAGATTGTTGTGAATCAAGTCTGCTGAAGGGGGCAGAGTTCGGGCCAAACTCGGTGTGGTATTCCAGAACCTCAAAACCGAAGTAGGCCCGAGTTCGGTATCGGCGGCGACTACTCGAGTTTTGGAGTTTTTAGGTTATATTTTGGACCGTTGGATGCTAGTGGACGGCTGGATCTTATGGTTGGCTATTTTTAGGTTTTTTAACCCTAAAATAGGTTTCTCATCCTATAAATAGGGAGGAGGGTGGAGGCACAAAGGAGAAGCACAAATTGGAGATTCGGGGTGCTCGTCCACAGAAAATCTATGAGAAAGTCCGTGCTTTGCTCTTAGGACTTCGACATCCAAGACAGAAGGAAGAAGGAGATCTAATCGAGGAGTCAGCAACTTCGGTTAGAAAAATTGCTACGGGTTGGTGAGTGATTTTATTTGTAATCTTCTGTCTTTCTTCTTGAGTGTGGTGAGGGGATTGAACCTATTAGGGTAAAGGATTTCAACATTAGTTTTTACAATCTTGTAATTTTATCTAAGTTATACAGGTTGGGATTTGTCCATGTGACATAGTTACCGCCGTATACTTGTCTTCATCTGTGCTTGGTGTTCGTAGATTGGTTGGTCATCTTAGGTGGGTTGGCAAGCGCTTCTTCCACTGCGCGACCAACACGTGGTATCAGAGCGCACGTGTTCCCAACATCCGTCGCATTGTTGAATGTTTGCAACTCAAGAGTCCCGAAAGATTGTGTGGCTGCTGAAATCATAATAGAATATAAAAAAATAATGTCATAAGTCTCATATTCGATTGGTCATGACAAAACTAAATAATCAAAGTTACACAATCTTCACCATGCAAAACTAAATAATCCAAGTCACACAACCCTCATATATCTTCGTTTAGTTTTAGGGTGTCGTATAATATTCAAAATTTATTTTTATGCCTCAATTTTGGACAATCAGTCTAAGCCAGCTATTAGAACGAAATTTAAGTCCTATTCTTTACAAAATAAAGATTTGAACGTAAAATTTTAATAGTATACAAAATTCTAAAACTAAATAGCCCTAAGTGGAAGCCACCTAACTCGAGTGGCTCTTGTGGTTACCAAGGAGAGTTATAAGATCCCGGCTGTGTGGTAGAAGGTCAGTGGATCGAACCACGAGAACGTATTATTTCTTTTATTTATAAATAGTAGGAGTTGGATGCATGTTGGCAATTAAAAAAAAAAGTGAAAACCTGAATTTTGTTTTATTTTTTTATTTTGGTTAACAAACTTAAGCACGATGTGATCATGAGTTGAAAGACTTTGCATGTTCTACACTATGGTTTGTGACATTGGTTCTAGACGAAGCTTGCAGCCTCTACATAGATAGGTGGGGCTGTGGAAGAGGAGCTTTGTTGGGGTGGAATACGCCCAGTTGGTCCACCGTACGTTCAGATGAGCACATCTGTGTTGGAAGCTTTGCTTCAGCAAACAGTGATGGATTTTGGCATTGGTGTGGTTCTTGTTGTGGTTGTTTGGAGGAGGGGGTCCCATTGACGGCTCAAGTTGAGCTTGATTCTTCATCGAGACAATGTTCCTTTTTAGTGGCATCAGCTGATCTTGGCCAGTTAGTTGATAGGGAAGAAAGAAGAGGAGGAGGAGGAGGAGGAGGAGGAGGTAGGGATGCCAACGAGATGGGTATAGGCCGAAAATTATAACTTTTATTTTCGAGTAGTGTTCCAATTTTCTTTCCCGTTTTTGTCATTTTTCGAGTTGTCGGGTCAATTTTTATCCCAATTTCGTCTTCGTCAAATATTGTACTCTCCGCTTTCGTCTTGCTCTCGTTTCGTTAACATTTTTGGACCGAATTGTTTCGTATTCGTTCTCGTCTCATTATTAACTTTTTTTTTACAATATAAGCTTAGAAAAATTATTTTTATTACAAAAAAAAAATACAAGACATGTTAATAAAATCTAATTTTTATCACCAAATAAATAAATAAATAAATAATACCAATAAGTTGTACATATGGATAAAAGTAATCGAAATTAGAAATTTATTGGACGGAAAGTATTATATCCATACTCGATTTTCGATCGAATTTTTTTTTTTTTAATCTCTATAGCTGTGTTTCCATTTTTAAATCTCTAAATTCACTTCTCTCCGAAAAAAACCGAGTCCTAGTCACATTCAGAAAAAAATACTACTCACATATTTTGGCTGATATGAGTCGGAAGATGACATAACTGCCAATTATGTGTCGATGACTCCATTGCTTCAGTGCCTATATCTAGCGCGGATAAAATCGTTCTTTTCATAGTAATACATGATATTGGTTACATGCAGGGGCGGAGGGACATGGCTACCGCACTGGGCTGTAGTCTAGTGCAAAAAAAAAAAAGTAATTTTTTTTTTTTCCAATGTTTTGTAGACGTGTAGTTCAGCCCAGTCCACTGGCCTGTGAATTGTGAAAAAAAGGAAAGAAAATGAGAAAGAGCAGCAGTAGGAAAAAGAAAGGAAAGGAAAGGAAAGAAAGAGCAGCAGTCGCCACTCGCCACTCTCTCTCGGCACTCGGCACAGGAAAGGAAAGGAAAGGAAAGAAAGAGCAGCAGACAGTCTAGTCCACGACGGCCGACGGGCCGACGGCAACGTCCTCTCTCTATCGGCACTTGGCACAGGCCGCACAGCTCGGCTCGGCCGCTCGGCTCGGCCGCTCGGCTTTGGTAAAACCCTAACCCCAAATTTCAAATTAAAATCACCATCTCCTCCTTGGTCCTTGCCCCTTGGAACTTCAAATTAAAATTTTGTAAAACCCTAACCCCAAATTTTTGGTGTTTGGTTTCATGTTTTCATCTTAATTCACTATAGGTTTTTCAGTTTTTGGAATATAATGGAAAATGAAGGAAACAAGAGAAAGAAAACCATTTTTTCATTCTTTAAACCAAGGGGTGAAACATCAGGAAGTGAGAGTCTTCTCCTGGCTTCGAATGTTAATGTTTCAACCCCAAGTGTTGATCATAGGGATGAGGTTACAGTTGATTTAAATTCATGTTTGCTTGATTTAGGTGATTTACATTTTATGGATATGGTCATGTGCCTAATTTGATAATCACATTAGTGTATAACTGGCTGAGACTTACAGTTCATACTTTTCTTTCTCTGTGCAGATCAGTCTTTTATCTATACACCAGTGAGATAGTCTGCCAGGTTTGTTATATGTTATGGATTTTTAATTACATTTCATTCTGTTTGATACTTACTTCACAGTAATATGCTTTATTCACTAGCTTAGTTCCTTTCTCTCTAATATTATGATTAAGTACATTAAGTCCTCCCATTTTATTTCTAATTATGTGAGCTTGAATTATTTGTTACTGATTACATTAGTCATATTATAGCAGTTATTGCAACAGCTTAATGGATTTTTATAGTGGCATCCTCATATATATCAGAGGTAACAGTACAAAATTATGAAGAATGAAGCATTGAAATGGTGAACAACTCACTGTAATTATGTCTTGCTATATGATGGGTATGATACTTGAAGCAACTACAGTGATATACTACCATCTTACAGCAAGTCTGGATTTATTTTTTCCTGTTCAAGGGTATCTATCCCACAAGAAAGTGCTATGAGTCTAGAAGCACCACTTCGAAGACTTCAAACATCTTTCTTTAAATTTGTTAACAACATCATTCTCAACCTCGTCACCATGATGAATTTTTGATCTTCAATATGGACTACCCCCTCAAATTTCTTCAGTAGAACTGCCATATTTCTGTTTTAATCAAAGCACTAAAGAAGATCTAAAACCACTTTCAAATCCCCATTGATAACACACTTATCACTATGAAGTATGAACTACTAGAAGTATGAACTACTAGTGATACAAGGTAAACACTGATAGTTGAAGCAATATGGAGATAAATAAAAGTTCATTTACAGATGTATACCATCATCATGCACTTTCACTTTAGAAAGATTTTCTGCAGACTTTCTTCATACAAGTTCATGTCCAGTAAGTGTACAAAAACTTGATTTTATATTTAATATGTTGGAAACAGCAGATTATTTTATTTATTGAACTGATGGTTCCAATTTGGGACGGGGACATAATCTTTTGATCAGGAATACTTTTCTCATGGATGACTCCCCTTATGCAACAAGGCTTTAAGAAACCAATTACTGAGAAGGATGTTTGAAAATTAGACACCAATCACGGCAAAGTATGGACACCTGATAACCCAATGGAGGCTTCTAGCAACAGGTACTGCCGCCAAATGAGTGAAACAACTATCCTATCTCCCCAAGCTTTACGTCTTCTAGTATTAATAATGCTTGTGATTCAATGAGACGCTCATTTTCAATTTTTACAGATTTGCTTGAAGATTACTATGTGTACCTATTTCCGGTATGTGATTCTCCATTACCAGGCATTGATTTCCTTGTTCTTTCTTACAAGCTATATCTTCTTTTTTTATAACTGAAATTTGGCAAGTATTCACCGTGTTTTATTAAAAAGGGAATAACGAAACATACAAATATCAAGGTCTCTTTGTCGAATCATCGAATTTACGAAGGAAACTCTGCCAATTTTTTGACAAATTTTTTTAGAATCTTGTAGTAACTATTAGCTAGCTTACCCTATTCCAAAATTCTGACTCCGTCCTGGTTACATGAAATCTAACCATTTTAGGTACTTGAGATAGAATTTTGAACATTCTCATTCGCAAATCAAAATTTCAGTTCATAGCATATGGAATCGTCCCCTCTTCTATATCCTTAAATATTTGTCATTATACTTCACACACAACAAAAGTAATAGAGATTGAAGTGAAATAAACAGACATCTAAATAAAAATCCCTCAAGCGCTTCTCCGATTATCACTGACAACTTGAGAAAAGGAGAGGTCAAGAGCTTAATATTGAGCCATAGGCATTTATGATGACTCAAGCTATTATCGTGTCCGAGGCATATTACGGTGTGTAGATTTTTTAAAGCTTGTGTCATCACATGATCACACATTTATTGAGTCGTTGCGTAGGCGTAAGCTTTGGGTTTCAACTTTCGAGAGAAAAAGAGGGATCAAGACTCAAGAGGCATATATACTCCTGCTAGTGATGACGTGGAAAAGTCATCGCCTGTGTGCTGGGACGTTTTGTCTATCCCAAATTGCTGCTGCTACCTCCATATGTCTCTCGATCCCTCTATTGCTTGAGGTCCAAGTCTACCTCAATTCCCAAAGCCACCGATATTATCTCTGCATAAGTCCTGGGCTCCATTGTTTGTAACATGCACGACTTTTCAGAATCTACGAACTCTATCATCGGAGTCTCTAATCATGTAGTGTTGGTATTTTTCACTTGACTTTGGAAGTTTTAGTCTCGTATTAAAAAATCACCAATGTATATATCTCAATATATAGCTATGCTTAGTATTGGTATATGCACATGGGGTGGAGGTCCATGTGGGTTGACTTTTTCTAGAGGGTTTAAGTATGAACTATGTTATGACAATCTTTGTTTAGTCACCACCTTTGGGAAGTTTTTCTTAGGAACTAAGTCCCGTGGCGACTCGGACTCGGACTCGTGCTCAAGGGCGCAAAGTGGCGCTCTGTTGGCGCACTTCGCACGTCAACATCGTCGCATGGCGCTCGTGCGCTCCTTTTATACCCGAGTTCCATGCACGGTTGCTTGCTCGGACGCATGCTTCGTGGGACCATGCGGTCAGGAGCGCATGCGGCACGGTGCCCATGCGGCCTGTGGAGAGTCTGACGTGGAGGGGACATGGCCTGCTTTCGGCGTTTGGCGGCGCTGTCTTTCTCGTGCAGTGCAGCGTGCCTTGCGGCGCCGACGGCTCTGACACTCGGATTTGGGGGATATGGTCGGTTAGCGCTTATGCGGCCTGGAGTTTCTTTAGGCCGCATATGTGTTATTTTCTTCTATATATAGATGACCTCGTCTTTCATTTGAGAAGAGAGAATACAAATAAAAAATCGAGAACACCAGATCATATGCAGCCCAGAGTGTCTCCCTCTCACATGGTATTTTCGAGTGTTTTCGAATGTGACTTTGAGTGTTCCAGAAGTTCTTTTCTGAACTTGCTGGTTCCTGGGGGCATATCGTTTGTACGGCGAATCCTGCTTTGAGCAACGGTGGTTTTGACCACCTCAACAAGGAGCTTCTCTTCTGTTTTTACTTTGCTTCGTTCTTTCTCATTGTAGCTTATGCGAACGTAAAGAGAAGAACGTTTTACTTGTTGCTTATTGTAATCTTTATTATCTTCGGAGCCAGTTTGTAACATGTTCTTGGTTCGTGCTTCGTTGGAATCAAAAAATATCATATGAGTAACTCTTGTGTGAATCTCTTATCTCGACGACAACTTGGGTTCCAGTAGAGAGCGGACCTTCGGGTCTCGCTAGCAGCTCTGTTATGGCCCGTATTCTACCATCTTTGATCCGTCTCGGGACTAACAATCTCAAAGCAAGATCCGAAGAAAGATGTAGAACATCCGATCAAATTTTTTCGGTAACAAGTTTTCAAAAACTTGAGAAGATTGACGGGATACACTTAGAACATTTGGATGAGAGAATGAGTCCTTTGTCAAATGTTGAATGTGAGTTGTCAGAACCTACCATTTTCCAGAATGGAGTAGTTCGCGTTTGAAGGACGCACATTCCAGTTGGAAGAAAGATTACAAATTGACCAAGGATTGCAGAGTATGCGCATAGCGAGATTAGCGCATGACAGTTCTTGGCTGTTGGCAAGACTTGGCCGCATAGAAGTCTCTTGTCGCATGAAGACTCCTGCCGCATAAAAGACTCTTAGCAGATGGCAGATTCTTGGCGCATTGAAGGTCCTGCAGCATGACAAAGGTGGATGCATAGTATCTTGGACGCATGCATGACGTATAGAGGCTTATGCGCATGGCATAACTTGGCTCATGGAGGCTTTGTGCATGAAGGTCACTGCTCTGGCATGACTTAACGCGTGGCTGAAATTAGAGCTTGAAAGTAGAACAAATTCGAACCAATATAGCAAGGTATAGCTAAAACTTGGTTCCTTTGATTACTTAACTTGGTTGCTATGATTGCTCAGGTTGAGTTATCAAGCGTAGCTACTGACTGATGGATAGATACTGGTGCATTCGGAAATGCATGCTCTGTGAAAGAGCTGTTTACCAAGGAAGAGCACTATCTAAGAAGGAGGTCTCTATGGCAAACAAGTGTCAAGCAGAAGATCTAGGGATCAGGATTATGATTCTGGACTTCCGGCTTGAGGAAGAGATTGCTCTTATTGAGTTGTGTCGCATCTGACTAAGACATGTCATTTTCAAAGATATCAAAGTTCAGGGATATCTCCAAGATGTGGGGGTAAGAAGGTGGAAAGACGTAATGGCTATGTTCATACATAGGTAGCCAGGAAGCTGTTTAGACGGATGACTACAAGTACAGATCCTATTGAGCTGGTGCGCTCAGATATCTGTGACTTCTACTCTCCACAAAGGGATGGGGTAAAGTTTATCACTTTTTTTGACGATTTCTCGGAAAATGCGTTCGCGTATCTTCTCATTACGAAGGATGAAGCATTCGAGAACCTCAGGGACTTCAAGTTTGGAGCTGAGTGTCATATCGGTCTACAACTAAATAGACTGAAAAGTTTTTATGAAGAGAACGACATCTTCGTACTCGCCCAGTTCATTGAAGGTGCAGATAGAAAGAACGAGCAGTTAAAAATAATGATGACTTCTATATTGTTGTTCAAAGGGCCTTCCAGATTGCCTGTGGAAGAAGTTTGCACTTATGGTCATGTCCCTAATATCGTTCGTCACTTCTGAGGTAACTCTGGTTCAATATCAGATCCGCATGAATATCGTTCAATTATGGGGGCTTTCTGGAGGACCGTATCAGCCTGAGTTATTGGCATTTCTATAGAAGAAGATGTAGTCCAAGAAGGAATTATCTTTTGAAAGACAATATTTGATCCAAAACTCGAAGAGCAGTCAGCTAGAAGAGTCAGGAGGTCGAAGGACCAAATATGATCTTATCACCTATCATATGGAGGTCATACCACTTACCAATGATGAGGCGATAAACCAGCGACTCGGTCTGCTGGGAGGAGGCAGTCCATAAATAGATTGACCCCATAACAATACTTGGGATGTTGATCAATCTGCCTGAAGGAGCTAAACCTATCAAATGCTTATATATCTTCAATAGAAGAAAATGGAAGCAGCCAGAAAAGTTGAGTTCAAGAATAGGCTTGTAGCCTAGGGGTTTTCTCAGATAACATGTGTCACGCCCCAGAACCAGAATACTGGAGAGAGGGGGAGTGACTAAGCCAACCACACCTTATAGAATACCGAAGTAAGCCAAAATGTGCTAAGGTTGTCAAGAGACAAGGGGATTCATGCTACAATCAAGTTACCTAGGGTCAAGAAAATCCATGTCTCAATCATCAACCAAGAAATAATAAGAATGAACATGTAAGATAAAGTAGTTAGGCGTCCCTAACGCTCTATCAGAATGATCATAAAACTAATTATACAGTCTGGTACACTAGTGCATTGTCAAGAGTATATGACTGTAAGTCAACTGCGGTCTGAATAATATAAAATTATGTAGAGGAACTAATTGTTGGCACAATGTTTATGTTGAGTATTTGAATATAGCTAATCGATTAAGTTTATCATTATGGTAATCGATCAATCACTATAGTATCTTCTACTTAAACTCAGCATTGTCCAGATATGTAATATTTGCTTCTATATATTTTCTTGTTCGTCTAACATGTACTTGCAGAAAGCAATAAGCAAGATCAGCAATGGACATATGATATATGACGATAAGATAAAGACGATGTTATACCAGATCTGGTTATCTTTGGACAACTGTCGTCAAGGAAAAAAGCGTCTTCAAGTCAGCAGATGTTTTAGAAGTTTGGCGTCATCAAGTTCCCTTGGTTTTCATATATAATTTGATATTTTATTTGAGTCTAGGACTTATGTACATCGAGTCACACTGGCATAACCCAAGTCAACTCAAATAAACCCATGAACCTATCCACAAATCAGTCTATATTCAACCTAAACCTTACCAGAATAGACAACAGAATGCAGGCCGAATTCGGTCCGAACTTGGATAGAACTTGGTTACCCCTTTGGTATGAAATCAACATAATAGTAATATCCCTAATTTCCTGGCCCAACGTTTGAAAATTTGAATTGGACCCCATCCAAATTCTGGTTAAATTTTGTTTGTCAATACACTATAAATATGATTGGATTTCTACATTCCTACTCACTCAACCATTCTCAATCTTTCTATCCTATAGTGAGTAAATCCTCAGAGCCTAAACTTTTTTATCTCCAAGATCAACTTCCTAGCCTTCTAAGTGCCAAGTGCGGTCTCGGTCTAGAAGTTTACAGAGTTATAAAGAGCTTGGTTCATCAAGCCCCTCTTTTGTGTGAAGTTGCGAGCCTTCGGATCAAAACTCGTGGTGTAAGAAGTGACAAGCCTTCGGATCAAAGCTTGTGATTCACTATTGGTGATTATAGTGGATAAAACTCCGATCAAGAATTCTCGGGACTGGACTAGTCCTCTCAGAGAAAAACTAGTATACATTGCGGTATTTGCGTTTGCTCTCTCTTACTCTTACTACTTTATATTACTGTCTTGCATATACATTGTTAGTTGGTAGCTGCCTTCACTGTGCTTAATTTTTAATTGGGTAGATTATTCTGTCGCACTCTATTCACCCCCCCTCTAGAGTTGCCTTACGTTTCTTCAATTGGTATCAAAGTAGGTAGTCTCTTATTTAGTTTCTGATCCCAATTGCTCCTTTAATTGGTATCAGAGCAGGTAGTCTCTTATTTTATTTCTAATCCCAATTGCTCCTTCAATTGGTATCAGAGCAGGTGCTCTTTATATAGTAACTATTGCTCATACCAATTGCTCATATAATTGGTATCATAGATATTTCTCTTGATATAGGCTTAACATCCTAAGAGACTTATGACAACTATTAGATCTATCAACACCAACAATGGTGAAGGCCAGTCCACAAATAGGCCACCTCTATTTGATGGAACCAACTACACTTACTGAAAAACATGTATGGGTTTCTATCTTAGATCACTATACTTTGACCTTTGGTCAATAGTTGAGGATGGCTACAAAAGCCTGCTAAGATTATTGTAGATGGTAATCTCATAGATAAGCCTAAAGATAAGTATACTGATATAGAAAAAAAAATCCAGTCTTGATGCTAGAGTTGTTAATATTTTATTTTGTGCCTTAGACAATACAGAGTTCAACAGAATATCTACATGTACCACTTCGTATGAGATTTGAACACTTCTCAAGGTGACTCATTAAGGAACTACTCAAGTGAAGGAGTCTAAGATAAGCAGACTGACACAAGAATACGAGGCATTCAAGATAAAGTCAAATGAGACCATCACTCAGATATTCACAAGATTTTTTGACATCGTCAATCCTCTATCCTCTCTCGGCAAGGAGTACAACAACCATAAAAAGATACGCAAGGTGCTTAGAGGGCTTTTGAAGAACTGGAACCCAAAAGCAACGGTGATCGTTGAAGGAAACGACCTTACTACAATGATGCTGGAAACACTCATGGAAAAGCTGATGATACATGAGCTAGACCTCAACGACCTCGAAGAAGAGTCAACTCCCAAAGAGAAGGCCATCGCACTCAAGGCACATCATAAAAGATCCTCCGACGATTCTTCTGAATATGAAAAACCCGACGATATTTCAGACAATGAGGATTTGACCCAAATTTCTAGGAACTTCGTCAAACAATTCTTGAAGTTTGTAAAATCAAACCAAAAGAAGAAAGATCTTGAAGAAGAACCAATTTGCTACAACTGCAGAAGACCATGCCACATGATGAAAGATTGCTCCAAAGTAAACAATGGAGAATTGATATGAACGATCAAACAAAGGAGAATCTTCGTCTTGCAAATATGTAAATACAAGCATCTTGTATGAAAGTGAAGCTAGCGATTCGGAAGAAGAAAGCCATCGACATGTTGCAAAAGTATGCTTAATGGCATTAACTAACGAGATAAAAGATAATCCTTTACTTAAAGAGTTTTCTTATGATGAATTATCTGATGCTTTTAATAATTTATTTGAAGATCACAAGAAGCTTATGGATAAGTATAAGCAAGCTAGGAAATATATTAAATCTTATCTGCTTGAGAATGAAAAGCTTATTTGTTTACTAAATGAAGCTAGAGACAATTCCACTCCCGACGACTATGATGATATCCCCAAACTTAAGCTTAGCTTACAAGAAGCACTTGACTGCTTTGATGAAAATAATCAAGAAAATGCTAAACTTAAAGAGGATTTGGAACAAGAGAGAAAGAAGTACTCTAATGCATCTCTTAGAATTGATGCTCTTACTACTAAATATGATGATTTATATGCCACCTCTAAAAAGTTAGAGATTATATTGGGAAAACAGGTCATACAACCTACTACGCAGTCTAACACGAGACAAGTGGCTAAATAAAAGAATACTCACAATAAGACACCAACAAGAAAGCCACTTCACATACTCATGCATGTAGAATACAACATACTTCACATAATTATGTATTTTATTACAAAATCTACGCAAGACACATCACACCACTTCACATACTCATCCTTCTATACCCAACACAAATGCTTATGCTACATGTCATTATTGTGGTTTAAAAGGTCATATTTTACATCAATGCAAGGCTAAAAAATTGGTTGATATGAATATGTATAAGTGGGTTCCCAAAGCTAACAAATATGGATCCAAATGTTGGATACCAAAGTCTTTGCCTAATGATGTAGATAGAACGCTTTGTGTCAGGATTTAGCACCAAGGAGAGCGTTGGTGATTGCAAAGCTACAAGGGTCATCTTTCAATCAATTGCACCAACATAAATATGGCCACTTGAGCCACTTTAGTAACGTGCTAATTGATTTTTCTTGAATTGCTATAATTAAAGAATCTAGCATATCTCTTATTAATATCTTTTAGTTGGTATTTATTTAAATTAATGAGAGATGTGATACTGGCATGCTTAGTTAATTTTCTTGTAATTACTTTTATTCAGCATGACTAGTTGATTAGCCTCAGTGATTAGTTCACACTATGGAGCTATTTACTTTCTATTAGTATGACACAATTGTCTATGCATGCTTTATATCTTTTAGTAAAATTTATTCGTCAAGAATTAGAATTTTAAATTTTGAAGTTGTATGATGTTATAATTAGCATATATACCTATTAAATCTAAGTTTTTTAAAGTTAAGATTACCTTTGGTTATAAGCCGAAAGGGCCCTTCTGTCAACAATACGTAAATAGCTAAGCGACACGGTACTTAAGTGTCTTCGTGACCACCGCTAGTTGGGATCCGGCCCCTACAGCTAACCCAAGATGATCAACACTTTATTGAATAATGATTTGTTAAGGTCTATTTCAATTGTTTCCATAATACAATAGTGAATCTAAGCCCTACTCATTGAATTTAAAGTTGACAACTTTTAGTTTAGACTGTGACACTATGACTTTTAATAAGCACTATTGGGTTTTTCTAATTGTTTCAAAACTATTCCACTTAGTTTTAATTTCAGTTTAGACTTTCACTAGTTGCAATGATATGCATATTTTATTTTCTACTACATGATTGGATGCTAGACAATGATTGGGATATCTAAGAGAAGTTGTTTCATTGTCTCTTGTATATGACTAATATTCATTTATGCCTCTCTTGTATTATTGTTATCTAATGTTTTATAGTAATGAATTGAATATGTCTGTGTCTAAATACCTTCATGATATGCAAGGTAACTATTCAAGACATTATTATGGTATACATATTATTATTCTACATTATTTCTTATTCTGTTAGTCTAGATACTTACTATTTACCACATGATCATATTATATGATTTATACTACTCACCTTGTCCTCATGATATACACTTCGTTTGCAAATGAGCCGTAAACAATATATTTTGACAAAGGAGGAGAAATATGTCAAATATGTGCATATTCGCCAATGTCATACTACGGGGGAGCTTATGCACATGTAGAAGCTTAGGTAATATCAGATGTATCAATATATCCTATTACAGGGGAGCTTCTTTTTTATCATGTCAAAGGGAGAGAAGTAAGTTTAAGTATGCAAATATATGTTTAAGTAGTATACATATAGTGATTTGTGCTTATTAATTTTGATATATGCATCGATTATATATGTCTTAAACCTAATTGATTTGCCAAAATGAAAAAGGAGGAGATTGTTGGCACAATATTTATGTTGAGTTTTTGAATATGGCTAATATTTAAGTTTAGTATTATGGTGATCGATCAATCACTATAGTATCTTCTACTTAAACTGAGCATTCCAAATATGTAATATTTGCTTTTGTATATTTTCTTGTTCGTCTAACATGTACTTGCAGAAAGAAATAAGAAAAATCAGCAATGGACATATGTTATATGACGATGAGACAAAGACGACGTTATACCAGATTTGGTTATCTTTGGACAACTGCCGTTAAGGAAAAAAGCGTCTTCAAGTCAGCAGATATTTCAAAAGTTTGGCATCATCAAGTCCCCTTAGTTTTCATATGTAATTTGATATTTTATTTGAGTCTAGGACTTATGTACATCGATTCGCACTGGCATAACCCAAGTCCACTCTAATAAACTCATGAACCTATCCACAAATCACTCTACATTCAACCCAAACCTTACCAGAATAGACAACAGAATTCAGGCCAAATTTGGGCTGAACTCGGACCGAACTCGGTTACCCCTTTGGTATAAAATCAGCTAATATCCCTGATTTCCTGGCCCAATATTCAAAATTTTGAATTGAACCTCATTCGAATTCTGGCCGAATTATGTTTGCCAATACACTATAAATAAGATTAGATTTCTACATTCCTATCCACTCAACCATTCTCAATCTTTATATCCTATAGTGAGTAAGCCCTCATAGCCTAAATTTTTTTTATCTCTAAGATCAACTCCCTAGCCTTCTAAGTGCTAAGTGCGGTCTCGGTCTAGAAGTCTACAGAGATGTAAAGGGCTTCGTTCATCAAGTCCCTCTTCTGTGTGAAGTTACGAGCCTTCAGATCAAAACTTGTGGTGAAAGAAGTGGCAAGCCTTCGGATCAAAGCTTGTGATTCACTATTGGTGATTATAGTGATAAAACTTCGAGCAAGAGTTCTCGGGACTGGACTAGTCCTTTCAGAGGAAAATCAGTATACATTGTGGTATTTGTATTTGCTCTCTCTTACTCTTACTCTTTACATTATTGTCTTACATATACACTGTTAGTTGGTAGCTGCCTTCACTCTGCTTAATTTTTAATTAGGTAGATTATTCTGCTGTACTTATATTCATCTCCCCTTTAGAGTTGCCTTATGGTCCTTCCCTAATGTCCAGATAAACCGGCTAACAAGTACCGTCGGCTAAACGCCAAAAGATAAAATAAAATGATACTCATAGTGGGAAAGAAAAAACCTACTCAAGTTTCTCCGCGGACATCCTCCTGGTGTGCCCCATCGGTCAGATACATGACAGGTTCCTCGGGCTCTGCTACTAAACCTAGCCAAACAAAATCAGCGGGGTAAGGCCACGATAGCAAGTACCACAAAGGAGCAAGAGTGAATGAAACAAAAACCAATAAAGTTCATAAAATAGGATAATCCGTGCCATAACTGCAAGCGTATAACCTTTCATCGGAGCAGTAGGACACCCCTACAACCAAACAAGGACAAGAGGTACCGTACTACTCCGAGACAGGGTACGACTAACCAATTATGAATACGACGAAGATGTAACACATCAATATAATCCAGGACATACATGCAATAATACAAGCTAAGATATAGATATAATATGCAGCTTCGGTATATGACCTATTGTGACACATTGGCGCAACCCTACACCCAAACAAGGATAATGGTTGAACCGTTGTACCATAATAGTTCATGTCCCTAGACTACCAGCACATACTCATTTAATCGGCCAATCAATTCTATGGCTTGATACGTGGTGTCTCGGTTATCCCAGAGGTATTATGCATATAAGAATCCTTAGATTGAACCTGGTACTAGCAGGGTTAGCTGAGCCATAAATCGTCGTATAGCACATAGTAGTATGAACTGGTCCCTCGTAAGGCCACCGTGCTAAGATCGCATAGAACACATAGTATCATATAATAGTCGGATATTGCCATCCACTAATAAGAATTTAAATAATATCCATGGGGACTAGCCTGCATACCCTAATTCAGATGATTGGAGGTGGCTAGTTAGACACGATCTCGAGATTACATCCCCTCCCAAGGCTCTACAAGTTTTAGTTGCCTAGTTAACCCAACTGTTAGTTGGAATCACATGGCGTGGTCACATGGTATTCCCCTTATATAACGTACCATAATACGGCTATGCTAGATACGAATCCACTTTGTCACTTAATAGTTCAATTTGGATTTACCCCATCGTGATGCAACAATCAACAAATTCTAGCCACACTTTGGTAGTTGACCCACATACCAGCCCGTGCTGGAGAATTAATATAATAATATTACATATCGTGTAGTATATGAGATATTTTTGGTACACAATCCGAAACATGTAATCTCAAAGCATGTAGAAAGTTATGTCGCACCTCAGTGCACATTTATAATACAAGTACATGTAGCAAGTAGTAATTGTATCAGCACGAATACAAGAAATTGGGTCGAATCACCAAACTTACAGTTGGTCATATGAGTCTTATCACATGGGAATAATTGGTCAAAATATAATCTCCTCAAATCAGTACACCGACTATCGATCAATGACTTTGCCTCCGAACGTGAGTAAGGAAAAAAGTACGAACCACTCTGGAGCAGATCCACAATCCTTAAACCAAACAAGGACCGAGATTGCAGATCGTCTCCCGAGCAGAACCACGTCCCTCACTCTATCCGACGAATAAATGATAAGTTAATCTACTAATCTGAGTTCACTTTGGGTTGTCACATGGCCTACTACCGCATATAATCATACTATACACATAGTCAGTTCTAGCACATTCTAGTTACTAAGTCCATTTCTTCCTTAGGATCAATAATAAGCAATTGTCAAGACCAACCACATAGAACAATTTTTTTTCAAATAAAATAATTAAACTCAAGAAATCATGGAACGTGTACATAGATTACTAGGGCCACATTGGATCACATGTGTGCATGAGAAGTGCACGCATGAATTATTGTATTGGTCAGGCCGCATGCACTGATCAAGCGCATGAGCACTGGCGCATGGACAAGCTGGTTGCATATGTCTCTAGGCCGCATGGACTGCTTGTCGCATGAGGCAGGTGTCGCATAGTGGTTGGTGCCGTATAGCGTCAAGGCTAAGTCCACTCCTTGGAACAAGTGCCAAAGTGACGTACATTAAATATGTGTCAGTGAATTAACATAAAGTATGATGTGACATAAAGGGTGTCAGTAAGAAAAGATAAAACTATAGAAAGATGCACCAAAGATGCGCTAAAGATGCGCCAAAGTTCAGATTCATGCGTCCAAAGGAAGGTGGCCGCATGCTCTGCTTGTCGCATAAGTTTGATGTCGCATGGAGTTCGATGCCGCATAGTGGGCCTTTTGGACTTAGCGAATTTCTCATTCGTTCAGCGAGTGAATGCACAAAGTGTTTAAGGACACTTGTGTAGATTAGCAGTCATGCTTCCAACAAGATGGATCCATGCTGGTTGGCTATGCAGCAAAGTGTCCAGTCGCATAAGGATCATACCGCATGAAAGTCTCGGTCGCATATTACGCTGTCCGTATGAGAACTTTGTCTTCTCCAGACAACAAGTTCAGCCATGGCGAAAAAAGCTCCAAAAATATAAAAAATATTTTCTTCATTAAAACTTTATTTTAAGTCCAAATCAAGTGAAACAAAAGCCAAAATGCTCTAACATAAGGATCAACTAGTTTTCGAAAACACTAAGTTTTAGTAGATCAAAACAAAGAAAAACTCATAGAATAGATAAAAACCCAAATCTTGAAACTCATATTTTCAAAAATCTATACATCAAAATTCAAAACTCCAAGAACTAAATATAGTCAGCAACTCTAGGAGAACATTTTTTATCAACCATATTTTTTAAAACAACATATATATAAAAAATCTAAAAATCTTTCGCTTCACCACTTTGAGCAAGACATACTTGCCTTGGTGGACTAACAAACCTCTTCCTAGAACCAAGTCTAGGGTTAGGGCTAGTGCTAGTGCTTCGGCCAAGGGGAGATCTTTAGGGAAGGAGGAATAAGAAAGAAGAAAGTGAAAATAAGAAAGAATGAGAGAGGAGAGAGAAAACCACATATATACCAAGTGGAGAAATGAGGTTAGCCCTAGGATTAAGTCTTGACACTCTACAACCAAGCTCAAGCATCCAAAATAGGCTTAGTGGCTCTAAGAGTGAACTGGATCTGGTATCCATCCTATATACGGGTCATAGCACGGGTTTATGGCAATTGTCAAGATGTTCACTACTGGTCTCGGGTAGTCTCCCATAATAAACATGAATACAATTAATTAAATATAACATAATTAACATGAACCAACATGTAAATACAGTATGAATACATCTACATGAAAAATTTTAAATATCACAAATTCAAAAATACCAAATCTGGGGACGGGTGTGACATCTCTACCCACCTTAGAAACATGCTGTCATCGGAATTCTTCAGGCTAGTCGAGCTGCTCACCAAGCAAGAAAACTCATAGACCAAGCAGAAGACTCATGATTCAATCAGAAAACTCATGATCCAGAAAATCTCATAAACTACTGAATCTCATGAACTACAGCTAACTGAATACCAAGCATAACGAAATAGGCAGAAAATAAAAGCAACAATAATGTAAATAAGGCGCAAGCAATCCACACAATCAAAAGAAAAGAGAAAGAGCAGTAGCATATGGATACATATGTCTCCTGAATCAGTCAAAATAGGAACCCGTCCTCGCTGGCCTATGTTGACTCCCAAAATAGACATGGATCAAGTCTCGAGATAAATCGGTACCAATGACTTAGTTTAGAACATGACTCTGCCCAGGACGTACCTTCGTAGTTAGGACATATGACATACATCATGTATCACGAGATACGAAGGCAGATGAGTGAGATGAAAGATCATCTCTACTCGCCGAATATACGAAACCCAAAAGATAGATAAAATTGGAAGAACTTAAATCTTACCCTCGACTTGACCACATTCTGCTAACATCTGTTCTAGCACGCTAAACTCAACTTACTCCCATCTCGGTGCTGCTGGAACTCTGTCATGAGGATATCTCTGCTGACCAAACTGACGTTGCCTCAGGTGAAACACATGTGCTTACGTCAACATTGAATATTGGGCTAATGGTCGCACTGCTAAAACTGGCTCTTGATATAAAACTGCCCCTGGAGCTGGCAACACTAAGAATTATTGATATGATCCTCTTTGCCTCTGTATTTATGGGCAATTAGCTATCATACCTATGATAATTTTTAATAATACCGGGGTATCAAGTGTTGATGGTGTTACTGGAACTGTTTAGGGTACCGGGATCTCTGGTACGTGTTGCCCACCCGTTGGCTCTACTCGAAGCTGATCTTGAGGAAGTACTGCCTCTTGCTAGAGCTAAATGGGATCTTGCTCTGCTAGCTGTTCTACCACATCTACTGCTCTAACAGGTGGGAAAGAGGTGCCCCTGAAGGAAAGGACACCAAGACATCAAACGACAAGACATAAAAGAACAAGGAAGCAAACTGCTTATAGTTCAAGCTCGATATCGAAGAAGACGAATTTAGGATATCAAAAGAAACAGTTTTGATTGAGACTCCTAGAACAAGATACCCCACAAGTCTGAAAAGACAGACCTGCATGGGCCACCACTAAAATCTTGTCACGTCCCGGAACCAAAATACTGGAGAGCGAAAAAGTGACTCAACCAACCATACCTTGCAGAATACCGAAGTAAGCCATAATGTGCTAATGTTGTCAAAAGACAAGAGGCACATGCTACAATCAAGTCACCTAGGGTCAAGAATATCTATGTCTCAATCATCAACCAAGAAACAATAAGAATAAACATGTAAGATAAAACAGTTAGACGTCCCTGACGCTCTATCAGAATGATCATGAAACTAGTTATACATGATGGTACACTAGTGCATTGTCAATAGTATATGACTGTAAGTCAGCCGCAGTCTGAATAATATACAATCATGTAAAGGAACTAATGTCCAGATAAACCAGCTAACAAGTGCCGTCAGCTAAACGCCAAAAGGTAAAATAGAATGCTCATAGTAGAAAAGAAGAAACCCACTCAAGTTCCTCAGCGGACATCCTCCTGGTGTGCTCCATCGGTCAGATACATGACAGGTTTCTCGGGTTCTTCTGCTAAACTTGGCCAAACAAAACTAGCGGGATCAGGCCCCGATAGCAAGTACCACAAAAGAGCACAAGTGAATGAAGCAAAAACCAATAAAGTACATAAAATAGGATAGTCCGTGACATAACTGCAAGCGTATAACCTTTTATCGGAGTAGTAGGATAATCCTACAACCAAACAAGGATAAGAGGTGTCACACTACTCCGAGACAGGGTACAACTAACCAATTATAAACACGACGAAGATATAACACATCAATATAATCTAGGACACACATGCCATAATATAAGCTAAGATATAGATATAATATAAGCTTTGGTACATGACCTATTATGACACATTGGTGCAACCCTACAACCAAACAAGGACAAGGGTTGAACCGTTGTACCATAATATTTTATGTCCCTAGACTACCATTACATACTCATTTAATCGGCCAATCAATCCTACATCTTGATACATAGAGTCTGGGTTATCCCAGAGATATTATGCATATAGGAATCCTCAAATCGAACCAGTTACTAGCAGGGTTATCCGAGCCACAAATAGCGGTATAGCACATAGTAGTATGCACCGGTCCCTCGTAAGGCCACCGTGCTAAGATCACATAGAACACATAGTATCATATAATAGTCGGATATTGCCCTCCACTAATGAGGATTTAAACAGTATCCATGGAGATTAGCCTGCACACCCTAATTCAGATGACTGAGGGTGGCTAGTTAGGCACGATCTCAAGATTTTATTCCTTTCCAATGCTCTACAAGTTTTAGTTGCCTAGTTAATCCTATTGTTAGTTGGAATCATATGGCAAGGTCACATGGTATTTCCCTTATATGATGTACCATAGTACGACCATGCTATATACGAATCTACTTTGTCACTTGATAGTTCAATTTGGATTCACCCCAGCATGATGCAAACAATCAACAGATCCTACCCATGCTTTAGTAGTTGACCCACATACCATGCCCATACTGGAGAATTAATATAATAATATCATATGTCGCGTAGTATAGGAGGCATACTCGATGCACAACCTGAAATATGTAATCTCATAGCACGTAGCAAGTTATATCACACCTCAGTGCACATTTATAATACATGTACATGTAGCACATAGTAATTGTATCGGCATGGATACAAAAAATTGGGTCGAATCACCAAACTTATATTTCGTCATATGAGTCTTATCACATGGGGACACTTGGTCAAAATATAATATCCTCAAATTAGGTACACCGAGTATCGATCAATGACTTTATCGTCGAACGTGAGTAAGGAAAAAAGTGTGAACCACTCTAGAGCAGATCAACAATCCTTAAACCAAACAAGGATCGGAATTGCAGATCGTCTCCCGAGAAGAACCACGTACCTCACTCTATTCGACAAAAAAAGGATAAGTTAATCTACTAATCTGAGTTCACTTTGGGTTGCCACATGGCCTACTATAGCATATAATCATACTATGCACATAGTTACTTCTAGCACAGTCTGGTTACTAAGTTTATTTCTTTCTTAGGATCAATAACAAGCAATTGTCAATACCAACCACATAGAACAAAGAAATATTTTAAATAAAATAATTAAACTCAAGAAATCATGGAACGTGTATATAGATTACTAGAGTCACATAGGATCACATGCGTGCATGAGAAGTGCACGCATGAATTGCCATATGGGTTAGGCCGCATGCACTGATCAGGCGCATGAGCACTGGCCGCATGGACGAGCTGGCCGCATATGTCTCCAGGCCGTATGGACTGCTTGTCGCATGAGGCAGCTGTCGTATAGGGGTCGGTGCCGCATAGCGTCAAGGCTAAATCCACTCCTTAGATCAAGTGTCAAAGTAACATGCATTAAATGAGTGTCAGTAAAGTGACATAAAGTGTGATGTGACATAAAGTGTGTCAGGAAGAAAAGACAAAACCATAGAAAGATGCGCCAAAGTTCAGAGCCATGCGTCCAAGGGAATGTGGCCGCATGCTCTGCTTGTCGCATAAGTTAGATGTCACATGGAGTTTGATGTCGCATAGAGTGCCTTTTGGACATAGCAAATTTCTCATTCGTTTAGCGAGTGAATGCATAAAGTGTTCAAGGACACTTGTGTAGATCGGCAGTCATGCGTCCAACAAGATGGATGCATGCTGGATGGCTATGCGACAAAGAGTCTAGCCATATAAGGATCATGCTGCATGGAAGTCTCGGTCGCATATTGCGCTGGCCGCATGAGAACTTCGTCTTCTACAGACAGCAAGTTCAGCCATGGCAGAAAAAGCTCCAAAAATCCAAAAAATATTTTCTTCATAAAATTTTTATTTTAAGTACAAATCAAGTAAAAAAAGCCAAAATGCTCGAAATAAAATAATCTAACATAAGGATCAACTAGTTTTCGAAAATACTAAGTTTTATTAGATCAAAACTAAGAAAAACTCATAGAACACATAAAAATTCAAATCTTGAGACTAAGATCTACAAAAATCTATACATCAAAATCCAAAATTTCAAGAACTAAATATAAACAATAATTCAAGGAGAAATTTTTTAATCAACCATATTTTAAAAATAATATATATATATATGAAAATCCAAAAATCTATGGCTTCACCACTTTGAAATAGTTGTACTTGCCTTGGTGGACTAACAAACCTCTTTCTATAACCAAGTCTAGGGCTAGGTTTAGGGCTTCAGCCAGGGGATCTCTTGAGGGAAGGAAGGGAAGAAGAAAAAAGAAAGAAAGTAAAAAATGTAAAGAATGAGAGTGAAGAGAGAAAACCACACACACACACACACACACACACACACACACACACACACACACACATATATATATATATATATATATATATATATATATATATATATATATATATATACCAAGTAGAGAAATAAGGTTAGCCATAGGATTAAGTCATGATACTCTCCAACCAATTTCAACCATCCAAAATAGGCTTAGTGGTTCTAATAGTGAACCAGGTCTGGTATTCATCCTATATACGGGTCCTAGCACGAGTCTATGGCAATTGCCAAGATATTCACTATTGGTCTCGGGTAGTCTCCCATAATAAACATGAATACAATTAAATAAATGCAACATAATTAACAGGAATAAACATGTAAATACAACATGAATACATCTATTTTTAAATATCACAAATTCAAGAAATACAAAATTTGGGAACGGGTGTGACAACAGGGGATTGAATACTTAGGTACCTCGTTGAGGGTATCATATAACAGTATGATGATTGTCATAGCTCATAAGCTGATTATTTATCAGATGAAGGAAGACAGTCATGAGAGATTCACGAACAACAGTCAGCAATATTTATCATTCAGGTTTGAAGACAGTCTGTGGGTTGGTGATATCTCAAAAATAGTCTAAAGCAAATCCCAGTATGTGGCAGCAGAAGTTTGATAAGTCATCTAATCAAAGTTATCGTAGGATCAGCAAGACGGACTAGTATATATATAAGAAAAAAGTCATCTTTTGTATCTAAGTAGACGACTTGCTAAATCCCAGCTGGAGATATAGAAGTTTTACTAGAACAAAGATGTCCTTTTGTCCAGCTTTAGGATATGGGATTGTAGTGGTCAACCTAAGGATATAAATAAATTCGGATACCAGGTGAGCTTGCTCAGGCACAAGTTCTCTGCAAAAGATAATTGCTCACACGCTTTGGGTATCAGGATCGATACTCCTCACATGTAACATTAAGATAAAGAAGCCTAATCCAAAAGAAAATATCAGACAGTTGGTGTACTCGAGCATCATCAAGTGCATAATTCAAGATGCAAGTACCACCAGGCCTGATATAGCTCTCGTTGTAGGGATGCTGAGTCAGATCACGAGCAGTATGTATGTTGTTCATTACTAGAAGCTGTGAAGAGAGTCGCCAGAATTCTCAAGTGGACTCAGTGGTATATCCTACACTATAACAGTTATCCAGATATGATGGAAGGCTTCAGTGATACCAGATTAGTACTCAGGAAATAAGAGTAAAAGATCCATAAGAGGACATGACTTCTCCAGGAGTGGTATTGCTATATCGTGGAAGTCAAAGAAGCAGTCTTTACTCTCAAAGTTCTATGCACTATCAGCTGCAGCATATTACGCAGGGTGGCTCTGGAAGTTCTCAGATGATCTTCCTATGGTTAGTACAAAGATTCGGGTGATACCGACGTACTGTAAAAACCAGAAAGCTGCAGCAGTGGCATCTATTCATCTCTTCAAAGGTCTGAAGAGAACTATGTGGATAAAATATAAAACACCAAATGAGCGCAGCTAGCGTGGATTATTACAATGGTTAAATGTTCGGAGCCAGGTGATTCTGGCGGATTCGTTCATAACAGGCCAGTATAGAGCACTGAATGAATGCAGCTAGCGTGGATCATTACAGCAGTTAAATATTCGAAGCCAGGTGATTCTGGTGGATTCGTTCATAATAGGCCAGTACAGAATACTGAATGAGCACAGCTAGGGTAAATCTTTACAGTAGTTAATTTTTGGAGCAAGGTGATTCTGGCAGATCCGTTCATAACAGGTCAGTACAGAATACTATATAAGCATAGCTAGAGTGGATCATTACAGTGGTTAATATTCGGAGCTAGGTGATTCTGGTAGATCCATTCATAACAGGCCAGTACAGAACACTAAATGAGTACAGCTAGCGTGGATCATTACAGTGGTTAAAGATCGGAGTCAAATAAATCTGGCAGATTCATTCATTATTGGCCTCAAGTGCCAGCTTGTAAACCCCCTCAACCAATTTAGGGATTTGGTGGAATTTTAAAAATTGATAATAGGGACAAACCGAGATAATTAAAATTTTTATAAGACGATTTTAAGTACCCTCTGCCCATAGTACATCCATAGCTACACATTATGAATTAACTTCGCCTTGCGCAAATAAGTATTTAATTAGTTAATTGATTGATGGCTAATTTCACCTCAACTGGACCTGACCGAACCAGATCCCAAACCCCGAGACCAACCCCAAACCCCATCCCCTATATAAATACATAACTTCCTCCATATAAAATCCTAAACCAACAAAGCCTCACTAAAACACTAACCCTAGTCGAATACTCACCCTCCCTTGCACCCAACCATCACCAACACTGCCGCTTACATTGCCGGCGCTGCCCCCATACATCCACTCGGCTGCCCCCTCACAGTCGACCCGCTGCCCCCATACATCCACCGGACTGCCCCCCTCACAGCCGACCCGCTGCCCCCATACATCCACCTGGCTGCCCCCTCACAGCCGACCCGCTGCCCCCATACATCCACCGGACTGCCCCCTCACAACCGACCCACTGCCGCCCTTCAGCCACCCTACATCCGCCCGCTTCCCCTTCAGTCGACCAACCCAGCCCCCGTCGCACGACGAGTTCCCGGCGCCAACCCTCCCCCCTTCCCCCCCCCACCCCGTAAATTGTTGCCGCTGCCGCGCCTGCTACAGTCCCGCCGTCGCTGCTATAGTCTCGCCGGAGTCGCTGCCACCTCATCGGAGTACGCCTCGACGAGAGCAGACACTATTCGAGCAAGCCACATAGAGGTAACCACATCAAACCCTATTTTTCATGTTAATATCGTAGCATCGTATCGACGTGTTAAGAAATATTGATATCGGACACAACCCTAATTATGTGTAAATTGGATTAATGAATAATAAGGTTTAGAAATCTGTATATTTACTAGCAAACCCTAAATTGTGAGGCATAACATCAAGGACTACCATTTTTACCCTAAAAACCTGTACATAGACTACGTATAATGAACATAGAAACCAAGGATCATGTGTTCGCACAGAACAACGATCGTGGTCAGACCGTAACATAAAATTATTATCTCAAGGGCCAGGATGATCGAGCACAGAACACGTGTGCACTTTAGCTAAGCACACATGTGACGCTATATTCGAACAGACGAAAACTTGCGATAATATTCAAGCACCGCGTTGTAGCCGTGTACAATTAATGTTTAGCGTCTGATAGGAGATTGTTATATTATATTTGTGTGTAGGACATTTGGATCATCCAGGAGACACTGCAGGAACCAGCTTCTGGCATTCACAGCTTCAGGACCCAGGCAAGATACCTTGCCATATTTACTGTCTGATTTAAATTATGCATATTGTATTGTATTCTTGTTGCTTTTACTTTATACAACTGTGCGCATCCGAGATTGTTTTGGGTGCATTCGACGGATACGTCGATGATTGTATACTTGGCCTAGTCATTAGCAGACTCACCCATTGGATGATACCCTGTTATCGTCTGAGACCTGACACCTTACACGTTCACAGAGACATATTTATATTGGGATGCAGATTTGCGTACTCGACTAGCTATCGTTACATGTAACCTACATCACGGTTAGTACGTAGTTCAGGTTATATTTTATTGGTAGAGACTGGCATATAGATACGTGGTATGCACGTCGAGTATTCGACTTGCGTATCTACATTGGGCGGGGAGGACATTAGTAGGCGTATGGGATACACCCATTGGATTTCGTAGTATACAGAGGAGCCACGGATCCAATGACTCCTTTTACACTGCTGCCACATTCTTCGGAGCGATATGGACGATATACTGTACTGCTGCCACGTTCTTCGGAGTATTATGGCCGATATACTGCACTGCTGCCACGCTCTTCGGGGTCTTGGATGTTATGCCTACGCCTACCCATACGTACCAAAGTTGTCCTCATATTGCATTCACTTAGATTGGTTAGCACACCCTTTATTGCATTTATTTTATTCAGTATTTATATATGACATGCTTCTATGTATCTTGTTACGTCCCTCTGAGGATCTGGTACCTTTCCAAATTTGGACGAGGCCTACTATCCCACAGTATACGGCCCAGGATAGGAGACAAGATTCGCTACTGCAGAGAAGTTAGAGGTTCTACCTTCGGAGTTTCTATGATCACTTGGTAGGCCTACTGCCTAGGATTGGGAGCATCATTATCTAGTCAGCTGATGCCTTAGTCTTCATCTTTCATTTTAGTACTTTTTTTGTTATAGTAGTGGGTTTGTTCCCACCAGACATTATTGGTTGTACTATGATATCTTGAGACTGGCGTTTATCTTCCAGCAGTTTATTATTATTCTTGTAGTTTATATTGTGGATGAGATTAGTTACCTGTTGATTTATTGTTATAGGACATGTTAGTATTTTAGGACAGCGTAGCACTCTTCGTTAGGATCCATTAAATTGGGATATCCTCGGAGACGTGTCTGCTGGTTATTGTCACGTGGCCTAGTTCCATGTATTTTGGGACTGGGGCGTGACATAGTTTTAGTGGTGGCCCATGCAGGTCTCTTCGACTTTTTCGCTTGTGGTATGGTAACGTACCCAACGAGCCTGCAATAGGATAGAAGTTACTAGGTCTTATCCACTTTTGATTCGCCTTTGAACTTCCTTCATACTGCTTCTAAATATATGTATCCTGTTTGTTATTTTCGTACTCTTTTAATGAAGTCCTATCTCTTGCAGTAAGATAAATTTGCGTAGTGGACGAGGAGTACGCCGTGCCACATTGCCAGATAATACCACTCGAAGAGAGAAGGTACCCCAAGGGCAACCCCCGCTACAGACCCAGCTGATACATTGGCACGAGATATCGCAGGGCGATCCTACGCCGCAGCCCGAGGGACAGACTTCCCAAACAATCCCTACGCAACATTGTGAGGGCCAGACTTCAGAAGCTACACTGATGCCGCCGACTGAGAGGCCGACATCTGAGGAGACGCCTACTGCCCAGCCAGAGATTCTACTACCACCGCCTCCACCTTATCCACCCCAGATGCCACAGCTAGATGGCCAGCCACAGATGCTCCAGTTCTTCCAGGCAATGATGCAAGGACAGTGGCAGCAGACAAAGACATTGAGACAGAGTCTGATGGTAGTACTAGAGAGGACACCTGTCCCAGCACCTGTACCAGCACCTCCACCAGCCCAGACAGGTGGCACTGTTAGATGGTTCCGACAGATGGGACTAGATACTTTCTCAGGAAATAAGACTACAGAACAGATCTCCGATTGGGTCGCCAACACGGAGATGTTACTAGAGGCTTCACAACTACATCCAGACCTTTAGATGACCGCAGTGAGGGCCCAACTAAAAGGCAACGCCCATCACTGGTGGGATTCCATTGAGCGCAGTGTAGGCAAGAACCAGACTTGGAAACAATTTCTAGAATACTTCCATGCAAAGTATTTCCCAGCTACAGTCAAAAATGCCCTGTACTCCCAGTTCCTACATCTAGAACAGGGAAATATGACTGTTGACGCCTATGACGCGGAGTTCAGCCGCCTTAGCAGATTTGGCGCCGTCCTGATACCCAATGATCTAAAGAAGGCCCATAGATTTCATCATGGTCTCAATTTTGAGCTACAGAGATATACCACCACACAGGCGAGGATTTCTTATGAAGCGGTTCTTGCGGAGGCGAGAATCCAGGAGGCCATCGTCAGAGGAGCTAGACGTTCCAGCATAACTATACCAGCCAGAGTACAGCCCAGAGCAGGAGGACCGATCCGACGTCCCGGAGCACAGACACAGCAAAAGGTGATGCTATACTAGCAAAAGGAGCTTCCGACTTGCTACCATTGTAGTAAGAGAGGACATTACGAGAAGGACTGCAGAATGAGACTGAGGACATATCTAATTTGTGGGTCAGACCAGCACCAAGTTTGAGACTTCCCGCAACGTAGAGAGACAGCACCGTCGGCCGGACAGAGGCCAACCGCACCAGTTCCAAGAATACTACCACCACTAGGAGGCCAGCGCCCACCAGCACCCGAAGGATTTCAAAGGGGACCACCCTTGGCCCCACATGAGGCGTAGTTTGATCGAGCTCGATAGCAGACAGGAGGGTAGAGGCACGGACAGGCCTTTGCATTAGCAGCTACCGAAGAGGAAACAGAAGAAGAAGCTATCACAGGTACCATTTTGGTTGCATCATTACCTGCAACTGCATTGTTTGATTCTGGAGCTATATTATTATTTATATCTAGTAGATTCGTAGCAATGCATAGAGTAGCAACTTCTTCCTTACCTAAGAGTTAGAAGATTTTTACCGGAGGAGGTATCGTGTCGGTTACTAGCACTATCAGAACGTGCTCAGTAATTGTATGTGGTAGAGAGATAAGAGCACGATTCTTGGTATTGCCTATGCCGTAGATGTTGTGTTAGACATGGACTGGTTAAGCCAGTATAACACCGTACTGAACTGCCAGAAGGGTAGCGTCACTTTTAGACCGCCAGATTAACCGGAGTTCGAGTACATACGAGGAACCATCGAACAAGGAGTAGGACAGATAGCGGGAACTTGCATGGCTATGGAGATTGTACCACCGCCAATAGTTGCAGAATTCGAGGATGTTTTTCCTGAAGACTTGCCAGGCTTACCGCCAGATAGAAACATGGAGTTCACCATCGAACTAGTACCCGGAGCAGCACCGGTATCTTCTAATATATACCGATTAGCAAAGAAGGAGCTAGATGAGCTGAAACTACAATTAGGGGAGTTGCAGAGCAAAAGATTTATCCGTCCTAGTGCATCACCATGGGGAGCACCAGTATTATTTGTGCCTAAGAAGGATGGAACAGTACATATGTGTATTGATTACAGAGCCCTTAATGCTTTAACTATCAAGAACAAGTACCCCCTACCGCAGATTGACGATTTATTTGACCAGTTCACAGGAGCAGTAGTGTTCACAAAGATCGACTTAAGATCGGGCTATCATCAAGTAAAGGTGCGAAGAAAAAACATTCAAAAGACAGCATTCAGGACTCGTTATGGTCACTACGAGTTCTTAGTGATGCCTTTTGGACTGACGAATGCACCTGCTGTATTTATGAACTTGATGAACAGAGTATTCCACCAATACTTAGACCAGTTCATGGTAGTCTTCATCGACGACATCTTGGTGTATTCGAAGAGCCACGCGGAGCATGAAGAGCACTTGAGACTAGTGTTAGAGAAGCTGAGAAGAGAGAGGCTTTATGCCAAGCTGAGTAAGTGCGAGTTTCTCCTAGATCGTGTGTCTTTTCTTGGATACGTCATCTCAGAAGATAGAATTTTAGTAGATCTGGCGAAGATTATATCTGTAGAGACATGGCCAACCCCTACCAATATTTCAGAAGTTAGGAGTTTTCTAGGACTTGCCGGATATTACCGAAGGTTCGTAGAGAACTTCGCAAAGATTGCAGAGCCGATGACCCACTTGACCCGAAAGGAGCAGGAGTTCACTTGGACAGAGGAGTGTCAGAAGGCATTCGATGAGCTGAAGAAGCGCTTGCCTACAGTACCCATCTTGACCAAACCTTCTGGACCCAGAGGATTCGTGATCTATAGCGATGCATCCGGGAAAGGATTAGGATGTGTCCTGATGTAGCATGGAAATATTGTAGCTTATGCTTCTAGATAGTTGAGGACACATGAGAAGAACTATCCCACTCACGACTTGGAGCTTGCCGCGGTAATTTTTGCTTTGAAGCTTTGAAGGTACTATTTATATGGAGAAAGAGTGGAGATATTTACTGATCATAAGAGCCTAAAGTACGTCTACACCCAAAAGGAGCTGAACCAGAGACAGAGACGTTGTCTCGAGGTGATGACAGACTTCGAGATCGAGCTACAGTACCATCCGGGAAAGGCCAACGTAGTAGCTGACGCGTTGAGCAGAAGACCCATGGCATTCTTTATGACTACCCAATAATATTTGTTGAGAGAGCTAGAGCAGATGGGTATAGAGGTCGTTATGCCCGGAGTGGACGGACAGTTATCGAGTTTTCAGTTGCAGTCAACATTAGTAGAGAGAATCAAGGTTGCTTTGCCGATATATGCCAGATTTCAGAGGCTTAGATAGAGGACAGAGGCTGGATTACAGATAGGACTGAGAATACATGAAGATGGGACTTTGAGATGCGGATATCATCTCTATGTTCCAAATGGAGAACTTCGTCAGGAGTTAATGGCAGAGGCACACAGTTTAACCTATTCTATACATCCAGGAGGCACAAAGATGTATAGGGACTTGAGACAGTACTACTGGTGGCACGGAATGAAGAGAGAGATAGCACGCTTTGTGGCCAAGTGCCTGGTGTGTCAGCAAGTCAAGGCTGAGCATCAGAGATCTGCGGGATTGCTTCAACCACTCCCTATACCAGAGTGGAAATGGGAGCACATCACCATGGACTTTGTTATGGACTTTCCGAGGAGTCCTAGTGGTCGCAATGTCGTATGGGTAATTGTGGATAAACTCACCAAGTCCGTACACTTTTTACCCTTTAGAGTTGGGCAATCGACGGAGGCCTTAGCAGATATGTACATGAGGGAGATTGTGCGCCTACATGGAGTGCTAGTTAGCATCGTGTCTGACAGGGATACGAGGTTTATATCTTATTTTTAGCAGAGTATACAGGAGAGTCTTGGTACTCGCCTGAAGTTTAGCACAGCGTATCACCCACAAACTGATGGCCAATCAGAGCGCACTATTCAGACGTTAGAGGACATGTTGAGAGCGTGCATGCTAGATTTCGGAGGATCGTGGGAGGATCATTTGTATTTGGTCAAATTTTTCTACAAAAATAGCTATCAAGCAAGCATCCAGATGACTCCTTATGAAGTATTGTATGGAAGGAAATATTATTTCCCAGTATGTTGGAGTGACATAGGCGAGCGACAGATTCTCAGACCAGAGTTGGTCGTCCGTACAGTAGAGAAGGTAAAGAAGATCCAAGGACACCTGCGAGCAGTACAGGACAGGCAGAAGCATTGGGCAAATGCGCATAGACGACCCTTAGAGTTCCAGGTTAGAGATCACGTATTCCTAAAGATCTCGCCTACTCGAGGGACTATCAGATTCGTAGGCAGAGGAAAGCTGAGTCCGAGGTACATCGGGTCATTCGATGTGTTAGAATATGTCAGAGAGGTTGCTTACAGATTAGCCTTGTCGCAGACTTTGGAAGGAGTCCATGACGTCTTCCACGTATCTCAGTTGAGGAGATACATACCGGATCCGAGTTATGTACTTGACCATTCAGAGATCACAGTCGGCCCGAGCTTGTCGTACCAAGAGGAGCCTGTTGAGATTCTGGACAGAAGTGAGAAAGTACTGCGAGGTCAGACCATTCCCTTAGTCCGCGTCGCATGGAGACATCATGCACCAGGCGAATCGACTTGGGAACGTGAGAAGGATATTAGACAGCGCTATCCCCACCTTTTCGAAGGACAAGGTACGTATTAGCACTCTATTTATTCAGTTAGGAATTCTTGTTATGCGTACGTTTAATTTCGAGGACGAAATGCTCTAAGGAGGGTAGATTATAAACCCCCTCAACCAATTTAGGGATTTGGTGGAATTTTAAAAACTGATACTAGGGACAAACCGAGATAATTGAAATTTTTGTAAGACGATTTTAAGTACCCTCTGCCCATAGTACATCCATAGCTACACATTATGAATTAACTTCGCCTTGCGCAAATAAGTATTTAATTAGTTAATTGATTGATGGCTAATTTTACCTCAACTGGACCTGACCGAACCAGATCCCAAACCCCGAGACCAACCCAAAACCCCATCCCCTATATAAATACATAACTTCCTCCATATAAAACCCTAAACCAACAAAGTCTCACCAAAACCCTAACCCTAGCCGAATACTCCCCCTCCCTTGCACCCAACCATCACCACCACCGCCGCTTACATTGCGGGCGCTGCCCCCATACATCCACCCGGCTGCCCCCCTCACAGCCGACCCGCTGCCCCCATAAATCCACCCGACTGCCCCCTCACAACCGACCCACAACCGCCCTTCAGCCACCCTACATCCGCCCGCTGCCCCTTCAGCCGACCAACCCAGCCCCCGTCGTACGATGAGTTGTCGGCGCCAACCCGACTCCACCCCCCCCTCCCCGTGCATTGTTGTCGCTGCCGCGCTGCTACAGTCCCGCTGCCATTGCTACAGTCTCGTCGGAGTCGCTGCCACCTCGCCGGAGTACGCCTCGACGAGAGCAGACCCTGTCCGAGTAAGCCACGTTGAGGTAACCACATCAAACCCCATTTCTTTATGTTAATATCGTAGCGTCGTATCGACGTGTCAAGAAATGTTGATATCGGACACAACCCTAATTATGTGTAAATTAGATTAATGAATAATAAGGTATAAAAATCTGTATATTTACTAGCAAACCCTAAATTATGAGGCATAACATCAAGGACTAGCATTTCCACCCTAAAAACCTGTACATAGACCACGTGTAATGAACATAGAAACCAAGGATCATGTGTTCGCACAGAAAAGCGATCGTGGTTAGACCGTAACTTGAAATTATTATCTCAAGGGCCAGGATGATCGAGCACAGAATACGTGTGCACTTTAGCTAAGCACACATGTGACACTGTATTCGAACAGACGAGAACTTGTGATAGTATTCAAGCACCGGGTTATAGTCGTGTACAATTAATGTTTAGCATCTGATAGGAGATTGTTATATTATATTTGTGTAGGACCTTTGGATCAGCCAGAAGATACTGCAGGAACCAGCTTTTGGCATTCACAGCTTCAAGACCCAGGCAATATACCTTGCCATATTTACTGTCTGATTTAAATTATGCATATGTTGTATTGTATTCTTGTTGCTTTTACTTTATACAACTGTACGCTTCCGAGATTGTTTCGGGTGCATTCGATGAATACGTCGATGGTTGTATACTTGGCCTAGTCATTAACAGACTCACCCATTGGATGATACCCTGTTATCGTCTGAGACCTGATACCTTACACGTTCACAGAGACATATTCATATTGGGATACGGGTTTGCGTACTCGACTAGTTATCGTTACGTATAACCTACATCATGGTTAGTACGTAGTTCAGGTTATATTTTATTGGTAGAGACTGGCATATAGATACGTGGTATGCACGTCGAGTATTCGACTTGCGTATCTACATTGGGCGGGGAGGACATTAGTAGGCGTATGGGATACACCCATTGGATTTCGTAGTATCCAGAGGAGCCACGGATCCAATGACTTCCTTTATACTGCTGCTACGTTCTTCGAAGCGATATGGATGATATACTGTACTGCTGCCACGTTCTTCTGAGCGTTATGGCCGATATACTGCACTGCTTTTACGCTCTTCGGGGTGTTGGACGTTATTCCTATGCCTACCCATACGTACCAAAGTTGTCCTCACATTGCATTCACTTAGATTGGTTAGCACACCCTTTATTGTATTTATTTTATTCAGTATTTATATATGGCATACTTTTATGTATCTTGTTACGTCCCTCTGAGGACATGGTATCTTTCCAGATTTGGACGAGGCCTACTACCCCACAGTATATGGCCCAGGACAGGAGACGAGATTCGCTACTGCAGAGGAGTTAGAGGTTCTACCTTCGGAGTTTCTGTGATCACTTGGTAGGCCTACTGCCTAGGATTGGGAGCATCATTATCTAGTCAGCTGATGCCTTAGTCTTCATCTTTCATCTTTCATTTCAGTACTTTCTTTCGTCATAGTAGTGGGTTTGTTCCCACCAGACATTATTGGTTGTACTATGATATCTTAAGACTAGCATTTATCTTCCAGTAGTTTATTATTATTCTTGCAGTTTACATTATGGATGAGATTAGTTACCTGTTAATTTATTGTCATGGGACATATTAGTATTTTAGGACAGCGTAGCACTCTTCGTTAGGATCCATTAAATTGGGATATCCTCGGAGATGTGTCAGCTGGCTATTGCCACGTGGCCTAGTTCCATGTATTTTAGGACTGGGGCATGACACAACTGATTGTAAGCACTATAAAAGAGCGTAGTACTCTATGCTACCATAGGATAACACCACCATGAGGTACCTCGATAGGATAAAGTCTCGGCTTTGGGCCATGTCACAGCGATAGTATCATCGCATATAGTCAAAAGTCAAGCACTATAAAGGAGCGTAGTACTCTATGTTACTGTGGAATAAAACCACTATGAGGTACCTCGACAGGGTAAAGCCTCGGCTGTCATGCCCTAATCTCCCATAAGCTCAACCGTCCCCACTGAACGTGAATCACCACATTGTAGCCCTCCCGCAGGATAATCGTTCTCATCGGGACGTGATATCGTACTAGCCCACAAAGGTACTTACCGTTCATACATTATGTCCCATATATCCCCGCTCACCAGTACGGATGTATACTAAGCCACGTTTATGGGCATTATTTTAGGTACGCAGGTGTAGTGGCGCATCCAAGCAGCGCTACTACACCTGCGTACCTAAAATAATGCCCACAAATGTGGGTCGGTACACAGCCGTACTGGTTAGCATGGACTATTGAGCTTGCGAAAGATTGGGGCGTGACATCGACGATAGTCCATGTCATCGCGGTAGTAACACCACACATAGTCAAGGATACAGCAGATATGGGCTTGGAGGACCTCTGATATTGCGTCTCTACAATACTACCATTTAGTTTTATGCTATTAGTTCAAAGAAAAATCTACCAGGCATCTAGCTATTGGTTCAAGGAAGGACCATTGACCAGGAGTATATCAGGTACAGTGGGTAGTCCTTAGGGAAATTATGGGATACGTACCCGAAACTACTGTGGTCTAATATTTGTTCTTGATTAGAATATCTTTTGTGGGAGAATAATTTAAACGCCTTAATGAGTTCTCACGCAGAGTGAATGTCCGATGTGCGTCACTGGAAGCACGAGTATTTTCAGCACTACAAGAGACTTGTATCCCATGCTACAGTGGCGTGACACCACACGAGGGAGTGAACCTCGATTTTAAGCCATGTCACAGCGGCAGTATCACCACACATAGGTAGGTAGCCTAATATTGAAAAAATAGAGAGTGGTAGTACAACACTACAAAGAGGCCTGTGATCTTATGCTACAGTGGATGATACCACATGAGGGAGTGAACCTCGGCTTTGAGCCATATCACAGCGGCGTAGCACCACACGAAAGCACAAGGCTTCATGCTGGGAGGTAGTACAACACTACTAAGAGTCCTGTGATCTCATGCTACAGTGGGTAACACCATATGAGGGAGTGAATCTCGATTTTAAGTCATGTTATAGCGGTGTAGCACCGCACAGGAGCGTAAGGCTCCATGTTGTGTGTAGTAAAGACACTACTAAGAGGCTTATGTCCTCATGTTATAGTGGTATGACACCACCAAAGGGGAATCCTCAGCCTTGGGCGGCCATGTCATGTGGCATAGCACCGCACAGAAGCATAATGCTTCATGCCGGATAATAAACTCTCTATAGTGAAAGAAATTACCTAAGTGTATGGATAGAGATATAGGCCATCTCTTGAGGAAAAGATTGAAGATGCCCAAGATACATACACTGAGACCAGGTCAGCACAGGGCCTTTAACGTACGACCGAATAAGAAACTCTTGTATGAATCTCTGTTCTCGACAATAACTTGGGTTCCAGTGGAGAGCGAACATTCGGGTCTCGCTAGTAGCTCTGCTATGGCCCGCGTTCTACCATCTTTGATCCGTCTCGGGACTAACAATCTCAAAGCAAGATCCGAATAAAGATGTAGAACATCCAATCAAATATTTTTGGTAACAAGTTTTCACAAACTTGAGAAGATTGACGGGATACACTTCAAATATTTGGATGAGAGAATGAGTCATTTGTCAAATGTTGAATGTGAGTTGTCAGAACCTACCATTTTTCAGAATAAAGGAGTTAGCATTTGAAGGACACGCATTCCAATTAGAAAAAAGATTACAAGTTGACCAAGGATTGTAGAGTATGCGTATAACGAGACTTAGCGCATGACAGTTCTTGGCGGTTGGCAAGAATTTGCCGCATAGAAATCTCTTCCATATGAAGACTCCTGTCGCATAAAAGACTCTTTTAGTAGATGGAAGATTCTTGGCACATTGAAGGTCCTGTCACAGGATAGAGGTGGCCGCATGGTGTCTTGGAAGCATGCAGGATGCATGGAGGCTTATGCGCATGCAGGACGCATGGAGGCTTATGTACCTGGCATAACTTGGCACATGTAGGCTTTTCCCATGAAGGTCACTGCTCTGGCCGGACTTGACGCATTGCTGGAATTAGAGCTTGAAAGCAAAACCAATTCAAACCAATATAGCAAGGTATAGCTAAAACTTGGTTTCTTTGATTACCTAACTTGGTTGCTATGATTGTGCAGGTTAAGTTATCAAGTGTGGCTACTGACTGGTGGATAGACACGGGTACATTCGACCAAGAATGCTCTGTGAAAGATCTATTCACCAAGGAAGAGCACTATCTAAGAAGGAGGTCTCTATGGTGAACAAGTGTCAAGCAGAAGATCTAGGGATCAGGATTATGATTCTGGACTTCCTGCTTGAGGAAGAGATTGCTCTTATTGAGTTACGTCACATCTGACTAAGACATGTCCTTTTTAAAGATGTCTAAGTTCAGAGATATCTCTAAGATGTGAGGGTAAGAAGGTGGATAGACGTAATGGCTATGTTCAGACATAGGTAGTCAGGAAGCCGTTTAGACGGATGACTACAAGTACTGATCCTATGGAGCTGGTGTGCTCAGATATCTGTGACTTCTACTCTCCACAAAGGGCCGGGGTAAAGTTTATCACTTCTTTCTTTGACAATATCTTGGGAAATGCGTTTGCGTATCTTCTCATTATCAAAGGATAAAGTCTTCGAGAACCTCAGGGACTTTAAGTTTGGAACTGACCGTCATATCGGTCTACAACTCAATAGACTAAGTTTTTATGAAGTGCATCATTCTTTGGATTCGCATCATTCATCTTGGAACATGGAATTGACTATGGAACATGCATTATTCTTTAGATTCACATCATTCAGCTTAGAACATGGAATTGACTATGGAACATGCATCATTATTTGGATTCACATCATTTAGCTTAGAACATGGAATTGACTATGGAACATGCGTCGTTCTTTGGATTTACATCGTTCATCTTAGAACATAGAATTGACTATGGAACATATATCATTCTTTGGATTCATATTATTCAACTTGGAACATGGAATTGACTATGGAACATGCATCGTTCTTTGAATTTTTATCGTTCAGCTTGGAATATAGAATTGACTATGGAACATGCATCATTCTTTGAATTTACATCGTTCAGCTTAGAACATGAAATTGACTATGAAACGATATCTTCGTACTCTCCCAATCTATTGAAGGTGCAGATAGGAAGAACGAGCAGTTAACAGTAATGAAGACTTCTATATTATTATTCAAAGGGCCTTCCAGATTATCCGTGGAAGAAGGTTGCACTTACGGTCATGTCCCTAGTACCGTTCATCACTTCTGAGGTAACTCTGGTTCAATGTTAGATCCACATGAATATCGTTCGATTGTGGGGCTTTCCAGAGGACCATATCAGCCAGAGTTGTTGGCACTTCTATTGAAGAAGATATAGTCCAAGAAGGAATTATCTTTTGAAAGACAATATTTGAATCAAAACTCGAAGAGCAGTCAGCTAGAAGAGTCATGAGGTCAAAGGACCAAAGATAATCTTATCACCTATAATATGGAGGTTATACCACTTACCAATGATGAGGCGATAAATACTAGCAAATCGGTCTGCTGAAAGGAGGTAGTCCATGAACAAATTGACCCCATAACAATACTTGGGATGTTGATCAATCTGCCCGAAGGAGCTAAACCTATAAGATGCTTATAAATCTCAGTAGAAGAAAATGGAAGCAGCCATAACAGTTGAGTTCAATAATAGGCTTGTAGCCTAGGGTTTTCTCAGATAACAGGGGATTGAATTCTTAGGCACCTCGTTGAGGGTATCATATATCAGGATGATGATTATCGTAGCTGCTATTCATAAGCTAATTATTTATCAGATAAAGGAAGACAATCATGAGAGATTCACATACAACAGTCAAAATTATTCGTCATTCAGGTTTGAAGACAGTCTGCGGGTTGGTGATATCTCAAAAATGGCCTGAAGCAAATCCCAGGATGTGGCAGTAGAATTTTGACAAGTCATTTAGTCAAAGTTGTCACGGGATCAGCAAGACAGACTAGTATGTGTACACAAAATTTGCTGATAAAAAAAGAGTCATCTTTTGTATCGATGTGGATGACTTGCTAAATTTTAGCTGGGGATATAGAAGTGTCACTAGAATAAAGATGTGCTTTATCCAGTTTTAGGACACAGGATTGCGAAGGTCATCCTAAGGATATAAGTCAATCCGGATGCCAGTTAGCTTGCTCAGGAACAATCTCTCTACAGAATATAATTGGTCACACGCTTTGGGTATCATGATCGATACTCCTCAGGTGTAACATTAAGATAAAGAAGCCTAATCCAAGGGAAAGCATCGGATAGTTGGTGTACTTGAGCATCATCAAGTGCATGATTCAAGCTGTGAGTACCACCAAGCTTGATATAGATCTTGTTGTAGGGATGCTGAGTCAGTTTATGAGTAGTATGTGTGTTGCTGAATACTAGAAGCTGTGAAAAGAGTCGTTAGAATTCTCAAGTAGACTCAGTGGTATATTCTGCATTATAATAGTTATCTGAATATGATAGAAGGCTTCAGTGATGCCAGATTGGTGCTTAGGAAAGAAGAGTGAAAGATCCATAAGAGAACGTGACTTCTCCAGGAGTGGTACTACTATATCATGGAAGTTGAAGAAGCAGTCCTTACTTTCAGAGTTCTATGCACTATCAGCTGCAACATATTAAGCAAGATGGCTCTGGAAGCTCTCAGCTGATCTTCCTATGGTTAGTACATAGATTCGATTGATACCGACGTATTATAAAAACCAGGAAGCTGTAGCAGTGGCATCTATTTATCTCTTCAAAGCTCTGAAGAGAACTGTGTAGATAAAACATAGAACACTGAATGAGCGCAGCTAGCGTGTATCATTAAAGTGGTTAAATATTTGGAGCCAGATGATTATGGCAGATCCGTTCATAAGAGGCCAGTAGAGAACACTGAATGAGCGTAGCTAGCGTGGATCATTATAGTGGTTAAATATTCGGAGCCAGGTGATTCTGGCGGATCCGTTTATAACAGGTCAGTACAGAAAACTAAATAAGAGTATCTAGTATGGATTATTATATTAGTTATTTTTTAGAGCCAGGTGATTCTGGCGGATCCGTTCATAACAGGCCAATACAGAACACTGAATGATCGCAGCTAGCATGGAATATTACAGTGGTTAATGTTCGGAGCCAGGTGATTCTGGCGGATCCATTCATAATAGGCTAGTACAGAACATTGAATGAGCGAAGCTAGCGTGGATCATTATAGTGGTTAAAGATCAGAGTCAGGTAAATCTGGAAGATCCGTTCATTATTGGCCTCAAGAGCCAGCTGATTGTAAGTACTATAAAGGAGCGTAGTAATCTATCCTACCTTGGGGTGACACCACCATGAGGTACCTCGACAGGGTAAAGCCTCGACTTTGGGCCATATCACAGCTACAGTAGCATGCATATAGTCAAAAGTCAAGCACTATAAAGGAGCGTAGTAATCTATGTTACTGTAGGATGACACCACTATGAGGTACCTCGACAGGGTAAAACCTCAGTTGTAGGCCATGTTACAGTGGTAGTAACACCGCACATAGTCAAGGATACTGCAGATATGGGCTTGAAGGACCTCTGGTATTGCGTCTTTGCAATCTTAGCATTTAGTTTTATGCTATTAGTTCAAAGAGAAATCTATCAGGCATCTAGCTATTGGTTCAAGGGAGGACCATTGATCAGGATTATATCAGGTACAATGGGTAGTCCTCAGGTACATTATGGGATACGTACCCGGAACTATTATGGTCTACTATTTGTTCTTTATCAGAATATTTTCTATGGGAGGATGGGTTTAAATGCCTTAATGAGTTCTCGGGTAGAGTAAATGTCCGACGTGCGTTAGAGGAAGCTCGAGTAGTTTCAGTACTATAAGGGAAATGTATCTCATGCTACAGTGGCGTGACACCACACGAGAAAGTGAACCTCGATTTTGGGCCATATTACAGTGGAAGTATCATCGCACTTAGACAGGTAGCCTAATTCTGAAAGAAAATAGAGAGTGGTAGTATAACACTACAAAGAGGCCTGTGACCTCATGCTACAATGGGTGACACCACATGAGGGAATAAACTTCGACATTGAGCCATGTCATAGCAGCGTAGCACCGTACGGAAGCACAAGGCTTCATGCTGGGAGGTAGAACAATACTACTAAGAGGCCTGTGGCCTCATGCTATAGGGGGTGACACCATATGAGAGCGAAACTTGACTTTAAGCCATGTCACAATGGTGTAGCACCGTACAGGAGCGCAAGGCTCCATGTTGTGTGAAGTAACGACGCTACTAATAGGCCTGTGTCCTCATGCTACAGTGGTATGATACCACAAGAGGGGGATCCTCACATAAGTGTCGGCCATGTCATGCGGCGTAGCACCGCACAGAAGCATAATAATTCATGCCGGATAATAAACTCTCTATAGTGAAAGAACTCACATAAGTGTATAGATAAAGATATAGGCCATCTCTTGAGAGAAAGGTTGTAGACGTCCAAGATAAATATACTGAGACCAGGTCAGCACAAGGCCTTTAACGTGCGACCGAATGACACAACTGAGGTCATTGTGCGTTGGGAGAATAGCAGCTATGGTACATAATTTTAGGCCTAGTCCATTCTGGTATCGTACTATTGTTTGACCCATGCGAAAAGATTCAAGTCGTCGACGACATCTATCCTAATACATAATGGTAAGTCACTGTGAGGAATGCTCAACCATATATTGTGATATATGTGGGGGATTATTGGATATTTTTACTTGGCTTTGGGATTTTTAGTCCCATATTAGAAAACCACCAATGTGGATATCTCAATATATAGCTATGCTTAGTATTGGTATATGCACATGGGATGGAGGCCCATGTGGGTTGGCTTTTCCTAGAGGATTTAAGTGTGAACTCCATTATGACAATCTTTGTTTTTTCACCACCTTTCAAAAGTTTTTATTAGGAGCTAAGCCTCGCAGGAGCTTAGCGACTTAGACTCGGACTCGGGCCCGTGCTCTAGGGCGCAAAGTGGTGCTTTGTTGGTGCACTTTGCACTTAGCACGTTAACATCGTCGCATGGTGCTCGTACACTCCTATTATGCGTGAGTGTCATGCACGATTGCTTGCTCGGGTGCATGCTTCGTGGAGCCATACGATTAGGTGCTCATGCAGCCAGGGGCCATACGGCTCGGTGCCCATGAGGCCAGGAGCGCATACGGCTCAGTACCCATGCGACCTGTTGAGAGTCTGACATGGAGGGACATAGCCTGCTTTCAGTATTTGGCGACAATGTCTGCCTCGTATAGTACAACGTGTCAAGCGACACGAGTAGTTGCTTTTGAAGTTTGGCGGCGATGTCTGCCTCGTGCAGTGCAGTATGACTTGCGGCAGCGACGGCTCTGACACCCGAATTTGGGGGATCTGGTCGGTCAGCACTTATGCGGCTTAAAGTTTTCTCAGGCCACATATGTGCTATTTTCATCTATATATAAAGTACCACCTATTTTATTTGAGGAAAGAGAATACAGATAAAAAATCGAGAACACCAGATCATATGATGCCCAGAGTGCCTTCGTCTCACATGGTATTTTTGAGTATTTTCGAAGGTGACTTTGAGCTTTCCAGAAGTTCTTTTCTGAACTTGCTAGTTCCTGGGGGCTGATCATCTATACGACAAATCTTGCTTTGAGCAACGGTGGTTTTGACCACCCCAGTCAGGAGCTTTTCTTCTATTGTTTTTGCTTCATTCTTTCTCATTGTAGCGTCTGCGAACGTAAAGAGAAGAATATTTTACTTATTGTAATCTTCATTTTCTTCGGAGCCAGTTTGTAACTTGTTCTTGGTTCGTGCTATGTTGGAATTAAGAAATATCAGATGAGGAACTCTGGTTTGAATCTCTGATCTTGATGACAACTTGGGTTCTAGTAGAGAGCGGACCTTCGGGTCTCGCTAGCAGCTCTGCTATGGCCCGCGTTCTACCATATTTGATCCATCTCAGGACTAACATGTACTCAATAAATCAGCAAAACCTACTAAACTCCGCAACATACTCATCTACTGTGCGGTTGTCCTGCTCTAGGTTCTGGAACTGGCTCTCCAAAACCTCTCTAGCCACAACGGTAAAAAAACTTTATCTTGAAAAGATTTCTAAATGTCTCCCAAGTGAGGCCTGACACTGCGAGCTTGGGATTATTTTTGAACCAAGTCCTAACAATGTCATGAAGCTTAAGTCCAGCCGCCTCAACCTTCAAATCCTTAGATAATCGTTCAATACTTATAAGTCATTAAATATCCTCTAGTCACACGTCAGTATATAAAATTTTCTTTGTTCCATAGAAATCTTAGAGGTTCAGCTTCTTGAAGTCCAAGATACCCCATCTTCGCCTAAGTAGTCTGTTGGGAAGCAATATTGTCCATAGCTGTTAATGCCACTAATTGACATTCTCTATGCCTTCCATCAATACTGCAGTATGCTCTCGATAAGTATGTAACATCCTAGTACCGGAATACTAAGAACGGAAGTATGAAACGACTAGCTATGCACTACATAATACACCAGTACTCTGTAATACGGTCAAAGTTGTACCTAAATACGGAGGTTTATACTACAATATAAGTTATTTATGACCTCACAAGAATATATTATGTCTCAATCAATCAAACAAGAAACAGGAATATATAATATGTAAGATAAAGTATTAAGGCATCCTCGATGCTCTATCAAAATAATCGTGAAGCTCGTTATACAAAATAGGAAGCTAGCACAGTGTCGAATATACATAATCGTATCGTCAGATGCAGTATAAATATAATAAAATTATGTGGTTGAAATAAGTCTCCAGAATATACAAATTAACATGTGTCTGGTGGCAAAACGCTCAAAAAAATTAAAATGCTATAACGAGTGCTGAAGAAAAAATTCACTTGTGTCCCTCAACAACCATCTTGCAGGTGCGCACCATCGGATATAAAATTTGCTGGATCTTTGAGCTCCACTACTAGATCTGGCCAAACAAAACTGTCACTACCATATTTTCTAGGAAAGGGTATTTTGGTAATTTCCTATTTAAATAAATATTGTGCATGGTAAATAATTATTTGTTGTATTATTTAATTGTTGTTAGTTATTATTTAATTATTTTAGACTTATTTTAGTGGACCCAACTAGTTTAGTTTGGACCCATGGACCAACATAAATTAATTAGTTAGACTTGGCCCATTTAGAAAGCCCATAGTTAAGGAGATGGATTAAATTAATTAAATGATTAGACTAGAAGCTTCCTTCCTTAATTATTTCTTCATGAGAGGCCCCAAGGGGTACATTGAAAATTTTACAATTGCTTGGGGGAGGGGCTATGGCCGGCCTATTAAAGAGGGGGGGAAATTTCTCTCTCCTCTCATCTCATTCCAAATCTAGTCTAGAATTCTCCCACTACCAAATTCCCTCCATTCCCAATCCAATTCCCTACCAAATTCATTCCAAATTCTTCCCAATTCACCATTAGAGAAGGAGGAAGCAAGGATCTAGAAGAAGGAAGCAAGGATCTACAAAGAGGAGCAAGGATCTACAATTTGGAAGCAAGTTTATCTCAATTGGAGGTTTCATTGGGAATCCATCTCCCAATAGGTATAATTTAGATTTTCCCATTTAAATAGCTTCTAAATCTGAGATTTAATCATGTAAAATTAACCTATATGTATGTAGTACCCATAGGACTTTGTTTTGTGTTCATAGGAGACCCATGAAGAAAGTTATGGTGCTTTTTGTGTCAATTTTGTTGGAATTCCGAATTTATATTTTGTTGTGTGTGTCAATTGATCCTATAGATCAATTGAACATGAGATTTGTGTTTGAGGCTAGTGTCGTGTTCATATTGGGATACTTGTGGTTCGTATCCCAACTATTTGGTGATACGTGTCATTTGGGGGTTTTTCTCCGACACGGGGCTTTGAACATGTCGTATTTTGACACGGACACATAGATCTACTTTTGACGCTTTGATTTGTTCATAAATATTATTTGTGATTTGTTTGTGTCCTTCGGGGTGCATTTGGTTGTGTGTTGGACTCGTGTCGCATGCGTATCCTAGATCTAGTGGGATACGGTGAGATACTCTCCAATTGTGTGTACTTTTGCATAGATCTAATTAATTGTGGTTCAATTCTTCATTTATAATTAGTATATATATATGGATATTAAATATTTATTTTGTGTATTTATTATAGTAATTATTGTAGCATAGATCTATATTTTGGGTGTGCTAATATAATGTACAATATAATATGTAGCTTTCTTGCATGCAAATATATATGTTACTACTTGTTAAATAATATAATTTATACATAAAATGTTTTATAAAATATATTTGTATGTTTAATTGTGTAATTATAATATTTATAATTATTATGTAATTATTTGGATATTAATGTAAATATTTTAGGTGTGCTTCTAGCCATGTAAATTATATGTTCTTTGTTAAATATTTGAAGGTATAAGTTTATGTGTATATTAATATATATATGTACATTTTTTTGTATTAATGGTTTATATATATATATATATATTTACTGTTTTATATATTCTGTTTATATATATATATATATATATATTGTTTATATATTCTGTTTTTATATATATAATTATATATATACAACTTATTTTAGTGACAGTGAATTAATGACAGTAAAAAATGTCATTAATTAGCCGACTAATAGCAGCCGCTGTAGCCTTCGGGCAATTAATGACAAACCTGTCATTAATTGCAGCAGCGGGAAACAGCAGCTTTTCTGCGACGCTTTTTCGTGACAGTTTAACTGTCAGCGAAAACCAAAGCAGTGGCAGTTTATTATTTGGGTTTCGGTGACAGTCCTTCGGTGACAGTCCCGACTGTCACTATTTAAACTGTTTTGATTTAATCCTATTTTATTCACTGTTTTTCAATGACGCTTTGACAGATTTAATATATATATTATATATTATAATTGTATATATATATATGTATATATAAATATGTTTTGTGAGGAATAATAATTGTAATAATATATTATGTTATTTATATAAATGTTGGGTTGTATATATATTATTTTAGGGTATATATTAATTATATTATTAGTATACTTTGTGTGAGTTCTTTTTGAATCTAATTTGATTCCTAAATTATTGTAGTTTATCTCTATATTATTTTATAGATGTCTTGTGAGGTTGACTTTGGGTTTGACCATGTTTGACTTTAGTGGACTTTAGAGTTGACCATAGTTGAGTTTTGACTTAGAATTGACTTATTGACCTAGAAATTGCCTAGTTTGACTTGTTCTCTTTCCGGGACCTTGTATTAATGTGGTATTCCATATCTAGGTCTTCGAGGTACCGAGTCAGACATTTGTGAGACTGTTCATTGGACTTCAGGCGAGTACATTCTCTGATAGTTTCTCATTTATGATATCCTCTATGTTCGTTGTATCTAGTGTAGATATACATGTTCTCTTGACACTATGGTTACACGGATTGGTATATCCGGATCTCGTCATGAGATGTTATTCCTTGGTATATGGTGTATATGGTGCAAGTATTGTTTCATTGGTTATCTTGTACATGTACAGACACCGATTCTCGGGGAGACTAGCTATCTTCTTGGGGAATCTAGTGCCATAACGTACCGTGGTTGGATCTATTATACCAGTCGGGGTGGGGAGTATTTTAGTGTAAATATGTGATCATACCCTCCTTGTGCATGTCTTGTTCCTTGTGAGTATTGATCATACACCGCATGTATAATCAGCCAGGCCATTATACTCTTGTGCAAGTTCCTAAGCCGATCACATGTTAAAGCTAGTACTCACACACTTAGTCATTAGTATTCTTGTTCCATCAGCATATTGTTCATTATTGTATTTCTTTCCAGTATTTCCTTATTGTCTCTACATTCTTGTCTCTATTTATGCATCTTGTTTATCCACAGCTACTTACTGTTACATAGTTTTTATCATTATTTGAGAACTGCTGTTAGGGTTGTACTCTGCTCCTTTCCTGACTGGATATATTTTTCCAGATGACACTGAGGAGTACCCTACCTATTATGGACCCCAGGATGTTGTGGGTTTAGATTCTGAGACCCTGGCTCAAGAGGGACTTATCCCAACTGAGACAGTTGACCCTGGAGTTGTAGCTTTATAGTTTTGTAGTATTCTTTTGTACTGGATTTGTCTCCAGCATATTTTTATATTTTTCTTCAGACTCATTGATGTATTATTTTAGACTCATGAGTTGTATTGTGACTATTCTATTCTTATCTGATTCGTGTTCATTCTATCTTAGTTCTGTGATTGAGTACACTATCTTTTGGTGGTTCATTATATTAGATAGACTTTCTAGACAGCGTTCTACCGCCGATTCTGCGGCGTAGGCTGGGCGTTGTTTCCGACTAGTACCCTTACCCCGGGTGCGGGTCGTGACACGTTTTTGGTGGTGGCCCATGCAGGTCTAGCTTCACAAGTATGTGATATCGTGGTAGTGCGACAATTTAGTTGTACTACTGCGAGCCTGCGATAGGATATAGGATATAGGCTGAGATACTCAATCACATCTAGGAAAATTCTTTTGATTCAACTATTCTCCTTTGACATTGATACTTGAACCCTTAAACTGTCCTTTCTTTGATGTCTTACATCTTGTGCCATATAGATTCTCATTCCGTCTTTTTATGAGACATACTCGGAGATACTTGCGGAGGCACGCAAGGTTGAGCGGGATCTGGGTTTGAAGACAAAGAGAGACCGTGATTCTTTTCTGGGGGCCAACGGCAGTGCAGTATCTGCCAAACGTCCTCATTTCCAGTCCAGACCTTTCCAGCAGCCACAGCAGAACCAGACTCCAGCTAGAGCGCCTTTTCACCAGGCACCTCAGCAGCAGAGGCAGTTACAGCAAGCTCTATGCAACTTCTGCAAGAAGCCCGGCCACATCTGGGAAGTTTGCAGAAAGAGGCTAGGAGTTTATTTGTATTGTGGTACTGAAGGGCATCAATTGAGGGAGTGTCCTCGTCGTGCAGTTCAGGGAGCAGCTCCAGCTCCGAGGGCACAGATGAGACCGCCTGCAGCACAACCGAGGGGACCGCTTCCGACACAGCAGCAGCGTTTTGTCCAGCATCAGCAGCAGGGAGGTGCTCGGCAGGGACGAGCGTTTGCTATGACAGTCGAAGAGGAGGAACCCACCGGAGATGTCATCGCAGGTTCTATTCTTCTTGATTCCATTCCAGCTTTAGCTTTGTTTGATAGTGGTGCTTCCCATAGTTTTGTATCTGTTTCTTTTGCTCTAAAGCATGGTTTGGTAGCTGAGTCTTTGCTTAGGACTTGCAAGATCATGACCGGGGGAGGCATTATCCTGGTTAATGATATTTGCAAAGATCGGAGAGTTACTCTGGGAGGCCGGGAGTTGAGTGCGTGTCTACTTGTAATGCCACTTCCGAGCTACGACATTGTACTCGGGATGGATTGGTTGAGTAGGCACCGTGCTAGCATAGATTGTAGAGGAGGTAGAGTTTTGTTTGGTCCGCCAGGAGAGCCAGAGTTCGAGTTTGCTAGAGGAGCTGCGGAGCAGGAAGAAGGCATTATTTGTGGAGCTATGGTGGAAGACAAGGAGTTGCCACATCCGTTGATAGCAGAATTTTTGGATGTGTTTCCTGAAGAATTGCCAGGATTGCCGCCAGATCGAGATGTTAAATTTTCTATAGACTTGGTGCCAGGTGCAGAACCGATTTCGCAGCATATCTATAGAGTAAACAACAGCGAGCTGGTCGAGTTGAAGAAGCAGGTGGACGAATTACAGGATAAGGGGTTTATCAGATCGAGTTTTTCACCATAGGGAGCCCCGGTATTGTTTGTACCGAAGAAGGATGGATCGGTGCGAATGTACATTGATTACAGGGCTTTGAATAATCTCACTATCAAGAATAAGTATCCTTTGCCACGGATTGATGATCTGTTTGATCAGTTGAGTGGTGCGAAGGTATTTTCTAAGATAGATTTGAGATCAGGCTACCATCAGGTGAAGGTGAAGCCGGAGGACATACCGAAGACTGCTTTTAGAACTCGGTATGGTCAATACGAGTTTATGGTGATGCCGTTTGGTTTGACTAAAGCACCGGCGGTATTTATGAACTTGATAAACAAGGTGTTCCACCAGTACCTTGACAAGTTCGTGGTGGTGTTCATCGACGACATACTCATATACTCGAGGACACCGGAGGAGCATGAGGAGCATTTGAGGATTGTGTTGGATGTGCTGAGGAAGGAGAAGCTGTATGGAAAGTTGTCCAAATGTAAGTTTTTCTTGGACAAGGTGGAATTCTTGGGGCATGTTGTGACTGGTGATGGTATTTCAGTGGATCCGAAGAAGATTTCAGCAGTAGAATCTTGGAAGACTCCGAGTTCGGTAGCAGAGATCAGGAGTTTCTTGGGATTGGCAGGCTACTACAGAAAGTTTGTGCAAGATTTTTCGAGGATTGCCGAGCCGATGACCAGACTCACAAGGAAGGATGTGGAGTTTGTTTGGACGGAAGATTGCCAGGCCGCTTTTGAGGAGTTGAAGAAGAGGTTGACGTCTGCTCCTATTTTGACATTGCCATCAGGGTCCGGAGGTTTCACTATTTATAGTGATGCATCGGGAAAGGGTTTAGGTTGTGTTCTTCAGCAGCATGGGAAAGTGATTGCCTATGCATCCAGGCAATTGCGTCCTCATGAAAAGAACTATCCTACCCATGATTTGGAGTTGGCAGCTGTCATATTCGCCCTGAAGTTGTGGAAACATTATTTGTACGGAGAGCGTATGGAGATCTTCACAGACCACAAAAGCTTGAAGTACGTTTTCACGCAGAAGGAGTTGAACATGAGGCAGCGTCGGTGGTTGGAACTGATGAAGGATTTTGATATATCTTTGCAATATCATCCTGGGAAGGCCAATGTAGTTGCCGATGCTTTGAGCAGGTATCCGGTAGCTATGTTCTTGACGCAGGATCGATATTTGTTGGAGGACTTGGAGAGCTTGGGCATTGAGGTGATTGTTCCGGGTGGTGCTATGCAGATGTGGGGATTGCAGATACATTCAGATTTGATGGATAGGATCAAGGCAGCACAGTATGATGACGTATCTTTGAGGAGTATCAGAGCTCAGGTGAGAGCAGGATTGGAGGATGATTTCACTATTGCAGAGGATGGATCTTTGAGGCATGGAGTTAGATTGTGTGTGCCTAGTGGGGAGTTACGAGAGGAGATATTGCAGGAAGCATATCGCTCTCAGTATTCCATACATCTAGGTGCTAACAAGATGTATCGGGATATGCGAGAGAGTGTGTGGTGGTATGGCATGAAGAGGGAAGTGGCACAGTTTGTATCCAGATGCTTAGTGTGCCAGCAGGTGAAAGCCGAGAGGCAGAGGCCAGGAGGTTTACTTCAGCCATTACCCATTCCAGAGTGGAAGTGGGAACACATTACTATGGATTTTGTGTCCGGACTACCACGATCTCCAGGAGGGAAAGACGCGATTTGGGTCATTGTTGATAGATTGACCAAGTCGGCCCACTTTTTGCCTTTCAAGGTGGGTTTGTCTACGGAGAAGCTGGCAGAGATGTATGTGAGGCAGATCGTTAGGATACATGGAGTTCCCGTCAGCATAGTCTCAGATCGGGATAGTCGTTTCACTTCTCATTTCTGGAGGAGTTTGCAGGAGAGTTTGGGCACTCAGCTCAAGTTCAGTACTGCATATCATCCCCAGACAGATGGGCAGTCAGAGAGGACTATTCAGACTCTCGAGGATATGTTGCGCACTTGTGTACTAGATTTTGGGGGTTCTTGGGAGGACCATCTCCATTTGGTAGAGTTTGCTTACAACAACAGTTACCAGGCCAGTATAGAGATGTCACCTTTTGAAGCTCTATATGGTCGGAGGTGTCGTACTCCTTTGTCTTGGGACGATGTTGGAGAAAGAGTTTTGCTTGGGCCAGAGATGGTTGTGGATGCAGCAGAGAAGGTTCAGTTGATCAGAGACAGACTTCGAGTGGCGCAGGACAGACAACGGCATTGGGCCGATAGCCATCGGAGACCCTTGGAGTTTGAGGTATAGTTTAGATTTTATTTTGTGTGCTTGTTCTTGGTTGTTTGTTATAGATAAGTTCTTAAGGTGGTATTTTGTTCTAGGTGGGTGGTTTGGTGTTTCTGAGGATTTCTCCGACACGAGGCACGATTCGCTTCGGTGGAGGCGGAAAGCTTAGTCCGCGATTCATTGGACCTTTCACTATTCTAGAGAGGGTCGGTGCAGTTGCTTATAGACTAGACTTGCCACCTGCATTGGAGGGAGTGCACAACGTGTTTCATGTGTCGCAGTTGAGACGATACGTGGCAGATCCTAGTCATGTATTGGATCACTCAGAGATAGAGGTGGGCCCTACTCTTAGCTATCCAGAGCAGCCAGTTGGAATTCTGGATCGGAGAGAGAAGGTGCTGAGGAACCAGACTATTCCTTTGGTGCGCGTCGCATGGAGGCATCACTCTCCGAGGGAGTCTACCTGGGAGAGAGAGGATGACATGCGAGAGCGTTATCCATATTTGTTTGTACCTTGAGGTATGTTATTTCTAGTTATGTTCTGTTTATTGTTATGTTCTGTTCATTAATTAGTTGTGATTCTTTAGTTCTGTTCTGTGATTTTCTGGGGGTAGTTTTCGTCTTTGAATTTCGAGGACGAAATTATTTTAAGGAGGGTAGACTTGTCACTACCACATTTTCTAGGAAAGGGTATTTTGGTAATTTCCTATTTAAATAAATATTGTGCATGGTAAATAATTATTTGTTGTATTATTTAATTGTTGTTAGTTATTATTTAATTATTTTAGACTTATTTTAGTGGACCCAACTAGTTTAGTTTGGACCCATGGACCAACATGAATTAATTAGTTAGACTTGGCCCATTTAGAAAGCCCATAGTTAAGGAGATGGATTAAATTAATTAAATGATTAGACTAGAAGCTTCCTTCCTTAATTATTTCTTCATGAGAGGCCCCAAGGGGTACATTGGACATTTTACAATTGCTTGGGGGAGGGGCTATGGCCGGCCTATTAAAGAGGGGGGGAAATTTCTCTCTCCTCTCATCTCATTCCAAATCTAGATCTAGAATTCTCCCACTACCAAATTCCCTCCATTCCCAATCCAATTCCCTACCAAATTTATTCTAAATTCTTCCCAATTCACCATTAGAGAAGGAGGAAGCAAGGATCTAGAAGAAGGAAGCAAGGATCTACAAAGAGGAGCAAGGATCTACAATTTGGAAGCAAGTTCATCTCAATTGGAGGTTTCATTGGGAATCCATCTCCCAATAGGTATAATTTAGATTTTCCCATTTAAATAGCTTCTAAATCTGAGATTTAATCATGTAAAATCAACCTATATGTATGTAGTACCCATAGGACTTTGTTTTGTGTTCATAGGAGACCCGTGGAGAAAGTTATGGTGCTTTTTGTGTCAATTTTGTTGGAATTCCGAATTTATATTTTGTTGTGTGTATCAATTGATCCTATAGATTAATTGAACATGAGATTTGTGTTTGAGGCTAGTGTCGTGTCCATATTGGGATACTTGTGGTTCGTATCCCAACTATTTGGTGATACGTGTCATTTGGGGGTTTTCCTCCGACACGGGGCTTTGAACATGTCGTATTTTGACACGGACACATAGATCTACTTTTGACGCTTTGATTTGTTCATAAATATTATTTGTGATTTGTTTGTGTCCTTCGGGGTGCATTTGGTTGTGTGTTGGACTCGTGTCGCATGCGTATCCTAGATCTAGTGGGATACGGTGAGATACTCTCCAATTGTGTGTATTTTTGCATAGATCTAATTAATTGTGGTTCAATTCTTCATTTATAATTAGTATATATATATGGATATTAAATATTTATTTTGTGTATTTATTATAGTAATTATTGTAGCATAGATCTATATTTTGGGTGTGCTAATATAATGTACAATATAATATGTAGCTTTCTTGCATGCAAATATATATGTTACTACTTGTTAAATAATATAATTTATACATAAAATGTTTTATAAAATATATTTGTATGTTTAATTGTGTAATTATATTATTTATAATTATTATGTAATTATTTGGATATTAATGTAAATATTTTAGGTGTGCTTCTAGCCATGTAAATTATATGTTCTTTGTTAAATATTTGAAGGTATAAGTTTATGTGTATATTAATATATATATGTACATTTTTTTGTATTAATGGTTTATATATATATATATATTTACTGTTTTATATATTCTGTTTATATATATATATATATATATATATATTGTTTATATATTCTGTTTTTATATATATAATTATATATATACAACTTGTTTTAGTGACAGTGAATTAATGACAGTAAAAAACTGTCATTAATTAGCCGACTAATAGCAGCCGCTGTAGCCTTCGGGCAATTAATGACAAACCTGTCATTAATTGCAGCAGCGGGAAACAGCAGCTTTTCTGCGACGCTTTTCTGCGACAGTTTAACTGTCAGCGAAAACCAAAGCAGTGGCAGTTTATTATTTGGGTTTCGCTGACAGTCCTTCGGTGACAGTCCCGACTGTCACTATTTAAACTGTTTTGATTTAATCCTATTTTATTCACTGTTTTTCAATGACGCTTTGACAGATTTAATGTATATATTATATATTATAATTGTATATATATATATGTATATATATATGTGTTTTGTGAGGAATAATAATTGTAATAATATATTATGTTATTTATATAAATGTTGGGTTGTATATATATTATTTTAGGGTATATATTAATTATATTATTAGTATACTTTGTGTGAGTTCTTTTTGAATCTAATTTGATTCCTAAATTATTGTAGTTTATCTCTATATTATTTTATAGATGTCTTGTGAGGTTGACTTTGGGTTTGACCATGTTTGACTTTAGTGGACTTTAGAGTTGACCATAGTTGACTTTTGACTTAGAATTGACTTATTGACCTAGAAATTGCCTAGTTTGACTTGTTCTCTTTCCGGGACCTTGTATTAATGTGGTATTCCATATCTAGGTCTTCGAGGTACCGAGTCAGACATTTGTGAGACTGTTCATTGGACTTCAGGCGAGTACATTCTCTGATAGTTTCTCATTTATGATATCCTCTATGTTCGTTGTATCTAGTGTAGATATACATGTTCTCTTGACACTATGGTTACACGGATTGGTATATCCGGATCTCGTCATGAGATGTTATTCCTTGGTATATGGTGTATATGGTGCAAGTATTGTTTCATTGGTTATCTTGTACATGTACAGACACTGATTCTCGGGGAGACTAGCTATCTTCTTGGGGAATCTAGTGCCATAACGTACCGTGGTTGGATCTATTATACCAGTCGGGGTGGGGAGTATTTTAGTGTAGATATGTGATCATACCCTCCTTGTGCATGTCTTGTTCCTTGTGAGTGTTGATCATACACCGCACGTATAATCAGCCAGGCCATTATACTCTTGTGCAAGTTCCTAAGCCGATCACATGTTAAAGCTAGTACTCACACACTTAGTCATTAGTATTCTTGTTCCATCAGCATATTGTTCATTATTGTATTTCTTTCCAGTATTTCCTTATTGTCTCTACATTCTTGTCTCTATTTATGCATCTTGTTTATCCACAGCTACTTACTGTTACATAGTTTTTATCATTATTTGAGAACTGCTGTTAGGGTTGTACTCTGCTCCTTTCCTGACTGGATATATTTTTCCAGATGACACTGAGGAGTACCCTACCTATTATGGACCCCAGGATGTTGTGGGTTTAGATTCTGAGACCCTGGCTCAAGAGGGACTTATCCCAACTGAGACAGTTGACCCTGGAGTTGTAGCTTTATAGTTTTGTAGTATTCTTTTGTACTGGATTTGTCTCCAGCATATTTCTGTATTTTTCTTCAGACTCATTGATGTATTATTTTAGACTCATGAGTTGTATTGTGACTATTCTATTCTTATCTGATTCGTGTTCATTCTATCTTAGTTCTGTGATTGAGTACACTATCTTTTGGTGGTTCATTATATTAGATAGACTTTCTAGACAGCGTTCTACCGCCGATTCTGCGGCGTAGGCTGGACGTTGTTTCCGACTAGTACCCTTACCCCGGGTGCGGGTCGTGACAAAAACCATAGGGGTCAGACCTTTAATAGCAAGCATTAGAAGAAAATACGAGTGAATGAAACAAAACCAAAATAGTAGTAGTACATAGGAACATATAATGCAACTTAAGTTTATAATCTATCGTCTCTTGCTTTAGACTTTGTTCTATCCATGTAAGGCTAAGTTGAGTTGAATCCTCTACATATCTACATAGACTATACACCAAATGTTTACCATAAAAGGGTTGAGTTTAAATCTGGTCTAAGTCAAGATTGGATAGAATTTATGTAAATAAGAACCTACATGTTTTTGACAAACAAGGAGTATTGTGTTAGCCCAATGATCTAACTATATTTTTGAATATGTATAATCGATACAATTTAACATTAAGACATCATTAATATTCATGTTATCACTACTTTGAATACTAAAACTTAGCATAGTCCAAATATGCATTAAATGTTATCAGACTTGCTACTATAAATATTGCTTTATTTGTCTAGCTTGTATTTGCAGAAAAACAATAAGCAAGATCAAACATGGACATATGCAATAAAGAAATTATAATGGACCAAAGATGATGTTATTCCAAAAGATTTCTCTAAACTGCCTATGACATCTCCGGAGCCAGGACAACTGTTGTCAAAAAAAAAAGCTATCATCTATCAAGGAAAGAAGCTATCATCTATCAAGGGAAGAAGCTAATCTATCATCTATCAAGGGGTTCCAGGATAACTGTTATCAAGGGAAAAAGCTATCATCTATCAAGGAAAGAAGCTAAGCTATGCCATCATCATTTTCAGACCCTGAAGAAGCCTGCAACTGCTATAGTCTGTCTAGAGTTTGTAATGAGTCTTAGGAATAATTGTAAACACAAGAAATAGATAGCAAAATTCAAATCTATGGTAGAAAATAATCCATGATCATTTTTTGGCCAAAAATTGATATACCGATGGTATACCGATTTTATAAAAATATTGCTCTTTGTCATTTAGATCGGCATACCGACGGTATACTGGTCTATACCGACGGTATATCGGTTCATCACAGTTGGCAATCCAACGGTCGAATTCTTGTGCATTAAATGATCCCAACGGCTCTTTTTTATATCCGTTGCTATTGTAGACCGGTATACCAATTTTATACTATAGTATACCGACGGTATACCGTTCATAGACTGAAAGTTATAATTTTGTTCTTTCTTTGTGTTGGCCTATATAAAGCCTTGAATTCTTTCTTTCAAGGTTGACCTTTTTTACCCTAAAAATTCTCTATCTACCAAAGGCCATCCACAAACACTCCACTAAAGTTTTTATTTGTCTGTCCATAAATTGTGTTAGAGTGTTCTTGAGTAGTAAAAGTTAGATCTTTATATTTGTTATAAGAAGATCAAAAATATCTTGTAAAAGGTTGAAGTGTACAATCATTCGGATCAAAGCTTGTGTGAAGTTAGAGAGCCTTCGGATCAAGACTCTTGTGTAAGAAGTCAGCGAACATTCGGATCAAAGCTCGTGGTATAACTATTTTGACAATAGTGGATTCAAGTCGGACAAGATTTTTTGGGACTGGAGTGCCTCTAGGAGGATACCAGGATACATCAGATGTCGGTATTCGTATTACTTTACTTCTTGCACACTTAATTTTTAAATTTTCTATTATTAACTATTTGTGCATAATTTATTTGCTCGACCCTATTCACCCTCCCTCTAGGGTTTCTACAATTGGTATCAAAGCAAGAACTCTATTTCTTTTGGCTTAACATCCTTATAGTAGATCCTTATTATCTATGACATCAGATTCCTCCTCCGATAAAGAGGGTTCTATTTTTAGTAGCATAGACAATCATGTTTCTTCTAAATACAAAAATGTTCTAAGTGGAAAGCTATGGCTAACCAATCCTTATAGATTCTTGATGACTGTTTGCGATTTAAATCTAAAAGAGAACTGGAAGAACTTGATTTGATTAAAAAACTAAGAAAGTATAAAGAAGAGTCCTAGGAGATAATCTAAGTACAAATTTATTTTTTGGGAGGGTGATAATGGAGGGTTAGGAGTGTAGCAACTCTCTTTACTCAGTGGATGATACGATGTAGTAGCTCTTCTCTCTCTCTCTCTCTTGAGTGTAGATTCGTAGATAGCCAGTCGGCCTTTTAGTTTGGTCTCTCTCTGAAGCAAAAAAATCTGACCTTTAGAACGTTCTAGTTGCTCCTATTTATAGTCATCGTAATAATGGACTATGGGTACCGCATATGCCTCTGTTTGGTGGCTACATAAGGCTCCTTCAACGGAATACAGTTGCAACTGTTGCTGCAAGCCATGGGTAGATTGCCACATGGACATTTGTTAAGATTTTCTTGTTGCTGAATATCTGGATGGCTCTTATCTGTTGTACGCATGACTTGGTCAAATATACACATGACCGCTCTTTGGTTGGAGAGAATTACTCAGTTGTAACAACAAGATTTGGTCGATGTGGAATCTAGGATATGTGTGGCCAAAAATGGACAAGACACATAGAGTCTATAACGCGTGGGGCCAGAGATGCATGGACCGAATGGAGTCTGGAACGCATGGGCTAGAGCCGCATAAGATGCATGGAGTCTGGAATGCATGGGAACATAGATGCATGGACCGCATGGAGTCTAGAACGCATGGGCCAGAGACGTATGAGACACATGGAGTCTGGGACGCATGGGGCCAGAGCCGCATGGGACGCATGGAGTCTGGAATATATTGGACTAAAAATACATGGAATGCATTAAGTCTTAAATGCATTGGGCTAGAGATGCATGGAACTCATGGAGTCTGGATCGCATTAGGCCAGAAATGTATGGAGTCTATAAGGCATTGGGCCAGAGACGCATGGACCCTACAGAGTCTGAAACACATTAGGCCAGAGACATATGTACCATTTGGAGTCTGGAATGCATTGGGCCAGAAATGTATGGACCACACAAAGTTTGGAATGCATTGGGCCAAAGACGCATGGACCGCATGGAGTTTGGAACGTATTAGGCCAGAGATGCATGGATTTTTGTCGTCTTCTGCATTCATAGAATTTGAACAACTATTTATTTCTAAAAGTAATTATGACGAAGCCGTCACCCAGATTCTAATTATCGGTACAGGATTCAAGGCAGTCAGGATGATTGTCTGCTTTGGAAGAGTCATAAATGCTCTGATGTGATTGTAGGGATGATGCGTTAAAAGGTGGCATGCGTCTCGGGATATTATATATCGAGGGTGTTATGCATCCACCATTGTTATGTGTCTCTTCCTTATTTATTGACTGTAAACTGGAGCTCATGGAGAGATTTTTTATGCTTCTACAAGACCTCCTTCAAAGTTTTCAGACTTGGCTAAGTCTGGAATACTTTGAATAAGAAGCAAAAAATCAGCTCGCATTCATTGTTCATGTCATTTTGCTAAGTTCGTCAGGTTGACGCATGTAGAAGTTATCACATGGAAGGCTCTATCATGCTGTCAAATCTGCATTAAATAGCAGGATTTGGTTCTACCTTTGAGCCAATCTGTTGGGATTTTGAATCATCTGATAACACGAAGCCCGAAGCATCAGTTCATTTGAGGATGACGGCAGATCAAAAACTCAATCGCCTCTCTCATCCTAGGTTGCCACATGGACAGGAGAATCTCAGAATCTTGTACTTTGAAGCACCCCTGTCTATAAAAAAAAGGAGGGTTTGGAGAGAGAAAGCCCCTTGCCTTTTCTTTTACTCTTTCATCTCCGCTGCCGTTGGTTCTTTCCTTCCCCGTCGATTGTCATGGCTTTTCGAGCTCTTTCGTCTTTTATCGCTGCCAAGGGTAAGGGCCCCGTGACTGAGGGCAATATGCCCAAGACGAAGGAAAAGGGAAAGGGGAAGGCTACTACCGACGAGGTTGGCCCCCTAAAGTTTCCTTCAGACGTTCAGAGGCTCATCCTTGGTAAGGACTTTCTTTTGGGTGGAGATACGCAAGAACACAGATACACCATTTGTACAGTTCATTGTATGGATGTAGAGACATGCGCGAACTTTATACTAGTGCATAACTGGAGGTATGCCTCGTGCAACCTTGCAGATGCGCAAGCTGTGATTCATCGCATGGGAAAGTATTCTTTACGGACTCCGTCATGCGCCATAATGTCATGCGCCTATCATTCTTCTTTGCATGTTAGATTTATGTAAAGTTTTTTTTGCTGAAACACATGTCTTTTCTATGTTGTGTAGTGAAGTTGCCCACTACTCCTTTAGGTTAGTTGGTGCTCAACCCTGGACGAGTTCCATTGCTTACGAATTTTGAGGACTTTAGTCGCTGTCGTTCAACACTAGCTAGATGCGATTTTTTTGTCCGACAGACAGAAGAAGATTGCTGGGCAGGGCAAGTTTTTTCTTCTAAGTCAAATGACTTCAGGGGCAGCTGCTACTGGGAAGGGTCACATCTCCAAGAAGACCTACTTTCTGTTTGGCGATGCTCTGACCTTGTTTGCCCCCAAATTAGGGAAGTTCGGGTAGGATTGTAACTGTACTCACCGTGGGACGAAGATGTTCGTACCTCCTTTCGAATATCATATACCTTTATCAAATTTTGACATAGTGATGGGCCGGAGCATGATGGCTTAGAATTTGTTGCCTGAGCTACGAGGGGCTTTTATCGGCAAGATCCGAGCTGGGAGAAATCAAAGCAAGGGGGCTTTCTCGTGTCACAAGGAGTCACCCTCTTATTCTTCTACTAGGTTAGCACCCGACGTTGTTAGGAGTGACTTGGGGCCAAACCTTGGTGTGTATGTCATGGATACCTTCCTTCACTTATTCGACAAGAAGGGTGCATACCCACCTGGACAGCTGCAAACCCTTGGCTGGATCCATTACACTCCTTCTTGGTATCGCTTGACCAGATGGGTGTTGAAGCGCTACGAGCCAGAACTCCAAGCTGTTGATATTTTCTTCATCGTGAGGGGCACTTGTTATGGCCTGTCTATGAACCGTTGCCTCTTTCTCGCACTGATGGAGATGTACAACTGTCACATGGGGACTTTCTTCACTCCTGGCGAGAAGATGGGGTTGGACCTACACGAGATGCATTCAGCCTCGATGCTTCCCTGGGGTGAGGTTCCCTATGAAGAATATGCCTCGAGTAACGACAAGCGAGGAGAATTTGAGAAAGAGAATCCGGGATTCTTGGCTGTATATCAAGAGTTGTTGTGCCATCATAGCTTCTGCTAGAGAGAGTATAAGGAAGATAAAGCTTCTGAGGGGCCTATCCCGCACATTACTGTTTGGACACATTATCTTTTTTTGGAGGCGCCTGGATTGGACAAGATTATATTCGGGCATCGCGATCCCAGAAGGACATAGCGGATCCAACAGTATCGCGAGAAGTCGGTTGAAGGCATGGAATTATGTTATTTCCTCATGGACACCCATTAGTTGTCAGACAAAGCGTTGCTTGCGGGGTACTTGATGATATGGCTGCGCAACTGCGTATTTATGGGAGGGTCTGGCTCGATTGAAAGAATCAGTCGCAATCTTATCCTCCCGTCTGTGCGGCTAGATTTTGGCCACCAACTTGCGTTACTGCCTGCGATGGTTTGTTGTATCCATCGAGGTCTTTGGCAATTTGTCAAAAAGATCAAATGCCACAAGGGGTTGCATAATTCAACAGGGTAGAGTTACCCTATCATTACCTGATGGTTTGACTTATATTGCACCATCGGTCCCTAATACGTTCCGGTACCCAGCAAGGGATGTTAGAGGGAGTTGTGCACCACTGAGGAGCAGCAATAATTTGCGTTTCATTTTCTAAAACTGCCTTTTGTTCTTGTTTTGCAGTTTATTTTGCCGTTGGGTGGTGGATGATCCCCAAAGTATAGTTTGCTCTTTTTACCTTAGTAAAATAAAAAAAAAGCTTTTCTTTTTATTGTGATTGTATGGCTGACATGATTTGTATCCTGAGGGAGAAATGACCACTTTCTGCACTTTAGGTGTTGATGAGCGTCTTTCATTTTCATATCGTTGTGTCATTCTGGGTCTTTGAGAGGATTAGGGCAAATCCTGGCAATCACATCTTGGGTTGTATAGGAGTGAATCATCACGTCTTGCGGAGTTGATAGTTACGACTTAGGAAGTGAGCCCTCGATCCCTCGCTTATAAATGGCAGATGATCACGAGACTCCTTACATTCATTTATGTTTTTGGTGTGATGGCTTCTGGTAATGCTACGAAGGAAACCAACACGTCTCCTTCCCAGGCTCTAGTTGCCTCTGCTTTTCGCTCTGGCGAGTCCGAGCCTCATCCCGTTGAGAAAATGGGAGAAACGTATGTCACCCGAGTACGGAAGACGGACATCTTCCAAGAATCTTTTGAGGCCCCTGTTAATTCAGAGGAGCAGTTTTTGTAGACACTTCTCATCAATTGTTTGCATCCTCAGACGCTTGTTTCTTTAATTTTCTGGCAATATACATCAATAATTGGAGGACTCTGACTCCTTTTCTGCTTGTTGTTTGTATTCTCTCATTCTTTTTGTTTTAATGAAAGGAGAAATTACTTTCATTGTTGTTGTGACATTTGCGGTGCTGGTAGTAGAGGTAAGATGGTCGTAGTACAACATTTGAAGTAAGTGTGGATATTCCACTGGAAGATTTTGGTGGACCTATTACCTTTTTGCCCACTTGGGGTATGAGTAATAGATTCGATACAAACCCTATCAGAGGTAATATGGACGTGATAGGTTTTGTGGATATTAAGGATATCCCACTAGGAGATTTTGGTGAACCTATTATCCTTTTGCGCACTCAGGGTGCGAATAATAGATTCGAAAACAAATCCTATCAGAGGTAATATGGATGTAATAGGTTTTGTGGACCTACTACTTTTTGTGCACGTTAATGCAAGTAATAGGTTTGCGATAAGCCCTGCCATAGGTAATATAGACTTGGCAGTTTCTATGGACTTATTACCGCTGGTATACTCCGGATTGGGTACGGGTGATAAGTTGGAAGATAATCGATATCAGAGATAATATGGACGTGACGATCGATGGTCAAGGCCAGGAAGTTTGTTCAGAGGTAATATGGACATAGCAAACTCTTGGATTATGGACTTATTACCCATGGCATACCTTAAGTACTGATAATAAGCTGAAACAACTAGCACGATCAGGGGTTATGTGAATATGATAGCAGAAAGTCGAAGAGCAAAATTTTACTCAGAGGTGATATAGACATGGAAAAGTTCTGGAAATATCTTACTCAGAGGTAATGTGGACATGGTAAGATATGATTTTATGGGGATAATGGAGAGACACAGTTCAGAGGTAATATGAACTAACTTTTTCTCTGCTGGGAAAAAGAAAAGTAGTTCAAAGGTAATGTGGATTTGAACTATTTGTTTCTATTGCGGGCATCCCATGGAGGATTTTTGGTGGACCTATTACTTCATGTGCACAAGAGTGAAAATAATAAGTTCAAGATAAGCCCTGCTAGATGTGATATGGACGTGACAGTTTTTATAGACTTAACACTGTTGATGTACCTTGGTGAGTAAGGGTGATAAGTGGGGATGATAACCGATATCAGAGGTAATATGGACGTGATGATCGATAGCCAAAACTTGGGAGGTTTGATCAGAGGTCACTTGGACATGGAAAACTCAGCCGAAAAGAAATGTTAGGTGTTACGACCCGCACCCTGGATTTGGACATGAGTCATGGGTACGTCCAGTCTACGCCGCAGTGTCGACGGTAGAACGATGTACAATAAGCCATAAGTAATCTACAACTCACAACATATATACATCTCTATGCTATACTCAATGACAGGCACTAGTTTAATAAATACACCAAAATAATAATAAAATAATAGTCTTGATGCGGGTTCAAGGAATCTCCCCAAAAACTAAATATCCAAAGTACAATATTCAAAATACTTTAAAAAAACTGTCGGAGAATAATCCGGTCCAAAATAACTAACAAAAATAGCTACTACTAAACTACTCTATTGCATACGGTATCTGAACTGCTAACTCTCCCTAATCCTCGGGAAGGGCAAGATCGGGCTCTATGATGTCGCTAGCATACGGTCCATAATGTGTAGGGATTTTATCCTCATTATAGTCACCTAAAATATGGTTATCCAGTCAGGAAAGGAATGCGTATATCACAGTAAAAACAGTTCCAACACATGGTAGAAGCTATAAGACAAGAAATAGTAACGAATTTATGACAGCAACAAAATTGAAACCACAATAAGGCAACTAGAATAAATAAATGCTAAAGTCCTGTCATGGCAACATATAGTACAATATCTCCAAGCAAAAAGGTAATAACTGCAATGTATGGAAGAACAGATAGGAACAACTACTCTATGTGATTTAAAATACCTTGTTGATATGTGAACGACTAAGGGGTAAAATCTGGCACACCATACGTATCGTGCCTGGCTGCTATTATTTTAATAAGACCATGGGATGGAAATGGTAGTTCATACGTCCACTAAGTATTTTCCCTTCCCACGAGTACAATATGAATTTCGAACCAGCAACGAAGAAATAACAATAATCCAGAACAGTCACGTATCTCATAATAAGAATCCATCATACTAATCAATGTAACAAGTGTCAAGAATCAAATAATCAATACTAAGCATGCATTATAGAGACTATCAAGCACTGAAAGTAATCACGAAAATATACTCGCCTGTGATCCTTAACTGGTATGAGTCAAAATCTAAGTCACAGTTCAAATAGCCTATGTAGTACAAATTTACCATGTCAAAAGATAAATTATTTTAATTTATTTAATTCTGGAATAATTACCCTAAAATCCTATTTTAATCTTATTATTCTGATTTTTAGGTTAATTCCTAAATTTTGTCCAAAGGAACTGAATTTTATCAACTTGAGACTCATGGCACGCAAATCGAGATGATCTGTTGACCAAAAAATCAACCAATATAAACTCAACTTTCATGCATGGTTTCCTGTAGATTTCAGCATCACAAACATGCTAGAATTTATGGCTTATCTGGATTCAAGTTCGTTTGGAAATTATTGCACATACAAAATCGTATTGTGCGACGGTGGTTGATTGTTAACCTAGAAGTTCTACAGAATTAACAGCACCAAAATATTTTGTATTAAATCCTAAGAAAAACATATGTCAATGATTTCGACATTAGCTTTCTGAAAATTTAAACGGTTCATGATTCTGATTCATGGTTCTCCCGAAATCATAAAAACACCGAGACGTGTCTATTTTCAGACATACTATACTCTACAAATTTTCCAGAATTTAATATTCAGAATTTCATGAAACAATTTATATATTCAGAAAACTAACCTTAATACAATTCTAACACAAGAAATTAGGCTATATTTGGAGTCCAGAGCTATGAGTAATGGCTTCTGGAAGATGAAGGAAACCCTAGATGACAATTCTCCAAAATCGGCTTAAAGAAAAATTCTAGAAATTATAACTTAATACTATATATATATAGGAGAGAGAAACCGCAGCAGCTCAGAGTGTGCCACGTTGCAGCCATCTGCTTGGATCGAACGGCCAGGGTTCAACCCGGCTTGGCTCGGCTGAGTACGAGTCGGATTAAGGCTCGGCTCAGCTCGAGGTCGGCTCGGTGACCCGGCTCAACTCGCACTCGCACTCGCCCCCTCTCACTGACCTCTAGGCCCCGCTGTCTGGGCTGCGTTGGCTGACACGCAGGCCAGGCTGGCTACTTACTGGCCAGGTTGGATTTTATTAGGATTTTATTTTTCTGTAAATTAGTTTTTAATTCAGTTTTGCATAATTAACTCAAAATAAATGCTAAAATTAATCAGAAAATTCTCAGAAAATTCTAGAAAATATACTTGATTATTTAGAACCTAAAATAAAAGTTTAGGATATTTTTAATTATATTGGCCCTAAAATAAATTCTTGAAAGTCCTAGAAAATTAGTGTTACTAGTTTTTAATTAACCAAAAATTGTAAAAAAAATCCCAATAGCCCCAAATTAGCCTAATTATAACATTTAAGCTAGAATTTTAGGATAGGGAGGTTACATTAGGACAACAGTTTAGGGGTAACATGGATGTGAACCGATATCCGAGAAATTCGCTGAGGAGTGATTTGATGGGTGTGGTATATCTGAATATGAAGATAGACCTAAGGATTGCTCCACTGGGGAGATTGATGGGACGATAGCTCAAAGGTGATATGGATATGGCTAGCATCTAAGGAGATTGGATTTTGAGTGGTTACTGCAGGATTGTACGAGTGGACCTGAGGACTGCTCCACTGGGAAGACTTTGGGGACTCATCATCCGTTGCGTATCCAGGGTTCCAAGATACAGATGATGGGTTTTACAAGAATTTGTTAAGAAGGGAAGAATGTTGCACCAGGACAGTATTTGGGGATGAAGAACAAAGTTAATTTGTATATCTGGGTTGTCCCATCGTAGTACTTTTTATTAGGAACTTGCCGTTGATAGGCACCATGAGCAAGTCACCGCTGGATTTTTCTAGCCGGTATGCACCGTTGGAAAATACGATTTTCATAATGAATGGGCCCTCCCCTTTAGGTTGGGATTTATCGACCGTCTTGTGAGTCATGGTGCGTACAAGCATCTCCATATCCTAGCCCTATGCGAGTGCTATTGTAATAACTGTCAGAACGTAAAGGAGTACGCCGTCCTTTGCCAAAGTTCAGACCTTCAGCTTTTTGGAGGTCGTATCCCATCTTCGACATGAGATAGAGTGATTGTTGGCTGTAATGATGGAACTGGGGTAGCTCATCATTTGTTGTGTTGAATACTGTTGATGACTTAGCCTACGCCGAATACGGAGCTCTGTGCACAAGAACACTGCCACGTATACATGACAGAGTTGGCTACGTAGGATTACTGCTACATGCGCAAGATTGTCTACCATGTCAAGGACCACCACTTGCTGTGCGTATATTGCGCAGGGGAACACTGTCTGTTGCTCGTAAGAATTTGTTACAAACAGAAGTACTATCGTGTGTACATGAAGTATGATACGTTCTTGCGCTGAAGACTTGCTTGGCTGCGTACAATGGATCCCTGCTGTCACGCCCCAGTCCCAAAATACGTAGGACCAGGACACGTAAGCATGCCAGCCGCCTGTATATATGGCAACTCCAATATATGAAAACCATAATACAAGCGTACGCTGTAATGAACAGTAATTCATAAGTGGTAAGACTAATCACAAGTCACAGGGTAATATCTAAATCTCATCCACAGAAATCATATATGAATAACCAATAACTATGTAACTAGATCTCAATACAGATATCTAAGAATGACAGTCAGATGGAAACAAATCTACTGCCGAAATAGAATATAAAAAGGAACCAGATACACACCATATAAGAACAACATCTGACAATCACGAGGCCCGAAGAGAAGACCTCCTCGGAATTTAAGTAGCCTGTCCGGATCTGCGCTCCTGTGAATACTCAGGAACATCTACACCTGGAAAGGGACCAGGTCCTCAGAGGAACATAACAAGATACATAAAAGTATGCCATAATGTAAATACTGTATAAATAAATGGGGTGTGCTAACCATCTAAGTGAATGCAAGTAAAGACCTTGTAGTACGCATGGGGATGTGTAGGCCTGACATATGCTGACGTAATTCACCAATCGTCAGGACTGGCTAGTATATGTGTCATATGCCCCCGGACTCACGGGTAACAGGAATACCCCGTCCTCCTCGGAGCATGGTAACGGGAACAAGAAAAATGATACCCCATCTCCGAGAAGCATGGTAACAGGAATACCCCATCTCCGAAGAGCATGGTAACGAGAATATAAGGGGGGGTGTCCCATACGCCTACTAAGTATCTTTCCCGCCTAATATAGATATACAAATCATGAAAACGACGTGGACATCTCGAACTATGATGCAAGTCTCTATATAAATAATCAACTAAGCTAATACCGTTACACGTGTAGCTCATACCGATGGCCAGTCGAGTATGAGGCACGTGTCCCTATATGAACTCACTCTGTGACGTGTAATGATACATGTCAAGGCCTGGGAAGTCATACCAATAACTCCATAACTTTAGGTAGGTCTACTAGACACTAGGTCAGATACTACTCCTAACGTCAACGCCTTCGTTGACTGCACCCGAGTCTGCTCGAACGCGCACATTTATATAATAAATAAACATGTAACTAATAATAACTGAATTTAAACAGTACAACAAGGCAAGGTATACTTGCCTGACAAGAGAGCTGCAAATATAACGTCCAGATGTCAAATGCCAAAAGTCAGAAACTATGGCCTCAGAGTAAATGTCTCTGGATGCTGAAATAAACATCACTAACAGTCTCAGAAAATATCAAATAGCTATAAACGCCTGTCCTTAAGTCCAATTTGGACACAGGGGCAAAAATGACAGTTTTCGGTCAAAGCGGGGTCTACATGAAGGCCGCTTTGCACTGAAAAATGTGTCAGGGTCAAAGGTCTCCAAATTTGCCAAACTTAGTGTCAACAAGTCCAGAACGTCGATACGAACCCAACGGAATGTCCAGAACTGGATTCCGATGTGCCGATCACAAAATCGTCCGTCAAGTGGAGCCTGTGGGGCCCACGATACGGAATTTTGTCAACGTTCTCAGAATTGAACCAAACTTGGATCATAGGACCAGCGTATTGCTACGAGTCCGATGGCACAAGTTTCGTTTCGATCCGACGTGTGTACACAAAATTGCAGCGTATTCCAGAACAGACGGATACGAGACGGTGTCGACGGATACGCGCTGATTTCAGTGTGCACGCACATCCGAATCAACTTCTGCGAAATCTTGCACGTCCGTATCAACGAGGCACATATTTCGGTAAAGATCGCGTGCGACCAAGTCGTCCCGTTTGGCGGGGTATACTCAGTTCCGGGGTGAATCAGGACGTTGTTTTTCCTGTTTTTGGATCGCGGTTCACGATCGCCACAAGATGCGATGCACCGAGCGGGTTGTACGAACATCGAGAGGGTTACGTAGCCTACATGTCACAACTGACGGAATTAAAAACGGAATTACGAGGAGATAGAACGGGTTACCTAAACAGGGCTCCACAGAAATGACTTTTCTTCGTGTCCGTGAAGATATGCGACACGACACGATTTCTGGTTGCCGTGTCCGGTTAGTTTTAGGGTTCTGGTCTCTGCCGGAGACTCGCCGGAGTTGGGAGGCTATGCTGGCCGGGTCTGGGTTGGCCGGAGGAAGGTGCTGGAGGTAGCTCGCGGCGGAGGACGGCCGCTTCTGGGGCTCTGGTCGTCGTGGAGGTCGGGCTTCACAGTGGCGGAGGAGTCGGGGGCTGCTCAGGGGGTTCGAGGGGGGTCGGGTGGCGGAGGGCGAAGGAGATGGCGACGATGATGATGGCGGTGGTGGTGGCGAGTGATGATGATGGTGGTGGTGGCAGAATCGACAGGGTGGGGAGGAAGGGTGGAGGAGGTAGAGGGGATCGAGGCCGAGGAAAGGTTGGCTGGGCGAGGCCGGCGGGGGGGGGGGGGGGGACAGCTGCGGGGGTGGGGATCATGGCAAGGAGGAGGAGGAGCTGGGAAGATGGTGATGGTGGTGGTGGCGGGCTGTGATGGGGGTGGCGGTGGTGGCGGAGTCGTGGGGGTCGTCAGGTGGAGGGAGATGAGGGGAGATGGGCTCGGGGGCTGGGAGAGGGCGGCGGAGAAGGAGGAGAGAGGAGGAGCGGCGGCGGGTGGAGCTCACAGGCGGGGTCGGGCCGCCGCTGTGCCGGCTAGGTCGGGGAAGGGGAAGGGGAAGGGGGAAAGTGGAGGTGAAAGAGGGAGGCTGAGGAGAGAGGGGCCAGCGGGGGGGAAGCTCGCCGGGGGGGAAGGCTCGCCGTGGGGGGGGGGGGCTCGCCGCGGGGGGGGGGGAGGGGGGGTAGGCTCCGGCGATGGGAGGGGGTCGGCTCGCCGCTCCGGCGGGGGGGGGGGGGGGGGGGGGGGTAGCCGACAGTTGGGTAGGTTTAGGGATTTTTAATTTTGTTTTTATTTTTTATTTTCTTTTTCTTTTATAGAAAATTATATAGATATTTTAAGTAAAATATCTAAAGATATTTTCGGGATATTTTTGGGTGGGTCCTGCCTCCAAATGGACGGTGCATGTTCACCGGCCAATGAGGGGGTGACACCTCACAGGAAAATTTGCAGAAAAGTCCCTACAATTTTATAAATTGTATAATGGTCCTATTTTGAGAATTTGCACAAATTACGAAATTGTCTGGGAAAACACCCGATTCCTAAAAATACTAAAATTCACAGAATTGAAGGAAAAAGCTGTGTGAGGGTCCTGAAGGGGTGGGGGTGAGTCTGGGCAGGGACTGGGCCTGGTTTTCTTGGGTGATTCGGGCCATCGTATTTATTAATTAATAAATACTGCGTACGGTGTTCACTAATTATTTAGAGGTAGGTAGGGCCATAATTTTAATACGGTGTCAATACACTAAATGTAGTATACTCAGTGTAGAAAAATAACGTATTTTTGTTTAGACAAAACAGGGGCATATTGGGCCTCAAATCTCTATTGGAACAGGGATGGGTACAGATCTAGGAATTTAAATACGTACGTTGGTAACGATATTTGTGCGTCTAAAACGAGGCTCAAAACAGAGTATCTGGGAGTTGCACAAAAACAAAAAAATAGACTAACATGTCTAGGATAGGTATGTGAACTTTGTTCGGGGATAACAGTCAAGGTAAAGCTCCAAATAATTCGGTGATGGACAGGTGCTCAAATCAATAGAATATGTAAGCAAAATAAATTAAAATATTGCCATAAATCCTAAATTGCTAAAAATAATCCTAAAATGCTAGAATCTGGTCGAGGGGGTTTATACCTGCCTATCATGTGCCATTGCTGATGAGTCATACGAGACTTAGATTTTGTGTACAAGGAGACTTGTTGAGCTGCGCTGAGCATCCGAAGTATACAATTGGTGCTTTCTAAGGCAAGGATCCTGCGGCCCGGCCTGCATTGCTGCCCCTTTGACCTAGTCGTTGAAGGCACTATTTGTTGTGCCAGTTTTTGAGTAATGACCTCACCTCTTGGGGTTGTAAGTGATACCAAGCCTGCTACTCGGCTGTGAGTCGACGGGAGGTTGATGACCTCCCTGGTTGCCTGGGCTTCCGTCACTGGGAAGTCGCCTAATTAGAGGGACACTATGTTCACAATGACTGTCCTATCCTCGAAGTCGAGGGTGAGCTCATTGGCATCGATCCATTGCTGGATACATCTCTTCAACACAGAGCAGCCTCTGGTTGGATGATGAATGTACCGATGAAAGAGGCAATATTTTGGATCATCGACCTTGTCAGCCTCTTCAGGGCATCTAATGTTGGGTAGTCGAAGTTTTTTTTCCTTTATCAGTATGTTGAAGATTTCAATGATGTCGTCATCATTGAAAGAGAAAGTCCTCTTTGGCTTTGGGGCTTCCGATACTTGAGTCGTACGGTCCTCAAGAAAGACCGATAATTTTGTATCATTTTTGGACTAGGAGGTAATTCTACCCCCAACTTTGGATGCTGCTATATCTTGTCGAGGGAGACTACCCCCAAACATATTATTTTTTGGTTCTTGGGAATCACTGTCCTCGCGGCATGACGGGTTTGTGTGGATTACCAGGAGATTGCTACTTTTGGCTTGCAGGGTTATTGCGGGCCCTGAGGGTGGCAAGACAATGTTCGCCTTGATCTCCAGAATTTTTTGGGCCAGAGTCTGTATTATAGCACTCATGGTGTTCATCATTGCCTCAAGAGCATCGAGTCATTGGCGATCGCTGAGCCCTTTTGCCTTCGGTTCCTGAGTTGCACTATCCTCAGGAAAGACGGACATCGTTGCATCATCTTCAGACTCAAAGGAGATGATACCCACAACTTCAGATGATGCTCTAACTATTCGAGGGTGACTTCTCCCCGGCCTGTGATTGTTTGTTCCTTGGGAGTTGTAGTCTTCAGGGGAGGTAGGCATCATCACACCATCTTCCGATTCTGTAGGATTGCTATCCCCAGCCTTAGATGCTGCATTAACACTAGGCACGTTGCTGTCAGCTTCCTCAAAATTGTTGTCTTCAGGAAAATCTGAAAGTGCTACATCTTCTTTAGACTCGGAGGGTATATTACCCCCAACTTTGGAAGGTACATTGTGTTGATGATGGTGATTACCCCCAGAGAACTCGACATCTGTCCCTTGAGATTCACTATCTTTATGGAATACTGGATTGTTGCGTATGTCTAGGGGGACACTACCACCATCTTGGGCCACCCCAGGGGTTTTGAGGAAGAACTACCCCCAGGGGCTGACGGCTTCTTCCTTGAGCGGGTGCCATAGAAGACTCCTTTCACAGGTGCTTTGTCAGTCCTCCGAGTAGTTGCCTTCGCGACGCAGTGGTAGAGAGCACCTAACTGGAGGTATTTGACTTCTTTTTTCCCTTGGTGGCGGGAAGCTTTCCAGTTGAGTAGCACGTGGTGAAGGAAAACTCCTTCTCCTATGATACTTGCACCTGATCTCTGGGTTGTTGCAGGGTAGGTGCTTTCTGGTGCTGCTGTTGGAAGGCCGACTGCCTGTCTGTGGGTACTGCCGCTTTATTGCAGCAGCAATTGTTAATGATATTGGCATAATTGTGCCTTGGAGAGGGCACATCGCATGCTGTAGTTGTTTTTCTTGCTTTGCACTTATGAGTAATCATGTCACATAAATTATGTGAATGGTGTTTTACCTTTGCATCATCTTTGTGAATCCGGGTATCCCGAGCATACGAATGCGCAGGTGCTATATTTGATCCCTAGCCGGGGGTTCGCACACGAACTTTCCCGAGGTATTGGTGGAGGATTTTTAAAACTAACCCAGTCCATTGGTCCATGTGGGCTGGACGCTTGGGTCAGTCTGTAGAACTTTTCGTCAGAGGCTCGCATAATAGTTAGCGATGCCTGTTGGAGGTCGGTCGTATAAGCAGTTGCTTGAACTTGATGGGCTCACGGCCTGCTATCTGCGGCTGTGAGTTGATGCCGCATGAACAGTCTTATGCGGCCTCCTCCTTGGCCGCATAGAAGCTGCCTCAGCACCATAATGTCTGGCATCATAGTATTTTTTTCTGCCAGAGTCTGGGTGCTGAACAGTTTCTATGTCAGCCTGGGCTGCCGCATAGATGTGGACGTTCTGGGTGTTTGTCCCACGACCATCATTGGCAACAGAGTGAGAGGCTGGAAGCGTCTGCTCCGCAGCTGGGTGGAGTGCAGCGGCCTTGGCCATCCATGTTCTGTGGGACTTCTTGGTCTTGGCTATTCTCGGCGAACGATTAACACTTTCTTCGAAGAGCATATCCTCGAACGCTTGCTGGTCGAAGTGGACCACCAGTATCTTTTGTGTCGATTCGAGCTTGGATGCATCAGATTGTGTCACCGACTTCTCAATAGTGGAGAAGGATGTCCCCAGCAGAGTCGATACCGTGTTTGCCATTTAAATCAAAAAGAGAACTGGAAGAATTTAATTTTATTAACAAACTAAGAAAGTACAAAGAAGAGTCCTAAGAGATAATCTAAGTACAAATTTATTTTCTGGGGGTGACAATGGAGGGTTAGGAGTGTAGAAACTCTCTTTACTCCGTGGACGATCTGATATAGCAGCTCTTCTCTCTCTCTCTCTTAAGTGTAGATTCGTAGATAGCTAGCCAGCCTTTTGGTTCGGTCTCTCTTTAAAGCAGAAAAATCCTACCTTTAGAAAGTTCTAGTTGCTCCTATTTATAGAAATCGTGCTGATGGACTATGGGTGCCGCATATGCCTCTGTTTGATCGTCGCATAAGGCTCCTTCAATAGAATGCGATTGCAACTGTTGCCGCAAGCCATGGGCAGATTGCCACGTGGAGATTTGTTAAGATTTTTTTATTGCTGAATATCTGGATGACTCTCATATATTGTAAGTGCGACTTGGTCAAATGGACACGTGGTCGCTATTTGGTTGGAAAGAATTACTCAGTTGTAACAACAAGATTTTGTCGATGTGGAATCTAGGACACGTGTGGCAAAAAATGCACGGGGCACATGGGATCTGGAAAGCATGGGACTAAATACGCATGGAACGCATAGAGTCTGTAACGCATAGACCAGAGCCGCATAGGACGTATGGAGTCTATAACGCATAGGCCAAAGACGCATGGACCACATAGAGTCTGGATTGCATGGAGTCTCATAGGACAGATAGAGTCTAGGATGCATGGGCCAAAGCTACATGGGACGCATAGAGTCTGGAACGCATTGGGCCAGAAAAGTATGGAACACATAGAGTCTGGAATGCATTGGGCCAGAGACGCATGGAACGCATGGAGTCTGGAACACATTGGGCCAGAAACGCATAGAATGCATGGAGTCTGGAACGAAGTGGGCCAAAGACGCATAAACCAAACTGAGTCTAAAATGCATTAGGCCAGAGATGCTTGGGCCACATAGAGTCTGGAACGCATTGGGCTAGAGACGCATGGACCACACGGAGTCTGGAAAGCATTAGGCCAGAGACGCATGGACCGCATGGAGTCTGGAATGCATTGGGCCAAAGATGCATGGATTTTTGTCATCTTCTGCATTCATAAAATTTGAACAGCTGTTTACTGCCAAAAGTAATTATGACGAAGCCGTCATCCCGAATTCTAATCACCGGTGCAGGATTTGAGGCGGTCGGGATGACTGTTTGCTTTTTCGGAGTCATAAATGCTCCGATGTGACTGTAGGGATGATACGTCAAAAGGAGGCATGCGTCTCGGGACGTTATGTATCCGAGGGTGTTATGCGTCCACTACTGTTATACGTCTCTTGCTTATTTGTTAACTGTAAACTGGAGCGCATGGAGAGATTTTTTATGCTTCTACAATGACCTTCATTCCATAAATGAAGAACTTTCTGAAAGGGTTGTTCATTTAGAAGAAAGCAAATAACTTTTTGAGAAGTGAAAACAATAATTTATTATCTAGACTTGATTCTCAAAACTCATATTGTGTTTCTTTAAAGAGTTTAAATGATGTTTTGATTTTGAAAATCAATACTCTCTCCTCATCAATAGAAGATTTCAAGAAGCAAACTCATGAGTTATCAAAATTGCATGATTCTTCTATTGATGTTTTAAAAAAACAAAATGATTCCTTTATCTCTAAAATTAGTTTATTTGAAAAAGAGAATAATATTTTAAATACTAAATTTGATTCTCTTACTTGTATGCATGATGATTTGTTATTAGAACATGATATTCTTAGAACCAAATATTCTCATGCTCACTCTAGAGATATTCATCATTCTAGTATGTCACATTATCACAACCATGCTCATTCTGATACATGTACATACGCTAGTATTAGGTGCTTCTATTGCTCTCACATTGGATACATAAGTTTTACTTGCCCTATTCGTAGGAGTTTTACTACCAATGCAAGAGTAAATGCTAATTTGGGTTTCCAAAGCTAACAAATGTAGATCCAAGTTTATTTGAATACCAAAGTCTTCACATCATATTATAGGTGGATCTTTTTGTGCCAAAATATAGCATCATGGAGCGTGTTTGTGATTGCAAAGCTAAAATGGTCATCTTTCAAGCAATTGTACCAACACAAATGTGGCCCCTAGAGCCACTTTGGTAACATGCTAAACGATTCTTGCATAAATAGCTTAATTGATAGAATCTAACATGTTTTATTTTATATCTTTCTACTATCTCTTATTGATTTCTTTTAGTTGCTTATTATATAAATCAATGTGAGATATATGATACTAGCATGCTTTGTGTATTTCTCTTGTAATTACCTCATCTAGCATGACTAGTTGCTTAACTTAAAATGATTAGTTCACACTATATAGTTCATCACTTATTTTCTATTAGTGTAACACATTTATATATGCATGTTATAATTTCTTATCCTTATTTATAAAGCATGCATATTACTTTAGTCCATAGGATCTTGAGATTTTTTTTTAAGTGTTAAATATTTTTTTTCTTTGTTTTTATATTATTTAGATAACTACTTCTCACCAATTTGTTTGAATTATCATATTTAATATAATCGGTTATTGTGTATATATGTGTTTAGCACGACTTTGTCTTTACTTAAAAAGTATATACTTATACTTTAATTTAAACTTGTGCTTGCATAATATATTCACTATTGATTCTTGTGCTTCTTTTGACAAATCTCTTATGAATCAATTATGTTTTTGCCTAATAAAGTTTATTTATACTTGTTTGAATTTGTGATAGCATTTCAAATATTTATTAAGGATACATGACTATATAATTATTTTCCTATATTCATATGTTGATCATGTATCTCTTATATTGCTATATATATTTTTTGTGTAAATATCTTTATATGGGCATATGAGTTAAGCTCAAGTTTTACTTTGATTTAAAGATTATTCCATACTTGTATCTTCAAACTTGTGCTTGTCTCATATTTTAGGTATTGATTCTTTTGACTAATTTGTGCATGTTTCTTTGAATCAATTAGCTTCTTCCTTAAAGTCGTTTTCTTGATTATATCTTCTTAGCATTTTGGTTGACAATGTGTATTCATGCTTTTATTTGATTAAATCTTTTCATGAATACCTATTTATGAAATATATAGCTTTATATATGGTCACGTCTCGATCTTTCGCAGGAATCAACCGTCCCCGCTAGGCGCAAATTGTCGTGCCAGTACTCCCACAGTACGACCATTCCCATCTAGATGTGATATCGCACGAGCACAAGCTATGCCCGTGCAAGACCATGAATCGAACAGGCGGAGAAATATCTAAGTCGCAGAGTCACACAGATAATCCGAATGCAGCAGAATAAGAAACGAACATGTGATTGATAATAAGTTCACAGAGTCGTCATAGCAGAAGCATTGAATAACACAAGTATGGAAGTAAAACAAGCATTTTATTAATATTGAACAAGTATTACAAGCGACACTAGACCGAGATTACAAGTCGCTCAAGTCCTCTCTCTCTCTTAAAACAATAAAAGCGTGACAACTCGCTACAATTGTGGAATGATACACAGACGATGTTCAAACATTATATCTTATATATGTGCTTCAGCTCTGGACGCAACGCTCCAAGACTCCAGAGTGAACTCCATATCTTAGTTCGTATGAAAGGATTTTTGCACTGAACGAGGTTCTCTCGCACCCTACAAGCAATCTGGTGGATTATCAGTACATGAATACACTGGTGGAGAGGATTCTCGCCCTCTCGATAAATCTAAATACGTTATATAGGTTCCGTGCACCATCTATTAAGTTATCTTTCTAGTCTTGCCTTAGGATCAGTTTCATAGCATAATGTATAGCCTAACTCGTGTGACAGTGCATCGTACGATATAAAAGTAACACGGCGAGACCTACCAACTTACCATTCTTCATTCCCTGTCCAATGATAAAACCAAGTTAAACCAAGCACGAGCAAACATTTATTGTGATCTTTTTGTTCAAATAACAATTAAGGTAAAGCAGGGTCAGGAACAACGAATCTCTTTATGATAAACGGATCTATTTTACAAGTTCTTTATTATGGGCAGTTCCTATAAAGGATCAGACTAATAACGTATATAATACTTGAATTATCAATGTAGATGCTACATAGTTGGTTATCATCCTTCAGAGACTACGAGTGTAATAGGAGCATTCGTTGACAAAAGGATCACCCTAAGATGATCATCTCATTGCTATTGAGAACGAATCAAATCAGATGGTTCTATTTCTCAATATTTCCAACTTGCTCCTACGGAACCAAGGTCGAAAGATTAAAAAGTCAGCATTCATAACCACTGATGAAAGATTCCTCGAAAAGTTAAGGATTAGTAATCTTTTTTAGAATATATATATATATATATATATATATATATATATATATATATATATATATATATATATATATATATATATATATATATATATATATATAATAAAATCTACGGAATTCGCATAAGCAAATACGAGTGTCATGAGCGGAGTTTTGACTCAGGTGCACGAGCTATACGGATTACTCATATTGTGTTATACTCAGGTGGGTTGCAATAAATTGCTCAGGTGTTCAATATGTGCACATATGCCTTATACTCATATCCGTTCATGTATTCCAGGTTACTAGATGAGATGCAATCTCGCACGCGGATTGCCGCTAAGCGAGGATTAGTTATCTATATGAACATGAGTCACTGGCATAGCCATAAATGATGAGTTATAGTCATGAATGAGGATGGTGTGCAACTTAAAATACATGAGGTGCTACATGCCTTCCCGTCTTATACATGAGACTATCAATCTTAGAGCGAGAATGGTGTAGCGTTAGCGCACACGCCATCCTACTCGTACATAAAAAAGATTGCTGCGTGAGTTCCATCCGAATCGGATCGGCCCCGGTGCCCCAGAGACCGTCTGTGGAACGAGATTTAAAAATCTTCCTTGTTCAATAAGTTGTCCGCGACATGCAAGTCTTGGGTCTTCCAAATTCACAACATGACATAATAATTCTTGATTCTTGTTCTGAACGAGTATTGCTCCATAAGCTATGATTCTTGCTTTACTTGAAATAATTCTCGTTCAGAGTTCAACTTGACTTGATGCATTTCCCCTAGTTCGGGAACTTCCTTGGCGACCTAACGGTCTTGAATGCTTGTAGGTTCATATTACACAGAAGGAGTATTTGATAGTCTTCTAGTTAACTAGATGCATGCACGATATGCATAGTGTTACTGGATCGTGGCATCAAATTATGTAAAAAGCATTAAAATGAGGCAAACGAGTATAAGTTACAACATAAGCAGGCAAGCATGCATTTATTGGAAGCATAAGCATAAGAAAATATATTGTATAGTCTAGCTTAGAATATAAGCCTTTATGTTAGCATGAGTCTAAGGGGTATGCGATGAGTGAAACCATACAGGGGCATATCAGACGACATAATCCATAAGGCGAGTAGTGTAAACAAGTAAAGCAGTGCACTACGAAGAGTATATAATGATCTACTCGAAGCATAACCGGAGTCTACTTGCACAAAGCTAAGGTAGCATGCGAGGGTCAAACTATAACCCACATTTTATTTTTATGTTCTAACACAAACAATACAAGATTAGATTATTTTCTTAGCTAGGTGCGTTGTATTCTTTATTAACATGCAAATGGATGATTCATCTAGCGACTAACATGTATTGTCCATATTTTAAGTGTGCAGGCTAAGCAAAGACATATTCATCATAGCCATCCACCTTAGCGATGATTCACCTCGGTCGAGCGATACTCTGAGTGCGCCTTTGAAAGTCTAAGTCTGAACTCCTGAAGGATCAAGTATGGAATCTTTTGCCTCAAATGAGTCTTCTCGCTGAGCAAGATGGGTTGGGTCATCGCACTAGTGCCATTTGAATCGGCCCTCCGCTTAAGCGGAATGGGTCGTTACATATATACATTGATGATTCCTAACTTTTAAACTTTGTTGGACTTATATCTTTAATTTAGGATGTTGAGAGAAAATATTAATTAATGCTTTTCTTATGACTATTTATGGATGTTTATTTAAAGAATCATATGTTCTTGTGCTTTAGCTTGAGTATCTTATTTGCCTCTTTTATTATTGCACACTTTCCAAACCTTATTTCTATTATGCACTATAAAAGCTTTTTTAAAAATGTTTTTTATTTCTCTGGCATCTAGCTTTTTATATCTTGATGATCTTTCTTCACTCATTCATTTAGTTTTTTTGTTGTTGTTAGGGTTGTAGTTTTTATTACCCAACGATGTTGTAGCACATAAGGATATATACATGTATTTGATACATCAAATACCTAATGTCTTTTGCTACTATATTTTGAGCACTTAGTTTTGAGATCTATCCAATTCTAGAGAATACACTTATTTCTTTTTGGTAATAATATTTTGCATTCTCTAGATCGATCTATAACTTTATTATTATGGATTGTTCTCGATACTTGGCAAAAAGATTTGTATCATTGTTTTCTTCTTGTATATCTTTTAGACTTTGATTTGATAAGCTATTTTCTTTATTTTGTGTTATTTCTTGCTCTTATCCTTGCTTAGTGAAGAGTCTATAAATCATTTTGATCATTCAAAATATATATCCTTATTGGATACTTGAAGCTTAAGCAAGTATCATGTGTATTAGTGACTTAAGTTTTAATGAGCATATTTATCTTATTAATGATTTATCTCATTAATCCTAATTAGTTATATAGCTTGCTTTATGTTAAGCTATAAATCTTAGTTCACTTTTACTCTTCTAGCTATTATTTTTCTCATCAATCTATATATGTTATGCTAGTTTATAAAAATAAATTTTATGAATTATCTTGATGTGATTTATATTCCACATTATATAGATATGTTTATTCTGTAATATTAGTTTTGATAAATCTTTGATTTAATCTTGTTTTTCTTGTTGAGGTATGTGATTCTTTATGATTAATATTTTTTTCATATTAAGTCATTAGCAAGCATCTTTTAGACTTCTCTCATTCATGAGTCATAATTTCATCAAATTATCATATCTTTATTTTCATCTCATGTTGATTTGATTAGTAATTATTTGAATGAGATTTAAACTTTTCTATGTTTTACATTAATTTATGAGATTTTTATTAAAATTATGGACTTGGGATTTCTATTGAAGTTTATTGATGAGATTCTTAGGATCATGCATGTTTCATTTGTCACTCTTGGAAAATGTCAGCCCCCTTTCCCCGCGCACTTTGGCGCATGTTGTCTTTGGCGCATGTTGATTTCTTGTTCGACCTTTATTTAGATCAGACTCGTGAGTTATGGAGAAGAATGAGTTTGGTTGGGTTGGTGGCATGTGGCTAGTATGGGTTTGAGTAATCCAATGGTCCACATCTCAAACCTAAACCTATATATATTCTCATTTCTCTCTCTGCTCATTATTTTTTTTTCATTTCTCTCTCTTAGATTTTTTCTCCCTCCGTAGGAAAGTACATCTTGCACAAGAGAAGAACCATGAATTTATGCATGCTTTTAATTCTTAATAATTCATGTTTACTTCTAGCTCATGTTGTTGGGATCGAGCAACCCTTCATCTTTAATACTTGTCGTTCTTAATTTTCTTGGGTTGAACTGCATGGACCAGAGTTTGGTTCTATGGATTCACTTCTGTTTTCTTGGGGATTGATCTCCCAAAACTTTGTTTTTTATAAAACAAATTAGCTCATAGTGTAGAGCACCATATTTTATATAACTTTGTATTTGGCCGTGCTTGTTTTTGAGTCCAGCTAAATTCAGTACTAAAACTTAATACAATACGTATACCAAATGGCTTACTGGAGAAGAATAACAGTGCTCTATGAAGAGTATGCGAGAAAACTCCTTTGACTTAGAAATATGTATATTTTACTTTGGGGGCACATTGGTGTGCTGTCCTAACTCTTCGTGCATACTAATCATACTGTACTTAGTCTCCTAGCAAAAGTGCGCCAGTCACACTCCTTGAGTCAGTGGTGCACTTTTGAGAGAAAATTCAGTTGGCGCACTTTGGTGAGTATTAAATCAAAGTTATCCTTGGAAAACCAAGGAAAAGTGTACCACAGTTAGTCCGCGCACTTTTCTCGAGTTGGCATTTTGGCACACTTTTCTTTTTCATCAGCTGGCGCACTTTGCTTACGTTTGGTAGCTTGCGCACTTTTTTCTCTGCGTTTCCTGTAGGACAAAGCGATGGTTGGTTTCTCGATTTATGTGTTATTGATTTCTGTACTCCTCGACTTTCGAGCTTTGACCTCGGATTGTGTGTTTTGTCTTATAGCTAGTTTGTTCGCGTACTTTTCCTGAAAGTGTGCTTTCTTCTCGCCCACGCACTTTTGTCAAGTGCGCCGTATTGGCCAACTTGCTTTGTGCGCCACTGTCCAGTTTTAGTCGTTTGTGTTCCAACTTGCTTTGTGCGCCACTGCCCAGTTTAAGTCGTTTGTGCGCCAACTTGTTTTGTGCGTCACTGCCCAGTTTTAGTCGTTTGTGCACCAACTTACTTTGTGCGTCTACTATTTTTTGTGCATGTTGAGCCTTGTAGATGTAGCCCTGTATGCACTTATTATTTTACTTGTTAATTAGATTATTTTTTCTTGATCACCTTATTATACGTTGGATAGAATAAGAGGTGTAGTTCAACTCGGGTGACGTACTGCAACCCCGGTCCTTATTTAGTTTAAGGGTTGTGGATCTGATCTCGAGGGGTTCTCACACTACTTTTATTCTCATTCATCGATATAATAAAGTGACAAATTGATGTGACCAGTATTAGACTATCATCTCCTGAATAATTTGCTACCTGGTAACATATTTATGATCTTGATTCTAGAACTTGTTTCTGCCCTGACTATTATATCTGTGCTGATACACTTGATTGCATAAAGAGTACCACTTGATATGTAGTGAGCTATCATGCCACATACTCCTGCTACGTGATATATGTAGTTATTTCCATACACGGATCTTGTAGTTGGACAATAACTTTATCCGAGGCTAGATAATATTGATTGTTGCATCATACTTGGTGAATCCAGATTTAACTTTCGAGTGACAATATGGATTCGTATCAAGAGTGCCCGTACTTAAGGTACAACATCTAAGAAAAAATATTCATGTGACGACGGCATGAGATTCTAACTAACCTAGGGTTAACTAGGCAACTTAATTATAGAGCATTGGGAGAGAATGGTATCTCGAGATCGTGCATGTCGAACCACCCTAAATTAGCTGAAAGTAAAGGCTGGTAACTACGGATACTGTATATCATCCGCACTACTGGAGTGCAGTATCTGATTTAATTATAAGACCAAGCCGATATCTTTCCTATAGAAAGTTTGGAACTGTTACTGATTATTAATTAGCTCAGGCCACTACGAGGGACTGTGCATCATTTACATATATTATTACTTGTATATCATTGGTTCAACCAGCCCTGCTCGATTATGACATGATAAGAAGATACTTATATATTGCATTACTGGGATAACCCAGAGATCACATATTAAGCCGTAATACATAATTTGTCGTCTAATTTGCTTATATAGGTGCCTAGCCAAGAAAGTGGGATATCGTGGCATGATGATTCAACACATGTCCTTGTTTGGTTGTTGGGTTGCGTTATTGTATTACGATACTCTATAGACTGAAGCTATATTATTTCTCCTTATTGTATCTCTACTTTGTGTATTGTGACTTATATTGAGTGGAATTAGGGACACGGGCTATTGTGGCATTATAATTTAAATCATGTCCTTGTTTGGTTGTGGGTTGTACTATTGTGTTACAATAAACTGTTGACTGAAATTACGACGCAAAATATTTTAGCTTGACCATAATCAAGGGACGTATTCTATTTTGATATGATAGGGCACTTCATATCCTTGTTTGGTGAAGGGGTGTCGTTCCATGTCATGTTTGGGATATAAGTCATTGATTGTTGGCTCATGCATCTCAGGCTATATATTTGGTTTTGTTTTTTTATTTCGTGCTTCCTTTGTGGTACTTGCTATTTGGGGTCAGACTCCACTGGTTTTGTATGGCCAGATTTAGAGCCAGCACCGAAAGATCAAGCTTACTTCTCCCCCACTGATGGCACACACTAGAAGGATGGCTGCTGAGGGTCACGAGTGGGTTTCTTGTTTCACTACTCGTCTTTTGTAAACTATATTATTTTGGGCGTTTAGCTAACCGGCACCTGTTAGCCGACAAATTTTGATACTAGTTCCCTGCATGACTGTATTATATTCAAACTGCAGCTGACTCACTATCATGTATATTGTTGATTGTGTATCTAGCATATCCTTTTGTATTACTAGATCTCTAGAATATTCTAATGTGGCATTTGTGATGCCTTACTGCTTATTCTGGAATGTTCTATATTATTGCTACTTGATTAAACGATTGAGATATAGAAGTTCTTAACCCTAAGGAGACTTGATTGTAGTATACACCCCCTTGTCTCTAGACAACATTAACACATTACGGGTTACTTCAGTATTCCGTAATGTGCGGTTGGCTGAGTCATTCTTCCGCTCTCCAGTATTCTGGATCTGGGGCGTGACAGAAAATGATCATAATGATTGGGTAGTTCAAGATTATCTAACTATGTAAGTTTCATGTCAAATATTTTACTCTGCCTTGACTGCTCATGGTTACCACATATCATCCTCTGCTATTTAAACTTAATTGATTTTTATCTAAGTATTAGCAAGGTTTGGTCCTTACCTTATGATTGGTATATATATGTGGTAAAGCCCATTAAGTCCATGTAAAGTAATCAATTGATTGATTCTTGCTTAATTAGTTAATCATGGACATTTTTTGTGTGTGCGTATTTTTGAGCTATATTGTGACTTTCATCATGTTTTGTTTATTTGATTGATTATACTTTTTGCTTCATGATGATCTTTTCTTAAAAGGTAATATATACTGACCTAGATTATATCTTTATGAGTTTATCCTTCTTAGATCAATGTTTCTTATCTTTTAATTTATATGCTTAATTGGATATTTCTTTTTGTTGCTCATCTTTAAGTACCTTCTATATTGTTATCTCATTTTGTCTAAAGATGATTATTTTTGTTTTTGTGACGATTAGTAAGCCTTATATGCATTGAGCAAGGGGGAGAAAATCCTTAGTTGATATATCCCCTAGATCTTGTTTTCATATTTTTATGCATATAATTCCTTTAGAACTAGATATACATATTTTGAGGGGGAGCAAATTAATTATGTCAATTCATTTACATCCTTTAAATATGTGGTATACCTAGTTCATCATGAACTCATATTCATTCTTTTTAAATATCCTTTTAATTGTGTTCATGATATGTGAAGAGTTTATGAGAATGTATGCAATTATCTTAATTATCTTGTTCCTCTCTAATTTATGAGTTAATAGATTGAATTTTCCTAAAATAACTTGTTTATCTTTATTGATGATTCTATTTAGCTTTCATTGTTTTGGCTTTCCTTGTATGCTATTTGGCTTTATTTTCTTGGACTTACCCAAATTCATCATTATATATTGGTCATAGTTTGAGGGGGAGCATTCAAGTCGAGTGAATCCCTCCTTCTCAAGTATTCTTTTTCTTCTTTACCTACATGTTTATCTAAAGGTTATTCGTATAGTATGATATGCTAATTGAGTTCAAATGCATGAACTCGGGTAAGCAGGTAATGTTTGCAAATAGGAAGATTCTTGTACATCTATTTGACTTCTTTTCAATGATTATACTCTTTTTATGGTTTTAATCCACTAATTTGTATGTGCAAATTATGAATCATATTTGTTTCCTTGATCATTGTTTAAAGCTCTTATTGTATCTTCCATTATTCTATAATGGTATCTATTATATTTGCAAATATCTAATATTTATGGCTTTTGTTTAAAATTCATTCTTTCTAAACTAGTGTAATAATTCATATCATGTTATGTTTTGGATTTATTCCTTGGATTTGAGTTGGTAAACCACTTATTGAATTATTTTTATTTTTTTATATTGATATTACAAACTACCTTGTGCTTTGACAAGCTATATTTCAATTGATATTATACATTAATTGTGTATTTTCTAAAATTTGTCTTTACACACTTCTAATTTACTTTCATAACTTATCTTGATCATGATTGCCTATGACTTCCTTTTGCTCTGATTTATTTACTTGAGATTGAATTCCTGTATCTACTAGTAAGGAGAGCTTATTTTTGACCATGTCAAAGGGGGAGAAGTATGTTTAAGTATGTGCTAGTATGTTTAAAAAAGGTAGAATAGTTTAAGTAATATGTTTTTAGTGATGTATGCTTATATATTTTACATATTAGTGATATAAGCATCTATTGTATTAATCTTAAACTTAACCGATTTGCCATAATAAAAAATTGAGGTATTGCTAGCCCCATGATTGTATCATATTTTTAAATATGGTTAATCGATTAAGTTTAGCCTTTTAATATCACTAACCAATCATGAAATCACTATAGCATTTATACTCTTCTTCCACCTTTAGTGATATATGCTTATTGTTTTACATATTAGTTGATTTTTGGCTAAAAATAATCCTGGATTATTTTCTATTATTATCACCTTTTAATATCACAAACTTTGAAGAAGCCTGCACTTATTATAGTCTGTCTAGAGTCTGTAATGAGTCTTAGGAATAATTGTAAACACAAGAAATGGACGACAAAATCGAAAGCTAGGGTAGAAAAAAATCCAGGATCATTTTTAACAAAAAATTGGCATACCGACGGTATACTGTAGTATATCGGCGGTATACCAATTTTATATAAATGTTGCTATCTATCGTTTGGACCGGCATACCGATGGTATACTGGTCTATACCGACGGTATACCGGTTCATCACAGTTGGCAATCCAAAGGTCAAATTCCTGTGCATTAAATAATTTTAACGGCTCTTTTTCTAGTCGTTGCTACTGTAGACTGGTATACCGATGATATACTGTAGTATACCGGCGGTATACCGTTCGCGGACTAAAATTTACAATTTTGCTCTTTCTTTGTGTTGGTCTATATAAAGTCTTGAACCCCTTCTTTCAAGGTTGACCTTTTTGAGCCTAAAATTTTTCTATCTACCAAAGGCCATCCACAAATACTCCATCAAAGCTTTCAGTCGCCTATCCACAAATTATGTTAGAGTGTTCTTGAGTTGTAAAAGTTAGATCTTTATATTTGTTGTAAGAAGATCAAAACTATATTGTAAAAGGTTTAAGTGTACAAGCCTTCGGATCAAAGCTTGCGTGAAGTTAGAGAGCCTTCAGATCAAAGCTCTTGTGTAAGAAGTCAACGAGCCTTCGGATCAAAGATCGTGGTGTAAATATTTTAACAATAGTAGATTCAAGCCGGACAAGAGTTTCCGGAACTGGAGTACTTCTAGGAGGATAACATGATACATCGGGTGTCGGTATTCTTATTGCTCTACTTCTTACACACTTAATTTTTAAATTGTCTATTATTAACTATTTGTGTTTGATTTATTAGCTTGATCCTATTCACACAACCCCCCCCCCCTCTAGGGTTTCTACATATTATCCCTAACCACCCAAAGCCAATTCCATGTCATGTCCAAGTAAAACTAGATCCATACAAAGTTCGATGAACCCTCGTGTCGAATAGTAGGCCTAATCAATAGTAAAAAACAAATACTTGTAGCTACTTTGATGCTCTCATGAGCGATTGTAATTTATAGTTTGGCTATTTTTGTATGGTGAAAACATATGCTGGAACCAAAATTATGTATTTTGTCGTCTTAGCCAAGATTTAGACACTGTTGTCAAATGCGGGTGCAAAACTAGTCCTAATTGGTCTTATTAGGGTTTAGTTTTGAAAGTAGAGTTTCAATAAGGGGCTAGTTGCAACATTTATATAAGTTCTAATGCTTATTTTGATGTAAAATGACCTAATGCAACAAAAACTGAAACGATTATCCCAATTCTACGACATTTATTGCTGTCAAAATAGTTAGAACACCGTTTATAGAGACTGTAATTCGAATTTTTTTTAGGATTACTTACACTAACCTCCCTTATGTTTATTACATAGACTTTTCTTATTTTAAAAATAATTACATGAATATTTTCTATGTTTTATGTTTTAAAGATAGTTTGTATAATAACTATTTACATAAAATATAAAATATAGAAAACAAAAAATTTACTGTAGCAAAATAAATTTATATTAAATTCATGCAGACGAAACAAGTTTGGATAATTTTGAAATAGAGACAGAGTCCGCTAACAGTGTTGGCAGAAAACCAAAAAAAATAAACACGTAGGCAAGAAGGTCAAAAGTGGACCCCACTAGACAAAATTTTGCCAACACTGTTGGCTGAATTTGTGCAAGCCAACAGTGTTGGTGGAATTTTGCCTTGTGGGGCCCGCAGGTTGGTTTGGGTGGTTGGGTTTTGTTTGGTTGGTTTAGTTTGGTTTGTTTGGTTTATTTTATTAGTTTATTTTAATTAGTTATGTTTTAGTTTTTTTTTTATTTAGTTTAATTTTGTAATTTAATTTAAGAAAATATATTTTAACGAAATAAAATTAAAATAAATTAATTGTAAAAAAAAATTTAGAAATATTTTTTTCGCACATGTTTTATGTCCACTATTTTTGCCTCACGGATTTAAAATAATTAATTTAAATTTTTTCTTTTAAAATCTTTTTTCTAATTTTTTTGAGAGGTCGAAACATCGTTTTAAATCCGTGGGCCCCACATCCAATATAAATTAATTTCACTACAGTAAATTTTAAATATTCAAAAATAAAATTACCGAAAGTAAAATTTGGAGGACGAAAAATTATTTTTTTGCGATTTTGAAAATTTTCAAAGTCCGTAAAATGATGAAACGGTTTATCCCGTAGTACTTTTCGATACAGTCATTTTGGCACAAACTGGAGCTTGTTTCGATCTCTCAGTCAAAAGTTATTATACTTTAAAGTTTTAAATTTTAAATTTTTGTCTGTAATATGTGCGTCTTATTTCGGATAATTTTTTTTTCTACACGGTTTGTGTTACTCTCGTCGAAAACATATAAATCGACTTATTGTTTAACGAAAAACGATTTCAAAATAAATATTTATGGCCGTTCGAAGTCTGCTCGACGGCAGACGTAACATTCTTACGACAGATTTTTATTATTTTTTTTTAACGTCCGTTAACGACATGAAAATTGACGATAGAAATATAATATTTAAAAATATAAACGTCAAATTAATATTTTTTCGTAATTTTTTAAACTTTTATGCTTTAGATGAAATTTATACAAATTTTGATGCTCTGGAAACAAATTTTCGAAAAAAATATTTCTTTAATTTTATTTCCTTAGAATATATTTTCTTAAATCTAATTACAAAACAAAACTAAATAAATAAAACAAAAACATAACTAATTAAAATAAACCAACCAAACCAACCAAACTGAACAAATCAAATGAACACGTGGGCCCCCACACCCAATTTCCGCCAACTGTGTAGGCTGAAATTGCCCCCCCCCATTTCAGCCAAAACTGTTGACGAAAATTGGCTTGTGAGTCCCACTTAAATTTTTTTTATTTTTTTCCTGCTTACGTATACATCAGTTGTGTTTTCTGCCAACATTGTTGGCGGACTATGTCTTTTTTTTAAAATTTTACAAACTTGTTTCGTTTGTATGAATTTAATATAAATTTATTTCGCTACAGTAAATATTCTGTATAGAAAACATCCGTTTATTTACGAACAACCAAACAATTTCCGAAACAAAAAATAAAATTGGTACCATTAGCATAAACTTACCGGACCCGTACCTGACCCGGAAGCCTGTTCATTATTGGTAAAATGTGAATATATGAATCCAATAGAGTAACCTACCCATCGGCAGCAGCAGCTGCAACTGCAACTATCCCTCTTTCACTACACACTCTAAGCTGCAAATTTCCAGGTGATTGCTTTTATATCACTCTGTTTTAAATTGACAACCAAAATTAGGTTATGGCTTCTCTCTAAGAATTTCTTTAGTCAAATTGTTTATCACTCGATCCTAGTCCATCATCTGCTGCCGATTCGAAATATTTTTTTTTTATCGGTGGCATCGTGACCAATTACATGTTATATGTGAACTGATCCCATAAGTTGCAATTGAATCATATGATCATTATACCCCTAATTTTATTTTACATCTTTGTTGTGATTGGCAACCAAATTATTGTTAATGGGCGTTTATTTAGATTTTTAACTGGCAGTCGCCCAATTCACTACTCTTCCCGTCGTGCCAGAGGTGCATTGAAAATGATAAAAAAATGTGCCCATGTCGGTGTCGCCATGCATGTTGTGTGGGTTTGCATTCCGTGTCCGTGCAACATAACATGGTGAATATACATCTATTTATAGGTGAAGAGTGATGCGTGTAGAAATATCTATAGATTATAACATTGTACGCACGTAAAAAATTGTTGGAAAATAATTTAAATTAAAATTTGTTATAGATACCGATGTCTGGATTGAACCCATCCAACCAGAAAGAATGCCTCCCACCTTAACCACATGAGTTAAAGGTATTTGGGTATAGTAAAAATAGTATTAGGTAGTTAAACAATTAGATTTTTTTTTTTAATTTTAATTCCGTTGAGGGTATACATACGGCGTAGACGGCTCATTTTGAGCCATTTTCAAGCCTCTTTGTAAAGATGATAGAGATAGGAAGTTTGGAAGTTTGGAAGATATAGTTATGTTAATATAGATGCCTTGAGATAGAAGAAGGAAAACTTCTCCAAAAAGAGGGTATTGGATTGGTGGAACAACTAGGAGGGTAGGTGGGGAAAGATGATGAAGGGCATTCTAGAAGAACACAAAGGAATAAATAGTATTTCAGGGAGATCAACGGATGGTTTTAGACTATTCTAGGACGATCATGAAGGCTGCTAAAGAGTCGAGTGCTGAAATCTTAAATAGCAATCGTTCCTCTTGATTTGAGTCTTCAGGAATTATACTATTCTGTAATCATTTGCTAGGTCTCGAGTGTTCTTGATTGAGGAAACTTTTGAACGACCCAATATTTGGCCTCTTTTGTTGTTCCAATATGAACCAATATTCAACTACACCAAAATAAAAAAAAATGGGCTGTATTGACTAACATAATATATTGAGCAACGGATAATAATGCCCAGTAATGGCTTTCTTTTTTATCTCGAAGAGGAGCCACTATTAATCATGGATTTATTTAAGTTCAGTGGAGCATATGATCTAGAGTTAGCACAAAGAAATTGCATAACAGTTTGTGGATGATGTATCTTTCATATATTTTTTTCTTTCTTCAAACGAGTTCTGCTTGTGTTTCAAAAACTAAGCAAAGTTTGCATCATCTTCATATAGTATGTTGTTGTGAGCCAAAGTTTTCAAAAAAAAATAAAAAAAGGAAAAGATGAAAACTGAAATGATTTAATTAAGCATTGAGAAATTGATAATAGAATACATGGTAGACTGATTTAATTCTCTGTGTATGTATCTAAAGACGCAGACATCTGTTTTCCTCAAAATACTCCATGATGACTGTTATACAAGAATTATGACTCATACCTCTAAACATTTGTACTTCAATATAATTTGATGTGCTTATTGATATGAAAACTTGCCATTCTATAAAAACTGGCTTTGTTGAAAAGTGGCAAAAGGTTTGTATCAATTTTAAGGTAGTAAGAGGTTTCTGTGCATTGCTAGTTGCTATATGAGCTACATGAGACATTTACATTGTTCTATGCTGCACTAACATGGATATGGCGACACGATGACACAAAACAAATCCAACAAGCCGATACGTCAACTTTGAAAATTTAGGACACCACACACCAGGCAACATGCCAACATATATTTATGGGTCGGGTGGGCACCTGTCCGTGTTATAAGTTACGGTGCACCCCCACCATCTCTCTTTCTCTCAGTCACCTACTCTCTCTTCTCCCTCCCCATCACTCCACTACCACCATTATCTCCAGGCAGTGACCACCAGCAGCAACGAGTGCTTTCCAGAGACGTCAAGTGGTGACAAAGCCAGGTTTGTGCAAGAGAGATATTTTTTTCTTCAGTTTTTTGTTTTCTCATGTTTGTCCCCAGCGAATTGGCTGAGGGATTCATCGGGACACGTATGGACTCGAATCTGACATGGATTCGGCACCCATCTTGCTGTGTCTGTGCTTCTAAGATGTTGTATTGCTCGTAATTCCTGTTCTGCTTCTTTTTTTTCTTAAATTTTTATTGGCAAAATATTTGATTAATTTGAACACCTGTTTAATCTCAAAATCCTGTAACGTCTGTAACTTCCAAGATTAAAGATGTTAAATTTCATTGTTGCACCTCATTAAGACTGAAGTTTATCTCTGTTGTGCATTTGATAAATTCTTTTTTTTCCCCTTCATCTGATTGTGTTTCTGAGGACCTCTTTGGTGCATGAATTTTAGCAGAGACATAAACTTGTGTGATGGGCGATACACCAACTGTACATCAAAACATCGAAGGTTCTTCAGATGCAGAGAGAAATGGGCATACCAATGTCTACATATGGGACATGGACGAGACCCTTATATTGTTGAAGTCGTTGTTGGATGGGACGTATGCACAGTCCTTCAATGGTTCAAAAGATTTACGTAAGGGAATTGAAATCGGGAAGTACTGGGAAAATCATATTCTTGAAGTTTGCGACAAGTATTTTTACTATGAACAAGTAAGTTTTGGATTTGACTTTATTAAGTAGTTTACTGGTGTCATAAGCCGATAAATCTCACATACACTTTTTTTTTTTTTTTCTTGGGGACAAAATTTAGGACCTATGTTGCCTGGATCCAGATACAGTGACATGAAAGGCACAATACGAAGTATGGCGATACAATAACTATAAAAACTGGGATAAGATATGGCAGGGATACACAGGGATACTACAATAAATAAATATATTAAATAACATACTAACCTTTGTTTATTTATGTAAAATAGAAAGAAAAACTAATAGATGAGAGGTTTAAAAACACAAGGGTAAAATCTTGTATCTGTAGAATTGAAAATAGTGGACACTAGGGGCTGATAAGGTACATATGATAGGAAAGGGATATTATGCAATTAGAAAGGAAGAAAGGCTACTATTAAAGTGCATACACATTAATATAAAAAAAACACTCCAGTAGCACTTCCACACTTAACTATCCCCTCTGCTCTTAGGTACTCATATCCATCAATCAATATGGAGTACCCTCCAATAAGTCTTCTTATATATATATATATATATATATATATATATATGAGGAGGGATCCACACCCCCCCTATTATGCATCATATATATATATATAATTCCAGTCCGAGCGGAATGGCCTAGTGGTTAAGGCCTAGTGGTTAAGGTCATGACACCGGGAGTGGCGGCCTGGGCTCGAGCCCCAGCGGCTCCATCCGCAGGTAGGTTTAAAGGGGGGGGGGGGGGGGGGGGGGTGATTCTCGGGTAGGGGAAAAAAAAAAAAAAAAAAAAAAAAAAAAAAAAAAATATATATATATATATATATATATATATATATATATAAAATTCCAAACTTAGCACTTCATATATTCTGAACCCTTTAAAGCTGAAAGATCCTTTTTGTAATTCTATCTTAGATAACATACACGAGGAGACCTTTTTTTTTCATGTGCCTAGTAAGTTCATTGATAACTAATGTAATTTCCAAAGTAGCTAATGCTAACCTTTGATATAAGCCTTTTGTGATAACAATTAAAATGACAGTGTAACCCTTTGATGATAACAATTAAAATGACAATACATAGCTTAGTTATGTCCAAACCTCGCCTATTCAAAGGAATATATATTATTGAGCCATTGTTTATGTCGTGTATAACCTCTAAACAGGTTTTCAATATAATGATATTAGATCTGTATTTCTTCTTTTTGACTGTTGTTTCTTTCTTTTTACGTGTTTCTGACAGATTGAGAATTACAATGAACCCTTTCTCAGTTCTTTGAGCGACTATGATGATGGGAAGGACCTTTCAGATTATGATTTCAATAATGATGGCTTTAGTCATCCTTATGATGATGCCAACAAACGAAAACTTGCGTATCGGCATCGCATGATAAGGGAGAAGTATGCAAAGGTGCTGATATTGGATTCCTTTTCCCATGTCCTGGTTATGGTTTTGTAAGTTATGATTCTTTTATAGCATGAGTTGGTTCCAGAGGTTTTACCATCTTTTGTGGGCTTGGCTGTGGTCTTTGTGATAAGCGCACTTGCGCCTTATCATAAGCAAAGAGGTTTACCAGCCTACGTGCCCCCAAATTGTTCATAGTTTGTTTGAATGTGTACTTCTTGGAGATATTTACGAATAAAGAATTATCATATTGTCGAAACAATCCCCTTTTCTTAAAATTATTCAAATTCAAATCACAGGACCAAACTTCTAGAGTAATCTGTTGGAAAATCCCCTTGAAGTTTGCACATATATTGGAAAATCCCTCGGGAGTTATTTATTGTCTCTTTGTGCCCCTACAATCAATTAGATTGTTGAATTTGTATCAAAGGACCAAAGTTCCATCCCCTTAGAGGAAAACAACTAAGCAGCCTATATCAAGAGAAGGCTTTCGTTTGTCATTGCGTTGATTCTCATTCTATTATTGTTTCAATTTATGCAACTATGAAATAAAGTTCAGGGGTCTTTAAATGTATCTATTGTATAAAATAAAATATTTGTCTTCCCATGGCAATATATCAAATTCCACTTTAATAGCACCCCCCTTGTTTCCGTAGAGAGTGAATATTCTGTAAAAGAATATTATGTCTATTAGAGTTATTATTGTTATTTATCTTACGAGGGTACAATAGTAATTGTGGGTGTATTTATCATCATGTATATTAATATAAATAGACATGAGGCGCGACCTAGGGTTTCATGTTCTTGCACTCTCCTTATATTCTCTTCTCCTTTACTCCTCTTCAAACTTCACTTGGTATTATAGCATCTTTTGAAGGTAATGCAAATTCCATCCATGCTATTGCTTTTTTGTCTGCTATTCATGATTCGTCGTTCGTTGTTCGTTGTTAGTGGTCGTTCGTGCTTTGTTTATGAGAACTAGGATTTCTACAGATCTTGATATTCGTAGTTGATAATCGTTGTTGGTTGTGAGATCTGGGGTTTGTATAGATATTTGTTGGTTGTTTGTTGTCGGTGGTGGTTCATTGTGAGATCTAGGGTTCCAGAGATTCTGTCTTTCTGTTGTATCTTTAAGTATGTTGGAGACCGAATCTTATGGCGAGATTAATTGTGCTGGTGGTATCGGGGGTGGTCCTCCTTTTACTGTTTTTCATATGATGAATTGGAAAAATCGATTATATCGGTGAAACTCAATGGTGCAAATTACCTTGCTTTTGGTCAATTTTCTGATTTATGTAGCAAGCTGGACATGTCTGTTCAATATGCTTCAGCTTGAGGGAGGGTCTTAGAGTTATTATTGTTATTTATCTTATGAGGATACAATAATAATTGTTGGTGTATTTATTATCATGCATATTAATATAAATAGACATGATATACAACCTAGAGTTTCATGCCCTTGCACTCTTTTTTCATATTCTCTCCTCCTTTTCTCCTCTCCAAACTTCACTATGCCCAAAAATTTATTTCTATTTATTGACAAAAATCTTATATATCCCAGATCAATAATTTGCAAATGCAATGAAATTGAAGGACTTTCAAGAATCGAGTCCATCAAAAGATGGAAAATGTAGACACCAACTACCACATGGGATATGTATCCTGAACTTAAAAGTATTAAGCTAGTAAAGATTGCTAGAGAAAGTTCAATAGCTTGTAGATATCAGACTAAGATGAAAAAACTTAATCATGCTGTATTAAGGCCTTTTTTTTCTTTTGACCAGCCAGTTTTGCTTGTTTATACAGTTCTTCCAATTTTGATATGCCACTCCCACTTACCTGTCCTAGCTAGATTAAGCATGCTCAACCCTAGAACTTGCAGTAACAAATGAGATGGAATGGGTTATCAAACCGGACATTATTGTATATTTAATGCTTACTTCCCTCCTAAAAGTGTTAGGACAAAGATGCAGACAATGGAGAGAATAAAAAAAACAAAAACAAAGTAGAAGATCATCATGGAATCCCAAAAATGAATAATTATTCATAAAGAAGGAATACAGTCACTCATAATTCTCACCAAAACTCGAAAAATCCGAAATCCTACTTCTTTTTCATCTTGTTTTTCCTCACCTAAAAAGAGACACCCATATCTATAGTCTAAAATCTACACAATAAAGGCAAATGGTTGTCAACCAATATCTGCAAACACCAATAAAGTAATATAAACCTCAATCCAGAAAAAGGAACAAAAGGAAAGCCTTCTTCTAATTACCTTGAATATGACATCATTAGTAGCCAAAACAATTTTTTTTTTCATACTTTGCATTATCGGCCGATACGACATTGATACGGTTTGGCAAAGCTTGATTTGATATTGACTATTACCGATATTGACCGAAACCGACCTTAGGGTTCTCTTTTCAAGTCAATTCAGTAGAAGAAATTGAACGAAAAAGACACATCAACACGGGTATAAAAGCACGTAAATGAAAAAGAAAAAAATTATCTGTAACAAGCAAACTAATAAGCAAGGGTGACTATTATTTCATTCAAAACTGCTAAAAAACAACACAGAAAATATTTAAAACTATTGCCTAAATGTATAAAAGAAAATTCTAATATTTTAATATTTTTTTAATAATTATTTGTTTTCCGATACTACAAGCCGAAGTTGCCGATACTATTGATACTCATAGGAAGGGTACGATACCAATAGTGCGAACCTTGCAAAAAAATGCATAAGAAGGCTTTTGATCCTTTTTCATTGATCACTTCAAATATACTCTCCTGTTATTTCTAATGTATCCTTCCCTACTTTCTGATCTTTCGTACAAAAGATTGGTAGTTAGCCAGCATGGGAGTTATAAGAAAATTAAAAAAAAAAGGTTCAATAGCCTTGAGTTCTATCCCCTACCCCAAAATTTCAAGGATCTCTCTTTATATTTTCTTCTTTTTCCTTGATGGATTCTTTTCTTCTTGGAGTGGCTGGGGATGGATTGTCACAGGATTCCGACAGACAGCTTTCCTGACTGATGATGTCACTAGAAAGCAAGGAGAGGAGGCAAAGCAATATCTCTGAATATTCAGTAGCCTCAGAAGTTCTATTTCCATCTTTTCTTTTCATATTCTCATAAGCTTCCTTCCATTTAATTTCTTTTTCTTAACGGTTAAGAACTCATCCTTCCCTCTTTGCAGGGGCCATTTCCTAAATTTCATGGGTTTAAGGGTTTAAAATGATATCTTCTGTTGCATTGGTGAATAAATCGCCTTCTAATTTTAGGAGGTGACGTGAAGAAAATGTTTTAAAGCAGAATGGACTATGTAGAAGCTAGTGTTGGTTCAAGTAGGAGGACCATTAAAGAGAAGGATGATTGGGTGTCAGACTTAACTTTGTCCAATATGAGTTTAAGTAGCCTATGATAGAGAGGTGGGATCATCAAGTTAGACATCTAGTTCGTTCAACTCTCCATGCTTTGAGTGCCCATACTCAGGTCTTTTGTCAATACTTGCTTCATAATATAGACTCTGCTGAGTGCTGAGGCTTCTGATGAGGTTGCCTTCACTTTTGACCCCCAATTTGCTAAGGGTAATGTTGAAAGTGTTAACTACACTGTGAGCAGCTCTGAAGATAGCTATGTCGTGGTTATCCTAAGGAATTTCCATGTAAAGTTCTTTTCTACGTTCTCTAAAACTTAAAATACTAGCCCTGATTACTATCTGAATATACCAACTGATGAATCCAAATCTTTTTTTTTTCTCTTTCTTGTTCTCGTATTCTTTAAATTTTGTAGTGATTGCCTCTATGAATATCATTTACCCCACATAAATTGTAAACAAAAATTCCATAATTGTTTACTTAAGATACAAATTTGGTTTTATGAGAACTAAATATTTCATACAACCAGAAAGTTAGGTATGTATGGTCCAATGATTGCATATAAAGGAACTGTATCTTCATATTGTCAAGAAATAAATATATTGAATCACAATATCAAGCTAAAAAAGTAAGGGAACTAAATACATAGATGAACCAGTGAGGGCTCAGGCGAGGTCCTCCTAATATGAATTTTGACCGGGGCTTGCATCAATAGGGTAGCAGGGTTGGGCTTGGTTCCATTCCCTTGCCTTAACAAAAAATTGCAAATTTGTGTTTGCTGATTGGAGACTTCCTTCTTGTTGCTTAGTGCAGATTCACAAGGTAAGGACAACCTTGTGGGGGGAAGGTTCTAAATCGTGCATTATTCTGTTTCAACTATAGCTGATGACATAATAGCCTCTCGATATAATTAGATGAGTCTTATGTAGATACTTCTTATTTTCATAATTGGTGATTTAAAGTCTATCCTTATTGTAACAAAAAAATCTTTCCTTATTTTCTGATAAAAATAGTGCTGTCCATACTACAGCTATGTATTTCCGTTCCTTTCTATTTAAGATGGCATTTTCTTTTTTTGTTTTGTTTCACATATTGAATTTCTTTAATATTACATTACCTTGTGGGATAATTTTATCTCTTGGCCATTGCATGCTTACGTATGTTCTGTCCTTCATTCACGAATGACAATTAGGCTTCAAATACGATAAATAAGAAAATCAAATTTAAGTCCTTTTAGGTATATCTTTTGTACTCGATACTGGATACCAATTGTGATATACTCCCTGACATTATGTCTAACTCAACCTCGGTAGATCCTCTTAGAAGTTCTCCAATTATATGCCTCAGAATTTTAATGGTACTATGTTAATTTAGAAATTTGTTGGCAATCTAAAATATTTTCCAATCCAAAATCAACCATTGCCAATGGTTGATTCTTGTTTTGGATACATGTATGGTGCTTAAAAAGGTGAATTCCTCACCAAGAAAAATACAGATGCTATGTTGCACAGATACGAATACGGCACGGCACGGCAAAATGTGGAAACAGCGATAGGGTCGCGATACATATTTTGTCTTGTCCTAGTGTATTTTGGTGTCTATTAGTCCATCCTTACCTTGACCTTGTCTCCTGACCTTCTAAGTAAGGGGACCAGTTAGCAGATCGCCTGGCATTGAGTAAAGAACTTTAGGAAGGAACTCTTTTCATGTCAAATAGGTCCCACACGACACTGCACATACAAGTCACAGTTTTTTAGAGTGTCTGTGCTTATTAGGATATATTATATAATTCCAATTCATCCACATAAAGTTTCCTTGAAAGCATTTGCAGTGTAATATTACTTCCAGATGCAGTGGAAAGCAAGGGAAACAGATGTGTAGATGGAAACTATCGGATAGGCAGCACCTGGTAGGCGTGAGCGTGAACTAGCACCAAGAAAGCTGAATTTGGGTCCATTGCCTTCCCTAGCAAACAAGACCTTCTGAATTTGTGTTTGCTTATTTCACACATGCTCCATGCTGTTTACTGCTGATTCACTAGGTTAAAGGAATACGTTATGGGTGGAATAATTCCATAATCTTACTAATTTCTTCTACTCATAGTTGAGGCTACCCTTTCACTATAGTTTAACTCTTCCTATCTGCAACCTTCTATTCAGATTGTTGGTGGTCTCTAAAGTATATTCCAACTTTTTAGATAAAAACTTGTTCTATGCATTCAACACCTATGCATCTCCTGATTAGTTGATTCAGTTTTTTTTAGATGGCTACTCTTTTTGTCATACCTATTTGTCTTCTCCTTGATTAGTTGATTCAGTTTTGTTTGAGATGCTCTTTGTCATACCTATTGTCTTCTATCTAGTGATGTCTGACACTGAGAAGTAAATCGTCTATTGGTGGTAATTGCAGGGTTTGCGTGATGTACTTGACCAGCAAATGAAGACGCGTTGGGATGATCTCTATAATCAAACTGATAGCTATACAGATGGATGGCTTTCATCAGGTAGGACACCTTTTATCATCCATCTCTTGGCACTGAGCAGAGTTTTGCTCTAATCAAATGTTACTTTTTACAATTTTACTATTGTACTGTTACATCATGGATAATTGGATGCACAGTTTTCCTGACTTAACCAAGTGCGTTTCTGTAAAATTTTGTAAACGAATTGGGCTTTGATATTGTGTTGCTGTGAAGGATAGTTGATTTTGGTTATACTGGTAAAAGGTCAGTCGATGTTAGAGTACTAATTAATCATCTGAATGATATGTGTTCTTCTAGGTTATCACACAAAGATATTGCTCCACATCCTAGTTATCGGGGCTGCTAATTATCTGTGAGGTCTTTCCATCATTACACATGATTACCTTATTTTCTTTTTTTTAGCTCTCCATGTTTGTAGAAATGTGAGATATATATTCAAAGACATGTACACATATTTCTATATCCAACTTCTTTCTAACATAATGTTGTGTGCTTCATACTTTCGTAATGTATGTAAGAAAAACAAACTTCTTCTGAGGCTTTAATTCTTGTACTTATACATTGATTGATTTTGTTATCTATATTTATTTCTTGCAGGACGGGCTTTCTTGGAGCAGGTTTCAGGCAGAAATAAACTGGTTGCTCCGCATCTTGGGTCTTCCGATACTTTATCTAGCTCTGATACGAAATGCCAAGATATTAATGTCTTGGTTACTTCTGGATCATTGATTCCGAGTCTTGTGAAGTTGTTGCTTTTTCGGTTGGATGACTTAATTTTGCATGACAATGGTCAGTCTTTCTTTTATAGCTATTTCTTTTGCTAATTCAGCATTCTTATATATTTTGGTTCTATAGCAATTTTTCTTGAGCATACTTTTTTTAGGAACTTACTACCATATTTTTTCTTAAGTTTCCTTGAGTCCATGTAACTTTGTACATTGAACCTTACTAGTGAAATTTATACGGAAATATTTTCGTTTCTAATTGGAAACACACGTTTATCTTACAAGACATACAGGCAAAGAACCCGGAGGTTTGAACCTAGGATTTCAAAGTTCCTATAAGAAGTTCCTGGCAGCAACTCCTCCAAAGTTCCTCTTACACGTTGAACTTACAATTTCCTTATCTATGTTAGTCATATACTTGGTGGTCGTTCATAAAGGTGTAGTATCAGTTGACTGGATAAGTTCCAGGATTGCATCTCTATGTAATGGACAAGAATTTCAGAGTGAGTTATACATTTCAGGTTGTACCAACTACCAAGTACCAACACACCCCTCGAGGACTGTATCCAAGTATTCAACACGAAACACATCTTCCATGAGGTAGAACACGTCCTATGTCTAGGTATGGAGTGGTCCCAAAACGTGGTCGGCCATGCATTCAGCACAGGATGTCTAAAGCCAGACAGATACATACATGAGAAAGCAATATTCCTTTGTAACTAGTTTTTGTTCATAACCAATTTACTATCTGCAACACACTACCACACATAGACATGCATGTAGTATGTATATAGAATATAAATATAAGGGTATATGTCTAGGTATCGTCATTCAAGAGTTTTCATATATGTATTTGTGCCATTCGTATGCATGTCGATAATAGGTGTAGAATATTTGGAGTTCTATATATTTCATTATAATCTCTTGTATATATATATATATATATATATATATATATATATATATATATAGCCTTACAACCCTCCATCTTACATAAAATTTTCTAATACATTATAATATACCAACACTCCTCTCCAAGATGGGCGAAAGATATTCACTAAGTCCATCTTGTCACATCCTCTAATTATATCTACAGAGCTAAGTTCCTTGGTCAGACTGTCTACTACCTGATCCTTGGTTGGAATGTGGCCTAGCTCCAGTAGTCCACTGTCCAACTTTTCCTTGATGAAGAACCTATCGATCTCGATGTGTTTGGTCCAGTCATGCTGCACTGGATTGTTGGCGATACTGATGGCTGACTGATTATCGCACCACAGCTTCATCTTGTCTCCTTGATCCAGCTTTAGCTCCACCAGCATACTCTTCAGCCATAGCAGCTCTACAACTCCCAAGGCTATAGCTCTGTACTCCGCTTCAGCTGTCGATCTGGCCACCACTGAGTGCTTCTTACTCCTCCAAGAGACCAAGCTGCCTCCTACAAATATGCAATAGCCCGAGGTAGACCTCCTTGACAACACAGCTAGCCCAGTGTAAACCCCCTGAATTTTCAAATTATTAAAACTTGGATTTTTCCCAATTTTCTGGAATTTTCTGGAAATTTTCTGTAATTAAAATCAGGGTTTTGAATTATTAAATGATTTTTAATTGTTAATAAATAATATTAAAATATTATGAAAATAATATTTTTGGGTGTAAAATAGAAAATTGGACTTAGGGTAATTTTTCTGGATTTTTCTGGGCCTCAGACTATTTTTAAATGCCTAAAAAACTAATTTTCTAATTAATTAATTAATTATTTATTTATTTATTATTTAATATTTATTTATTTTTATTTTTATTTTTCATTTTTTTGGCCCGCGGCCCGTGGGCCGCGGCCCGGCCCGTAGCCCAGCCCAGCCCGCTCTTATCGGGTCGGGTCGGGTTCAGCCGAACCCGACCCGCCGCAGCCCGACCCGCCCGCGTGAACAGTACCCCCACGACCCCGACTTCTCCGGCGAGCCCCGCGTCCAGCGCCGGCCGCCGCGCGCAGCGCCGCGCTTCCCGCGGCCACGTCGCCCCGCTCCGCCGCTCCCCTCGGCCCCCCGCAACCGCCCGCACACCCTATAAAACCCTCCCCTCTCTCTTCCTCCTCCGCCTCACACCCTACTCCGACCACCGCTCACCGCCACCGCCGTCAACCCTCGCCGCCGTGCGCAACCACCCGCCTCCCCGACCTCGCCGCCACGCTCCGCCCGAGCGCCGCCCGCCGTCTCCTTCCCGCCAGCAGCAGCAGCAGCAAACAGCAGCCGCAGCCGCCGCTGCCGGCCGCCTAGCGCCGCCGCCGCCCCATTGTCGGCGCGCCTCGCTCCGGCGAACAACCCCCCGCCCTCGCCGACGTCCCTCCGGCCGCCCTCCGCCGTGTGCCGCCGTTTCCCGACCGAACCCTAACCCTAACACTGTGCTGTGTCGGACACGGGACACAGTGTCCGACACGACTCGGACTCGATTTTGACCCTGTTTTCGGGTCCCCTTCAGGTGCGTGTAACTTTCGCCTCGTAGCTCCTTTTTCAATTCTGCAAATTGCGTTGTGAAGCCTGTATGACCCTCTCGGTGTCCGGACAAACTGTTCGGGACATCGCGTCCTGTGGTGATCGCGCACCGCGATCCAAAAACAGGAAAATCAGACCCTGTTTCGCCCCGCTCGACGGGCGATTTTTGTGTTCGGCTCATCGGAATCCAAATCTGGAAGTTCCGTTGGGTTCGTATCAGCATTCCTGACCCGTTGACACTAAGTTTGTTGTATTTAGAGACCTTTGACCCGGACACGTCTTTCGGTGCAAAGCGGGCCCAACGACGGACCCCGTTTTGACCCGAAACTGTCGTTTTTGCCCTTGGCTCCAAATTGGACCCAAGGACAGGCGTTTCTAGCTATTTGACATCTTCTGAGAGTGATGGTAATGTCTATTTCAGCTTTTGGACTCATCTGTGGAAACTTCCCCTAGAACATTAATCGGATCCAAACAACAGGCAAGTACCTGCACTTCAAGTTAATCTTTATATTGTGATAATTAATTCCCTGCTCTACTAGTACCCTTGCTGATTTCACGTAGTGCTAGAGTACTGTATTTCATGTCTTGAATATTGGAATTCATGTCTTGTTTACATATCGGGTGGGAGAATACTAGGAGGCATGTAGTTTACCCTTCCCCTAAGGATTGTTTAATAGCTGTTGGCACACGACTGTCCATCAGCCAGATCTCGATTGCATTGTTTAATAGCCGTCTAGGACGGCCAGATTAGCCTTATAAGCCCCTACATGCCAACTATGTATTCTAAATACACAAGTTCACACACATAGTTTCTAGTCTTGTTATATCTCTTGCTGACTGTTGTAGTTCATTTCCTGTCTCATTTATTTTCTGCTTTTCTCATATTCCTGCTTATAACATTAAACTCTGAAATATTGATGTTTCCTTTATGCAATGTTCTCAATATGATACTCTATTTAATTATCATAAATATTTAGTTTAATTTTGTTGTGCACTGTGTACTTTGCTCCTTTCCTGACTGGATCCGTTGTTTAGGTGATGATGAGAACTTGCCCTACTTATTATGGTCCCTATGAGGATACAGTTGATACCTGGGAGGAGCCAGATCCTACCCAGGAGACCCCTGCTGCAGAGTAGCTAGCCGTAGCTATCTTTTATTTCTATTTCTTATCTTATAAATCGGGTTTGTCCCCGATATAAATCTCTGGTTCTGTAATAAACTCTGGATCTGATTTTCATATTCTGGTTATAAAATCTTAGCATTCCTTTCCTGCTATTTTCTTGCCTATTTTTGTTGTGAATGAGCTAGATTTATTGCTTGTGGTCATGCCCTAGACAGCGTACTACCGCCGATTCTGCGGCGTAGGCTGGACGTGCCCACGCACTCGTGCCCGAATATCCGGGTGCGGGTCGTGACACGTTTTTATGGTGGCCCATGTAGGTCAAACGACTAAATTGTTCGGTTTCAACTTAGGGACCGAACAGGCCTGCAATAAGATTGAGGATTTTAGGAAAAGCTCATCCACTTGATTGAATCGTTCTTGATATTCATACCGGTTCCGAATCATTTTATTGACTTGCATCCTGCCTTGATTTCTGTGCGCCTCTTATCGGTTATTGTGAATGCAGGAAATGGACCCACCAGCCAGCAACGAGGCTCACACCGAAACACCACAAGCCGTTGTGGCTACCCAAGAAGACAATGTGATACCAGTCGTCCAATCATCGCAAGGCAGTCAAGCAAGTCAGCCTACTCCACCGATGCCTTCCTTCCCACTGGGACCGACTATGGACGAACAACAGATGTTCCGCATGTTCTACGCAATGATGCAAGCCTATCAGAAGGTTCAACAAGAATCTCAACAACGCCAGGCGGAGAACTTCATCGACAAAATTAACTCGGAGTCACGGAAGCCAAGCAGTTCAAATGCAATTACCTTCGACGAGGGCGTTCTTACTGCAGCGCAACCTGTGGAGTGCACCACAAGGATCGAGTCCAGCCGGAAGCGGCCGTATGCGTCAGCACCCGACCACGCACAACAGGAAAGAGCTGCAAAACGACCCCAGATGAATCCAACCCAAGGGCAGAACAAACGAGTTCCCATTTGTGGCTATTGTCGAAAACAGGGTCACATTTGGAAGGATTGTAGAAAGAGACTAGGTACCTGTCTGTATTGTGGATCAGCAGCACATCGAGTGAAGGACTGTGCCGTTATTCCAAGCTTACGCGATGATCATGGAAAACGTGCAGACTCTTAGAGTCACTAATGCGCGTAAGTGATTTCTTTTAGCTGCCTTTCTATTATTGTTTAGCTCGCGCCTATTGGTTCGTGACCTTAGCCCCAACCTAGAAATTTTGAACTTGCTAATAACCTGGTATGCTTTTATATTTAATAACTGTAGAGATTGTAGAATCTTCTGTTATTTTGCTTATTTTGTGAAATTTAAATTTTGTACCTCCTTTCATCATCATCTAGCGCACTTGATTTTGACGTACTTTGTTTATGCTGCTATTCTATAGCCTAGTTTTGCAAGCTTACTCTTTATCAGGCTTGTTCATGACACATGTATTATTGGACGCGTACACTAATACCAGTGTCTATTCAGAATCAGTGTATTACGGTCTGATCAACCTTAGTGCATTTTGATTCGCACTTCGCACGACTACTTTACGTGGATTGAGATACGTAGTGATTAGTAGACAAATATACCTGACCTAGACATGCTGAGCATATCGTATCAGTTATATAACTGAACTAATACGAGCATGCGAATAATTGACTATCAGAATAGAATCTCAATCCATACCCGCCTGACAAATCCCATTAGAATTCTTTAAAACGCCTTGATCCCTATACCTCTGTTCTACCACCACGCCCTTAAACTCTTTACTTGATCCTCGTCTTCCCTTATTTCGGAAAGACAAAATCCTGTGTTTGGTATAAATTTGATCTGTAGTGCTAGATGTACCCCTCAGACCGGTCAAATTGATGATAACCTCTATGACTAAGGGAATACCATAGGTGGTGTATTTTGTTGCAGACTTAAAAGATTTCATACCATGATTTATTAAGTTGGGACCTAGCTTTACTAGTTGTACAGCCTTAGAGGATATATGGGTACATTCTAAGTTGGGTAGCGACCGCAATCAAGTGAGATTGGACAGAGAGAACCCTGCTATAATTTTAAATTTCGAGGACGAAATTTTTGTAAGTTGGGTAGGTTGTAAACCCCCTGAATTTTCAAATTATTAAAACTTGGATTTTTCCCAATTTTCTGGAATTTTCTGGAAATTTTCTGTAATTAAAATCAGGGTTTTGAATTATTAAATGATTTTTAATTGTTAATAAATAATATTAAAATATTATGAAAATAATATTTTTGGGTGTAAAATAGAAAATTGGACTTAGGGTAATTTTTCTGGATTTTTCTGGGCCTCAGACTATTTTTAAATGCCTAAAAAACTAATTTTCTAATTAATTAATTAATTATTTATTTATTTATTATTTAATATTTATTTATTTTTATTTTTATTTTTCATTTTTTTGGCCCGTGGCCCGTGGGCCGCGGCCCGGCCCGTAGCCCAGCCCAGCCCGCTCTTATCGGGTCGGGTCGGGTTCAGCCGAACCCGACCCGCCGCAGCCCGACCCGCCCGCGTGAACAGTACCCCCACGACCCCGACTTCTCCGGCGAGCCCCGCGTCCAGCGCCGGCCGCCGCGCGCAGCGCCGCGCTTCCCGCGGCCACGTCGCCCCGCTCCGCCGCTCCCCTCGGCCCCCCGCAACCGCCCGCACACCCTATAAAACCCTCCCCTCTCTCTTCCTCCTCCGCCTCACACCCTACTCCGACCACCGCTCACCGCCACCGCCGTCAACCCTCGCCGCCGTGCGCAACCACCCGCCTCCCCGACCTCGCCGCCACGCTCCGCCCGAGCGCCGCCCGCCGTCTCCTTCCCGCCAGCAGCAGCAGCAGCAAACAGCAGCCGCAGCCGCCGCTGCCGGCCGCCTAGCGCCGCCGCCGCCCCATTGTCGGCGCGCCTCGCTCCGGCGAACAACCCCCCGCCCTCGCCGACGTCCCTCCGGCCGCCCTCCGCCGTGTGCCGCCGTTTCCCGACCGAACCCTAACCCTAACACTGTGCTGTGTCGGACACGGGACACAGTGTCCGACACGACTCGGACTCGATTTTGACCCTGTTTTCGGGTCCCCTTCAGGTGCGTGTAACTTTCGCCTCGTAGCTCCTTTTTCAATTCTGCAAATTGCGTTGTGAAGCCTGTATGACCCTCTCGGTGTCCGGACAAACTGTTCGGGACATCGCGTCCTGTGGTGATCGCGCACCGCGATCAAAAAACAGGAAAATCAGACCCTGTTTCGCCCCGCTCGACGGGCGATTTTTGTGTTCGGCTCATCGGAATCCAAATCTGGAAGTTCCGTTGGGTTCGTATCAGCATTCCTGACCCGTTGACACTAAGTTTGTTGTATTTAGAGACCTTTGACCCGGACACGTCTTTCGGTGCAAAGCGGGCCCAACGGCGGACCCCGTTTTGACCCGAAACTGTCGTTTTTGCCCTTGGCTCCAAATTGGACCCAAGGACAGGCGTTTCTAGCTATTTGACATCTTCTGAGAGTGATGGTAATGTCTATTTCAGCTTTTGGACTCATCTGTGGAAACTTCCCCTAGAACATTAATCGGATCCAAACAACAGGCAAGTACCTGCACTTCAAGTTAATCTTTATATTGTGATAATTAATTCCCTGCTCTACTAGTACCCTTGCTGATTTCACGTAGTGCTAGAGTACTGTATTTCATGTCTTGAATATTGGAATTCATGTCTTGTTTACATATCGGGTGGGAGAATACTAGGAGGCATGTAGTTTACCCTTCCCCTAAGGATTGTTTAATAGCTGTTGGCACACGACTGTCCATCAGCCAGATCTCGATTGCATTGTTTAATAGCCGTCTAGGACGGCCAGATTAGCCTTATAAGCCCCTACATGCCAACTATGTATTCTAAATACACAAGTTCACACACATAGTTTCTAGTCTTGTTATATCTCTTGCTGACTGTTGTAGTTCATTTCCTGTCTCATTTATTTCCTGCTTTTCTCATATTCCTGCTTATAACATTAAACTCTGAAATATTGATGTTTCCTTTATGCAATGTTCTCAATATGATACTCTATTTAATTATCATAAATATTTAGTTTAATTTTGTTGTGCACTGTGTACTTTGCTCCTTTCCTGACTGGATCCGTTGTTTAGGTGATGATGAGAACTTGCCCTACTTATTATGGTCCCTATGAGGATACAGTTGATACCTGGGAGGAGCCAGATCCTACCCAGGAGACCCCTGCTGCAGAGTAGCTAGCCGTAGCTATCTTTTATTTCTATTTCTTATCTTATAAATCGGGTTTGTCCCCGATATAAATCTCTGGTTCTGTAATAAACTCTGGATCTGATTTTCATATTCTGGTTATAAAATCTTAGCATTCCTTTCCTGCTATTTTCTTGCCTATTTTTGTTGTGAATGAGCTAGATTTATTGCTTGTGGTCATGCCCTAGACAGCGTACTACCGCCGATTCTGCGGCGTAGGCTGGACGTGCCCACGCACTCGTGCCCGAATATCCGGGTGCGGGTCGTGACACCCAGTCAGAGTCACAGTAGTCCTCGATGCTCACGTGATCATTCTTCCTGAATATCAGCCTCTTTCCGGGGGCACCCTTCAAGTATCTCAGAATCTGGTACACTGCGTCCATATGACCCTTCCTTAGATCATGCATGTAGCGGCTCACCACACTCACTTCAAAGCAGATATCATGATGTGTGTAGCTCAAATAGATCAATTTTCCCACCCGTCTCTGGTATTTGTCCCGGTCAACTGGTTCTCCAGCCTCAACACCCAGCTTGAACCTCTGATTGATCGGCGTCGCTGCAGGTTTGCATCCCAACATCACTGTCTCTGTGAGAAGGTCCAGCGCATACTTTCTCTGAGAAAGAACAATTTTCTCTGCTTCTCGAGCAATCTTAATCCCAAGGAAGTATCAAAGAAGGCCAAGGTCCTTCACCTCGAACTCCTTGCCAAGCTTCCCCTTGAGTCGGGCAATCTCCTGCTCATCATCTCCTGTGATAATCATATCGTCCACATACACCGCAAGCATGGTGATGTGGTCTCCACTCCGACGGAAAAACACAGTGTGATCAGCATTGATCTGCCGATATGCCATCCCTATCATCCCCCTCTTGAATCTGTCAAACCACGCTCGAGGAGACTGCTTCAGTCCATAGAGGGACTTCTTCAACCTGCAGATCTTGCCTACTGTATTATCAGTGCAGAATCCTGGTGGTATCTCCATGTACACCTCCTCCACTAGATCCCTATGAAGAAACACATTCTTCACATCTAGTTGGTGTAGCTTCTATTCACCATTCGCTGCCAAAGAAATCAGGGTCCTAACAGTGCTCATCTTCGCCATTGGTGCAAAAGTCTCGTCGTAGTCAATGCCGTATGCCTGACTGTATCCTTTTGCCACCAGTCGAGCCTTGTAGCGCTCAACCTGTTCATATGGGTTATGTTTCACAGTAAAGATCCACTTGCATTCGACTGGCCTCTTTCCCTCTGACAGTTTTACCAATTCCCAAGTGTGGTTCTTCTCACTTTCCACTTTGGATCGTTCTTGGTAACCTGCCAATTGTTAGGTACAGTAATACTATCCAAAGACGCAATGAATGCTCGATGAGAAGAAGATATATTATTATATAAAACAAACTGAGCAAGGTCCCAACCATATCTATCAGGAGGATTTTTTGCATTGCTGTGAGTGGTCCTCCGTACTGATAATGGTGTGGGAGGGGTATGAAGAATGATATCACCTGGAGGAAAATCTGGTGGTGGTGGTGTAGGTGTCGCAGGAGTCGAGACGGACGCAGGCAAGGGACTTGGGCACTGGCACTATAGGTACTGGTCCTGCAGCTTGTTTCCATTTCCTGCTGTAGGTAGGTAACTCCCCCTGAGCCGTGGACCTAACACCTCTCATCTCCTTCCTCTGTTCCTCTTCACTCTCCTCAACCGTTCTTCCATGCCATACTCCTAAATCAGTCACCAAACTCTCACCAATCTCCCTCTCTCGCCTCATATTCTCAGTGTCAGGTAAGTTGTCCATGGATGAGGTTTCCTTCTGACTGTAGTATGGCTTAAGCTCCCTGAAGTGAACATCTATGTTCACAAACCTCATCTTCTCTACTGGGCTCCAGCACACGTACCCCTTCTGAGTCGCCGAATAGCCCACAAAGACACTTGATTGCTCTAGGGTCAAGTTTCCCAACAGACGGTCTGTTGTCCTTCAAAAAACATACGCAGCCAAACACCTTCAGCGGGAGTATCCCACTATTATTTTCTTACAATATCTCATATGGAGACTTTTATCCCAGTACTTTCGAGGGCATCATGTTGATCAGTTGAGCTGATGTCAACACTGCATGCCCCCACAGACTCTGTGAGACATTCATGGCGATCATCATGCTCCTTGCCACCTCCAGAAGGTGTTTGTTCGTCCTTTCTGCCACTCCATTCTGTGCTGGTGTGTATGCATAGGTGGTCTGATGTTGTATCCCTTGGGCTGACAGATATTCCTCGAGTGCTTTGTTGGTATACTCGACCTCAGTACCATCACTACTGCTCTGTACTGAGTCTGGACATGTTTATGAAAGTCCCAGAAACAGGCAAAGACATCACTCTTATTCTTCATCAAATACAACCAGTTGATACGAGAGGAACAATCAATAAAAGAAACGAAATACTTCTAACCATTCATAGTAGTTGTGGCGCACAACCCCCAAACATCATAATGTATAATATCAAAAATAGAAGAGCTCCTATGGCCCGCACTAACATATGAGCTCCTAGTAAGTTTGCCTAAATTACATACTAGTTTCTCCTTATTTGCTTTCTCATAAATAGATGGATATAACCTACTCAAAATATCAAAAGAGGAGTGTCCCAGCCGCCTGTGGTGGAATATCAGTGTATCCTCGGCACTCATCTTCGGTCCTCCATTCATGTCCTCTCTGCCCCAGACACCAATGCCGAATCTAGCCCTTTCCGATCCAGGTACCACAGTCCATCATGCCAAGTGCCATTTCCAAGTCTTCGTCCCGTCTCCTTCTCCTGGAAGATCACCTTAGAAATGCCAAAAGAGGCAATGCATTTTAGTTGGAGGATTATAGAACTAATGGACAAAAGACTGACTGGAAAATGAGCATGCAAAATATTGAATAATTTTACTAAACATGTACAATCGACAGTACCCTTACCGACCACTGACTGGAAAGTACCATCGGCTGTTTGAATGCTGTTCGCCGATGCTATGTGAGTGTAGAAAGAGAACTCACTAGCATTCCCTGTCACGTGTCGAGACGCACCCGAATCGACAATCCAGTCCGACGATCTAAGGGAAGACATAGATGCAAGGGCGAGTGAGTCGTCAGTACCTTCCGATGGATGGGCATACATGACAACGTTGCCCCTGGCGAAGACCGAGGTGGTCGCCTCCTCAGTCCCACTCCTCTTGTCTCCATCGCTTGACGCTCTCTGCTTTTTCCTGAGTACCTCCAACATGCCCAGCAGTGCCTGATCCTCCTTAATATAGGCGCCATCAGTTCCCTCCTCGCATTCTGCTACCAGCAGGTTCACCCGATAACCTCCTCGACCACCCCGTCGACCCCCACGACCACGTCCTCCAAACTGTCCACGTCCACCACCTGAATCTTCCTCCTTGGGTGGTTTGGTGCAAGCATACCTCAGATGACCCACCTTCCCACAGTTGTAGCAATGTCGGGAGTCTCCCTTAGGTCCTGTGCCGCATGAATTGGCAACCGCCAGTGCTGACTTTATTTCAGGAGGACCACCTGTCCCTGCCTACAGCTTGATGCGAGTCTCCTTCTGGATCATGGCCGAGATAGTCTCCTCAAGTGTAGGGATCTTCGGTTGGGCTAGAAGTAGTGCTATCATCTGAGCAAACACTGCGGCCAGCCCCTTAAGAAACTTCATCGTCCTCTCCTGCAAGCATACCTATCTCTCCTTACACTTCGGGTCCTCGCAGCTCGCCCGATCTGAGGAGTGATCTTAATCCAACCACATACGCTCCAACTCCGTGGCATACTCCTACACCGTCTCTCTCCCTGTACGGTGTCGTCGATTTTTTCCTTGATCTGGAAAATCCTCAAGTTATTTCCTACACCATCGTAGGTCCTCCTCAACTTCTTCTACACGTCCTTTACCATCTCAAGGCCATCCACTGTGGTGGCGATCGACTGAACTAAAGAATTGAGGAGCCAAATATATATCACCATATGAGTGGACTTCCACTTGTCGCGTCCTGCCGAGCCCTCATCCGGCAATGTCTTCTCTCCTGACAAGAAATCTTCCAGGTTCTTCCCTGCGAGGGTTCTTCTCACCCGTCGTGACCAACTTAGGTAGGTGTCCGGTCCATCAAGCTTCAGATCGATGGAGGGAAGCTCCAACTTCGCCGGTGATCGTATCGCGCTCTCACCAGCCGACAGTTTCATCAGCTTCATCAACGTTGTGACCTCCGCAGGGTCCAACTTCTTGATGATCTCCTCCATCGATCCTCTTCTTCTCCGATCACCTCACAACCGTCCCACAATTCACGTTCGTTCTCTTCTAGACCCGATCATGTCTCTCCCATCGGATCTATGCCTTCGATGTCAACGTCCGGAACGACTCGCAGGAGACGCCGGGAACCGCGGCAGAAGGTTCTTGCGGGCTCTGGAAGCGTGGCGGCGGCGACGGTGGTGGTGGGCGAGCATTGCGGCAGCAGTGTTGGCGGCTAGGGTTTGTACTTTGATACCATGTAGAATATTTGGAGTTCTATATATTTCATTATAATCTCTTGGTTATATATATATATATATATATATATATATATATATATATATATAGCTTTACAACTCTCCATCTTACATAAAATTTCCTAATACATTATAATATACCAACAATAGGTTAACCTAGGAGTTATTTACCTTTGACCTATTTCCTATAATATAGCATTGATGATTAGTTCATAATACTTGAAATTTTTTCTCTAATACAGTCATAACGTAGCTGTTCTGTACTAGATGTTTATTTGACGTACAAGCTTTATCTGAATTTTGTTTGGATATATACTTGATTATTGCTTAGTGTCAATGTCAACTGCTAGTAAAAGCTTTCCAGTCCTTAAAACCCTGTAAGCAGTACTTTTGAGATCCCCACCATCAATCCTATGACATGACCCTTCTTGACAAACTTTAGCTGGTTTTGTTAATCCTTCGGGTGGGTGCAACTGAAGAATATATACTTCACTTAATCGCGTTTTGTTAACCTAGGCCGTGTTGTATTGTTACTTCAATCCCCCAGTATGATAGATAGTCAAATTTGTTTATCCTTCAGTCTGTTCCCTGCTTCGTGACTTCAGAAGTGAAAATTGTGTCCAGAATGTCGTTTTCTTCATCACACCGCCACTCAGTTATCCATTTTTTGTGCAAGTATTGATAATAGTATCAAATTATAATCACAGCCATTCCCATTTATCTGTTTGCAACCATAACAAATTGCTATTTACAAGGATTAGCTCGTCTTAACTGCCAAAAATTCCAATCTTTGTTCTTGGTAGTACATCATAATTAGAGCCACTTGTATCCACAGTTACAACTTGTACCTAGTCAACTCTTATGAACATGTGCAAAATGTTCGAGATATCGGATATCAGGTTCATATCGATTTAGGTTTTGAGATATATCAGAAATCGGAGATATATCGGAGATATATTGATATATCGTATATCAATAAATATATAATATATTATATGTGTACTAAATATCCAATCAAATTCAAATTCTAGATGTACTAAATATTCTTGATGTCCTAAAAGGCAAAAAATAACAAAAAAATATTGAACATAACATTATAACATGATAACAAACTAACAATTATAAAATTACAAGTAGAAAAAAAGAAGAGTAACATCAATATAAAAACCTATGAGAGAGAGAGAGATGGGGAGCCTTGCGGTCGTGGCTTGAGAGAGAGAGAGAGAGAGAGAGAGAGAGAGATAGGTGACTTCCTTGCGTACCGACAAAGAGAGAGACACGTTAAGGGCTTTTTAGGTTTAAGTTCTTATCGGATAGGATATGATCCAACTCGACCCACAAACACTTGTTCACTTCTAATATTCGATATTTTAATATAGGCTATTTGATTTTATCCTCCTGCCAGATTAGGTATATTGATATTATCCCCTGTTAGATCAAAAGTTGAGTTTACCTCCCTGAAAGTGTCGTTACAAATTTTTTAGCGACACTTTGAAAACTTTTAACGACACTTTGAAAACTTTTAACGACACTTTCAGGAGGGTAAACTCAAACTTTTGATCTAACATGGGGGTAATATCAATATACCTATTCTAACAGGGGGTAAAATCAAATAACCCTTTAATTTATCGACCAATATCGTTCGATGGGATATCGACCGATATATCGATCGATTTTTCTTCAAAACAAAACTGGTATATTGGCAGATATCACTCTCCCAAGGCAATAATTTCACTCTGTTGATTTCTTTCTCAATTTCTAAATCTATAAGTGATAAAATAGCCTAACCTTTTCTGTGTGGTACTGTTTTCATTGAATACTGAGTGGAATGATAAGAAAAGTAGTCTGACCAAATCTAGAACCGATGGAAAAGTAATAAAGGTTAGTTTGTATATTCACTGAGGGAATCCCAACTTCCAAAACGTTGCTTATCAATCAACCTCGCTTCAAGTTATGAACATTATGGTTCCCAAGTGTCACAGTCACCGCAGCAGGAATCTGCATAAAGCTCCGAGTATATATTGTTCATAGGTGACTTGATCAGTACCTTCCCTCATTTCACTAAAACGAAATAGCTGTATAATGTTGTAATATATCATTTACGTTTAGAAATATTAACATGGCTAATGAATGCATTCTGCCATTTCAGTATATAGCTCATGGGAAGTGGGAAAGCTCCAGTGTTTCAAATGGATCAAGGAGCGCTTTGGAGGCCCAGGCATCCGATTCTGTGTCGTTGGAGACGGGATGGAAGAATGTGAAGCAGCGCAGAGAATGAACTGGCCATTCATCAAAATTGATTTGCAACCTGGTGGTCCTCATAGATTTCCAGGCCTGACTATGAAAATGGTCGACCACTACATTGATGTGATCTATGCACCACACAACTCTGGGAATCGACAGTGAACTCCTGCATCGATGCGGTACTTGGAGCCTACCACCATATGCGAGAAATTATTTTGTGAGCCGGGCCCAACATGTACCTTCCATGCCACCATATGCTATCTTTCATTCTCTCTTATAATATACCAACTTCTTTAGTAGAATGTGCCTCGTCTGATGAGTGTCACAATTTACTCCTAATTCTATTGTCATAATTGCTACCTTCAAATTACTCGTTCTTGTACAAGATAGTATGTTTTTTTTTTTCTTTTGAAAAAAATAAAAAATCTTTCTTCAAACAGCATGAAGTAAATTATAGTAGTGTTCTTTTAAGACTTTTTTTACATATTTAAATGAACTAAAAGCAAATGTGGTTTCTCTGCTGAAGGGAAGAGCTGCTATTTTGGTGGAGCCTTACTCTTGAGGGCCTCTGAGAGAACTTTATTTTGTAAAAAATACCGGAATTCTACATATTCTGGGAAGTATTCGCTTTGATTGGTTTGTGGATTTAGAGCGTCGAATTGGCCAAGATCTAGATTTTGGATTACTTAACATGTTTGTGTGTTTGGTTGGAGGATTTGTAGACAAGATTTACTGTAATTTTGACATAATTTTTATCTTGTCTGTCACAAAATTGGAATCTTGACATCAAAGTTTTTTTTTTTTCGAAGTGGTGCGCGGAAGTGAAAATTTCTCATTCATACTTTGTGTATTTGGTTTGAGGATCACTTCCTCTACTTTAACAAAAAAAAAAAGCTTTACTATTCATGTCATCTCAACAAAAAGTTGTTACTCACTTCAACAAAGAAAAAACATCAAACTTTTAGGGGATCTATACCATACGCAAAATATTGATTTTAGATTTTTTACCTCGTTGAACCAAATAGCCACCAAATGTACCCTAGCCTTGTTTCTTTCAGAAAATTTCATATATGGAATTTTTTTTTTTGTTAATTTGCATCAAAGGTGACGGATTTGAATTTTTTTTTTTTACGTATAAAAGGATGTGATGCCACTAGAGTTGAAGCCATCTAGGAGAGAGGGTGGACCGCAACTCCACTGACATTCCATAATTGAAAAGGAAGCACTGCGCCATTAGAGTTGGTGTCCCCTAAGAAAGAGAGGGTGGGATGCGGGTGGGACGCCAACTCCCCTGGCCCCCTCTCTTTCTCTCTATATAATGTATATTAATATATACAAATTGGTATTATCTAAAAAAATTCGATTTAAAAATTTTAATAAATTTTTTTGATTTGGTATCATCCATACTATATTTTTGTGATATCGCTAACAAATACGTTTAAAAATGAATTAAACAAATAATCTTATATATACAAAATTTAGATAGATATTATATAGATAACAAATAGATAATTTGGTTGATAACAAAATAGCTATTTATTTTGTGTATAGACAATAACAGATTATCTGTTAGTGGTATCATAAAAAATGTAGTATAGATGATACCAAATCAAAAATATTTATTAAAATATTTAAATCCAAGAAATTGAGATAGTATAATTTTTTTTTTTTAAATAAATTGTGATTTTTTGATCAATTTTTTTTATTTTATGGAACACCACTGTAGTTGGTGTCTGAAACTCTATATTTCTCAGCAGTGGATAACCGCAATGATGTTCCAAATTCTCGGTTACGGAACGTCATTAGAGATAGCATTTTTTTGAACGTGCCGGCTCTAACCACGTCTCATCCCCTTATATGATTTTTTTTAAAATTCGTTTTTTTTATGCAAATTAACAAAAATTCTTATATAAAATTTTCTTTAGCATTGAGTATGATTGTTAGGACCATTTATGGGAATCAGATGTACTGGACTGACGAGGTAAAGTTAGAACTGCAAATTATTGGAGGGTATATGTTTAAGGCAAGTACAATTTTTTTTCTCTTGCAGTTTGGATTTGCCTCTATATATCTAGCACACGATTTCCTTTTGGCTATCTGCCAACGGAGGTATGAATAATAAAAATTGTAAATAAAGTTATAATCAATATTTTCGAAAGTGATGTTAATCAAATTTTTACTTCTATCATGATTAGCAGAGGTAAGCTCTTGATGATCCAGCAGAGGTAGTTCTATCCTTTCTTCACCTACTACCTCCCCTCTTCGATGTGGTTATCGAGGTTCCACGACGCCAATGATTTGTAGCCGATCATGCTGAGTAGACATGATCCGTGTTGTAATGCGAGGATTGGGGGGAAGTCAAGAAAAGGGTCCGGTACGTGACAATTGGGAATCACTAGTGCTTGCATGCCAAGAACTTGGCCGGGACCAGTACTGTTGGGTCTTTCTAGGTCCAGATAATATTTTACTTATAGAGGGACTTTTTTCAGGGAGACTGAAATGAACTACTGAAGTATTGCTCTTATTACGAAAACTGACATGTGTTGTTAATATATATATATATATATATATAATATTTTTAAAAAATTTAATAAGAGAATAAAAGGAAAAAAAATGTTATCGGTTTTCGAGAAAGTCGTACACGAAGTACTGTCCTAAGAGTTGATTCAAGATATATGTGCAGACTTTTCTCGGAAGCTTCTAGTGGTAAAACCTTCCGACTACCGGGTTCTCTTCGTTGCACACAACTCGGAGAGAGAGACCGAACTTAGCTCTGTCCAGAGCAAGAATTTAGATAACAGAATGTGGTTCGAGAGAAGAATGAGAGAGAGATTTCACGTTGGAGAATTTTCTGTTGAAAAATATTGAGATGAGAACCTCAACAAATATATAGGAAGAGAACCAAGCCTACACTACAGACAAAAGAATAAATGCTATTAATCCAGACGTTTAATGAGTAATGAAAAAGAAAATTTGTGGGAGAGAATTCAGAGCTGTCACATGTTTAAAAAGGTGAAAATTGATCCTGGACATAGGGAGTAATAAATGTCCAACTTTCAAAATTTGAATGAGTCAAATCGGTTCAAAAAATAAATGGGAGCAAAAAGATTTTTGGATCTCAGCCCGAACCCGAAGAGTAAATTGGATCGGTATTCGGCGTCCGCAGGTGTGGGCACGTACCCACACCCGTTACGCGCGTCGAACCGGGCCGGACGGCGGCGACGACGCGCGCGTGTGGCCCAACGGGTTCCCCACACAACATCTTTAAGAGAGCAATGAAGAAGAACTAATATATACATACAAGGGGGAAGCGGTCCAACCAATGTGGGACTAAAGGAAAAAGAGGAGCTTGAGCTTTTGCTCACATATGTATAGAAATGTATACACAGCCAACAACATGTGGGCCAGTTGCATGCACCCGTTGCAGGCAAATGTCATTTATCTACTAGGCAAGCTAGTACCCACCAAGACTTCTCTGGCTTCGTGAGTCATTGATGAAGGTGACTTCTTACTTGTCTCAAGTTCAGACTAGATCTGATGTCCCACATATTCTGTTCCATATTATATTTTTACTCTATTATATGTGGTCTCAGTTGGTATAAAATAAAAGATGGACCCATATGTAATAGAGTGTGGACATAATATGAGACATAATATGCGGGACAACTTCTGACAAAATGAGAGTTACAACACAGCAACAAAGATTTTAGCCACCCTGTCTTCTTGTAAGATTACCATAATAGAATTTTTTTTTAGGGTCTCGTATATAAATGCATGTCCAAGAGTAAGTCTAATAAGACTTCGGAGTTGGACGACCCTTTTCGTAGAACATTCCTGCACTATTTATTTTTTATAGTGCTAACCCACTCCAAACTCAACTTAAATCTTTATTTACATCAATAAGGGTCAAAAGGCAACAAAATTAGTCCTGCATATTGCAACCCAACCTTTCGGACCGGTCTTGCTCGTATAATATTAGAAATTTGGGTTTATATTTTTATATTATCCAGAATATGATTTGAATCACGTCCTAACGGTTGATTTTGCCTAAACGTTCAAAATAGGGACCTAGACGCAAATTTTGAATAAATACGAGATCCTAAAAGTAAACAAAAATATGTGAGGATTGTGCGACTTAGGTTATTTAGTTTTGCATGCATGGTGTGAATTGTGTGATTTGGGTTATTTAGTTTTGTCATAACTAATCGAGAATGATACCAGTGACATTGTTGTTTGCTTCTGTTATGATCTCGACAGCCATAAATTAATCCTCCCGGCAGCAATTTCGATGAAAACGATTTCATAGGTATCGTGTATCGTCAGATTTTTCTCGTTCCGTTCGTATTGTTGAATAAGTACAACTAAAGATTTTGGAAGCGTTGTGCGGCTGTCGAGATCAAACTAGAAGCAAACAACATTGTCAAAAATCTCTTTATTGATTGGTCATAAAAAATACTAAATAATTTAAGTCACACAACCCTTACCATGCAAAACTAAATGTCAGAATTGTATATCATAATATGGTATTCGGAATTGTACAATTTTTTTAGATTTATTATTATCATGAATATTTATATTTTATTATTGTCATAAGTAGTGTATAATGTTATTTTTCTTTTGTTTCTAAATTTCTTTCTAAAGAAATAATAGTTTAAATAAACACCTTGGAAAATTTTGTAAATTACAAAATTTACACATGCCACCTATGGGTACATGTGTCATGATGCATGAGTTAGAAAGGATATGTAAGTAATTCCATGCATAAAACATTGTAATGATATTTATGATATTCTTGATTTTTTTTATAAAACAAAAGAAAAAGAAAAGAAAAGAAAGCATATATTTAGTCCCTCTCTCGGTCTATCTCTGTCACGCCCCAGTCCCAAAATACGTAGGACCAGGAATACGTGACATGCCAGCTACGCATTCGTCCAGACTCTGGTCTGACTCGAATACGTATAAGCTGTAATATAAAGGGCACTATCTAGAATTTTCCATAAATGTAAACCTCTATGTCTCAATCCACAATGTACATCAGTATACAAGAAAGAGCTAAATGTGCTAAGGTCGGTCGCCCAATAACACACTAACTCGAATAGACTCGAGAAGACGTATGAGTCTACAAAACTAGGCTACAACAGCAGATGAATAATCAATATAAATAACCATAATGCCGGTAGATATAATATGAGTACCTGGTACCATGCTCGCAAGATATGCCACTCCATCAGTATCTCCAAGTACTCCGTAATCGTCTATGCTGCAAAACTGGCAGGGAACCAGGTCCTCAGAGGGACGTAACAAGGTACAGAAATATAGCATGCCAAGTAAACAAAAAGTACAAGTGCACGACAGGGTACTCTATCATAACCAACTAGTGTGACACAGTTTAAAGACAATGTTCGACGCGTGGGCTGTCCAAAATAAAACTGCAGCTCCGAACACAGAGACACACGGGTCGTACCGTAGCTCCGAGCACAGAGACACACGGGTGTTACCACTACACTATGAAACATGATCACTACACTATGAAACATGATCACTACATATACATATATAAGCGCGTGCAGAGTAGCCCAAACGTCTAGTAACTGTCTTTCCCTTCCCAAGCGGTCAACGATTGTGCATTGAACCTGAACCTCTAACTACAGTCTCGACACAAGGAAAAATAACTCAACAGACGCGACCCTAAGGTCGTCCCAGTATCTGGTCATGATGTCAGTATCAGGATACAGGAATCTGGCACGATCACAGTGTATGAGTGTGTCCTGGGGTGTCGATAAACTCAGGTACGCATATCGAGATACTACGAATCATCCGACAATCTTCCTAGGATACTACGACGTACGTCTTCACCCGGTTGTGAACCGGACGCGAAGTACCGAACATCAATATAACTATGTGCACAATGTACATACGAAACAATAAATATCTGTAAACTGAAATACAGGGTGGCAAGGTACACTTGCCTGCATACGGCTGCTGATGACAGGGATCGGGTACCGCGTCCAAGTCCTCAGGTCCCGCAATACCTAGTGAAGAGATACAAACCAGAATTAATAAACCACTTAGGACAGGCAAGTGTGCTACACATATCTACTTCTAGACTCAGTCTCAAATACGACTCACAGGGATAAGACACTAGGGGGGTTGACCACAGTTGACTATCGGTACAATACAGCAATTCAACTAGTCATCTATACACTCTTCTCAATTTAATTCTCCATAATTAAATCTACAATTTCCATCATGTACCATAGACCCCGATTATTTATTTAAAGGTCAAACACTCACTTTTCCTCGAATCCATAACTTGATTAAATTGTAATACTTCATGTAGGAAACATTCCTAATCCACAATGCACCTTAACACAAATACATTTCTCCGACATACTACAAGTCGAATCCCCAAGCCTTTGATCACCCTATTTAATCATCGTCACATGCCCAATATCGTATTTATTTTCTCACAAGTTGTATTCACCCTCATTTCCACCAATTTCAACATCCAAAACCAACTTTATAATACAAGATACATGCTCACTATACTACATAAATATTAAACCATGTTAACCTCATTAAACCCATCCTCAAGTCATTTAAATTTTCATATGCATTCACATTAACCTCATTTGAATTAACCAAAGTATACCTTAACACATAGTGCAAGTAAACCTACACTAACCATTTATATATATTCAAGAACCTTCTTTCAAATTGTAATTAACCCACAAGTAGCTTATTTATCATTCCCTTCACCCATGCATATATACATGACACTTATTCATGTTCAAAAAAATACACTAAACTAATCCACACAATATACACTCTAACTATATATGAACATCTCCATAATTAACATTATTCCATTATATAAACTTCCTATTTAACACAATTAATATTCTGAAAATTAATACATGAGAGGTGGAGGAGTGAACCTCAACTAGGCTCGTCGGAGTTGATGGTGCTCGTGGTGGTCGTGGGGCTGGATGGTAGTGGTGGAGTGGCTGGTTGGTGGTGATGAAGAATGAAGGTGGTGATGAAGAAATGAAGGTGGTGATGTGGTGAGATGGTGAGGGGAGGGGGCTGTGCACAGTGTCCACGGTGGGGGTGGGCTGTGCACGTGGCCGTGAGGGTGGTGGGAAGGCTGAGGGGGTGGTGGAGTTGCTGGTAGGGTGGCTGGTGAGGTGGGGAAGTAAGTGGTGAAGAAGGAGAGAAGAAGAAGAAGAAGAAGAAGGAGAAGAGAGGAGGAAGAAGAAGAAAGGAAAAGAATGGGGGTGGTGGTAGGCTGAATGGGGAGAGGGAGGAGAGAGAGTGAGGGAGGGGGGGGTTTCCAAGGATCCTAGGGATTAGGGCCGTCCTAGGAAATAGGTGTGTGAAGGGGGGAATTAAATAGGAGAGTGTGTGTTGAGTGTGTGGTGAGAATTGAATGTAATTATTTGAATGGAGGGTCTAGATTGTTCATGATGAATAAATGCATCCATGAGAGAGAGAGAGGGTGGGTTGTGACCGGTCCAAAGAGGGTGGGGAGCTTTCTTCATTAGCCCAAGCCAATAGGAAAGTGACACATATTGCTACATTTGCACATTAGCCCTTTAAGTTCGGGAACTTGTACAAACACATGAAATGACGCAAAAATTGTAGCAAAAATTGCGTTTATTAATTTGTATGACGAGAGGGTAATGTGGGTGAGGAACGGGTTTAATTAAATGAGTATTGGGATTAATTTAGGATTTAAATGGGATTTACCAAGTTGGTAATTCTGATTTAAATAGAAATAAGCGTCCCGCGAATTTAATTTAATTTGGGGCACTTGGGGTCAAAATCCGGAAATGGCACAAAAGCCAAAAATAGTGGGGGCTTGGAGTCAGTCTTGGACCCTTTTGTTGGTCCGGCTCAACGGGTTAAGTTGGTATCCCAAAATTTAGAGTAACGACACAGGAGTCCGATACCGAATTAAATATGGATTTCTTATTCGAAAAATTGTGCAATTAATTTAGAGCACAACGGAATCTGACTTTTTGTGACGAAAAAGTCCAGTGCCTAAATTGGCGGGTCCAGTCAGAAGTACAATATTTGTACAGAATTTATGGGCTGAAAATGGGCTCCGAATAATTAGACAACGATAGTGCGTGCCAAGGGTTTAATTAATTGGATTAAAATTCCAGGTAAATATACTCTATTCTAAACCTCAATATCTTCTATCAAAATTTTTCCCGATCCACTCTAACTATCCACTAAAAAAATTGAGGGGGTTTACATTCTTCCCAACTTAGAAAAATTTCGTCCCCAAAATTAAAAGTAAAGCACGATAATATCTAACAGAATTTAAAATAACCAGAATTAAATTGCCGTACGTAAATTTGTACCTTGCTCCTCAAATAAGTACGGGAATTACTGCCGAATAGAATCCTCGCGCTCCCAAGTTGACTCGCCTGGTGAATGGTGCTTCCATGCCACTCTGACCAGTCGAATCGTCTGTCCTCTCAAAGTCTTCTCACTGCGATCGAGGATCTCGACTGGCTGCTCTACGTAAGACAGACTAGGCCCAACTGTAATCTCCGAATGATCAAGTACGTGGCTAGGGTCTGCGACATATCTTCTCAGCTGCGATACGTGAAATACGTCATATACTCCCTCTAATGATGGAGGTAATGCAAGACGGTAAGCCACTTCGCCAACTCGTTCCAAAATGTCAAACGGTCCGATATACCTCAGACTCAGCTTGCCTCTGCCTCCGAATCTGATGGTACCATGAGTGGGCGATATCCTCAAAAATACGTGGTCACCCTCCTTGAACTCCAATGGCCTGCGGTGCGCATCTGCCCAGTGTTTCTGTCTGTCCTGTGCTGCACGCAGGTGGCTCTGAATCTGCTTGACCTTCTCTACTGTCTGTATCACCAATTCCGGACCAAGTATCTGACGCTCTCCCACGTCACTCCAACAAACTGGCAACCTATATTTCCTGCCGTACAGTGCCTCATAGGGTGCCATCTGTATGCTGGCCTGGTAACTGTTATTGTAGGAGAATTCCACCAAGTGTAGATGGTCCTCCCAAGATCCTCCAAAATCAATCATGCACGCTCGCAACATATCCTCTAATATCTGTATCGTGCGCTCTGACTGTCCATCAGTCTGTGGATGATACGTAGTGCTGAACTTGAGACGAGTTCTTAGGCTCTCCTGCATACTCCGCCAAAAATGTGACGTGAATCTGGAATCATGATCCGATACGATGCTGATAGGCACTCCATGTAATCGTACTATCTGCCTCATATACATGTCAGCTAGTATCTCTGTGGATTGCCCAACTCTGAAGGGCAAGAAATGTGCAGACTTGGTGAGTCTGTCTACGACAACCCAAACTGCATCCTTTCCGCTAGGGCTTCACGGAAATCCTGTGACAAAGTCCATGGTAATGTGTTCCCACTTCCACTCGGGAATGGGGAGTGGCTACAATAATCCTGCAGTCATTTGATGTTCAGCCTTGACTTGCTGACAAACTAAACACTTCGCCACAAATCTTACAATTTCCCTCTTCATCCCATGCCACCAAAAATGTTGTCTCAAGTCTCGGTACATCTTCGTAACCCCGGAATGAATGGAATAAATTGAGCTATGAGCCTCGGTCATCAACTCTTGGCGTAGCTCGCCACTCGGAACATATAGGCGATCTTCGCACCTCAACGTTCCGTCTTCATGAATCCTGAGTCCCGTCTGCATGCCGGCTTCTGTTCTCTCTCGCAGGCGTTAAAATCTCGCATCTGTAGGCAATGTTGCCTTGATCCTCTCAATCAAAGTAGACTGAACCTCAAGACTGGCCATCTGTCCATCCACGCCTGGCAATACGATCTCTATCCCAAGCTCCTGGAGATCCTCTAGCAACTGTCGCTGCGTCGTCAGAAAGTATGCCATGGGCTTCCTGCTTAAGGCATCTGCTACGACGTTCGCCTTGCCAGGGTGGTACTGTAGCTCAATGTCATAATCTGTCATCAGCTCTAGCCAACGTCCCTGCCTCATGTTGAGCTCCTTCTGCGTGTATACGTACTTCAGGCTTTTATGATCTGTATATATCTCAATACGCTCACCATAAAGGTAATGTCTCCATAGCTTTAGTGCAAATATCACTTCAGCTAGCTCCAAGTCGTGCGTCGGATAGTTCTTCTCATGAACTCTCAGCTGTCTCGATGCGTAGGCTACCACCTTGTCGTGTTGCATCAGTACACATCCTAATCTGCTCCCTGACGTATCACTGTACACTACAAATCCTCCTGATTCGGAAGGTAGTGTCAAAATCGGTGCCGATGTCAGACGCTTCTTCAGCTCATCGAAAGCCGTCTGACACTCGTCGGTCCAGATAAACTTTTTGCCCTTACGCGTCAGTCGCGTCATAGGCGCAGCTATCCTCAAAAAGTTTCCACGAATCTCCGATAATATCCGGCAAGTCCGAGGAAACTCCTAACCTCTGAAACTGATGTAGGGGTAGGCCAGGTCTCTACTGCAGCTATCTTCTCCGAATCAACTGATAGTCCATCTCCGGTGATTATGTGTCCCAGAAATGGTACTCTATCCAAGCAAAACTCATATTTGCTGAGTTTGGCGTACAGCCTCTCATGTCTCAGCGTCTCCAACACAATCCTGAGATGTCTCTCATGCTCCTCTTGGCTCTTAGAATATATTAGGATATCGTCTATAAATACTACCACGAACTTATCTAAGTACTGGTGGAAAACATTGTTCCTCAAGCTCATAAATACTGCTGGCGCGTTGGTCAAAAGAAACGGTCATGACTAGAAACTCATAGAGCACATATTTCGTCCGAAGCGCCGTCTTCGGAATGTCTTCTCTCCGTACCTTGATCTGATGATAGCCTGATCTGAGATCGATCTTCGAGAATACATATGCGCCACTTAGCTGATTCACTGTATTATCCTGTCTTTCTTCGGCGCAATTAAGATGGGTTTTCCCCCCATGGGGATACACTAGCCCGACTAAACTCTTGTCCAAGTGATCCTCTACTACGGATCTTTACTCAACCAACTATATCGGTGCTAGTCTGAAGACGAGAGAATAACTGGCTCGGCTCCGGAAATCCACTCTTTAACAAACTTTATCTCTCTGTCGGGTGGCAGGCCTAGAAGATCCTCTAGAAATACATCCTTAAATCCTGATATAACAGGGTGGTACACTGGTTCACCTCCTGTATTGTATACCCCTAAGGTAGATGGGCACCATACTCCTGGGCTCCCTGAACTCAACTCAGGGTAACCTGGTGGCCTAAAATATAAATGCAACTACGTCGACAATCGAGTGTCGCGTGGTATTGACTCAATCAACTCATGCTAGGACGGTGTCATCGTCCAGCCTTAACCTCAAAATAAATCCTCCTGTTCTGTTTACCACACTAATCCTTTAAAAGAAAAATTTTCTCCCCTGCCTAAAGTATAACTTCTCTTCTCCTCAAATATTCCCTAAATTTTTTTTTTCTCGTGTTTTCTCCCTTTTCGTTATTTATCTCTCCAAGTCATAATTACAATTATAATAATGATGTCACCCAAGCACATACTAAAATTTTTGGTATTAGATCATCATCTTCCAAGTGAGAGCTTAAAATTTTATCTCCTCTAGTCCATATTATCATTGCTATCATATCCAACCACTAGTTTCCATCATCATGCTATGCATTCCTTAAATTATTCTAGGTCATGATCAACAATCCTTCCTGCTCTTAGTGCTCCCAAGATCACTGCTACCTCAAGCACGGGTAGGGTACTACTGGGTCCAACTCTCTTGCCAACCTTCCACACTAGTTCTAGAATCCAAAGAACCCATCAATCTATCCTGACAAGGTAACAATCTTTCCAAAGAAAGGCTTACGAATTCTGTCTTCTGTCGTCTGGTCTTCGATCTTCTTCTGGAGGGAAATCATCAGTCGCAAGCATTCGCCTTCCCGAACAATAGGGGACGAGAAACAAGGATAGCGATATTGACGAAGATCGAACGAATGCAAATTGGAAGTCCAAGGACGATAATCACATACAAAGAGTTTTTAGAATCGATTATGGATTGAGATCCTATTCAACAATCATAATATCTATTCCTAATTTGCAGGCTAGCTTGGCACAGTCAGGTGACCAAGACGATTTAAATCGGACCTGCATGGGCCACCATAAAAATATGTCACACTCCAGTCCCAAAATACGTAGGACCAGGAATACGTGACATGCCAGCTACGCATTCGTCCAGACTCTGGTCTGACTCGAATACGTATAAGCTGTAATATAAAGGGCACTATCTAGAATTTTCCATAAATGTAAACCTCTGTCTCAATCCACAATGTACATCAGTATACAAGAAAGAGCTAAATGTGCTAAGGTCGGCCGCCCAATAACACACTAACTCGAATAAACTCGAGAAGAAGTATGAGTCTACAAAACTAGGCTACAACAGCAGATGAATAATCAATATAAATAACCATAATGCCGGTAGATATAATATGAGTACCTGGTACCATGCTCGCAAGATATAACACTCCATCAGTATCTCCAAATGCTCCATAATCGTCTATGCTGCAAAACTGGCAGGAAACCAGGTCCTCAGAGGGACGTAACAAGGTACAGAAATATAGCATGCCAAGTAAACAGAAAGTACAAGTGCACGACAGGGTACTCTATCATAACCAACTAGTGTGACATAGTTTAAAGACAATGTTCGACGCGTGGGCTGTCCAAAATAAAACTGCAGCTCCGAACACAGAGACACCCGATTTGTACCGTAGCTCCGAGCACAGAGACACACGGGTGTTACCACTACACTATGAAACAGGATCACTACACTATGAAACAGGATCACTACATATACATATATAAGCGCGTGCAGAGTAGCCCAAACGTCTAGTAACTGTCTTCTCCTTACCAAGCGGTCAACGATTGTGCGTTGAACCTGAACCTCTAACTACAGTCTCGACACAAGGAAAAATAACTCAACAGACGCGACCCTAAGGTCGTCCCAGTCTCTGGTCATGATGTCAATATCAGGATACAGGAATCTGGCACGATCACAGTGTATGAGTGTGTCCTGGGGTGTCGATAAACTCAGGTACGCATATCGAGATACTATGAATCACCCGACAATCTTCCTATGATGCTACGACGTACATCTTCACCCGGTTGTGAACCGGACGCGAAGTACCGAACGTCAATATAACTATGTGCACAATGTACATACGAAACAATAAATATCTGTAAACTGAAATACAGGGTGGCAAGGTACACTTGCCTGCGTGCGGCTGCTGATGACAGGGATCGGGTACCGCGTCCAAGTCCTCAGGTCCCGCAATACCTAGTGAAGAGATACAAACCAGAATTAATAAACCACTTAGGACAGGCAAGTGTGCTACACACATCTACTTCTAGACTCAGTCTCAAATACGACTCATAGGGACAAGACACTAGGGGGGTTGACCACAGTTGACTATCGGTACAATACAGCAATTCAACTAGTCATCTGTACACTCTTCTCAATTTAATTCTCCATAATTAAATCTATAATTTCCATCATGTACCATAGACCCCGATTATTTATTTAAAGGTCAAACACTCACTTTTCCTCGAATCCATAACTTGATTAAATTGTAATACTTCATGTAGGAAATATTCCTAATCCACAATGCACCTTAACACAAATACATTTCTCCGACATACTACAAGTCGAATCCCCAAGCCTTTGATCACCCTATTTAATCATCGTCACATGCCCAATATCGTATTTATTTTCTCACAAGTTGTATTCACCCTCATTTCCACCAATTTCAACATCCAAAACCAATTTATAATACAAGATATACGACTCACAGGGATAAGACACTAGGGGGGTTGACCACAGTTGACTATCGGTACAATACAGTAATTCAACTAGTCATCTGTACACTCTTCTCAATTTAATTCTCCATAATTAAATCTACAATTTCCATCATGTACCATAGACCCCGATTATTTATTTAAAGGTCAAACACTCACTTTTTCTCGAATCCATAACTTGATTAAATTGTAATACTTCATGTAGGAAATATTTCTAATCCACAATGCACCTTAACACAAATACATTTCTCCGACATACTACAAGTCGAATCCCCAAGCCTTTGATCACCCTATTTAATCATCGTCACATGCCCAATATCGTATTTATTTTCTCACAAGTTGTATTCACCCTCATTTCCACCAATTTCAACATCCAAAACCAACTTTATAATACAAGATACATGCTCACTATACTACATAAATATTAAACCATGTCAACCTCATTAAACCCATCCTCAAGTCATTTAAATTTTCATATGCATTCACATTAACCTCATTTGAATTAACCAAAGTATACCTTAACACATAGTGCAAGTAAACCTACACTAACCATTTATATATATTCAAGAACCTTCTTTCAAATTGTAATTAACCCACAAGTAGCTTATTTATCATTCCCTTCACCCATGCATATATACATGACACTTATTCATGTTCAAAAAAATACACTAAACTAATCCACACAATATACACTCTAACTATATATGAACATCTCCATAATTAATATCATTCCATTATATAAACTTTCTATTTAACACAATTAATATTCTGGAAATTAATACATGAGAGGTGGAGGAGTGAACCTCAACTAGGCTCGTCGGAGTTGATGGTGCTCGTGGTGGTCGTGGGGCTGGATGGTGGTGGTGGAGTGGCTGGTTGGTGGTGATGAAGAATGAAGGTGGTGATGAAGAAATGAAGGTGGTGATGTGGTGAGATGGTGAGGGGAAGGGGCTGTGCACAGTGTCCACGGTGGGGGTGGGCTATGCACGTGGCCGTGAGGGTGGTGGAAAGGCTGAGGGGGTGGTGGAGTTGCTGGTAGGGTGGCTGGTGAGGTGGGGAAGTAGTGGTGAAGAAGAAGAAGAAGAAGAAGAAGAAGAAGAAGAAGAGAGGAGGAGGAAGAAGAAAGGAAAAGAATGGGGGTGGTGGTCGGCTGAATGGGGAGAGGGAGGAGAGAGAGTGAGGGAGGGGGGGGGGGGGTTTCCAAGGCTCCTAGGGATTAGGGACGGCCTAGGGAATAGGTGTGTGAAGGGGGAAATTAAATAAGAGAGTGTGTGTTGAGTGTGTGGTGAGGATTGAATGTAATTATTTGAATGGAGGGTCTAGATTGTTCATGATGAATAAATGCATCCATGAGAGAGAGAGGGTGGGTTATGACCGGTCCAAAGAGGGTGGGGAGCTTTCTTCATTAGCCCAAGCCAATAGGAAAGTGACACCTATTGCTACATTTGCACATTAGCCCCTTAAGTTCGGGAACTTGTACAAACACATGAAATGACGCGAAAATTATGGCAAAAATTGCGTTTATTAATTTGTATGACGAGGGGGTAATGTGGGTGAGGAACGGGTTTTATTAAATGAGTATTGGGATTAATTTAGGATTTAAATGGGATTTACCAAGTTGGTAATCCCGATTTAAATAGAAATAAGCGTCCCGCGAATTTAATTTAATTTGGGGCACTTGGGGTCAAAATCCGGAAATGGCGCAAAGCCAAAAATGGTGGGGGCTTGGAGTCAGTCTTGGACCCTTTTGTTGGTCCGGCTCAACGGGTTAAGTTGGTATCCCAAAATTTAGAGTAACGACACAGGAGTCCGACACCGAATTAAATATGGATTTCGGATTCGAAAAATTGTGCAATTAATTTAGAGCACAACGGAATCTGACTTTTTGTGACGGAAAAGTCCAGTGCCTAAATTGGCGGGTCCAGTCAGAAGTACAATATTTATACGGAATTTATGGGCTGAAAATGAGCTCCGAATAATTAGACAACGATAGTGCGCGCCAAGGATTTAATTAATTGGATTAAAATTCCAGGTAAATATACTCTATTCTAAACCTCAATATCTTCTATCAAAATTTTTTCCGATCCACTCTAACTATCCACTGAAAAAAATTGAGGGGGTTTACAATCTCTTTCCTCTCTCACTCTCACTTCTCTCTCAAGAGTATTTTGAGGGCAGGACGTGACACTAAATATCTCAGGTCTCAGGTCACACACAACTCTTACATATTTCGCTTTAGTTTTAGGGTCTCATATAATATTTAAAATTTATATTTATGTTTTCATTTTGGATAGTCAGTCCAAGTCAACCGTTAGGACAAAACTAAAATTCTCTTCTGAACAATATAAAAACTTAAATATAAATTTATAATATTATATGAGATCCTAAAACTAGATTACCATTTTTCTTACAAACTCGATCCATGACTTTTTAATTCTACTTCTAATTCTATCACTTTTCTAATTATTATCCTCAGGCTTCTCAATTGTCACTGTGCTCTATTTTCTAGACATTTTGTTGCTTAATTAATTGGTCCATTATTTCGATCCATAAATTATTATTGGTCATGTACAAATTTCTTTTCAACTGCACCACTCACCACTATTTTTACATCATAAAGCATTCCCAGAGTGCACTATTCTGTTTTAATTCTACTGAACTTCGTTCTCAACATCTCTATCGATCATAATCTTTTGTCCCAAACATTCTTCTATTTCAACAATTTTATGTTAATTATATAGAAAAAAACATCTTTCTCAAAGTCTCTTTCTATCACAATCTCTTGTCCAAACATTAATTTTGGACACGAAGACAGCATTGCTTGGAGAAAAGATGCCATACCAATGAAAGATACCATGTGAGACTGAGTGGCATATCCCACTATGGATATATGGTTCTTGTGGACAGTTATAATGTTGGTTTTGCTTTGTTTTCAAAAGTTCAAGTTTTCTATTTTTCTTTAGTCCCACATCGGATAGGCCAATCCTTTCTTGTGTACATATATTAGTTTCTCTTTTTTGTTCTATTGAAGTTGTTGTGTGGAGAACCCCTTGGGCCACATGCGCGCGCCGCTGCTGTCGTCCGGTTCGACGTGCGTAACGGGTGCGGGTACGCGGCCACATCTGCGGGTGCCGAATGCTGATTCGATTTTCTCTTCGGTTTCGGACTAGAACACTAAAATTCTATTTGCTCCACTTCTTTTTCATTTAATTTTCTGAATATTGGAAAATTAATTTCTTCCTTTACAAATTGTTTTGAACCGTTATAATTTTTTGTGTCCAGGTTCATTCTTTATTTCTCCTGTGTAACGGCTGAATTAATAGAAAAATTAATTCAAACCGTTACATATTAGTATTATATATTTGTCTGTTTTTCTTTGTAAAAAATCAGAAAAATTCTTTCCTCCAAACTTTTGCTGCCAACATTCTGTTCAATCTTCATCGTCTCCAAGCTCTGGGCAGAGCTAAGTCCTGGTCGTTCTCTCCAAGTCGTGTGCGGCGACGAGATACCGGTAGTGCGGGAGGTTTTACCACTAGGAGCTTCGGGAACGTCTGCACATAGATCCCGAATCAACTCTTAGGCCAGTGCTTCGTGCACGACTTCCCCAGAGGCCGGTAACATCAGTCTAATTTTATTTTTGTATTCAGAAATTTTTTAATAAGAAAACGACAATATTTCTAACAATCTAAGAGTTGATTTTTGTTAGAATTAATTTTTCTAACTATTGGTTACTGTTTGTTAAATAGTTACTGTTAGAATTTATTTATTTGTTAGAATTAATTTTTCTAACTATTTCTTACTGTTTGTTTAAGTTGATTTATTCTAGAAAAATCAATTTAACAGTTAGAATTGATTTACTATTTGTTAAAATTGATTTCATAGTTACTGTTAGAGTTAAAATTTGTTACAATTGATTTACTGTTTGTTAGAAAAATATTAAGTTGATTCATTTCCCCAGAGGTCTAAATATTAAGTTGATTTATTCTGATTAAAGTGTTTACTATTGCTTAATATTTTAATATACAATTTTCTTAAATTTGCTTAAAGTGTCTTACTATACAGTCATTATTAAAATTGCTTAAATTTGCTTAAAGTGTCTTACTATACTGTCAATATTAAAATTGCTTAAATTTGCTTAAAGTGTCTTAACAAATTTTCTTACTATACTGTCAATATTCAAATTGCTTAAATTTGCTTAAAGTGTCTTAAAAAAAAATTTGCAAACTTCTGATTAATTTTTTTTTTCTAAAATATTGTTAATATACAATTGCTAGAAAACTTCTAGAAAATTCAATTTGCTTAATATTTACCAAAGCAAATTTCTGATTATTTGTTTACTTATCAAGTTGCTTAATATACTGTCAAATTGCAAATTTGCTTAAAGTGTTTTAAATATTGTTAGCACATTTGATAATTTTGTCAATTGAAATTTTTGATCACAAAATTTCTTTCAATTGTAACATACAATTTGCTTCATTTTTAATCACTTAGTATTTTTGAAAGCAATCTAGGATCAAAAAGAAAATAGTTTAGTAAAAAGAAAATTATAAATAAAATCTTCAAATCTAAAGTTTTAAAGTAGAGACAAACTCGGACACAAGCCGAAAGGGTCCTTCTGTCAACCGGGTGTAAATAGCCCTAAGCGACACGGTACTTAAGAGTCTTCGGACCACCGTTAGCTGGGAACCGGCCCCTACAACTAACTTGAGTTGATCAACACTTGAAACACTAAAGATTTTAAGATTGATTAGCAAAGACCACCTAAACTATTATCTTAGACATTGTTATTAAATAAATTTATATTTTTCAGACTGCAATCATGACTGGTGTCACGCCCCGATCTCGGCTAATCGATAATCGTCCCCCGGGCGTGATGCCGTGCACGCGTAGGGCGCGCGTGCACAAGGCCTTAGGCATAAGGATATTCTTTAGATCAATGCAACAGAGTAGACAAATAAGATAACACAAGGTTGAGGCATAGAAAAGTTTCTCTTTTATTTATAATGAACATCTTGTTACATTGCTTGACTCAAAAGTATAAAATGCCCCACGGACTTACAAACTTGGACGCAAAATGAGATAGCCGATCCATACATTATGCCCCTTTACATAGATTCAAAAACACAAAACACCTTGGGTGCGGGTAAGCACCATCGCCTTAGCGTTATTTCCGCAACGGAGAGAGAGGGGAAGGCTTCTGGCTTGAGCCTCCAAAAGTCTTGGCCACGAACCGCCAAGGATCCCATAAGTCCGAAGAGAACTTCAGCTCCTCGTCGCGTTGCCTTGCGCCGGGGAACCTGCTACAACGAGGGTCAGTACTTCGAAAAGTACTGGTGAAGGCTAGCTGCTCAACTTTACCAAGCTCTTTAGATGCATTTTAAATGAACATGCAGCATTTATGTGTTTATGTGACTTTCTATTCTTGCCTAGATCAGATTTCATTTAGCAGGTATGCAAGAACAAAATAACATAACTCCACATGCCACCGTTCGGTGACTTTACCTGTACCGTCTGAACCACCTGTACAACTTACCATAGCCTTCCCTGTCACGAAGACATAGTTAGTCTGCACAGTTTAAATATACACAACATCTTTTTTTGTTGTTTAGGAGCCATCATGGGTTTAGTCTGGGCTGGCGGCGACGCTTGCAGCGCGGGTAGCTAGCCCCGCTACAATTCCCCGCTCCCACGACTAAGAAAGTAGATTCCGCCCGGGTCGAAACGGCCCGGTGCCCCGGTAACCGTTCGCAGGAACCTGGATCCCTTGTGCACAAGAATTCCCATGACCATTTCTATGAACTCTACTTCATAGATTTACTTACTAGCGATTTAAAGAACATCATGTACGAAACTGCTTTACTGTACTATCACAATCAACCAACAGTTATATGAAATAACATGCAGCAGTTTATAGAAGAACACTTTGAACTATCAATAAATATCAACCCATTAAACATCCAACGAACATGCATGCATCAATAAATTTATGCAAGGTTTTGTATGACAAGCAATGGGTGTTCCAAGCCTACTTCTTATCTTATCTTGTTATCCAACTTGTTACTTAATTGGTATCGTTTGATTGAATGCACAACTGAGTCAATTTTATTATGAACGGAGCCCTTGGAAAGAAGGTGCTTATCGAAATAGAGCCACTCACAAGTTTGGTTGATTAGGAAGAAGAAGTAGAGATCTCTAAGACTCCGCTCGCGCGTTGTCTACACGATCACCTGCACGCACCAACGGATGATCAATACCTCCTGCTTCGGTCTCCAAGGCTTGATACGAAATGCGAAATCCTAAGAACGAAAACAATGAAGTCCATCGAAACCGTTCAAGAAAACGCAAGTCCTAAAACCAACAAGTACGCAACCAAGCGGCAATCGAAAACGGGCAAGGAAAACCAACACAACGGAAAGGCCTCTCTCTACTCTGCCGCCGAGTCCTTCCTTGAGGCACGATCCATTGATTATGGGACCTGATTCCGAAGAAGCCAATCCATAACGAGGAAAGGATCTTGATTCAATCTGTCCCGATCGAACGGTACCAAGCATATCTTAGCCGCGCTCCCCGAATAGGGGGAACGAGACGAACGGGGCGTTACAACTGGTAAGGAGGAATCCTCTACTGCAAAACCTGCTAAGTTTGATGGCTCATACTTTAAAAGATGGCAGAGCCAAATGAAATTTTGGCTCACGACCTTAGGACTTATTTTAGCCATTGATGGGTCTACACCCATCACAAATGATTCTGATGATACTGAGTCTGACATATGAGTGTCCACCTCCTCGAAACCAAAAACCCCTAAAGAGATAGACTTCCACTGCTTTCATAGAATTCTAAGCACATTATCTGAATCCTTGTATAATATAATTTTTGAATACAAGAGCGCTAAAGAACTTTGGAAAGCCTTGGAAGATGAATACGGTTGTGATGATGCCGGAATAGAAATGTTTAATTTATCAACCTTTAATAGGTATTTTATGTTAGATAACAAGCCAATGAATGACCAACTCCATGAATTCCAAGAATACCTTAGGCATATTCAAGCCAAAGGGACATCTTTCTCCAATGAGCATAAAATAGCATGCCTAATAGACAAGCTACCTCCCTCTTGGTCTGATATTTCTAAGGAACTTATCCATACACAAGGAGATCTTACCTACAATCAAATCCTAAAGAAAATTAGAACCGAAGAACAAATTAGATTGAGGTCTAAGCCTAAGATTGAATCTAAAGCTAAGGTAAACCTTGTAGAAGGCCAAGGAAAACCCAAATCTAATTTTTCTTATAAATCCAAAAAGAATTTCTTCAAGAAGAAGAAAAACTTTCAGCCTAACCACCAAAACCATCATCACCAAAACCAAAAACCTAGAAACTTCTGTCAGACTCAGGATCAGAAGAGATTTTGTTTTGTGTGTGGTAAAACAAACCATATGGCCACCAACTGCTACCATAGGAAGAAGGAAGCTGTCCAGTCCTCCTACAAAGGAAAGGGCTCAGTTAGACCAGAAGCGAACATGCTTCACAAAGGTTCTTCGAGTTCCTTCAGGTCTGTAAGCTTTCAACCCCTTATTAACCTCTCTTACCATTCTGATGATTGGTGGTTGGATTTTGGAGCTAATGTTCACGTTTCGTTTGATCGCTCCTGTTTTTCAAACTATCAGGAATCAAGTGGAGGAGGTGTGACCCTAGGAGATGGCTCAACGGCACAAATTATTGGAAGAGAAAAAGTTGACCTGAAGATGACATCAGAAAAAATCTTAACTCTTCATGATGTTCTTCATGTGCCGTCTGTCAGGAGAAACCTAGTTAGTGAATCCCTTCTTGTAGCCTCAGGATACAAAATTGTAATGGAGGCAAATAAAGTAGTTTTTTCTAAGCATGACTCCTTTATAGGAAAAGGCTTTGTAAAAGACGGTCTTTTCTTTTTAGGCACAATGAATAAAATTTCTGATTGTTCTCTCATTGTCTCTAATATAGAATCTTCAAATGTTTGGCATGGCAGACTAGGTCATGTGAACCTAGGTTCCATTAAAAGAATGATGACCTTAGATCTTATTCCCAAGACTCCAATAGATGACAAACACAAATGTGAAATCTGTGTTCAAGCCAAATACACTAGATTACCATTCAAATCTGTAGAAAGAAATTCTGACCTTCTAGAACTTATCCATAGTGATGTATGTGACTCAAATAGAATTTTGACCAGAGACGGTAGAAAATACTTTGTTACGTTTATAGATGATTATTCAAAGTATTGTTATATCTACCTTCTCAAAACCAAAGATAAAGTTCTAGATAAATTTAAGGTCTTTAAATATGAAGCTGAGAATCAATTAGAAAGGAAGATTAAGATCCTTAGATCTGATCGTGATGGAGAATATACCTCAAACGAAATGATTAACTTCTGTGAAGAACATATAATAATTCATGAGGTAACTGTTCCATATTCACCTCAGTCTAACGGAGTTGCTGAACGCAAGAACCGCACTCTGTTAGATATGGTGAATGCCATGCTTCTCAACTCTGGTGCTCCTGATAACTTGTCGGAAGAAGCCCTTTTAACTGCCTGTTACATTCTTAATAGGATTCCTAGTAAGACAAAAGATAAGACTCCCTATGAGTTGTGGAAAGGTAGAGCGCCTAGGATTAATTACCTTAGAGTTTGGGGATGCCTTGCTAAAGTCGGAATTTCCGAACCTAAAAAGAGAAAGATTGGTCCCAAGACTGTAGACGCTGTTTTCATAGGATATGCCTTAGACAGCTATGCCAATAGATTTCTAGTGACTCACTCAGAAGTAAATAAAATCTCTAACAATACCATTATAGAAGGAAGAGATGCAGTTTACTTTGAAAACATATTTTCTTTTAAGGATAGAAGTTCAATCTCTTCCTCCATACCCTTTACTAGTTCTCAAGTCCAAATACCAAGCTCACAATCTGAACAAGACTTAGAACCTAGACGGAGTAAAAGGAATATGATTGAAAAAAATTTAGGAGAAGGATTCTTCACCTTTTTGATAGAGGGTGATCTCTCAACTTATGAAGAAGCAATGTCATCTCCTGATGCTCCCTTCTGGAAAGAAGCCATTAACAGTGAATACAACTCCATCATGGAGAATAATACTTGATTTCTAACAGATTTACCTTTAGGCAATAAACCAATAGGTTGTAAGTGGATTTTCACGAAAAAACTCAGAGCCGATGGTACTATAGAGAAATACAAAGCTAGATTAGTTGCTAAGGGTTTTACCCAGAAGAAAGGGTTAGATTATTTTGATACCTACTCTCATGTAGCTAGGATCACATCCATTAGAACTCTCTTGGCCTTAGCATCCATTCATGATATGCTAATCCATCAAATGGATGTAAAGACAGCATTTTTGAATGGAGATATAGAGGAAGAACTTTATATGGACCAACCTGAAGGTTTCATTACTAAAGGTCAAGAAAAGAAAGTCTGCAGACTAGTAAAATTCCTCTATGGCTTGTCAAATGAGTATGACAAATGTATATACTCTAAAGGTACATGTAAAAGTTGTGTCATTTTATGCTTTTATGTAGATGACATACTTATCCTAGGTTCATCACTGGAATTGATAAATATTACAAAGAACTATTTATCTAGCCAGTTTGATATGAAAGACCTAGGAGAAGCCAACTTAATTTTAGGAATGCAAGTGACCAAAGGTAAAGCGGGTTATACTCTATCTTTAGCACATTCAATTGAAAAAATGCTAAAAATGTTTGAGTTATTTGATAAGAAACCTATCCTTACTCCTTATAACGGCAGTATTGTACTGAAAAAGAATGAAAGATCACCTTTGGAACAACATAAATATTCACAGATGATAGGCTCCCTTATGTATATAACAAACAGGACAAGACCTGATATTGCATTTGCTATTGAGAGACTAAGTAGATATACCAGTAACCCAAATCAGTCACATTGGACTGCCTTGAATAGGGTATTTAGATATCTCAAGGGCACCCTAGATTACAAACTTTATTTTACTAGGCACCCTGATATCATAGAAGGTTATTCAGATACAAACTGGGTAACTGACTCACATGATATAAAATCTACTACTGGATATGTATTTACTCTAGGAGGAGCTGCAAACTCCTGGGGCTCTTATAAGCAAACTATCATAGCTAGGAGTACAATGGACTCCGAAATGATAGCTTTAGATACAACTTGCACAAAAGCTGAATGGCTTAAAAATCTTATTATGCATATACCTGTTTCTCTTAGTCCTGTTCCTGCAATTTCTATAAATTGTGATAATAAATCTGTTATTGAACTACTAAAGCATGATTCTGTGAATGCTAAGATGAACAGGCACCTGCAGCTGCGCTTCAAGTCAATAAAAAGCCTACTAGGCAAATATGTGGTTCTTGACTATATAAAGTCAGAAAAGAACCTTGCAGATCACTTGACGAAGGGTCTGTCTAGGACATTGATCCTAGAATCATCGAGGGGATGGGGTTAAGCCCATAAGTTAGTCACCAGCAGTGGAAACCCAACCGAGTATGACTAAAGATCCCAAGAAGCCGGTTCAATGGGTAGAAACAAGCTGAACTTAGGTGACTTTATGGAACACTGACTCGAGATTAAAGTCTCATTAAAATAAAGCCCAAGCGGCTGTACATGTGTACAATGACTCCCCATTCCTATGGTGACAGTGTTCCTGTGTGATATGGTTAGGATGAGGTTAAACTCTTAATAGGGCCAAGCTGTAATGCTGGGTTGATTCATATCACCAACCATTAAGGACTTACCTATATGAGAGGTCGTGAAGGCCGCGACTATGGGACAGGGCGATCCCAGACAACTCTCATGAATGTGGAAAGTGCGCATGGCCATTTAAAAGCGCCACCCGATAGACCAAGGACCTCTAGCGTACTATGTGTGCTATTTTTCTAAATCTGGTTCAAGAAGTCTGATTCAAGGCATAGTCCATCAAGCACTTCTTCAGATTAAGGCAATAGTCACTATGTGAGATTCAAGGCTGTAGTCCATCTCATCTATGCATAGTATTTTACTGCCCAGATGCTCTCTCTCTCTCTCTCTCTCTCTACTTCACTCTTATCTCTGTTTCGGAACTTGACCTTTTGGGGGGGGGGATTGTTGGTTTTGCTTTGCTTTCAAAAGCTCAAGCTTCCTATTTTTCTTTAGTCCCACATCGGATGGGCCAACCCCTTCTTGTGTACATATATTAGTTTCTCTTCTTTGCTCTCTTAAAGTTGTTGTGTGGGAAACCCCTTGGGCCACACGCGCGCGCCGCCACAGCCCGGCCCGGCTCGGCTCGGTTCGGTTCGGTTTGGTTCGACGCGCGTAACGGGTGAGGGTACGCGTCCACATCTGCGGGCGCCGAATGCCGATTCGATTTCCTCTTCGGGTTCGGGCTGGGACCCTAAAATTTTTTTTGCTCCTCTTCTTTTTCATTTAATTTTCTGAACGTTGAAAAATTAATTTCTTCCGTTACAAATTGTTTTGAACCGTTATAATTTTTTTTGTCCAAGTTCATTCTTTATTTCTCCTGTGTAACGGCTGAATTAATAGAAAAATTAATTCAGACCGTTACATATTAGTATTATATATTTGTTTGTTTTTCTTTGTAAAAAATCAAAAAAATTCTTTCCTCCAAACTTTTGCTGCCAACATTCTGTTCAATCTTCATCGTCTCCAAGCTCTGGGCAGAGCTAAGTCCTGGTCGTTCTCTCCAAGTCGTGTGCGGCGACGAGATACCGGTAGTGCGGGAGTTTTACCACTAGGAGCTTCGAGAACGTCTGCACACAGATCCCGAATCAACTCTTAGGCCAGTTCTTCGTGCACGACTTCCCCAGAGGCCGGTAACATCAGTCTAATTTTATTTTTGTATTCAGAAATTTTTCAATAAGAAAACGACAATATTTCTAACAGATAAGAGGTATAATTTTTTTTGCTATACGGACGATATCGAAATCAAATTGCGAAAGAGATGAGTAACAGTGGATCCAAATAGCATATAATACTGTGTATAAAAATTTCGTACGTATCGTCGGACATCTAAAAAAAAAAATTCGACTATGGAACAACTTCACTGTGCGGAAAGAAGTCCCGAGAGTTAGCACATGTAACACTACTCTCATTGCTGGCCAATTTCTGGCTATTCTATTTTCTCATAATTATTTTTCTAGATCATAAAATTTCAAAAAAAATTCATAAAAAAATTAATTTAATTTTTAATTGTTATTATTTTTTACAAAAAAAATATTATTTTTTATGAAAAATAATATTTTTCTATGGATTTAATAAGTTTTATTTTCCACCATTTAGAAAAAAAATATAAAAAAATAAATTTTGAAAAATAAATTTATAAAAAATAATAGCTATCAAATACTATAATTGATGAATTTTTTTTGATAGATAAATTTTTTATAAAAGAAAAAAACAGTACAATCAAACACCGACAATGTTTTTTCTTTTCTAGTGTAAAACTTGGTTGATCAACAAGACTCAGCACAAGGTTTATACAACAAATGGAGCACGACAGGTCTCTTTGTACTATTATTGTTTCTTTTGTGCACAAAACATGTCTGGGGGGAGCACATGGTTTCCTTGACATGACCTTCATCGACTGGTCCATGGCTGGTGAATCCGGGTGACTCACCATGCTCCACCGATACTCCCACTGACATGAACCTTTCATTACTAATCACTACATTACTTTTGCTATGGGCTCTTTGGTTCGCGGAAGCAGTACGAAATAAAAAATTTAGAAATAGTGAATTTGTATGTGCATTGCGTATACGCATCATACATACGTATATTTTATGAGTTCTTTCATTTGGAAGATTGTTGGAAGTTTGTTAAAAAGTTAATTTTTTGTAGTTCTTTTATTTGGATGGTTGTTGAAAATGGTAGTTGAGAAGTGATGCGATTTTCACTTTTGAATATGGTAAAATTATCCCAAACTACTATTATTCATTACTATTATTATTATTATTATTATTTTGTATGAATTAAAAAATTAAGTAATAATAATAATAATAATTATTATTATTTTTATTATTATTATTATTTCGTATGGATTAAAAAATTAAGTAATAAGTAATAGGTATTATTATTATTATTATTATTATTATTATTTAATACTAATACTAATACTAATTATAATTATTACTATTACTATTATTATTATTATTATTATTAACAATTAATAATAATAATTATTGTTGTTGTTGTTTTTTATTATTATTATTATTATTATTATTATTATTATAAATTAATAATTGTTATTAATAATAATACTGTTATAATAATAATAATAATAATAATAATAATAATAATAATAATAACATTAATACAAATTATTAATTATTAAGGATGTTATTATTATTATTATCCCTCTCCTCTCTCTCCCTAACCCAAAAAAATTAGGGAGCTCGACACCCCGTCGGTCTCTCGTTCGTAGAGACGACCCCCGCCGGCCTCCCACGAGCTCGACCCTCCGCCGGCCTCCGGCGATCTCCGCCTCCTGCGAGCTCGACACCTCCTTCGGCCTCCTGCGAGCTCGAGCCCCTGTCGGCATCCCATGAGTTCGACCCCCCACAGGCCATGGGCACTGCTTCAGGTTACCTCATCTCTCTCTCTCTCTCTCTCTCTCTCTCTTGAGTTCAAAGTAGTTCCAAAACCCACTTCTTCACAAAAAAAAACGGAAGTGAAATGAGAAGAATTTGTGGGGGACAAAAGTGCGGCTGTCAATTCAAGAGAGTTCCAACGTTCACTTCTCCACCCCTACCAAACGTCGGAACTCTTCGGAACTCCGAGGAGTTCGTTACAGTAGTTCTTAAACCACACTTCCGATCCGTTTTTCCCCAACCAAACAACCCATAGGGTCAGGTCCGCTAAAAGTAGCAGTACTGTTGTCAAAATATCGAAAAAATACCGACTGACCTCATCGATCTAAATTCCTCTCTTAACAACGATCGATAGCGATGAGACGATGATCAACCCAACAATGGATTTGATCAACCCAACAATGGATTTGCATTCCATCGCTAAACTGTCGCCAAGTTCGTCGCTAAAATATAAACATAAGACAATGACGATTTTTGTTGTCACTAAAAGTCGCTATTTAAGAACAAAATTCAGCGACGTCTCAACATTTCTGTTGCTAGCTTAATTTAACATTCCACCTAGTCCGCTATCTTCATTCCCAAATCGAATTCCAAATTTTTATTTCTCTTCTCCTTGTCCACTAGAGCCCCGTACTCGTGGCCCCCCTCCTCCTCCTCCAGACTCTCTTCTCCTCCTTTCGATCCTTCCTCCCGATCCTCACCTCCTTGCGATCCTGACCCTCCTCCTCCCGAGCCCCTCCTCCTCGATGACGAAGATCCCTCTCCTGACCCCTAGCAGGGAAGCGTCCGACCCAAACGGAGACCCGACAACAACTTCATGCCGAGATTCCGGTGCCATCCCTGCCACCTCCTCTACCCGACCCCTCCTCTCCAGTATCATTATTATTTATTATTTTTTGATACATTACTTAGATGATTGATCTAATTAAGGTTGCTTTTTATTGGAAAATTTTTGTCAAATGTATGATATGATTTTAGATTTTTATAATATGTATTTTTGTCAAATTTTACGGAGGCTTAGGAGAAGATGATTGTGGAGGCTTAGGTGTTGGGTGGGTTCCCAACATATGTAGAGAACACCCCGACGCCATCCGTATGTCGTAGAAGCTTAAAAAGTCGAAGACAGAAAATATGGCTCGATTTGAGCGCATATCAGAAGTTATTATAAAAGTGTAGTATCAGTATAAGCGGTATACGACTACCGGTGTACCGTCGGTATAACGGTCTGATAGCATTTTGTTCCAGAATATTTTTGACTTGAAGTGATCAAATTTTGGTATAATGCCGGTATGCCGATGTCGGACTGAATTCGAAAATAGGTATTTTATTAAAACCGTAAGATCAATATCAAAAGATGGATTAGGGGGGATTTAAATTAGTCTTTCCTATCCCTAATCAATTATCATCTATCACTGAGAGATCCAAGGTGAGTTTTCTCAAAGTTTGCAACTTTTTAAAAGAGGAAGAGGAAGATTCAAAGTATCGAGGTTTGATTCGAAGATAGATCGTTTCAAGGATTTAGTTAATTAGTTCTTCCTCGTCGTCAAATCTTCGATAATCTTCGTTCTACTCATTGTAATCTATTTTCATCTCCTGAAGTGATAGTGATCCTTGTTGATCGGTGGAGGAGTTTGTAAAGGAGTCGGATGTATTTTCTTTATTCTATTTGTAAAGCTTTTCCGGATTAGACTCCAATCACCCCGTAGTTTTTTTCGTCAAGGTTTTCTACGTAAATATCGTTGTGTTTGCATATGAATTTTATTTGTAATTTTGACATATTAGTTGTGCATTTTTCTTCGGTCCTCACAAGGTCTCTCAGTTTGGGGAAATGATTTTCGTGTTTCGTTCCCATCAGAGTGGTATAAGAGCAAAGTTGATAGAGTTGTATCAAAGCACAAGTTGCCATGTGTCATGGTTGATAGCCAAATCGAGTAGAAGAGATGGATGTGAAGTTGGGGCTCATGATAAACCTAAATGGTTCCGACTATCATTATTGCTGGAGCAAGATTAAGGATTTCTATTCATCAAGAAGCTACATCTTTTGATATTTGATTTTGAGAAGCTCAGTGATAAATTCGATGAGGACTAGAGTTTTGAGTATATACAGATGTATGGGTATATCAGGCAGTTTGTGGATGAGAATGTGTATAATCACATTGCCAATATTGAGCACACAAAAATATTATAGGAGAAGTTGAAACCCTTGTTGTGAGTATATACAGATGTATGGGTAAAAAAATTATTCTTGATCCGATAGATTATAGATCTTAGGTACAAGGATCGTTCGTCTATTACGAATCACTTGAGTGAGTTTCAGGACGTGAATGACTAGTTATCCTCCATGGGAGTAAAATTTGATGAGGAAGTACATGGACTTTGGTAGTTGTGTACATTTTCAGATTCATGAGAATCGTACGAGTGTCCATGATAGTTTATGCTGCAGAAGACATGATTAGTCTGGAGTTCGCCAAGAGTGGAAAAATCTCAAGGCACTTCATCCACATCCCATTCAGATACGATTATTTCAAAGAGCCGAGGCATGAGTAAAATCAAGGGCCAAGACGGTGACAGAGACAGGAGAAGAGACAAGTCTAAGAGTTGGTATGAGGACTCTAAGTGTTACCATTGTGGCAAGAAGGGCCACATCAAGTGGACTGTTTCGCTTAAAAAAAGATAGAAGAAGGGCGACATAGGAAAGTAGAGTGAGAACACAACAACAATCATCTCAACACATGGAGGCAATTTTATTATTATACGTGATGAGTTGATCATGAATCTCACCTATGATGACAATTCTTGGTTGGTGGACTCAGGAGCTTCGGCTCACGTATCTCACAACATGATATTATTTTCTATATACACAATAAAAGACTGTGTAGTATTGAAGATGGGAAACGAGAATGTGTCAAAGGTTGCTATAAGAGATGTGCATTTAAAGTCAAATACGGAAGCAATTCTTGTTCTCAAAGGTATTCATCATATCCCCGATATTTATTTCAACCTGGAGTCGGTTGAAAGATTGGATGATGAGGGATTCTTCAATCATTTTATGAACTACCAGTGTAAGATTTCTAAAGTTTCATTGGTGATTTCCAGAGGAACCAAGAAGTCTGGTCTCTACTATTTGGAAGGAAGCGTACAAGGGCACATGTAATGAATACAGTCAGTGATATGTCTACCGAGTTGTGACACAAGCGACTTAGCCATATCATTGAGAAAGGAATGAGCTACTTGTTGGATATGAAAGTAATTCCGGATTCAAAGTTTACAAAATTAGAGAGATGCACGTACTCATGGCTGGAAAGCAGAATATGATATCTTTCCAAAGTTACCCATCTTCAAGGAAGTTGACGTTGCTCGAGTTGGTTCACTCGGATGTTTATGGTCCAATGAAGGTAAAATCAATTGGTGGTGCTTTTTATTTTATAACTTTTATATATGATTGTTCCATAAATATTTGGATATATGCTATAAAGACCAAGGATCAGGTGTTGCCTACTTTCAAGGAGTTTCAGGCCTCCTTTCAAAGGGAGACGGGTAAGAAGTTGAAATATGTTCAATCCGATAATGGAAGCGAATACGCTGGTCCCTTTGATGCATATTATAAAGGGCAAGGTATACAATACCGTAAGTCTTCGCTAAAGACATCATCTCAATAGTATAGCGGAGCATATGAACATGACACTATTGGAGAGGGTACGATATTTTCTCTCAGAGGCAAACTTATAAAAAAGTTATCGGGGCGAGGCTCTCACTACTACTATTTATGTTATTAATTTGTTTTATAGTGATCCTTTAAAGGGTAATGTGCCTGATAAAGTATCATACAACAAGGAGCCATCATATAATCACCTTTGAGTATTTCAGTGTGAGACATTCGTGCATGTACCGAAGGATAAGAGGTCCAAACTTGAGCAGAAGATGAGGTAGTGCATCTTTGTCGGTTATGATAGAGATGAGTTCGGGTATAGAATCTACAACCTAGTGGAAGAAAAACTCTACTGAAGCAGGGACGCAATATTATTCGATGGTTAGACCATAATTAATACTCAGAATTCCAAGACGCCTTCTAAGGATGAGGATTTTCCTGAGTTAGAGTATCGTGCTTCTAGCTGTTTCTGAAGGGCAACTCTAGAGGGGTGTGCGTGAATAGAGTGTGTGACATTAATCCAATTTAAAATTTAAGGTAATTACCAATTTAAAAATAAATGCAGATAAGTACAAAAATATGCAATGAGTAATAACTAAGCAATAGTAAATGCTGTAAAGTAAGAATTCATAAACTTTAACACTGTAATATATACTGGTTTCCGTCGTGGAGGAATAATCCAGTCTCGAGAACTTTGCTCGATGTTAATACACTATTTGTGAAATAGCTTACAACCACAAGCTTTGATCCGAAGGCTTGCCGACTTCTTATAACACCATGAGCTATGATCCTAAGTACTCGCCAACTTCAAACACTTGAATGAAAACTTGATTTCCAAGCTTTTGCAACTCTTCGAGAATTCTAACCGATATCACACTTGGCACTAGAAGGCTATAAGAGTTGCTCTTGGGAATGGGACAGTTTTAGCTTAGGTAAGAGTATGAAATAGAAGAGATGCTTGAATAAGATTGAGTGATTTGGAATGGTGGAATTTCATCTCTATTTATAAGGTTTTTCTAAACCGAGTTTAGTCAGAGTTCGGTACCCCAACTTTCATAAATTTAAATGCACCCTGATCTTGAGGATGACTAAGGCAATCTAGGAAGACTGGATCTTAGGGAACAAGTTCGGCCCGAACTCTATCTCTCCTGATCAGAATAATTCAGTCCATTTTGACTAGGTTTTAGGTCATTTCGTGGACTTGATTTTGTGGCCTGAATGGTTGGGTTTGAGTTAGGTATATGTTTGAGCTTCCTAATGCCACTGTGTCTCGATGTACCTATTTTTAGACTCAATATAAAATACAAATACATAGACCAAAAACACAAACTCTTTTGTTATAGTCTGTGTCAATCTTGAATTATTGCAGCGTCACAGTCTTATATGTAGTAGTCTTTAGCTTGTACTTGTATATATTGAATCAAGGTTTCGTCGATTGTCCAAATCAAGTTGACCGTGACATGCTTGTGCCAACTATCACGCCCTGATTTTGCAGAATCGGTATACGTCCCCCGGACATGATGCTGTGAGAGCGTAAGGTGCGCCCGCACAAGGACTAGCATAATAATATATATATATATATATATATATATATATATATATATAAATACAATAATAGAGTGTGGAAGGTAAGGAACACATATTGAAATGAAAAAAAGTTCTCTTTTATTGATAATATACATATTTTTTACAAACTCTTGACTCAAAAGTAAGGGGTGCCGCGCGGGCTTTTAATATGAACGAAAAATGAGATAGCTGTTCTATACATTACATCCCATACTTAAAAACTTCACAGATAATAGACCTTCAGGCGAAGCTATCGCCTTGCCTCGGAGCTGCATAAAGAGTGTGCACAAGCTCCGGAAGATTTGTACAAGCTCTCCAAAATCATGAACACGAGCGCACCAAAGTTGATGGACTGGTTGGGAGAAAGCTTCAGCTCCTCATCGCGTCGCCTTTGCTCGGGGAACCTGCTACAACGAGGGTCAGTGTGAACACCCTAACTTTTACATAGGGTTAGTTCGGTAATTATTAATTTTTTTTATTTTAATATTTATTCGATAATTTAATTGAACTTTGAAAACTAACTCCCATGGTTTTAAGATCTTGAGTGCAACACTAGCTTTTTTCTTCCAACCAACCTAGCATGCTCGACTTAGACGAGTCAAATTAGGCTTCTGTTATGACTGTCCCTCACGAATTCGTATTTATCACGCCCCAGTCCTAAAATATCGAGGGACTAGACACGTGGCAATAGCCAGCAACACACACAGATGGGTAAACCCAATTTAATGGACCCATCAGGATGTACTTAAACTGTAAAACAATAATAAGGGTCTACTAATCTCATCCACAGAAATAAATACAACAATATCAATAGAGTGAAATATAATCATCAGCAAGTCACAAGTAAATAAATCGGGGAACAACCCGATAACAAGTCTGATACAATAGTCAAGATACAGAAATAAAGATAACAACTGCAAATACTGAGTATGGATAAAGCATATACTCAGAAGATATCCTCGGGAATCACTCGTCTACTGGATCTGGTACTACTCCAGTGCCTGCTCATGTTCCTGCTCCTACTAATGCTCCTGTTCCGTATACCTTGGGATCGATCTTGTTTGCTAGTCCTGGGGACATAATTCGGATCCAGGTCCTCAGGGGACATAGCAAGGTACAAAATAACTCATGCCAAAATAAATGCAGTGCAGCAATAAATGAATCAAAATAGGGTAAACTATATAACCAGCTAAGTGATATGCAAGATGAGAGCATCACTAGAACTCAGGCTGAGACCACTACAAGCTCTGTGTCGGGGAGCCAGTAGCAGAGATATCATGCAGTTGTCTAGCTCGGAGAGAGACTAAGACGCCGTCATAATATAGTCAACCTGTAGCCTGTGTGTCTCTCCCCACCCAATGTAATCATACGTCTTATGTCCACAATGTCTCATGTCCATGCCACGCAGGATCATAACTAATGCATTAAGTCATATAATATCTAAGCAAAAGAATATGTCATGAAACCTGTATCCTACACAGAATCACCATGAATATCTTAGGAAGATTCTGTCTCATGAATAGTGTCAGGTGTCCTGGGTTATGACGTACTTGATAATGCAAGCACGAGAAGTATAGGGTTTCGATTTCCATGTCTAGGTGACGTTACACAACTCCGCGTACGGTATTGGCACCCGACTATTAATCGGACGCTAAGTAAAGTCACACGGTCCTAGGTCAAGCATGTACAACAGATAAATAAGTCAAGAAAATATGTAACAAAACTGCAATATTGGCAAGGTACACTTGCCTAGGGTTTTGGCTCCAACTATAGCTCTGGTCTCAGTGGGATTTGTAGGTACTCCTCTGGTTGCTAAAATAAACATTACCATCAGATTCAGAAAATATCAAATAGCTAAAAACGTCTGTCCTTGAGTCCAATTTGGACACAAGGGCAAAAATAACAGTTTCTGGTCAAAGCGGGGTCCACATGTGGGCCGCTTCACACCGAAAAATGTGTCAGCAACAATGGTCTCCAAATTCATTAAACTTAGTGTCAACAAGTCCAGAACGATGATATGAACCCAACGAAACTTCCAGAATGGGATTCCGATGAGCCGATCACAAAATCGCCCGTCAAGTGGAGCCGTGGGGCCCACGATACGCGATTTTGTCAATGTTCTCAGAATCAAACCAAACTTGGGTCACATGACCAGCGTATTGCTATGAGTCCAATGGCGCAAGTTTTGTTTCGATCTGACATGTGTACACAAAATTACAACGAGTTCCAGAATAAGCCGATACGGGGTGTTGTCGGCGGATACGCGTTGATTCCGGTGTGCACGCACATCCAAATCAACTTCTGTGAAATCCCACACATCCGTATCAACGATGCGCACCTTTCGGTAAAGACCGCACACGACCAAGTCATCCCGTTTGGCGGGACACACTCAGTTCCTGGGGAAAATTGGGTATTTATTTTTCCTGTTTTTGGATCGCAGTTCGCGATCGCCACAGGATGCGACACACCGAGCGGGTTGTACGGGCATCGAGAGGGTTATGCAGGGTTCGCATCACAACAGAAGGAACAGAAAATGGGGCAACAAGGAGAGAGAAAAGGGTACCTGAATAGGGCTACACAGAATTAGATTTCTCGTATCCGCTAGGCGACACGACTCGACACTGGACAGTGTCAGGGTTAAGGTTTTGATCGCCGTTGACGGCCGGAGCTGGCCGGAGCTGCTCGGGCAAGGCGACATCAGTGGTTGGGCGAGAGAGTGGCGGAGGAGACGGAGGCGCTGCTGCAGAGGGTCTCGAGGGTTGTCGACGGCTGAGGTCGGGGCTCTGCAGGAAGAGCAGTGGCCGGGTCGAGGCAGCCGGGTGTCGGAGAAGACGACGACTGGGGGTGGCGCTGGGGAAGACGGTGGAGAGGACGGAGCTGAGACGAGGAGACGGCTGAGGGTGGGGCACGGTGCGGTGGTGGTTAGCGTCGAGGCGGCCGGGGTCGGGGGCTCTGGCGGAGGAGATGGGGTTTTATAGGGAGGCGAAAAGGAGATGGAGCGGCGACCGTTGCTGGCAGGGGAGGCGGAGCGGCGGGCGTTACGGGGGAGCCAGAGCGGCTGGGAGGCGAGGCGCCACGGCGGGTCGGCCGGCGTAGACAAAGCGGCACCGGGGAGAGGGAAAGTCGGGGATTGGGGAAAGGGTTAGGCGGGTTTCGGGTCGGCGGGTCAGCGGGTCAGTGGGGATCCGACCCGATAAACTAAAGCTTAGGTGCGAGTTTGGGTTCTCGAGTTTCGGGTCGGGTTCAGATTCGACCCGACCAGCTAAGGTTTGGTTCGGTTCAGTTAGACCGGTCCGGGTTGGTTTGGTTTAATTGAACCGGGTTTATTTCTAGGGTTTATTTAAAACTTAGTTTCTAGGTCTTTAAAAATGCTTCCGGGGTCCAATAAATTTCCGAAAAATTACCCTATGTCTAATTTTTTATTTTACACATAAAAATATTATTTTTATAATATTTTAATATTATTTAACATCATTTAAAAATCATTTAATTACAAAATACCTTAGGTTAATTAGTAAAAATCCCAGAAAATTATAGAAAATTGTGTAAAATTGCTTTTAAAAAATTCCTGAAAAATCAGGGGGTTTACAATATACCCTCCTTAAGAGGATTGCATCCTCGCAATCAAAGAATAATCGGTCAACAGAGACGACACAGTTGCAAACATTACTTGAAGCACATCACGATTAAGGAGATTCAAGGATGAGGGTTTAAGCAAAACACATAGGGAATCATTTTCCTATGCAATGGAAGTTAAACAATTTCCAGAATAAAGGAAATCTAGAAAACTACAGTTTTAGAAAACTAGGTTATCACTTGTAAAATTATACTAGGTTATCAATTATTAGCAAGTTCAAAACTACCAGGTTAAGGCTAAGGTCACGAACCAACATGCACGAACAAAAGCAATACTAGACGAGATAGCTACGAAAACTTACGCACATTAGCTACTCCATGAGTCTGTGCGTTCTCCAAGGTCATCGCCAGAGCTTGTCTGTGTCCTTGCAGTCGATTCCTCTGCTGCTGCTAAACCTGCTGGAAGAGTAGTACCTGGGGTATCAACGGTGGCCTCGGCTGATACCCTCCTGGAGCTGGTGGTAGGACTCCTTCAACTCCCATTTGCGGTGCTCCAAATGCTGGATAGGCTGGCCTCGGTACTGGTACCGCTTGTTGGTTAACCATTGGTGCTCCTTCTCGACGCTCAAGGCATTCCCTCAATAAATGCTGACTGGATCCGCAAGCTAAACATAATCTCCTTTTGCGTCTGCACTCGCTCTCAATATGGCCTCGCTTGTGACAATATTGATAGACAGGTAGTGCCTGTGGAGATGCTCCTAGTAGCTGGTGCATGTGAGGTCTTTTTGCAACTTCTTCCTGTGGTGCTCTGGTGTCACTACCCGATTCTAAAAAATAGGGTTTTTTTATTTTTATTTGGTAAATTGTGTATTGTATTTAATTAATTATATTTATATTTATTTAGTGATTATATTATTTTTTATAATTGTTTTAGGGTTTTGGCTAGCCTGGACCCATGTCAGACCCTAGTGGACCCATGTCCGACCCAGCCCACACCCTTGTGAGAATTATTTTGGGGCTTAAAAATATTTATTATATTTTTAGTGGGTTAGTGGGAGAGATTTGGAGTTAGTTTGAGTATTTTTGGAACCCGGAACCCAAAACCAAGTGTTAGGAGGGCATTTTGGTCAATTGGTGACTTGTGTAACCCTTTATGTAGCAAGTGGCCGACCTACCTACCCCCCCACACCCGTGAACCAGCAGCCCCACACCCGATAGCAGCCCCTCTCTTCATTTTCCACTTCTTCTTCACTTCTTCTTCTTCTCCACTTCTTCTTTCTTCTTCCTTCTTCTTCAAGGTGAGTTCTTCTCCATTCTTCTTCCTTCTTTCTTCCATTCCTTCTTCTTTATGCTAGCCCTAACCTTACATTTTCCCTAACCTAGGTTTGAGGAGCCTAGATTTAGTGTGGAGGCTAGAATTGGAGGCTTGGAGCTTGAGGGAGGTGATTCCAAGTAGATCGGAGACTTTGGCATTGGGATTTCAACTCCCAAGAGGTAAACCCTAACTTTCTCTGTGCTAATTATTTTTATATAGTATAATTAGTGTTGTAGAACCCTCCTAGACCCTAAGCCTACCCGTGGGAGGAAGTTGGAACTAGTTTGGTTGAGTTTAGAGACTTTGACATTAGGTTTTGTGTCAATTTCGGGTGGAATCCGAAATTGGCCCAATTTTGGGTGACGCCCTAGGTTAGACGGACCTAGATAGACATTGTCGGGTATCTTGAGGGTGAGTGCGTGTCTTCGTTCGGACACGGGAAGTCGTATCGCAGAGAAACGGGCGTTTCGGGCGAAATTGGGGTTTTTCGTCGTCCCCGATTCTAAGTGCGTGTGCGTTTCCGCCACGGACCTAGAATCGACGCGGGAGTACTTTTTCTAGGATCTAGGTATCGTTTAGAGCATGTGGGTAAATTTTGGACCGATTCCGAGTTCGTTTGGTGTGCGTTTCAGGAGATTTTCCGAACCGCGTACCACGTGTTCGTCGAAATGACCGAACGGCCATTTCGACTTGGTTTTCTTGTTTCGGGCTTGTGCACGCGTTGGATTAGTATCGGGGAGTGTGTGATAGAGTTTTTGAGTTATATTTTATATATTTTAGGGTGTTGGTGAGTGTCGGGGTCGTTGGGCGTGAGTGGGGCGTGTTGTTTGTGTGTTGTGTGCATTGTGTGGTGGTTGGGTATATGTTTCTATATATATATGTATGTATATATTTATATGTATGTGTGTTTATGTATATATATTTATATATATATATGTGTGTATTTATATCTATATGCTTGTGTGTGTATATGTCTATGTGTGTATATATATATGTATATGTATAAGTGTGCTTGTGTGTGTTTATGTATATATATATATAGGTGTATGGATATATATATATATATATATATATATATATATATATTTGATGAGTGTGTGTGTATATATATATATATAAATAGGTTCTATATATATATATATATAGCTATGTATATATTTATGTGTGTGTGTGTTGATGTGTGTTTAAGTGTGTGTGTGTATTAGTGTTTGTGAGTGTGTTTGTGAGTGTGTTAGAGTGTAGATATAAGTGTGTGTATATATATATATATATATATATATATATATATATATATATATATATATAGTAGTATATATCTAGAGATGTATGTATATATATATATATATAGGGTGATATGTATATAAGTATATAGGAGTGAGTGTGTGTGTGTTTGTGAGATGGGGGGGGGACCAAACTGCCAGCAACAGCAGCAGCTGCTGCTGCACTGCAGCAGCAGCACAGCAACAACAGTAGAAGGAGCAGCCAGCAGCAGCAATAGCAGCATAAGGAGCAGCAGCAGCAGGAATAAGAAGCACCAGCAGCAGCAAGAATAACAGGGAGCAGCAGCAGCAGTAAAGGTAAGCTCGAGCAGCGGGTAGTAGCGAGGTAGAGGGAGAGAGAGAGTGTTATATATATATATATATATATATATATATATATATATATATATATATATATATATATATATATATATATATATATATATATAGAATAAGGGAGGTGAGATGACACCTCATCCTAAAAACAAAGGTGGCGGTGACGTGGCACAATCTCAACCACACAAACGAGGGGAGGGGGCTAAGTGCAAATTGCCAATTATGAAATGTGTGGTTGAGATTGTGCCACGTCACCGCCACCCTTGTTTTTAGAGTGAGGTGCCATCTCACCTCCCTTATTCTCTCTCTCTCTCTCTCTCTCTCTCTCTATATATATATATATATATATATATATATATATATATATATATATATATATATATAGATAGATAGATAGAGAATAAGGGAGGTGAGATGGCACCTCACTCTAAAAACAAGGGTGGCGGTGACGTGGCACAATTCCAACCACACATTTCATAATTAGCAATTTGCACTTAACCCCCTCCCCTCATTTGTGTGGTTGAGATTGTGCCACGTCACCGCCACCTTTGTTTTTAGAGTGAGGTGTCATCTCACCTCCCTTATTCTCTCTCTCTCTCTCTCTCTATATATATATATATATATATATATATATATATATATATATATATATATATATATATATATATATATATATATATATATATATAGTTAGATAGATGTATATATTGTTAGATAGATAGATAACTAGGTAGATTAGATAGTTAGATAAATAGATAGTATGATAGTTAGTTACATAGATAGATATATAGTTACCTAGATAAATAGGTAGATAGTTAGATTTATAGATACTAGATAGGTAGATAGTTAGATACTTAGATATATATCTACCTAAGATATAGATATCTATATACCTATAGTAATATATATTTATGTATTGGGTAAGGTATATATGGGTATTGGTATATGTGTGTGAATATATATATATATATATAGGTATATACATACTTAGATATATATAAATATGATAGATATATATATTTTTTAGCCTAGATTAATAACTAGGTATATAATTATTAGTTAGATAGCTAGTTAGAGGGGTTTGAGAGCGGTATCTCAATACCTTGAGATACCGAGGTATCTCAATACCTTGAGATATCCAAGGTATTGAGTTTCGAGCGGGGTATTTGAGCAATAGCCTAGGATATGTATTGTAGTGATTTTTATATGCTTATGTATATATATTTACGCGTGCTAGCATAGGTTTTAGCAGGTTTAGGCGGGGTGCGTGGCCTAGGGCGAGGTATCGGATACCGAGGGTATCCCGGTATCTCGATTAGGCGAGTTTGAGAGTATAGTAGCTTAATGAGCTCGGTTTGACCTAGAATTTCGGGGGCACCCTAGTTTGACCTAGCTTTGACCATAATTGTCCTCATTGACCGTAAAAGTCAACGTTTGACCTAGTTTTGACCTAGAGTTGACTTTTTGGACCCCGGGTTGACTTTTTGATCCAATTTTCACCGGTTTGACCCGTTCGACCTAGAATAGCCCTAGAAGCCTGTTTTTAATTATTTTATATCATTTTAAATGCTTAGAACCCTGTTTAATTCTGCTTTTTGCATTAGGTCCTTGCGACACCGGTCCGGATCTCGATCCTCATCAGTTGCTCAGGACATCAGGCGAGTACCTACCTCTGATAGTTTCTATTTCCTGATAGGGTTTATATCACCTGTTCTAGAACTGTGATACTTGATTCTGACACATTGTTACACGATCTGGTACTAGTGGATCCCGTCATGAGATGCTATCCCCCTTACCGTGTTCAGCGGGTACTCTATCACGTGTATTTCATCATGTGCTTCGGGTATTGATTCTCATGTGCTATCATGTGCTTCTTGTTCTCTCGCTTTCGTGTGCGCGAGCTATTATCATGTACGTAGCATGTTTTGGTTGGATCCAAGAGTATTAGTGGGGGAAGGGAGTAGGAGTTGGTTATGTGATCAAAGCCAAACAGTATTCATGTGTATGTCGGTTATGCAACTCACGCATAACAGAGTTATCGTAGTATTTTTCATGTGCAACCTAAGCCGATCACATAACGAACTTGTGCTCAAGGCACTTAGCTAGTATTCATGTTTCTCACCTGCAGTTACTTTTCTACTACTTGTATTGTTCTCCAGTTTATATTGCAGCTACTTATTGTGCTCTAGCATATATTTATTTCCTGTGCATCTTGTATACTTTTCTATTGCTCGTCATATACACCTTACCATGTATTTGGAGTTGCTTTCAGAGTTATGTACTTTGCTCCAGTCTTGACTGAGCATATTTTTTCCAGAGGATCCTGAGGACTATTGCCCGATATTCTATGGGCCGGGTGCTGACGACTGTTGTGACCCCGTGATCGAGGAGGAGTGCGCCGAGGAGACGCCTATAGCACCCTAGTTAGCTAGGTGGGTTTCCTGGGATGTTCCCAGTTGTTATTTCTGGATGATTATACTTATTCTTTTTGCTGTGAGATGTTGTAGCTATTTGTAGACTTGGACTGTATATTTTTGGATATTGTCTTGCTCTCTTGGTTCTGTTTCTTTGTTTATATCATATCGTGCTTTTATTCATCCCCTAGATTTTATGATTGAGTATTCATATATATATTGCGTGGTTGTCCTCCTTTTGGAGAGGATTATTCATATATATATATTGCGTGGTTGCCCTCCTTTTGAAGAGGTCATGGCAGTTTTTTTGTGAGATATATAGATAGTTGGTGGACCTAGAACGGACCTTTACAGCGTTCTACCGCCGATTCTGTGGCGTAGGCTGGACGTACCCACGACTCATGCCCAATTTTTGGGTGCGGGTCGTGACACGTTTTTGGTGGTGGCCCATGTAGGTCTAGTTTTTAGGTTTACCTGCAATCGGATATAGGATATAGGCTGAGAGAGAGTGTGCTCAATCACAACTAGGACCCTTCCTGCTTTCTTTTGCTATCTTTAATTTTCCCTGAATTTGTTCCTTTTTGCAATATTACTGTCCATCTTTGATGATATCGTTTCTTGCACCGTATTGACTTCTTTTGATCTGTTCTTCTTGATTCCATTCCAGCTCTTGCTTTATTTGATTTTGGTGCTTCCCATAGCTTTGTGTCTGTATCTTTTGCTGTTAGACACTATCTTGCTGTTGAACCTTTAGCTAAACTCTGCAAGATCACGACCGGAGGTGGTATCATCCTAGTCCGTGATGTCTGCAGAGACCGGAGAGTTACCTTGGGAGGCTGGGAGTTGAGTGTGTGCCTACTCGTAATGCCACTTCTGAGCTACGATATTGTACTCGGGATGGATTGGTTGAGTACGCATTGTGCTAGTATAGATTATCGTGGAGGCAGAGTTTTGTTTAGTCCGCCGGGTGAGCCAGAGTTTCAGTTTGCCAGAGAAGCAGTGGAGCAGACCGAGGGAGTCTTCTGCGGAGCCCTGGTGGTAGAGCCGAGGTTGCTACATCCACTGATAGAGGAGTACATGGATGTCTTTCCAGAGGAGTTGCCAGGGTTACCTCCGAACAGAGACGTGGAGTTCTCTATAGACTTGGTGCCAGGCGCGGAGCCGATATCCCAGCACGTCTATAGAGTCAGCAACAGTGAGCTGATAGAGTTGAAGAAGCAGGTGGATGGGCTACAGGACAAGGGATTTATCAGATCTAGTTCTTCTCTGTGGGGTGCTCCGGTACTTTTTGTGCCGAAGAAGGATGGGTCGATACGGATGTGTATCGACTACAGGGCTGTGAACAACCTTACAATCAAGAATAAGTATCCGCTGTCGCGTATTGATGATCTTTTTGACCAGTTGAGCGGAGCGAGGGTGTTTTCCAGGATTGATCTGAGGACAGGCTACCACCAGGTGAAGGTCAGGAAGGAGGATATTCCGAAGACAACTTTTCGGACCAGATATGGGCAGTATGAGTTATTGGTGATGCCGTTTGGGTTGACTAATGCCCCGACAGTGTTCATGAATCTGATGAATAAGGTGTTCCATCAGTATCTGGACAGGTTTGTGGTGGTGTTTATAGATGATATCTTGGTGTATTCGAAGACCCCAGAGGAGCACGAGGAGCATCTGAGGATAGTGCTGGAGACTCTCAGGAAGGAGAAGCTTTATGGAAAGCTTTCGAAGTGTGAGTTCTTCCTTGACAAGGTTGAATTCCTTGGTCATGTGGTGACTGGAGAGGGTATCTCGGTGGATCCGAGAAAGATCATGGCAGTTGAGGCATGGAGTGCTCCGAGTTCAGTAGCAGAGGTCAAAAGTTTCTTGGGACTGGCAGGTTACTACAGGAGATTTGTTCAGGATTTTTTCCGGATTGCAGAGCCGTTGTCCAGGCTGACCCGGAAGGACGTGGAGTTTGTTTGGTCAGAGGAGTGCCAGGTTGCCTTTGATGAGCTGAAGCGGAGGTTGACGACAGCTCCAGTGTTGACGTTGCCATCAGGTTCTGGAGGATTCACTATCTATAGTGATGCATCGGGGAAGGGACTGGATTGTGTGTTGCAGCAGAATGGGAGGGTGATTGCCTATGCTTCCAGGCAATTACGTCCTCATGAGAAGAACTACCCTACCACGATTTGGAGTTGGCAGCGGTCATCTTTGCTCTGAAGTTGTGGAAACACTATTTATACGGAGAGCATGTGGAGATCTTCACAGACCACAAGAGCTTGAAGTATGTATTTACCCAAAAAGAGGTGAACATGAGACAGAGGAGATGGTTGGAGTTGATGAAAGACTTCGACATATCGTTGCAGTATCATCCAGGGAAGGCGAACGTAGTTGCGGATGCGTTGAGCAGGTATCCGGTAGCTATGTGCCTGACTACAGATCGTTATCTTCTGGCAGATCTAGAGAGCTTGGATATTGAGGTGATAGTGCCTGGAGTTGAGATACAGATGTGGGGGCTGCAGATTCAGTCAGAGTTGGTAGATCGGATCAGGGCTACACAGTTTGAGGATGAGTCCCTGAGGAGCATTAGGGTGCAGGATCAGATGGGATTAGCAGATGACTTCACCATTGCTGATGATGGTTCATTGTGGCACGGTACCAGGTTGTGTATGCCGAGTGGGTCATTGTGCGAGGAGGTTCTCCAGGAGGCGCATCGATCCCAGTACTCTATGCATCCAGGTGCCAACAAGATGTATAGAGATCTGAGACATCATGTATGGTGGTACGGGATGAAGCGGGAGGTAGCACGCTTCGTATCCGATGCTTAGTGTGCCAGCAGTTGAAGGCAGAGAGGCAGAGGCCAGGAGGATTACTCCATCCGTTACCCATTCTTAAGTAAAAATGGGAGCATGTGACCATGGATTTTATTTCTGGACTTCCCCGTTCTCCAGGCGGGAATGATGCGATTTGGGTCATCGTGGACAGGTTGACCAAATCGGCCCACTTTCTACCATTCAAAGTGGGTACGTCTACAGAGAGACTAGCAGAGATGTATGTGCGCCAGATAGTCAGACTGCATGGAGTTCCAGTGAGCATAGTATCAGATCGGGACAGTCGCTTTACTTCGCATTTCTGGAGGAGTCTGCAGGCTAGCTTGGGCACCCAGCTCAAGTTTAGTACTGCATATCACCCACAGACAGATGGTCAGTCAGAGAGGACCATTCAGACGCTTGAGGACATGCTTTGGACTTGTGTTCTTGATTTCAGAGGCTTTTGGGAGGATCACTTGCACTTGGTAGAGTTTGCTTACAACAACAGCTACCAAGCCAGTATCGAGATGTCACCTTTTGAGGCGTTGTATGGATGGAGGTGTCGCACTCCATTGTCATAGGATGATGTAGGTGAGAGAGCTTTGCTTGGCCCGGAGATGGTGGTTGATGCAGCGGAGAAGGTCAAGCTCATTAGAGATAGACTTCGGGTGGCGCAGGACAGGCAGCAGCATTGGGCCGATAGCCACCGGAGACCTTTGGAGTTCGAGGTATAGCTTAGAATTTAGATTTTGTTCTTGTGTTTGCTTGTGATTGCTTGTTTTAGACTAAGTGTTGAGACCTT